>CM030174.1:23444679-24144679 GCA_017639675.1 Aplochiton taeniatus | reverse complement strand
TTAGACCATGCATGTACGCTGCAGAGCAAGCTTATTTTTCGAGGCCGACAAAAATTAACAAATAGCTGCGTTGATGTAGCCATTTATAATGTCATATGGCTTATGAGAACATATAGAAAAAATCCCAAGACGTCAAAACGGATTAAAAATGGAATACACTGACTGTGCTGTACCACAGTGCTCTAACATATTTAGGTAAGCCTCACGATTGTCTAGGGTATCATTCAATTACCATCCAAGATTGCACAGATAACCTGCTTTTTCATTCAAAACCCGCTTGGACCAGGCCTAAATGAAGCCGGTGGCGATAGAGGGAAAGAAAAACTATTTTAAAGATTTTTCTTTCAACGTTTAGGCTGGGCTATACCATGTTGATAAATTGAGACTTATACGTGGGTGCTGCTATTCTCTTCTTCATAATCACAGGGTATTTATAATTATTCTAAACAAATAGGCTGTCAGTGGACATATCAATTTACCAAAATGAGAACGATTTTTATTTTTATTGAATTCTGGGATTGGGTATTTAAGGCATATTGAAGGATATAAAAAGTAGGTGCTCATTGATCAAATAAACCTTGGTAAAAAAAAGTAAATTTGCCCATAAGCTTACTAAAGTAAAACTCGTAAAAATAATTCAAACATGACAACAATTTATATTCCACTATAATAAATCACCAGTTTTAAATTGCACATGTTGAAATATGAATTACACCTAGAATAGTAGCAAGTACACTCACAAGTCTTTACATTTTAGGGCTGGTGTTGTTTAAACACTAGTTATGAAATAGCACTGCCATTGTGCTTCGGAGGTAGATGGTTTTAAACTTAAGCTTAACTTACTAACCTGACTTTAAAATTAGCAAAGGTTTCCCCGAGACTCATTTGACTTCCAAACCAAGCCTGGTAATGTTTGAAATCAATACGAGGTGGGTTTGTTCTCAGCAATGCATTATTATTATTATTTTTTTAAAGCTGTGGAATCTGAAGCTGTGTTAAGCCCATTAATTAAATATTGACTGGTAATGTGTAGCCTAAATATTATCCAGTAAATTTGTGAATGTTTTCATTTGCGGCAAACCTTAAAGGCGATTGAGTTATTACAAATCAAAATCCGAGTGTAGGCCTATGATGAACAAGGGCATGGCTTACAAATGCTTTATGTATAGCCACTTTCGATAGACTCGATGTCTGGCCAATTAATTAACCCTATTTACCAGTCGATGTGGCCCAACTTTGAGCATATGGCATGTAGACGTTCAATTATTTATATTTCTCAGAACCCATGTTGTGTGTTTAGTTCTGCAAGTTATAGCAACGATAAACTGACTCTAAACGAATTTAGAGGGACAGTTCAATGGCCTAAATTGTCCAGAATTTGTGTGTAAGCTTCGGGGAACCTAATCGGTTCACTTCCCTTTGAATCTGATAAGGAAAAATGTAAGCTTGAATTAACAAAAAATAAGTTCATAAATCCATTTAAAAATGACAATATTAATATCTGGCTTAATGCCGATCGAAGTTAAAGTTCAAGTTCAAAGTCAATCCGTCCAGACCGAGCAAGGAAAGCTTAAAAGATTACCCCATCCATCTAAGCGTGCTCGTAAAGAAAAGCAGCTCTAATAACAGGGTTCCGAATCCAAGCCTATCTACACTAAACTGGCTCAAATGAAGACCAAGACCAATCGAAAACAACACACATCAAGGAATATGATAGCTTCCAATGGAAATATGCTCCCCCTGAAAGTTGTTCTCTTTATTTTTTTTACTTGTAAGGCTTAAACAGTCAGGCACATTTTTAAGTAACATATATAAGCTGATGGAGCTACAGTGTGTAATTATGCCTAATCAATGAAATGCTATTTTCCATGAGCTTCCATAAACTGATCTATTTTGGGGGGGGAAATATTTCACCCCACTTTTTGGGAGTTGGGTGTCCCTGATAATTTATCCATCATACAATTTGTCTATACTACCTCTAATTACAAAACCTCGTGCATAAATTCTTCTCACATTTGATATAAAATCTAAAATATCCGAATTATTGTATGTGTGTTGTTTGTTTGAATGAGTGTTTGTGTGGGTTACTGTTTGAATCAGTGTTTCTCTTTTTGACGAAGCACACTCTGATTTCCTATTCTGTGTGGAACCTCAGGAAGCAGTTACTGGTCAATGTGAAACCGAGGTGGACATCCCATTTCCAGCACTTGGCTTTTGGTGGACCTGGTACCTTGCATATCCCCTTCTTTTGAGCCATAATCATCCAGTGGCCTTGACTGTCCAGGCACACATCAGACACTGGAATTGGAGCAGCTGGTCCTTTTCTCCTCCTCTCTTCCTACTCACCAGCAATTGTGGAACTGGGACGACCTCTCTTGCGCTCTGGACTCTTTCCACTTTTGCACTTTTAGGCATTCAGCAATGTATGATTTGAATGTATACAGCTTCATTTGTTCCTTCTTTCTCATGCCAGTGCCTTCACAATCTCTTCGGTAGAGCAGCCAGGTGGTCACAAGGATCATGGGGTTAAGCATTTTGGCAACGCATCCCAGCGCAGATCACTATACCCTTAGCAGCAGTATGTCTGCCCTTTTTTCATAAACCTTAAATGAATAAGAATGAGTCGTGACATTGATAAGTAAGATATGGCAAATTAATAGAACGGGACGATGGGACATGTTTTCAACGACCAGTCAGTTTTGCTGTAATTTTCATCAAATGTATTAAGCAACGCATTAGGAGACTTATTTATTGAATCCAACGTTACATTTTTGTAGTGAGAATTAGTAAAGACATCACATGTATGTTGTGGCATAATGTCCATACGCTACCTGTATAGGTCAAACATCAAGCCTTAAGCTCTAAGGATGCTACGTCAAGAAATGCAAAAACAAAAACAAAACTTTTTATTATGCATATCTCGTGTGGCCCTTCCCCACCAATGTATTTTATTGATTTAATAGGCATATTTAAATACTTCTTCAAGTTAAAATAAAAGTTGGTTGGTTCAGTGAATTGTTCAATAAAAGTAAAGTAAATAAAAACCAAATGTAATTTAAAATTGCAGCTCTTTTATTAATACATTCAGGAGAGTAATTGGGTGATGAAAAACCACATTCTGTACCATTTCATCCTGCGTGGGATTTTATTGAGAGGCTAACAAAATGTTTCACTTGAGACTATACTAACATAAAGACAAAAGGCATCGGTACTCTTGACTGTCTTTTTAATTGCTTCATTGTGAAGTGAAAACATTGAAGATGATTTGCATCAACAAGATATGAAATGCATGAGGGAATTTCAAGGGGTGATGGCAGTGATTAAGGCACCCGGATGGATAGGGTGCAATGGAATATGTTGTCGCCTCTGTTCTTACGTTTGTTAGCTTTCCAACACAACATTTTCGATACTTAAACCAGTGTACCAAATGAACAGACAAAATATAGTAAAGTAGTTGATAAGCATAGATACAAGCAATCAGGAGATTGACAATGGTTGTTTGTATATATTTGTTCATCAAACCAGGCCAAAAAATATAATACAAAATGAAAATGCTGAGAGCTCTTTTGAATGTTTATGTTGTATTCTCCATTACCACTAACAATACATTAAATATTCTATAGAATATAAACATAAAAAAATGTATACATGATCCCAAAACATTTATCAATGGTCCTTACTTTCAAATTCTGTATGTCATGACAAGTTCACATTAGTACAATAAGGTTTGCATAATTGAAAAAACGTTATTCGAAAGTATGTCTACCTTAGTTGAGGTATAATGACAAAAGTGAAACATTAATAACGCTCCTAAAGAGTTATAGACTTTCATTAGAAACTTAAACTTAAAACTTAAATACAGAAATTAAAATGCCTAAATTACAACATAGAGTTGCTGAAAATTTGAAATGATTTTGGCAGTAAATAATTATATATTATACTACTGCAAGAGCATGCATCTTTAGTAGACAAAAGGCTGAAAAAATAGCATGAATAATGCTTCTGATGTTGGACAGAAAGAAGATAAAATGGCTGCAGAATGGTTTGGATTCTTTGGAATCATTTAGCATACTGAACATCCCTTGAATCATTTTTGTCTCAGTATGAACAGCACATGAGCATTAATCACTGTCTATATATTTCAAACAAGAGAGCAGAGTTTGTTCTTTCCTCTCTCTAATTCTCTTATAATGCTCAGGAAGCAAGGCACATACACATAATCTACACATATAACAGCACAATGATGGGGAAAAAAAGATTTTCAAACAATATGTTGATCCTGAAAAAAATGTCTTCAAAAAATAAAGGAAGTTTTATTTCTAATCTGTGTGAACAAATGTCAAAATTGCATTTACAATATCCATATACTATAAACCTTTATAATATTCATATTAAAACTACAAACGCATTACAGTAATACATATCTTGGGCAATGTGTTGCACATTTCTTGTAGTTATGTAAAGGTTAGGGGGGAAATTGTTAGTTTTACATGCAAGACCCTCATGGTCCACTTAAGCAACCTGTTGCTATAGAAGTTCCCATTTTCAGATATGCTATCGTTTTTATTACTTGTTAAATACATTTTACTTCGCCTCTGAGAAGTGCAGTTTTGAGGGGCAGGTACTCATTCCGAGGCTTAAAACATTGAAAAACCAGTGACTCCCAATGCTATGGCACTAGCTTCCAAACCAGCTTATCACACAAAAAAAAATATTATATAGTACATTCAAGTATTTTAATGATTGAATATAACAGCTATACATCACAATAACATAAGGCTGAAAGGATGGTAAATTCCCCTGCTTACACTGAAACGTCAGAAGTTTAAATTGTGTATCTACACATATGGCTTTGTATTTAAACTGTTTGCCTCTAATATAAAATAGGAATTCTGTCTTGGCTGAAATCTTGAAACTACTCAGTGTAAGATTGATAATAATTCTTCAAACTATATTGGTACAAATCAGTTAGAAATGTATGTTTAAGTAGTGGAATGAATGCAGAGCCTCACTCCAAGACTCAGGCAAGACCTACACGTTATCTGCCTCCTTAGCTTTGACTTCATACTTGAACTTGGAAATGCAAAGTTGTAAATCTCTATGTACCTTCTAATAGCTTCAAAAACATCATATTTTTTATAGTATAATTTGAAAATATGTGTCAGAACTTTAGGATCATGCATGCACTTCAATATTTCAGAACAGATATGCATATTTAAAGTGAACAAAGTGGCGTTATGCTGCTGCATAAATGCACCAGAAAAGGTTTGGACTAAACTGGTTACACTGCATTTGCAAATTAGGTTGACTTCATGATTCCTCAATTTGCAAAGTGGTTGAATCACAGTCGAAAATTATTGTCTAAATCATGCATTACGTATTAGCAAAAACTATTAACAAAAACGTTTTCTTCCTTTATGCAGTAATGTTGCATGGTAGACAGCAAGACTATATAACTAACGTCTATGTATGTATGTATAATGACATACAATACGCATATGGTTGGTTTGCAACCCTTAAATGCAATCCTTTAAATCATTAAACAACATAATAAAAACGTCCTCTTTAACTTAAACACTCACAAATTAACATGGTCCTTAAAATATGTCTCTGAATCCTTTATTCCTTTTCATCTATCAAAAACCACAACCTTCTTTTATACAAAAAAAAGATGAAAGTTAAACATTTTTAACAATGGTCTGGTATATATTACATCTGCAGCATGCTTTCATTAAATTAAAAATCGGATCATAATCAAATCTGCATTTTATAATATCTGCCTCTGTTGGTTAGCTTGTTGTATCACTGTTCTTTTTGAGACCTAGAAAGACAACACTGAATTTTATATCTTTTTTATGTAATTATTAATAATGTATGGTTTGAAAAACCATATTCATAAAAACCTTTCACCAAACTAACCAAGTTAATATATAACTTTTTGCTCATCATTGGTGGGGCATTTTGCATGGTCGGTTTGATCTGTCCTCACAACTGTTCAGTGTACAGTATACCAGTGTATATGTATTCCATATAATATATTAGACCAATGATCAAACAATGAATCTCTTACAGTCATGGTATATAGATTGTGAGCATTTTACGTAGTACTTGTCAGTGAGTTAACTGATAAGGTGCTTCAAATATATATATTGTACTGTACTATCTAGAGTGGACAGAAACATATTGCACCTTGCAAAACATTTTACGCTTGACAAAAATGAGTTGCAAAACATGAGTTGGACCAGTATTTATTTTCTATTAAACTCCCCATAGTATAGCCATGTCAGTTACACATTGCTTAAAGTACAGATGATTAGAAACACCTTTAAATGAAACATTAGATACTAATTATTTAAATCAACAATTTAAGTTTAAGGTCCAGTTCTCGAATTGGTACAAAACACTGTATGGTAAAATGTGCAATTCCATACGTGAGAAGTAATTTGGTACAAATTATATTATCAGGTGCCATTGTAACTGTTAGAAAGGTCCTGAAATTGTGATATTTGGCAACCCTTTGCATTTCAATTTTTTTCTGTCAATGGTGAGAAACCAACAAGACATGTTCATTAGACTCAAAAAAGGAATGCAGACCTGTTTGATATTGCTAAATAATTTAGCTGGAACAAAAGCTAGCACGCTAACAACTTTTATTTTTACTGTACTTTTATACTGATTGGAATAGTAAAAAGGAACACACAAATTAAATTAATTGGATACTAATTAGCGTAGTTCTGTTTGATATGTCTAGTTTTAGCATTGGTTATGCTGAGGTAGCGGGGTGTAGATACAAAACAAGGGTAAAAAAGTTAACTTGTTTTTTTAAGCTACGATGCTAACTGTTTGATTTCAAGATCCAATGCTAACTGTTTGACTGGAAACCTATGAGGGATAGCTTAGCGCCAGGGTTCTTGAGTAAGAAGTTATTTGTGCTGAGCTATGGTCCCCCATAAGTTTCCAGTCAAATGGTTAGTTTTCTAGCTAAACAGGAAAACGTAAATCACAAAAAGATTATCTGGACAAGTCAGGACAACCCAAAACATCCAGAATGGTGAACTATTCCTTTAAGTACTCAACCACATCACCCCAGTTAACTTCCCTCGGTTCACAGGAAAGTAAGATGGCCATGGATAGATGATACTGTATCTTATGTTGGCCAAAAAGATCGGCCCATTACTTCCAAGCAAAATAAATATCTAATCTTTTTCATAAAAGCTCCTCCTAGCTCTATGTTTTTATAACTATGATATCTGGATTGACAAATGCTGGTGTTTCTGGCTGAGCCATGCAGACACAATGCAGCTCAGGGACTTAACACGGTGGACAGGAGACTTTGTTTTGGGGGGGCTTGAGGGTTGCTTTTAAAAGATGTGACTGATCTTTATTTACTCTAATTTTGATATCCCAATAATGATTAAGGTATGGCTCCAGGACAATAGTAGGTAATTTAAAAGCAGTGTTGCGAAGTAGTTTCACTAATTTAACGTTAACAACTAATTTAACCCCCTTTCCAGCAGTTCATTGGTACGGCAACTTTATCAAAATCTTTGTTATGTGTTTAATTACATTCTGCAACGTAATAAATAGTTAACTACTGGAATTATGAACACTGTCCCTATTTTAGAGACCTTCTACTGTAAATGAAAATGGCATTGCTTTTTAGCCTAGGGAACCTAATCAAATAGTTTCCAAGTCCCTTTTAATTCACCTTCAACAATGAGAGGGCATGCAAACACTGGACAGCCTACGTGGAGGATAGTTCTATAGTAACATGTGAGGTTTCTGAACACTGCCCATAACCTAGACAGATATTAGTATAGCACATATAGAGCACATATTATTTCTATTGCCATTTAAAAACGACAATATTACACATGAATTGTTCATTTTTGTCACACTGCACAAATCAGATGGCTCATTAGCTGTTTAGAGTGATCCGTTTGAACAAAAAGTTCTATAACGTATATCACAATACAGATGTATTATTTATTTTCAAAATGCATATTGGCTGTAGTTGACACTTTAAAAATTGCTTTCATTTAAATAATATAATGCATTTAAACCAATGGTAAGTGTGTTGCAGAAAGAGCTTCTCAAAGTCTATAGGAACAGAGTAGGGAAATATACCAAATCAAATGCGTTTTTTCCTGCTGAGCAGGCTATTGGCGAAAGATAGAACATCCCAGAGTCTACTCAGGTAGGTTTCACTCTACGTGAGCTGTTACAAGCCAGCAGTAACAGAGTAGGACGCTAAGGAAAGTGCCCACTTGAAAAACCTTATGATATATCTGCTGCTGACCCAATTTTGTTTTAAACATTTAAATATCGGTTTCTAGTTGTATAAGAGAAATTTTAGAACACCATATGCTGTCTATAAATAATAATCAACATTTCACATTTTACTGCAACATTACTGAGGTTTCAGTGTGAAATCCTTGGTAGTTAACTCAGTGCTTGGTAGATCACACCAAAATAAACAGACAGAGTTGCCACTATGTTGTTCATGCTTCAACTGTCCTTATTACTTGATGGAGGTGACATTAAAAATGTAACCTTTTTTCAATCCTTTTGACAGGAACTTATATTTGCCTGATTTCAAAGTGCATAGGCTTACACTATGTAGTAGCTGCACCCCAACCAAACAAATGAGGCATGGGTAGTATTATTTCTAATTCAATTCATAGCTTTATTCATGTATGCATGTCATGCTTTTAGAAAATGATGCTTTTAGAAATGACTTACATTAGCTGTTTCATATCGGATAATGGCAAAGCTCTGGGTGCTCTACAGAACACACTAACCCTTTCACCTATTTTGTAGGGAAAAATAAACCATTGCAGAAGCATTGTGTGCAAGCCTTTAACAAGCCATTTCTGGGACTAAGCATTTTCAACATATTTTTTTGTTGTTGCCAAAACCACATATTTTAACAAAAACAATCTCTGTAAAATACTACCGTCAAGTAATTCAACATCAGATGGTTGCGAAACCATCATTGATGAAACAAAAGTTTTTTTTCCAGTCCAAGTGTGCTTAAGATACACATTTGTACATTTATACATTTGCACCTTTTTGTTTAAGCTGATGCAGGTGTTATAGATTATGTGTGTATGCCCACTGTTTGTTGGCATGCTTTAAACAATGTCCTAAGGTCCAATTCTGACTAAACTGGGGAAATATTTAATCGCACAGCCGACTCAACCAAGAAGACTATTGTGCCCGCACCGAATATTTTCCACATTCATTATCCGGAATTGTTTCACTGTCTTCTTTTGACACCTGTGAAGGAGTTAGAGCTCAGTTTCCATTGTAGCATGCGCCTACTTAATTGGCCTTCATCTGTTTTCAGTTAAGCGCACTGATGTCACTACTTCTCCCCCCTCCCACTCTCCCTCCTTAAACACTCCATCTCTTCACTCACGACTACTACCAGCCATTTTAGGGCAACATGGAAGCCATTAGGGTGCCTCTAATTAAATAGCCAGAAATCCTTTGTCTGTTTTCTGTCTACTGGCCAACGATTGAAAGTTACATTTAAAGTGTAGATGTTTTCCCTAAATCCAAAACAATGTCACAATTATTCCCTTTTTACCATAACACGTAGAGTACACTGAAAGCTAGTGTGAGAAAGTAAAGCGTAGTAGTAGTCAGTTCATACAGTTTGAAATGGTTGGTCTTTGTGTCTGGAGGATTTAGTCAGTCATTCAACTTCAGGGAGATAATGCATCAGTGTTGTTGGTGTCTCAGTGGAGGTCCAGCTAGTTCCGAAAACCTACCTCACGCCAGGTTTTGATAAACTGCAGGTATTAAGATCAAGGCATTTACAGGACTATTTAGCAGTGGCTCCTTTGGTTTTAGATTATTTCAATTAAAATTTGAATACATTTGTATGTTAGAGCAACATCTGTCTAAACCTTAGCATAATGTAAACTATTTCCCTTGTCCGTATTGTGGTTTTTACGTAACAAATACACTAGTCATGTTCCTGGTCAACTCACGAGGTGAATAAAAAATAAAAATACAAGAGTAACATTGGCCAAAATGTTGTCCTGTGCTTACTTGGTATTAGACTAGGCCTAACTTCAACCATTCCTCTCTTTTATTTTCTTTCCTGTGATGTCAATCATTTCACCACATTCACCAGTGCGTTTATATCAATAAACTCTTTTATGGGAAGACATAACATTTGACTGTAAATACGTCTAAGCTAACATACAAGTAAATGTGTATGCCCGTTGAACTCCACATGAAACTAATTTTGTGTGCATAAACTCGAAATGGGAGGGTGGAGACAGACACTTCTTTCTCCACTCTTGATCTCATAGTGTTTTTTCCCCTCAAGAACTCAAACGTATTTTTTTTTATTTTTTAGATAATTACAAAACAGTAGACGCAGTTAGAAACCTACACTGATTGATCATATTATACAGTAAAAGCAAATGTTCACTAAGCTGTTTATGATCGACATCCAAAATAAGGAAACAAATCATGTTTTTATATTTCGACAACACTACATTTTTCCAGATCGACCCGATTTGGAATAGGAACACTTTGTGCCTGTGGTTTGACAGTTGACAGAAACACAAACATTGCTGCACTGATGATGAAGAGCAGTTATTCCACTGGAAAAAAAACATAACATAAAAATAACATACTATTGATTCTTTTTTTTTTTGTTGCACGATTTTGACTGTTTCCAACATCCTCCATTTGGCCTAGATTGATGTTCAAGATATTGCATACTGTATCGTGTTTTTTAGACTCTGAATCCTTTAGTGGTCGAATTGAGTTGTCCTTGGTCTTCAGAAACAAAAAGAGTTGAGGGTGAGCTATAAATCAATGGAGCCCTGGTTTCCCCTGGGCTATTCAGCCACTTGGGGTGTAAAACGCTCTAAGGCAATAAGCACTTGAAAGTCTGGAGCTGTGCACAGATTCTGCCCACCAATTATCCTGTCTGCATGCCTCCTCAAGAATGCATACCAGATATGTTTGGCCTTTTTCAGCAACAGTCCTAGTTATGGAAACACAAACTCTAATGACACCATAGTTTCAGAGCTGCAAAGACAGAGGGCCTCTGGCCAACTCTTCAAAAACACATGCCACACAGCCTGCACCGCCCACACGAAAACAAGCCTGTTATTGACGACCATTGACAGCTCCCCCTTTACTTGGGTACCAGTGGCCATGTAAAGAAACATAGTAAACACATCTCATCCTAAAAGATTCTTTGGAGCATCTATTAGAAATAGCATTAATCATGAGGGAAAAAATCGATAGGTGCCTATATTAACAGAGATTTAGCTATGTTCATAGGCGTGTCTGGGATTTGGGGTTCCCTTTTCTGGCTCCTGCCCAGTAAGGAGTAAACTGATGAGCACCTGTCACATGGATTGATGTGTCCAGCTGGTGAGCAAGCGGTGTGCTACAAGAGACAGGAGCGGCACACATTAAACCGGCTGGTTAGGATAGGAAGGGTGTGGATGGACCGCAAGCTTAAGCTTTGAAGGTGATAGAGAGATGAGGTAAGATAGAGGAATGGAAGGGAGGGAGCATTGAAAAAGGTGAGAGGAAAGCTCAGGACATTGAATATATTGAAGGTGACTTAGTCTGACACAATGTTCCCAATGGTTTGCTACAGAGAGAGAGAGAGAGAGAGAGAGAGAGAGAGAGAGAGAGAGAGAGAAAGAGAGAGAAAGAGAGAAAGAAAGAGAGAGAGAGAGTATGCTAGTGGTGCAAAAGCTCTTTGCAGATGTCCAAATAAGCAGTAAATCACTCTGAGGACCTGAGGGTACTCTAATGCTTTTTAACTGAATCTGTCCCCCAGCCCAGGGGCTCCAGAATGACTAAAACATTAACAGGAGTCTTCAGCAAAGCTTGAGTCTCCCCATCCCCCACCAGTGCCTGCACAATCCCAGGACTGTGCAAACACAAGGCCCAACTAAAATGGATTCTTTTCAGCTGTTCTCCAAATGTGCCTTTTTGTTGGAAACCAAGAGAACTAGCAAGGCTCAACTGGAAGATAGGGTTGTACACAAACTAACTATTTAGCTCTGTGTCCCCATTCCCATGAGTCATAAACTTGCCCCTGGCATTTCAGTAGAGAAGTCTGTGTGTCTAGTTACAGGTGTTCCTTTTAACACAGTTGCTTGAAAAAAGGGGGTTTATTGCTTTTCTTCTATGGCGGGCTGAGGAAACAGAAGTGACATAGATAAAAGAAAAGAAAAACCAGCTAAAACCTTGGATCAAATATATTTTTTTGCACAACACCGGCAAATACCTAGAATACCACGCAACAATGCTTTTGCACTATGACAAATGAACAAGAAAACACAAAATGTCAAAGCCTCAAATGCATGTACAAAACATGTGTTGACAAATAAAACCAGATTGCCAAGGATTGAAAACAGATGGCGTAATCTAACTTACTTTAAGTATTAAATGTATTAAATGTAATAATAAGATGTATTACAAATAAAAAGAAGGTTGGAAGGATGGCTACTTTTGAAGCTACAGAGAAATAATGAACGGTTCCCTTGATTTTAAAGATCCTATTTAATTTTACAGAATAAATCAAGAGCTACTGGGGAAACCTTTTCTCAAGACCTTTTCTGCAAGACTGTAATATGTGCTTTTGTAGCTATAACTGTCATTCAAATGTATTGCACAATAACCGGCATGTGTTCTTTTTTTTAATAATATGTGTAATACATGGCCTGAGTACTGAATGGAATAAAGCTGTTTTATGTGCACAAAATTACAGCTCCACTTTCAAAACGTATTGAGCTGTAACTTTCTAGATTACTTTGCTAGCTTATTTTGGAGAGTTAGAGACTACCATTTTGGTTTCATGCATGCATATTGCATGAATTCATGAATATTCATCCCAAAAGTTTTTTTTTCTGCCCATATTGTGTCCTCAGACTGATGTAATTCATTGGAAAAAAACATATATACAATAGGTGATAATAAACACCAGTAAATATAGCAAGGACTTAAATGAGGGGAAAAACATCTGGTTCAAAATGCTTCAAACATAGTTTGAAATGTGAAATGTACATAGTCCTGTATATAATCCCTTTCTTTGCTACGAGATGTGTGCAGAAGGAATGTTTTTGGTTCTCCACCATCATCGCTACCTACGTGTGTAATCTGCTGCCCCCTGGCAGACTGTGATAGAATTACCGCCTCTGGTGGCGCTTGATCACTCCCTTTTTTTTCTGTTTTTTTTTTACCTTTCAGTCCCAACATTCTTGGAAGGCCAAATCACAAATCTTCTGTTGACAATGGAATTGTGCAATGATCCGACAATTCATTCAGTGCCATGCATTGGAGTCACACGCTTCTAAGGACCCGACAGGATGCATTGCAGCATAGCACACCAGTTAGTGTCATGGGTCTTACCTACTGAAGCTTCAACTTTTACACACCTTACTCAAATACACTTGTCACTGGTAATAAACACTTATTTTCATACTTGCTGCCTCAGCCAGCTGTTACCCTTTAGAGGCTGCCCTCCTCTAGGCACATGTTTCCAAACCTTTAAGACATGTTGCCACATCAAACTGAAAGATTATTATGACACACCCTCCTCATACATCACACATGTAAAGGAAAATGACCATAAATTGCATAATTAAAATCCTCAAAGAAAATGGATAGAATTTAATTAAAAAAAATGGATTGGAATTCATTGAATTAGCTATATGAAGTAGGTATTTTATACGTGACTCCTTCAGTAAAAGCTGATAGACATTTTTTTCCAAAGTCTCTCAAAGGTAAGTAAGTGCTGCATTACAGTACCCCAATCTTACAACAGATGGCAGCACAGACCCTAACTCAAGAGCTGTTTAAAATGAGTCATGGCGCTGCCAAGGAGCATCTATCATGTCTAAAAACTGGTCATCAGGGCCGTAAATAATTAGTGGATTAAGTTATTAGTAATAGTGACGTACAAATGGACCAATGCTCTGACATAGACAAGACAATATTGGTATTAACCACAGTGAACGGTTGCAACAGAATATCATCATCATTTTATTTAAATAATGGAAGACTGTTGTATGCTGAAAGACTGGATTGTGGGCACACTTACCATGACATAACAGTAGTGGATACAATACACCAGGGCGGGGAGGACTGATGATTAATATGTTTCACTGCGTCCATTTGCAGTGCTTCAATTCTGCTCAGTGCAGAATGACATCACTCAACCAAGACCGTTGGAGCAGAACTAAAGCCTGTAGGGATATTCAAATTAATTAGCAAATGACCTTAGATTAAAAGGGGAGCCACAGATCAGACAATGACGGCATTTATCATTTCAATGGGCGCATACAAATGTGGCTTCCATCCATATCCATTCAAGCTATAGGTACGGTCACAGAATCACCGTGTAGGCCTGTGAGACATGTTATAAGAAAGACTATTGCTCAGTGTAATTCTTCATTCCTGAAAAGGCTTTTCTGTCATATAAATTTGGTTGGTTACTTTTGACAAAAAATTAATTACTAACATAAAGAAGCAACCAATCCACAAAGCTGTCCCAGAGCAGTGTGATAAAGCATAAACGAAGTTGCAACCAGATAGCATTTTATTTTATTTTAGGAATAGACTAAATCTGGTATATCCCAGAGAGACAAGTCAATCTTTAAGTTTACCAATATAGTCACTCAAACGGGGGATAAATCCCTGGAAGGCAACAAAAAGCAGATCAATAAAGCAAGCATGTAAACAAACCACTGTGAAAATGAAGCTGATGGATATATAGAAGGTTTGTGCCAGAGAGCCCGACTGTGTTATGTTAAGCACATGGCACAAAACAGAGAGCCGAACCAATGGCCGAAAGCAAAAGGGATAGGCTATGTAAGGAACGTAATAGGGAGAGTAAAATGAGGAGAGAGAAATATAAAGGGGCATAAAGAAGAGAAAGAGACAGGGGAGAATGAGAGAGAGGAGAGAGAAGAGAGAGAGGGAAAAGAATAGGAGAGAGAGAGAGAGAGAGAGAGAGAGAGACAGAGAGAGAGAGAGAGAGAGAGAGAGAGAGAGAGAGAGAGAGAGAGAGAGAGAGAGAGAGAGAGAGAGAGAGAGAGAGAGAGAGAGAGAGAGAGACAGGGATGTGAGAAATTGAAGGATAGCAAAGCCGTAGAAGTGATTGATGACAGTTGTATAATTTTCTACAGCGTTGCTCCCCTTCCCCCCTTAACACTCTGCCTATTTTCTACATTTCTTAATATCTTGCCCGCCCACCAGGGTGTGCTGCTACTCCTAACTCTCACACGACAGCAGTGTCTCTCCACACCAGCTTGTGATTAAGATTCTGCCGTGATGCGACTGCAGCACTTTGCAAATGGAAGACTGGACATAATTTCCCTAAAATGCTGTTTTTTATCACCTATTTCCCCTTCATCAGCCTGCCGCACACGATTGATAGCTGATGGCACCTCTGACAACTTAACGTTTTTATGGCCAGATTTATGGTCTATCTGCTCCTTGCCTTTTACAACTAAAACTCTGTAAAAATGCTTATTTCTCAGATAAGGAGAAGGAGGGCAAATGTGTCTGTGTGTATGGAACGATATTCCACCTAGCAAACTCTATGTATGAGAGTCTACCACTGCATTGCAGTCCAGAACACAGTCGAGCTTCAAAGCGTTTATTGCTACAGTACTCTTAAGCATGCTACCGCACAATAACTCATAGGCCACTATTTATCTCACTCTCCTTTGCCAGAAGCAAATGTTCAATATTACATCTGACAATGAACTAGACAATTTAATGTTTTCTCTCTCTGAAAGACAAAATGTGTTAACCAGAGATGTGGTTACTACATTAAAACTGGTAATAGCACAAAAGACTTAACAAATGATTATTTTGAATCATCCCTCTGTTTGTCTACATGAATGTATCTACGCACCGTTGATATGCGTACTTGGCTGTTTTTTTGTATCTCCATGCAAGGCTGGACATTATTGCTCGCAGCTTGCTGAGGCAAGTTTGTCTAATTGCTGCACATTTGGTGAGCTGCAGTGACAGTGAACACCTGTCTGCATGCTCATGCACGCACTTACACTGATGTGCACAGACACATGTGTGCATGTGATGGGTTGTTTCCCTCAGCATACTGGGTGTCTTAGCTGGACTTAGTGCTGCGGACCAAGTGTGCAGGGCTCTACTCCCTCTGCTGCGATTTACGGCCTTGTCTATATGGGCTCCCTGCAAGCCCTATCCATGGTTCCACAGATGAGCCTGGCAGATCCCAGACAAACGCCCAGGGGGACTGGAGTGTGACGGGCCCTGGGGGAGGGAAAAGAGAAGGAGGGAAGAGAAGGAATGAGTCTGATGAGATCAATGATTCATAGGCACACAGCACACACCCTGGAATGGGGTAATACCGCACATGTTTTAACTAGGCTTGCCTATATTTCATTAGGGTTACCAAGGCTACAGGGAGCACCCAAGGAGAGGGAATCTAGAAATCATCCCTGCATGCTGTTAGATACAGTCAATTTAAAGATTTCATATTCAAGCTTGTTAATCTAAAATAAAAAGCATTGCGCTCCAATGCACTGAACAAAATAACTAATTTAATATTATCTGAACATATTTCCACATGCAGTCACAGAGCACTCCGATTTTTCCTAGTGCCTTCAAAGCTCAGTCTCTTGTAATATTCTACCATGAAACCAAAGCTGACTGACTGCATTATTTTATTTGTAAACAAACACTCAGCTTAGCCGACATTAGATTTCATTTCCCATGGTTTAATTATTTTATTTTATTATCTGTTGTTTTACTTAATACATACAAGTTTTGTTTCATACGCATTTGTTTTTTTAAAAGAAGTGCTCTTCAACTGAAAGTTTATTACTATGATTATTATTCTTAGTATTTTAGTTATAGTACAAGTCGTAGCAGTGTTATTATTATTAGTAGTAGTCATTGCAGTAGGAGTTGTAGTAGTAGTAATAGTAATAGTAACAGTAGTAGTAGTAGTAATAGTAGTAGTGGTAGGAGAAGTAGTAGTAGTAGTAGAAGTAGTAGTAACAGTAGTAATAGTAGTAGTAGTAGTAGTAGAAGTAGTAGTAACAGTAGTAATAGTAGTATTAGCATTAGGGTGATACTGGAGTATGTCTGTGTGTGTTCCTAAAGGTATGTGGGTTGTAACATATTTCATTAAAGATATCACCATAATTCAGATCGCTAATCCCCCTAAAATATGCCCCGTTGTAAGAAAGTCTTTGTCAATATACCGATAGCGAAATCTTGATTTTATTAGTTACAATTAATATAATTGTTGTAGGCAAGAGTAACTGCGATGTGGCGAAAGTAATGTGGCCAAACTAGCCAAGCTGTTATTCCCATTCATCCACTTAAACCCAAAACCAGAAAACTGTAAATACTGCTATGAACAGGGGAGCTTTATGAATTAAAACCTAATCAAGGGAAACCAAAATGCATATGAAGGAGCAGATGAATGTGAAGGTTTTGGATTTTGGACATTGGTTATCAGTTTTTATGGAAATTCAAACATATCAACTATTTTCTTGTTAAAAGGAAAATGTCCCAAACAAGACACATTTCTAATCTCATACAAGACTATTTTCCACGTAAGGCAGAATCCAAATACTGAACAATTAGTCTAAATCGTAAACATCATTTTGAGAGAATTCATATCCACCGATTTTAATATATCAAAGTAAGGGTCGGATTCATTGTTGCATTTAATGTGTTATAAAGAAATGGTACATAAAATAAATGTCCCATTAGCAACCAATTGTCCTGAGATAAAGAGGTCTGATAGGTGTAGCTCTCCTGTGTTAAACAGTATATAAGGCCTATAAGCATTTTTATTGTTTATAATTAGGGGTCGAAATCAGAGTAAACACAGGTTACATGGCTGATCTTCCCCCAAACCCCTATCTTCCATGTAATGTTAATGTGTGAAAGAGTAGATGCATTTTTGAATGTTTGGGAGTGTTTTTGAATTGAAAATGAAAAGCCAGCTTGGAGATCGGCCTATGTGTGCGTTGTGCGTTTGAGTACATGCAAGGGTGTGTTCCTGCTGCGCTTGCATGCAGCTATAATTGGGCCCATGCTGTGTGGTTGGCTCGTACACTAGCTCCTGCTGTCAGGCAGTAGGGGCGCAACAGCACTCCGACTGAGCATCCATCCGTGAGGCCAAAGAGGGACTTCAACTAAACCCTGGGGAGTGTAATTGCGTCTAATTATTCCCTGTAATTGCCGTTTCTTTCTCTGTCTGGGTTTTATAGGTGCGTAATGGACAGGTATGCCTTGATTGTAGCTTCGGTAGGCGGGCAAAGCTAGTGTTGTTAATTAACTTGCAGACATTTTCTGTAACAAAATGTGCCTGACTAGAAACAAATTATAGATAAAAAGTTTTCCAAAACAAAAGCTGGAACATGCAAAGAGAAAGAATAATGAGACAAGCTCCTACCACATCCCTCCAGGACCTGGGAGATATAAGCACACTGCATCTGAGGGGCATGGAAGTGTGACTTTACCATCACCTCATTTCCTACCAGTAAAAGCCTGTTAACACACAAGAACGTAATCCTGCACACATAAAATAAAAACTGATTTTACTCATATGAATAAATGAAACATTCTTCCACTGTTCAGTCTCTTCAACAGTATGCCAAGACTCAACTACTTGTAAGAAAAGCATTTTGTGTTTTTTTTTATCCTAATTTCGTCTTTCCAGTCCATTTTTATTTCACTTCCAACACGCATCACACAGTGTGCGCAAGTTTGTGTGCTAATGTTTGTTTGTATACCTTCATGTTTTCCAAGGCATGCTCTTAATTTCATTCTTCCTCATTAGTGCAAATATTAATGCATCCAGAAATGGGGGTGGTGGGGGGATGTAAAAGGAATTTGGAAGGGCTTTTTAAAGGGGCCGTTTCATCAGAATCGTTATTATTTTGCGGTTCTCTGAAGGCTCGTAACTGGCGGTCTATGAAGAGAGACATGCCGCAGTGGGGCTTAATTTAAAACCAGAAAGGTCACCGCGCTGAGAAAGGTCTTGAGCTCAGCCAAAAATATAAAATGAGGAGCAGAAAACGAGAGAGGTGGAGGCGGAGGCGTGGGCCAGGAGAAAAGAGCAAAATAAAAAGTAGAACAGCGGAGGATGCCGAGGGTGGAGAGGGAGGCAAGAGTATGATGAAAGGAGATACACTTAGGTAATACCAAAAGACAGGGCCATGCAATTTGGAAAATAAAAGAGATATCCTAGGGAAGAAAGAAAGTGAAGAGGATAATGGACTAAAACTGAATTGAACTGGAACAAGCCTAGCATCAAAACAGATGCGCAGAGCTTTTTTGTTAACTTTTATGATGTTTTTCCAGTGATTTCTTACAGGCTAATGGGCTTTGATTTGCAAAAGGCAATGCTACACCCATTCACAGGGACTACCAATCTGTCCACCAATCTGTGTTGGCATAAACCGTCCCAAAGTATTTCTTGGTTTAGTCTAGCTCAGTTGTTGTACTGGACCATGGGACATTAACTTTGCCGTGTCCAACTTGCATAAAATAGATATGACTTTGAAAAAGTTTCACCCATATTGGTCAATTTGGAAAAAGTGCAGAGGCACATCTCTCTTGATTGAAATACATGCTGCTCTTGTACATTGCCTTTGCTAGCAATGATAAACACAGCAGTGGGGCTGTCCACCCTCCCCCAGCTCAACCTAACATTCCACCAAGCAACGTCCCCATCCTCAATCACTTGTTTATCTATCAGCTAACTTTAATTGTCCACTGGGTTTCTGACTGCATCGCATTACATAAAAGCCCACAGGAGCCTTATGGCAGCAGCACGACAGCCTCTGATGTAAAGCCTTGCGCTTTGCACAGATAAGACGGGTTCAATTTTAATGTTGCTAGCACACCAAGACGCACCAGGCTCACTTGTAAAATGGAATGCCCCATCCGCTTGTAAACCCAGCAGCCCAAGAGAAGAGTTGGGGGTTGGGCGTCTGGGGTGGGACCGAAGGGGAGGAATTCCACTTGCCAAACTCCTGCAATCCATGGAGAGGGATCAATTTCTTCCCTCAAAATCCCAATTCATTCCTCATCTCTTTTAAAAACGAATACCCAATTCCAATCACAACTGCAGTAAAGCATATCTTGTTAAAGGTCACAGGGCGACCTTAGGCTTCTCCATATTGTATGTCTGTTGGTCTCTTTTGCTTTGAAATACTGCCCAGCCTGTCTGAGGGGAAATAAAAACTGCCCAGGGACCAATCACAGCCTCAGTGGGAGCTGTATCACTGAGTGTGGGTTTAGACATTAGGAAGCACAGCCCTGCCATTTCACAATACAGCAGCTCTGTTAGAGGAAACATGTTCTAACCCGGTACACAAGAGCCAGGGAAAAAAAGTTTCTTTTTTTGGCGTGGGCCTAGGTGTTTTGTTGTCTCTCTGTGAGTGTGTGAAGCACCATTGCCAGGGGCAGCATGCCGGTATATGGTGGAGCATCTCCATCCCGGGCATGGGGGCTGATCAGATGGACGATCAAACACTAATCATTCCCTCACGGCCCATCCCAAGTAAAGCTGTCATTAATTTTGCGGAATTACATCAAATCTGAGACATTCTTTATGTGGCCCACGGCCTGTAGACAGTTATACGACGGGGACTGCTGCGCTAAGCAGATGGGGCAGCTTGGCTCTGCATACTAAATACCACCGTCCCCCATTCCTCCAACTTTACCCTCCCACCATTCTGCTCTCCTTCCAGGCCTTTTCACTTTACAACGCTGCCCAGCTCTACCTCACTCTTTGTTTTCTATCCTTCTGATGCCTTTGCTTCAGTCAATTATTTAGAATCTCGCTGGTATCTTTACATTTTACTTACTTGTTTTGGAAACACTCTGTTATGATAGGGCTAGCATGCTAGTACATCCCTGTACCCCAACCCTTGAGACTTCAATTTTCAGAGGTAGCCAGCTAGTGATTAGTGGAGGGGTAAGTCATTGCTGCCGGCTACTGAAAACAATGTATCCACTATTCTCTTGACATAGCAGACTGTAGACACAGACCAACTGAAGTACTATAATATTATTGGGAAAATTCGATTTAATTGCCTGCGTGGCAATGCACGACAATGTTTGTCGAGTTCTGAGACAATTAGGGGAAGGGAGGGGCTCTTTGCCTTCTGAATCCAACAGAAATTCCTGCTTTTGTACCTTTAATGAAATCAACTGGGACTGGTCAGCCTGAGCAATGCCACCTGCATATTTACATATTCTAGTTAACTTACATCTCACCAAGAAACCACCATTGTCAGACCAAACGGATATCATCACTTACAGCCAGAGTTTATCGTAAACACATTATCCATGTCTTGGTAGAAATCCAAATACAATCAAGGATCATGGGTCAATACAACATATTTTCACAACTCATTTCAGCTCCCCACCCCCACACATTTCACCAGCTCACTAGGTACTGTACGGTATGATATGTTTATTCTTAGTTCACACTGTCCTCTTACACTTCATTCGGAAAATATATGGTGCATTCACTTATTGCTCAATTCTGAAAGGTACCAATGTTCTTTATTTCCCAACTTGGCTTGGTGTAGATTAAAATATGAAAAAAATGGCCAGCGATTGCTGCAGAATGTCTACCCTTTGTTGCCTGTATAAAAACAGTCCTGAAATCCAAATGTCAGAGGATTCTTGGTGGAGATGTGGAATATTGGGACAGAAAACTAAATTCAAAATATGCACCTGCATTACATGTATCACTGTTAGTTTGCAAGCATCTTAAGTTGTGAAGACAAAGCATCATCACAGTCCAATAAAGCAAATACTGCATGCATGCAGAGCAGTATGCCTGTTTTTAAACAACCTTTTTCATTTACATTATTTAACCGACACTTTTAACCAGCACAACTTACAAATAAAAAGTGGTGGGAAACCGACTCGTGGGTTAATCACTCATGACTAGCTAGATGGTAAAGCAGTTGCTAATAAATAAATGAAGACAATCAGGGGGAAAAGTGCCATGCAACCTCAATTGCACACCTAGTACCCTGAACATTCAATGAAGAATATGCCAAAATCTGCAACTAAGGCCAACAGACCTTTATGAAATAACTTCTTTCTTAAGTAGTTGTATAACTTGTATTTGGATATTGGTACCTTACTCCCTACATCACTCGGTGACAACAAACATTTTATTTAGCTAAGTATTCCATTGGGTGTGTATTCCACACCAGTGACTAACATACCTTAATTTCACAGATGTTCTTACCTCTGGTTCTTAGATTGTACAACCAGTGTAGCTTAGTCATTTGATTTTACCAGGCCAATCACTGCCGGGTTATTTGTTTTTCTTTGACAACAGCAGAGCACTATTTTGCTTTAAAATGAAAACATGATAACCAAGTCATTGTGAAACTGTTAAATCTAAAAAAGAAAAAAGAGTTATTAGGCTCTTACCTTCTTATTTCTGTTGTTCATATTACAGTTTTTTGCTTTTTTGATAGAATAATTAGCCTATTCCCACCAAAACATTGTAAGAAACATAAGGATGTTAAAAACATACAATAATAACACAGCAATACATTAAAGTCGCACAGATTAACCATCCATTTGAGAGAAGCTTAAATGAGAATGTCAATTATATCATTATATGAGATATTATATTAATATATTTATACCGATTGACATTTTATATGTGAGTGCCCATCATTTTGGGGTTGTTTGTTTGTGTTTTAATAATTCAGGATACTACATTACCTGAATGGCCTCAGACACTCTTTGAATACTTTGTAGCAGTAGGTTCTGAGATGGTGCACTGCCATCTGGTGTTAACTTCGACTCGTGCATATTCCCGAAAAGGAACGGTATGCTGCTTGGGCCAATTTAAACTCATTTTCTACATCCTCTGTCTAATAGTCTATGTAAACAGGCTGTGACTGTCAATTTACATCAACAAAAAATGGCTGAGCCATGCACACCATTGTTTAATCAAACACTCTCTGGCAACAATTCACAATATCCAGCCAAACAGCACACATAATAGATATTTACACAAGGCTTGCAAAAAGATGATGTTATTATGGCCTTGAAATGCAGGTATCTATGTGAAAGGTTACCTGCACTTGCGGTTGGTCCATCGAATCTATTGCACAAACTATTGATGCACCATTTCAAGACCGCTCATCCATATATATTATAAATTACGCTTAACTTCACAATCTTACATCTCTCACTACTTCTGTAGTGAACAAAGCACAAAGAATGCACTATAGGGACGAATATGGTTCGTTTGCATTGCCGTGTGGTTTAACCAGAAATAAATGGATGTGGCTCTCACGGTGATAGCCTACATTATCACATTTTTTTAAGAACATGGAATTAAATAGACCAAAATAGCACTGTATGTGGCTTTTTCAATCCCCGTGCACTAGTATTGAACCCATGTTCAATTTATATAATGGTCAGTGGAAGAACCATATAGGGAAGTTGATATATGATAATGATGATTATGATAGCTCTGGTGTGTCAACAGAACTACTACTGCTATACACAGAAGGCCTACTTTTATGTTGCAAAATGAACGCCAACAGCACAGTTTAGCGACCTAGAATACTAAACTGTCTTTAATAAACACATATATTTACCTAACCTGCATTTGCAAATAAAACACTCGATATAACCAACAAAAACTCTGTAGGAGATTCCTAATTTTACCCTGAAGGTAGGACATTCTTGATACTGAGCTCGTTCTAGGAGTGTTTTCCCACTGCCTGGTTACACAAGTCAATAGAGGAATGAGACTTGGAAGCACACTTTTCAATACTAGTTCTACACGCACCTTAGATATGCAATGGTCTAGCCATTTCGATTAACCAAGGGAATTTTGTAGAAAAAAAGATTGCTTGGATGTATCATTTGTCTTGTGAACATATGTACCCTCACGACTCATCCTCATTTGTAGGTGAGTTGTGTTCCTCATCGCGTTGATGAGATGGTTCTTTTTCAATAGCTATGATTTGTTGAGAATATCATACAGCCAATCATAGTGTTGTATACTCAAAACCGAGTAGAAAAACTGCAGCGGTTGCGGGAAAATCTGTGTAACGCGACCCCTGACTGTTCGAATCGTACTTGGGGATTGTAGTTTAATTCGAATTCTTACTCCCCTAATTCTTACGTGTAAGAACAGCAGCTCCCATGGTTCAGTGGAAAGTTGCAGATATGTCATGTCTTTGTTTTTGTTATTGTTGTAGGTTAGTGGAACAGCTGAGCCCGAGGAAAACAGTTAAGTGTATGTTATTTTTCCGATAGATTTGATCTATTTCACATGACACAAACAGATCACTTTGAGTATGCATGTATTTCGAGCAACCCCAAAAAACGTAGCGTGAGTATGATTTTAGAAACTGTCTGCAATGGCTTGGTAACTGCGTATATAGTTTGTCAGCAATGAACAAAGATCGACTAATTTCCTGATTAACTATTATTTTGAATGCGCATATGAGTGGAGAGGTTTTTATTGCAAAGTAGATTACTCGTAGGCTATTTATTTGCCACAGGCACATGGTCTTATACTGGCACATGGCCTTTCTTCTGTTAGGACATGTGCCTGCAATGCAAGGCCTTGTGGTGTAATTTGATCTGTCAGAAATATTTTGATAGTGAAATCCACTTTGCCGCTGTAACCTAATTTCCTTTCAGTCAAATATACTTAAAGAGAATTATAATTATAGATTTAGTCTATTAATGAATCTTGTTGGATTTTTTTAGTTGACGTTTTGCATTTACAATGATAATTGGTCAAATAAGTTCCTCTTTATTTCAAAAGCATTCACCTGTCATTGTGTTCTAAGTTGTCATCTTGGACAAATTGTGTCCCTCATTTTGTTGACAATAACCACTGTTGTATAACAACTGTTTGTTAAGGTAAGCGGCTGAAATTGTTCCTCTGACAGTAATAGGCTGATGCTATGTAGGTGTAATGTATCATGTTGGTTATAGGCCTCAGTGTCATTGAGGTTTAGCGTTGGGGGTGTCCTATTCTCAGTGCTCTTGTATACTTACCAAGGATATCGTCTTACACTGAAAAAACATTTGTAGACTCTAGTTGGATCTGCTCAACTCTCACCCACTTCATGATTGGCTTGGACTTCCCTCATAGTTGTTAGTAAACATATGTCCAATTTCTCTGTTTGTTTGTTCAGAACAGGTTAAGAAGAGCGGATATTTGTTTCTTTGTTTGTTGCCATGGAAAAGGCTTGGCGAGTTGAGTTTAGAAATGTGGGCTGTAGCTACTTCCCTCAGAGCAGAGTGGAGTGCCACTACAGCTTGAGTGAACACCATACCTGGGCCAGCAATGATTGGATTGGACTGTTTAAGGTAAGCAAGGTAGAAGGGATCACATTTTTTAACAAGTGTCAAGTGAAGCACAATTACTTAATATGTACTTGTGTGTGCGCCTGGGTTTTGACTTCTGTAGGTGGGATGGTCTTCTGTCAGGGACTACCACACCTTTGTTTGGGCTTTGGTCCCCACAGACTACCAGGAGGGCACTGATGTCAACTCGTGTGTACACTTCTATGGTACTAGACTCAGTAACTATCTCTTTAAAACAACATCATTATTTAATAAGCTCACTATTGTCAATAACTGTCAGTCAAAATTATCAAGAATATATGATAAAACTCTTCACTGTTAGGTGCCATTGAATTTAATCTAACTTTAATAGCATGTTATGGGTTGACTCTTGACTGTTATTTATGTATTGGAAAGCGATCAATAAGTTCTCTCTCTCTCTCTCTCTCTCTCTCTCTCTCTCTCTCTCTCTCTCTCTCTCTCTCTCTCTCTCTCTCTCTCTCTCTCTCTCTCTCTCTCTCTGTCTCTGTCTCAACTTCAGTAATTATTACAAGATGAACCAGTTCTTTCGGAAGCACAGTGTTAAACAGGGCTCCTAACTAACATTTTACACTGGTGGCAGTGCTGCAAACAAGTTTTCAGTTTGTGGCAGTAACCTGAATGCTCTAGGTTGATACTTTCCTTGGCAGAAGGCTGTGTGAGAGACAGAGAATTAAATCCCACCAGTGGGTAATTCAAAGGAGGAGGATGTAAAATAATCAAACGTTATTGGCCAACTCTTTGACCAAAACATGACTAGGATGTAAATAATAATAATAATAATAATGATACATGAAATCAAAAGACCAACGAAAGTCAAGTTGCAGCAGTGCCACTAATTAATTTGTCTTAGTGGCTTTGTACAAATTTACAGTCACAAATGCCACCAAATTGGTGGCAATCTGGAGCCCTGTTAAGTAATGCGAATGAGGCCAGACAATAGTACAAAGCCTGGCTTGAGTAAGGCTATGGTGCTAGAACATCTCGAGGACAGAGTGGTTACTGTCTTCTCTGTCCCAGCTGTATCACTGGCAGCTGAGGTGATAGCTAAGACCGAGTACTTAGATGCTAAGGGACCAGGTGTGTTATAGAGAAACAAAATTATTTTAAAACCAATGCCTATCCTCTTAAGGTTAAATGAATTAAAACAAATTTGATTTAAAAGACGTTTTGATTTTTTGTTATGATTCAGTATTTATTCTATGGACTGTGGAAAACAGAGAGATTGCTATTTTTTTACTATTGATAAAAAAACAAACATACATAGAATTTATTATAGACCTGAATAACCAATTTGGTGTACTTTTTTGTAGCCTCCTACCTCCCTAAGCCCAGTTCCCAGGAGTATCAGTTTGTGTACGTGGATGGGAAAGGGGAGGTATGCTCTTGCAGTTCTAAGTTCACGTTCTGTGCCCCCAAACCGCTGGAGGACCTGGTGACTCTGGAGGAGGGTACCCAAGGAGAAGAAGGAGGCACTGACATGCTGATGGTGGTTCCCAGAGCAGAACTACTGCAGGTGGGCAAAGAGCACAGCCGGGGATAGCGCTGTATCAAAGTAATTGTTGTAATCTATATAAGTGTACACTGATTAAATCAGTTAGCTAGTAAAAGGGCATTCAAATATATTGTCTTAGCAGCCACTGCTAATAGATAGTAGATTTTGTAATTCACTACCAATTTCCCTTATAATTTTTTTTTAATTGTGTGTTTATAATGTTTGTCTGAGTGTCTGATAACCATCAGATATACCCACAGCAGCTTTCATTTTTTATAAGAATTTAAGCCAAGAATCAATTGTTGTTTAACAATCAATAAAATGCTACTTAATATGGAAGATTATTCAGATTCTCTTTAATTATTTTTTTTCTTACTCAGAGTCGCTTGCAGGATTGTCTGAGAGAGCGAGCTGAGCTGCTTCAGGCTCGAGAGGAGGTGGAAAGACAAAAGGAAAGAGAAAGACAGAAGTATGAAAGAGCAGAAAAAGCCTGGGACAGAGGACGAGAAGAGCTGGAGAGCAGCATAACCCAGCTTCAAAAGGAACTTAGTCATTGTAGGGAGAGGATGGAAGAAATGGAGAGAAAACAGGAGGTTTAATGTGCTATATTATATAGATGTGTATATATATATATATATGTATATATATATATATATATATATATATATATATATATATATATATATATATATATATATATATATATATATATTATATTATATTATATTATATTATATTAGTTTAAATGTGTATCTATACCAGAAACCAGAAGTGTGTATCTCCTCTCGTAGGAGGTGCTAGCTTCAGGTGAGGCTATTGCCCAGGAGAGGAGCAACTTATTGGTCACTAAGGAAGCTAGTGATCAGCGAGTCCGTGAGCTGGAGGAGGACATCAAAACTCTAACACAGATGGCTATGGATAGAGAAATTGAACTGGAGAGGTAAGTGTATTTTTGTCCAATATAGCCCTAGATTATTATTATTTTTTCATAATAAAACCCCAAATGTGTTTTGTTTTGTGTGTGTTTGTGTGTGTGTGTGTGTGTGTGTGTTTAATAATAAACCCCTGTGTGTGTGTGTGTGTGTGTGTGTGTGTGTGTGTGTGTGTGTGTAGGATGAAGGAAAGAGCCAAAAAGGTAGCCGCTCAGCGCAGAGACGAGGAGCACGAGAGTAAGAGCCTGCAGGTAGTGTTCATTTGGCTTTAATCACACGTTAGATTAAACCAATCGCTAACATCAGGGGTCTTCAACCATTTACATCCTAAGGACGCTCAAATAAATGATATCACGGAATGGGGCCCCCAACATATTCTTTTCAACAGTTCTATTTATTTGTGTTATTTTAAACCCGGACTGTTAAATCTGACATTTGAACAGGAGCTTTTATTGCACTTTTAAATCGGTTGAGTAAACACTGCTGTACACCCTTCTTCTATGCTCCTTGTCAGTCCAAACTGGAGCAGACCGAAGGCGAGCTGCGGAGTCTGTCCAAGGAGTTCCAAGGCCTGAGGAGTTCCCTGGCCCAAAGAGATACAAATGCCCTCCAGCTTCAAAACACCATCACCACTCTCACCCACAAACTGACCACCTCCCACCGCAAAGAGGTCAGTGTGGGGAATCCAATCAGAGATGACCACCACTTTATGATAGTGCTGCCATCCCTTCACGATAGGTCACGTTTTTATGGCCATCCGTTCCACCTACCTTCACATTGTGTCTCTGTGTCTTCTCAGACGGAGAGTGAGGCGGTTCGGAGCGAGATGCGTGGGCTGCGTGAGCGCCTGAGTGCCAGCGAGCGCTGTACCGAGGGCCTGAAAGGGGACCTGAGCTCCATGGTGGCCCAGAGGGACCAGGGCCAGGCCGAGCTGCACCAGGCTCGACTTCAGGCCGCGCAGCTCACCCTGCAACTGGCCGACTCCAGCCTGACCCTGCGGGAGGGCAGGGCCCATTGGGTCCAGGAGAGACAGAGTATGCAGCGCACCTTAGAGGTACAACACATGCAATTGGCACACTGAAATGACACCCCCCCCCCCCAAAAAAAAATCTAACTTTGAATAGTGTATTTTTTAAAGATGTTGCTTTGCTGTAGATGTATAGTTGCTTAATGAAAAAAATTCATAGATTTTTTTTCTAGTCATTGTGATAGGTAGGGAACCTTAGCCCCAATATGTTTCCCCTCCATGTTTCCAGCTTTACACTCACACGCGGGATATCTTTTTATCTTTCTAATCTCGTGTGCATTTCAGCTGTCTTGCGGCGAAGACAACTGATTTCATGCACAGCCCAGTGACCCTGCTGACTGAGGGGTGTGTGTGTCTGTGTCTGTCTGTGTGTGCATGCGCAGAAAGACCGCGAGCGTCTGGAGAAGCTGAACAGAGAGCTGCAGAGGATGGAGGAGAAGCTGCAGGAGGAGAGAATGGAGCGGGAGAAAGTGGAGGTGGAGCTGGGCAGAGAGAAAGACTGCCACCGGGTAAAGAGAACCTCTGGCCCACAATACAAAGCTCTGTCAGCCTGGACACAGACGCACAGTATATCATATCAATGTCTCTTTCCCATCGAAAACCGTGTCTAAAAGGTCCTGTATGGCACACGGCTTGCTCTTTCCGAATACCTTCTCGAATGTACTTTCGGCAGTAACTGTCTGTGCCCTAGAAACAGCCATGACCATGTGGTGGGTGTGAAGCCACTGATAGTGTTGGTGCTGGCTGCCCTGCAGGTCCAGTGGAGTGAGACCCGACGGGAGCTGCAGGAGCTGAAGGCCAGTCTGAGGGTGGCCCAAAAGGAGAAGGAACAGCTGCTCATAGAGAGACAGGCAAGAAGAGCTTCAGTGAACATTGGAAGCGTCGGCCATTTTATCACCTCTTCTCTCGTTGCATCCCATACTGAATGCCTTCCAGCAGGAATTAAGATGGGGGAGAGCCTAGTTATTTAAAAAAAACATCTTTCCTAAGGATTTTTAATGGGGAAAAATAGACTTTGGTTTGTGGAGGAATCTCCATAGGGTTGGGTGGGGATTGTTGATCTCTCGGGTGCTAATAGTCTTACTCTCCTGTACCCAGGAGTTGATGGAGTATATGAGTCAGTTGGAGCAGAGGATGGAGGCCGTGGCCGAGGCAAAGTGGAGTGCCGCTGTGTTCGTCCCTACCGGTGAGAAGAGCAACACACTGACCCAGTCCACATAGCAATGGGCTGGGGCAAGAGTTGAGAGCTGAATGGCCTTGGAGCGCAAAGAACACCAAATGCCACATTCTCTATTGATGCAAATCCAAAGTGTGATAACATCAGAACATCTCGGACTTTTCGTTTCCCTTTTCCAATTAACGTTTTGAAAGATCCTGTGTTGTGGTGTTTTGTTTGCGGTTACCGTCGCCGACCCCCTCATGCTTGTCGTTAACCGTGTTTCCGCAGCCGGTCGTCCGGACAGCACCCCGTCCGACTCTGAGGATGAGAACCCGGAAGCGCTGCAGCAGCCCCCTCAGCCCTCCAGGCCGCTGGGCCACTATGGCCTGTGTGAGCAGGGCCAGCCGGACTCCCAGCTCCCTGCCACACCCTCCCCCTCCCCCAGGGACCTGGCTCGCGGCCAGCCGCCCGTGGTGATCAGCCAGCCAGCCCCCCTGTCCTCGCCACGGCAACCAGGCGCCGACACCCACGCTCACAGCTCGGAGTCGGTAAGATACCCTAGGCTTGTGGTGAGCCCTCACCGTTAATTAACTTGTCCCACGTCATGGTGTTGATAGCCATCGCTTATCTATTGACAGGGGTTCATTTCTTCAACAATATTCTCCCTAGGTAATTAAGCCTGTGCTGGGTTGTTGGAATGGCTTATAGATTTGTGCAGGGCTGTGTGCACACTAATACTGTGTGTATGTGTAGGAGGGAGACTCTGATACAGCGCCATGTGGAGGACACAGCTCCGGGGAGGAGTCGGCACTGCTGCTGCCTGAGACCACCAGCAGTATCACCAGGTACCCAAATGACCCAGCTCTATGTCTCGCTCTCTCTCTCTCTCTCTCTCTCTCTCTCTCTCTCTCTCTCTCTCTCTCTCTCTCTCTCTCTCTCTGAGCCTTCCTTAGCCACAGACACAAGCACTCACACACATATTTATCCAAACAATATCTCGTGCTATAGCTATACTCCCTGTCCTTCTCTCTTTCTCGTATCTCTTACACCCCCACACGCACACACACACACGCACCATCTTATTTATGGTGACAGGCCGAATATGGCCGGGAGATGGAAGTTTTGAATATGCGGTCGTAAAAGAAGTTGAGTCAGGGTGAGCCGAAGAAAAACCCGCGGGAGACAGACAGAGCATCAGGCGGGGGGGTGAGATGGGAGGACAAGGGGACAGATAAGTTGACAGCAGGCTGTAGCAGTGATTTACCTACAGGGTGTACCGCAGTCACAGGCCAATTTTCAGCGTCATTAAAGCACGCTCTCTCCCACTTTCCCACTCCCTCTTTCTCATTTCTGCAGACTAGAATTCGCTCTTTCTTCCTGTTCATACATACTCTCTGTTCTCCCACAGTGACTTGGCTGATACCTCCCTGTGGTAACAAGTGGATTTCCCACCACAACCCAAGGCCTGGTATACCAGAAGAGAATGGATGGGTTTTTGTTTTTTATTTTTTTCTGAATCACCTTTCACCTATGGTCAGCAACAAGCTAGTACACCCATGCACTTCTACTATAAATAATGTATGCAATTTGTTCTGTATTTTTTCATGCATTTTGATGTATTACTTTCAGGCTGTTGTGTGGCCTCCTAGCTGACGTAGTTAAGAATGACATAATGCCTGTCTAGTGTCAGGTCAACGTCCTGTTTATGATGAACATAAGATTGTTCTAAAGCATGAAATGGTCAACATTTATGTATTGGGCCGAGTGTTTGAAAGGCTATATGCTATGAGAGGATTGCTTCAGTTAAATCACGGCTATGTCATGAGCTTAACGACGGATGTTATCTCGTTTTTATGACTACTCTGATTAGGAATGACACAGACTGTAATTATGATATTTTGGAACAGATATGTGTCCTAAAAATCATGGCTTTACTTGCTTTTAACTTTTAGTGTACACAGTTTGTCTTGCCTGTTACAGAGGCTGTAAGCAACATTGAAACATGCCATAATTTGGTAAAACTGTATTGTTATTATGTAAGCCTATAACTAAGTTCACATCGTATATTCAAACCTAAGATTTTATAAGCACTTTGTGTTGCTTTTTTTGCTGTGTGATTGTAGTACGCTGATGTAAAGGAGAATTATGAATGAGGGAAGGTGGAATCGGACAGATTCAATTCGAAACAAGTCAAGATAACTGAAAACTACAGCTTCGTTTTTTTCTTAACAATGAAAAAATATGTATTCTCTTTTTACTGTTGGACACTTTTATCACTAAATATATCATATTACTTAATAGAGATTATAGGGATATTTTAATGATTAAATTCAGATTTTACCTATTAAGAATAAAGCAAGCTTTTGGTACTGCACATTGTTACTATACATTGTATACATGAAAGTTTGCACTACTTCTAAATGTACTTCTAAATTTGTGCCTAAAAGAACCAATTGGTAAAGTCAGAAAAATGAAATTATTTGAGGACATCTTGAAACTGACACCATGACTGGTTGGAATTCTCTGCAAGGTTTTAGCAGTCAACTCCTTAAAAAGATTGCTGCTTTTAGTACCTTTCAGATCAATCTAATTTAGTTTGCTTTCTTTTTATACTCAACTAGAGACATTCTAGTATAAGCTGTATTTCAACTTAGTTTGAGTATATAAATGTTCACACAGTTAATGTGAACAGTGTGTGGTAAAGCTTGAAATATACTGTAATGCATAGCTAAGCATAGGTCTTTATTGCTTATCCATTTTGCCAGCTTGATTTGTATTGCTATATTGCACCCTCCTTTTGTTTGAAGTTAGATGTTTGGGGATGAAATATTGATTTAAATAGATGCGCTTCATGTTAAGTCTTTCCTTTTATCGTATTAACGATTTATGATATTATGGTGTGTTAACTCCGTTATACACTTTCACGTGTCTTATTTTCTTAGATGTTTTGCGTTTTTAAGATTTTGTCCAAAGTTTGAAATATTGGTGCTACTGTATGGGAAAAAATACCAATATGGAAAGTGTAATAGACCCGATTAACCAATAAGATCCATTCTCTAGTTTTGTGTTCTTTAGGTGTTATGAACATGTTCTGTTCTATTAGGCTTTGGCTCAAATTGTGTTTATCTTTGCAAGAGCAACCTTTCAGGTGGGAGGCACCGTGGGATTTCTTGTGTACCCAGAAATGATGACACTACACTTTTCTCCATGGTATAATTATACTTCCTTTGTGACGTTGCCTTTCATTACGCGAGGGAAGCAGGTTTGTTACTCTGCAAAGAGCCCCGTGTATGAGTGTTCGTCGTCAGGACACCATATCCAATTGCAATAAAGCTTCAGGGGTTTCATTGGTTTGCCTAAAGTTTTATTTTGCGACGATCCTCCTCCTACAGTATACGTAACGTGTGTTATTAGTCATGTCAAAGTGTGTGGGTGGGGTTCTGTAATAAAAACAAATATTTTATGTAACAAATGTCCGGTCTAACGTGCACTTTTGTCTAGGACCAATGTGATCATCGAGTTGTCCCGTGACCATTCCCTGGCCACTTGCATCCCCGTCCACATTCCCTGGTCTCCGTGGCCCGCATGTCTCTGACGCGCCGCATGGTTTCCCCTCGCTCTCACCTCTTGACTCTCGCGGCCCCCCTCTTGGACTGACCTTCTCGTCTTTGGCATCGTTTTCTTACCCTTCGGCTCTTCTGTCCGCCTCGCCTTCTGCGGCTCCCCTTCCGCCGCTCTGCCACACTCCTTCCATCTCAAGTCTGGGGGTGACGAGAGCTAATTATAAAATCAATGATGCTGGGCTGCCTAGTTTACAGCCCCCTCTAAAACCTTAACTGGGAAATCACTGTGGGATTGATGACTCCCCCACTCTTTATCTCTTTTAATTAGAAATGTAAAAGATATGAAGACCCAGAGGCCAGAATATATCTCCTAGTTTTTATGACCCCTAGCCTTGCCCTGGAGCTCCCACTCTTCTATCCAAATCATCATGCTCCTATTTTTTTTTCTTCTCTACCCCATTCCTGTTTATTTCTTCTCTCTTCATCGTCCTCCCTTCTGGCACACTCCACGCCATCCCCCCCTCTGTGGTACCCTCACACGTTTCTTCATCCTTTTCTCTATTATTACCTTTCTTTTAAGACCCCCTCCCCCTGCCTCCCTCCTAGGGGGGGAGGGTGTTAAATTTATGATCTCTACATCTCAAACGTTTCTCACCTTCCCCTAACCTTCCCCTTCTTTCTGCTCTTGATTGCTCCCCACCGTCCATGGATCCGCTGCATATGTAACGAATGATGAACATGTCCCCTTGTCTTGACGGAGCCAGCCGTGTGAAGTATATGACGTGATACAGTAGTTCACATTATGACCCCCGGCCCCATCCAGCATATGACATATGTCCACTCCTGCCTCTTATATGTCTTCAGGTGCACCTAGATAGAGCCCCCTTGTCTTCATCACATCAACTCCAAGTCATGTGCTCCTCCATTTAGTTTTTTATCACGCGGGGTGATCTGACCCTTTGGCTGGGACTGGGCTCCATCTTCTCTATACTTCCAAGCACCCTTTAAGGCACCTCTGCCGGCTCCACTGTTTCAGTGGCAAGAAGACCGAGAGCAGCTGTACACAGATGTACTTTAGGGCCTAATTCGAGTTGCTTGATTTCAGGCAAACCCAGTGAATAAACTGTCAGAAAGGACAGTGAATAATTGATACGCTGTGATAAATGTGTATTAAAAAGAACATTTGAACACCTATCAATTCTTACCACCCATTCCATTCTTTTTCTTTCTATTTTTGTATTCTGTTTTTACCCAACAATTTCAGATGCATTTGCTTAATTGTGTTAAAGACGACCCTTGTTTAGTCATTAGTTAATTGTGCTTCTAATGGTATGGAAAGGTGTGAGGAGAAATCCTGCAGTTCCCATTTATATCCACTCTAACACACACACACACCCTTGCCCTTTCTCCCTGGGGTTCCCATGGCAACATCTTAAGGGCTGAATATACGAGGCCATTTGGTTGTTCCTAGTAAAACAGTGTATAATGTATAGACCTTATTTTAATCCCAGGACTACTTTATTGATCTGTCTTTAATGATTGTTAATTATGGCAATCATATAATTGATAGTCATCCCGGTTTATCACTATGCCCATTCTATTAATAAAACAACCAGAGGCTCTAGTACAGAGGACACTGTATTTAAGGAGGTGCTGTTTTTAAGAAAAGAGACCTAGGACACTGATTAGTGTGCACGCATTTGGTTCTAAGTGTGTTTACATTATAGCACTAGTGCATATTACTCAGGGCAACTCTGTTGGATTTCAGTAAAATAAACATACAATGTATGAAAAAAAAAAAAACGCAATTTGCTGAAATCCTCAATTCAATTGATTGTAGGTCTTCTTCAATCCTGCCAACCTGTTCCAATTGCAGGGTCTACAAATCTAAGGAACAGGCCCATATCAGATGTCCTTGTTCAGCAAGAGGCAGTGATTTATGATGTTGTGTACCCAATGCCTGCCTAGACCTTATAGAGAGGCCTGCTTCATTCAATCCTATGGGTTGTTTATTGCTACTTTAACAAACATCTGTTCCCACAATGCAAGAGCTCCCTCTGCTGTTAAGCGCTTGTTTTGCAGTCTCCCTGGTCACTTGGTTAGCTCGGGGAAGCCGGGCGTTATCGAGACATTACCACAAAAACAGAAGTAATTTGGGCTTAAATTAAAGTGTGCGGTTTTATGGAATTATGATTAGTTTAAAGCTTCCACACTCACAATAAATTAAAATAAAAAAGACCCCATCAACTCACAAAAAGTCATTTATTGTTTCTTACTGTTTATATGGCTTTTCGTTATATGACAGAGATGAACAGAAGATTGACGGCATCTCTGCCATATGAACAGAAAAGAACACCAAAACAACACAGGCTCAATGTTCCGGCTGCATCGCCGAAACCAAAGCCAAACAGAGAGCGGGTGATGAGGACATCCCACTGTGATGCTCTGTGGGACAGCACCCTTCAGAGGACATTCAACCAATGAAAGAGAACAATGTCACGCGCCCAAAACCGGGTGGTCCAACAACGGTCAGAACCCCTCGCTGCTAATTTGTTAACTTTATGTTCATATTGCTTCACATGGATAGTACAGACCTCTGCGGATCAGCAGCACATGACTAGCTGATTACACGTGGAGACATTTTGGCAAAAAAAAAAAAGAAGAAGAAATGATACATGAGAACGAATAATCTCACCACTTACACATTGAAAAGACAGACATACTGATATAATGGCTTTTGGGATGAGAAGGCAGCACCATGGATGACAGTGTGGTGTACACAGGCCGGGCAGTTGTGACGCTGGCCAGGACTGAGGCCACCTGGCATCCAGGCCTTTTGCAAACATGTCGTTTTATATGTACACAAAGGGGTGAGCTGATCAAACTGAGTCAAGAGCACACACATAAATATTGCCTGTTTCTAGCAAGCCTGCAGGTTGCTGAAGTTTGGTCCTTACAGAAAAGCCCTGAGTGTGGTTTCATGGTGTCTTCCATAAAGATTCCTGGATTAATTTGCATATCGCCAGTTTTTTGTTCATGTTTGTGTTTACATATTCATAATGTGTGCACGTGTCGATTTTGTGTTGAGTTTGTCTGTGTGCCACTGTAGCATTGTCAGAGAGTGCTGATTGATGTTTTACAAACGTTAAAGTTGCTATTAATTAAAGTTGTCACTGCAGATGCAAGACATCCACACTCAATGTACTAGCGGTGCCTTAGTTGAATACAGGATATCAAAAGTGCTACATTATATGGCCATGTGTAAATCTCTGTCCAGGCACTCAACGCCGATTTGGCACATCTATTACATCTGAGGGGTGAGGTGTTTGTGTGTCTATGTGCGTGTTTCAATCTGTGTATGTGTGGGTTTTGACAGGAGGGTGAACTGTTTTGCGGCTGGGTGTCCCTGACAAAATACACCCCTGTCCAAAGACGACTTTGGCACAAAGACACTATCTACATTGACACTACTATTTTGTTGAGGCAAAATAGAATAATGCCAGTCCCCTGATAACACATCTAAAGTAACACGACATTAGTCTACTGGGTTGATTATCACTGATGTTTAGGGTGAGCCACAGTGCCCAATTCAGCTATATACCTGTATATGTGGCTAGTTGGCAGACTGCCAGTTATGATTACGCTACTCTGTTGAATATCCTGTCAAGAAAGCTCTTCAAACAAAAAGAAAAAAATCATCTAAATATTTCATATATAAAAGCAGAATAACAAAGACAAAGAAAAATTATAACGGTATATAGATATGTATGGACTTATTCATAAATTGTAAAGAAGTCAATTAAAATTAAACTTAAAAACAATAATATTCAAAGGTAAAAACAGCAATAATGAATTGGCATACTCAGTTTGGTTTTGCCTTGTACTAGTATTTTTTTCTGGTGAGACATTTTCTTTGCATCCATTGGAGTCAATTCTTCAGTTCTGGTGTCTGTTTTGGCCATTCCTCTAATAAGATACAAACATAGTAAAAAAAAAAACAGACATAATGTCTTGTCGAAGAAAATCAGTTCTTTTTTTGTCACACATATTTCCTCCTTGCTATGAAAGGAGTTCAAACAGGCTGACTGTGACCTCCATCGTCTTGTGTGGCTGCATGTCACTTGTCGTTGACCGTGTGGCCTGAGTTTGAAGTGTCTGTACAGGTAAGGCTCTGCTGTTCTCCCCTGTATGAGGAGACACTAATGTGCAGTTGGGACAAAGAGGAGGTTAGGGTCTTGGGGAGGGCCAGCATTAGAAAAAGAAGGGATAGTGTTGTGTGTCTGTATTTTGGGCCTGTTGGTGGTGCGTATCTACGTGTGTCTGGGCATATGTATGTGGGTGCTACATATATGAGACGCTGTCTTCACTGCGCCCTCCCCACGTGGCTCTTCCGGGCGCCGTCGTCGGCGTCCAGAGCTCCCCACGCCTCGCCCTCACTGTCTGAGCCCCGGTCCCGCTCTTCGTCGCCCCCGTCGTCCTCGTCCTCGTCCTCGTCCTCCTCCGGAGAGGGCTCGCTGCCGTTTCCCGTGGCCCAGCTGTCCTCGTCGTCCTCGGCCTCTTGCTTCATGACCGGGGCCGGGGGCGGAGGCGGAGGGAGCGGGGGCGGTGGGCTGGCGCTCTCCGTCTGGTCCTCGAAGGCCTCGGGGTTCTCCAGCATCTCCCTGATGAGAGGAGGCATGGGGCCGGGGATCTCCATCTTCAGAGTGATGGCTCGCTCTGCCCCTAAACAAACCAGAATTCAAGAGTGAGGAAACCTCTTGATGTCGAACTAAGGAATCATCTCCTTTTCCTTACTGCGTGGGGTTTTTTTCACGTCGGTTTCGTCTTCGTGTGAGGTCATACAATATGCATTCAACAAATCTTGCATTAGCCTATTTAGGAAATTGGTGAGAATCTGCCATGCTAGCCAGCAAATCAGCTGCCTTGGTATTCTGCATTTCTGACCGTAATCCTTGCATATTTTCTAAGGTTAACAGCGTGCTTCTCAAGTTAAAGGGATTAAGTTGGCACTGTGTACTGTAGGATACAGATTGATTTAACTCCATATTTCACAGGCCACTGTCACATAGTGTGCAGCTTCAAACCAGTAGGGTGACCATAATCCATGGCTTAGTTCCAGTGCTTGGCTGCCTAGCGAGTGTACTGACCCTTGGTGCTAATCCCCCGGAGGTCGGTGACCTTCATCAGCATACGGGGGAACATGTGAGGCTTGTTGGGGCGGCGGCGACGGGCGTAAATCTTTAGGGCCTCCAACAAGGGCTCTTGAAGCTTGTCCACTTTCTGAGGCTCCTCCAGGTCCATGCGGTCTATTCAAAAAACATAGAGGATTTAGTTCTCATAGTAAAGCACAGCCATAGCTGAATACAACCATAGCTAATTCATAAAAAAAACAATAAGATACATTCATTTTATCCAACATGTTTAACTTTGTATCGGTTGGCGTAAAGTGGAGTGCTTTGTCTACTGTCAGTGTGGAAATGTGGCCAACAGGACGCAGTACCTCCACAGATGAGGCAGATAGCGCTGAGGAGGCCAGTCTCTGTGTCGTCCATCTCTAAGGGCAGCAGTTGGCCTGCGAAAGCAAACACCAGGTCCGTGAGTGGGCCAAAGCCGGCGTTGTGCATCTGGGTCCGGTTCAGAGTGAGGCCGTCGGAGAAGGTCATCGTGTCCTGCTCCGGAGTGTAGCGCGTGCAGATCCTCAGCATCTACGTGGGACAGATCGAGAGAGCATTAAATGCGTAGGCCGGAGACAGGGAAATGGTACCAAAAGGAACGGGATTGGCAAAGCAACCAGGCTGCAATTTACAACATGTGGCCGTCGAAAACAATCAAAAAGCAGCAATGTTTGCTCTGTTCAATGCAATCCCAAGGGAGTTTTCAAAATGGCAGCCGAGGCCAAAAAAATATTAACGGATTTCTTTGTAATCTGCAAACAAGGGTAATTTTGCGACTATATATTGCATCCCGACGGGGTTGACAAGTGTAAACTGGCATCAGGTATTCATTCACCACGAGAGGCACATTTCCTCAAATCAGACCGAGTGGTCACAGGTCTGCACATACCTTTACCTCTCTGAAAACAATAGGGCGAATACCCCCTGCAACCCCCCCCTTCCTCCACTAAGAGGCAGTGTTCCCTAGTCTCCAGAACGTACAGGTTCCTCTGTCTGGTATATTACACTGAAGACAGGGGTGCTGCCGAGAGAGGGACGACTAAAGTAGAGCAACAAAAGAGAGGCATACCAGGATGTCGAGGCAGGCGGATTTGAGCAGGGTGATCTGGTCGGCGATGGTGAGGGTGGTGAAGCCAGGCAGACGCTTGGCGAACTCCACTATCTTGATGATGCACTTGGTGGAGAGCTCACTGAACTTGTCCCACAGGCCCAGGTCCAGCTGCACGCGGTGGTCGGAGCTGGAGTTCTGGGGCGCATACAAAATGGATGGAGACAGACAGTCGGCATGGTGGAGAGGAAGGAGGTGGAGCGCAGCCGAGTGACACTGGCCAAGGCTCGCAACACATTTACATTTTGCATCAGTCATGGAAAACCCCATTTGCATCTAACATCCATCACTGGGAGGCCACATGGATGGAGCAATGGGGAAACTGAATATGTTAAGCCATCGCTACGTTGGGAAAGTCATGGTAAATTTACGCCTTTGCATACATCATGGTTGTCCCGCCCTGGTTGCCACACAGGACTTTGTCTGTGTTTGCGTGTGTCTGTCTGTGTGTGTGTGTGTGTGTGTGTGTGTGTGTGTGTGTGTGTGTGTGTGTGTGTGTGTGTGTGTGTGTGTGTGTGTGTGTGTGTGTGTGTGTGTGTGTGTGTGTGTGTTAGTGTGTGCGTGCGTGCGTGTGTGTCAGAGAAAGAGAGGCTTACGGTGGTGTATTTGCCGAGCTGGACCAGAGTGGGGAAGGTGTCTTGATGGGCCTTGCTGACTTTGTTGACCAGCTCCTCCAGTTCCCCGCTCAGCTCGTAGCTCTCCGGTAGAACCATCTCCTCCTTCACATCCTTCTTCTTCTTGTTCCTGTCGTTACGCACCGCTGGCAAAAGAGGAAGAGAAAGAAGGAAGTTGAAGAGGAACTCAAGGCATGCGAGGCATTTTCAGAGCCTGAAAGTCTACACTCTCAGATATCAGATATTGAAGTGGGCGACTGCCACTGTTGCCCTATTACAGGCCCAGATAGTGTCCATGCTAAACGGTCCTTTTTAATCAGGGCTCGCTGGCGGTTTGTAAGTATCCCCGGGAGTTTTAATGCACTGGCTATTCAAACTGCCCTTGACAGTATTTTCAACCCATTTCCTTTAGCCTAGCAGTGACAGCAGTTATCTCTCTGTTAGTCTGTTATCTCCTGTTCTCTTCCTTGCCCATCTGTCCATTCAGTTGACCAGTGGACATAACCCAACAGTGACCCCCCCACCCCCCCAACCCACTCTTTCTCCCCTCCTCTTCCTCCTCCCATTCTTTCCTTCCTCTCAGGATATCCAGTAATAGCAGAGGCACAATGTGATCCCGGTCTTTACGCACAGCCCACACAAACATTACACCCACATACATGTCCCATGGGCTCGGGACAGGCAGGACTGCCACTCAATCGCAGCCACACAGACACAGACAAAGACACAGACACAGACACACACACACACCCACACATGCACACGCACACACGCACACACACACACACACACACCCACCCACCCACCAACCCACATACACATACTACAAGGCATAACACAGGGCCTATTGGTGAATAGGAAATAGTCCCTGTAATGCCAAAGTGAAGTTAGTGGCATGGCAGTGAGTGTTGGCCAGACAGTTGGGGCGATGTGTGGTTGGGTTTTTTATGTGAGTGATCGAGCGAGTGTGTGCGTGCGTTTGGTGTGGTGAGATGGGGAGTGTTCAGGGTGCGATTTGTGTTGAAACAGGAAAACAGAGTCATTTCATGAGGCGGTGAGTCATATGACTGGCACAGCGACTGCCCTCTTCCAATCATCGCCCGCTCTCTATTCTCCCCAGGGCCCCAATCAACTCGAGCTCTGTGCTATTTGCGTGACTCTCAATTTATAAACTACTTGTAAAAAACGAAAATGTATTGAGAATGTCCCGATGTTCTCCGTGGCTGAGGGATAAACAGGTTTGCCACGCTTCAGGTGCTTTCTTAAATGGCAATGGGGGGGGAAAAAAACACGTCTACCAATTGCTCATGTACACATATGTGGTTCCTCTGTGTCTGTGAGTGGGGTTGGGCACGCGTGGGTCAGTGAGCGTGTGCGCATGCAGTATTTAACAAGGTCTGGATGTCCCAGAAGCATCGGTACCTAAGCAGCCACTTACCTTCCTTAGACATGCCGACCTCAAAGCACTTCTGCAGCCTACAGTACTGGCAGCGGTTGCGGGTGACCTTGTTGATCTGACAGTTCTTGTCTCGGTGGCAGGTGTACACCATGTTCTTCTGGATACTGCGGCGGAAGAAGCCCTGCAGCCCAGAGAGACACAGAGATCTAATCAGGGGAGCCGTGCTGCTTTGTATATTGCTCCAATCTCGCAATCTGTCTTCCTTCATCGACTCCGGGTTTTGTTGCTAAAACACAGCGTCTTTAGATTGGGCCTTCTCGGTGGAACATTGTTACATGTATCTCTATTTTTGGTGTTCTATTTTTCCTGGGTTTTTGTCACATGCTTTTTTTCTTCTCCTCTACCCCCTCCTGCCTTATCTAACAATGTTATCTGATCTACTCTGCGACATGAGAAACCAGATCAGTTTAACTGACAGCGAAACTGCCTCCGAGGCACACTCTTGTTATTCTGTGGCAGTCCATCATCCTTAAGCCAAAGACTTCTCCTACTCGCAGACGGGGTGGCTTAAGTGTTTTGGGTGAGTGACTATAATTCTTCCTGGAAGATAACATGGCCGGGCAGAAGTAAAAGCAGTTTTCCTCACCTTGCAGCCCTCACAGGAGCTGACCCCGTAGTGGTACCCCGAGGACTTGTCCTGGCACACGAAGCAGGGCTTGTAGATGCGGGGCGGGGGAGGCGGAGAGGGAGAGCTGGGAACCATCTCCTCAGAGCTGGTGCTCTGGGTCTCCACCGCTGCAGAAGGAAGGGAAGAGACGAGAGGATCAGACGCAGTCTATCTAGGATGGAGTTGGGCTTACGAAAGGGAAAGTGTTTTCTACTTTTCTGATTGAAACGTCATTTTAAGGGCAACGAACTGTACCAAATCGTTTTTTTGTTTTCATTGCCTCACTCACTTAGATATTGCACATGCAAACACATACATGCAAAATTCCGTCTCCACACCCAAAATCCTCCTGCTCGCTTAGTGGGCATGTCTAAGCACACGGGATATGCTGTGTAGGAGACAAAGAGAGCGTGCACGAAGGACGTGGACGTAACGGTTTGTACACAGAGATGCGTGGATTCGCGAGTGATTGACAGGCAGCCTTGTGAGACCAGGTAGCAGTGAGTTTCTTATGGTGGAACCAACAGTAGGCCCTTCTGCAGTCGCTGACTCACTGGGACAGCATTTCACACAGAGACACACACTGGTATGTTGCAAATGTCTCTGTTTCCTCAAAGCCAGACACACAGGCAGGTATAGGCTGTTATGTGTGTGTGTGACGTCTCCTCTACCTCGAGACACGCACTCACTACGCTTACACTTCATTATGTTCCACACTGGAACCCAGATACGCCCCCTTAGGTAAATCAACTACACAGCGCACAGATTCCACACATCCCACGAGAGACATAAGCCCTGCACATACATACATACACCCGGAGTAGAACAGACCCTTACACACATGCTAGGCTGCACACAGTCTCAGGCACACATGTTGACCCCCCTACCCCGGCTACACTTCTTTCAACTCTCACCCGTGATCACCCTCAAACCTCCAGCCCCCCCCCCCCCCCCCCAACTCCCGAACTTGCCACCCCGACACACAAACCCTATTTTTCTCTAGTTTCCTGGCTCTAAATTCCTCAGTGCAGCCCTGCCAGGTTTTAATAGAGGCCTAGGCTCGTAAGGTGGCCTATAAAGGCAGTCTCATGGCTGGGCTGGAGGCCCCAGCCCGGCTGGCGGGGACTTTATTGGGACTCAGTCACCTTGGGCAGCTATTCACACCACCAGCTGTAGCCCCCCGCCCGTAAAAAAAAGCCAATCATAAAATGAAAAACAGGGAGGCTCTAAAATTCTAACTTTTACTGCAACCCCCATCCCCCGGCTACCTTCAATGGAAAGCACAGAGGGCTAGCCTAAACTTAACCTACAACCCCCTCCCCTCTCTCACACCCTGGGCTGCAGCAAACCAAGCAGCTTGGCTTTTTCTTTATTTTTTTTACAAGAGGAGGGAGACTTCAAAAAGGAGAAAAAGGGGCATAAAAGAGGAATTTGATAAAAAGCAGAGAAAGGGACCAAAGGGGAGGGGATGGAGACTCCAGTTGCTCCTCAGGGCAAGTCTTGTTCAAGACCAAGATGACCATTACTTCCACTGCTGCCACTGCTGTGCTGCTGGGCTGGCCCACCATTATGCTCATTAACAATATGAACAGAAATATGTCAGACATTTTGTCATTGCTGCCTGCTGCTTCACATCTGTTTTACATATCATTTTTTTTTCCATACACTTTTTTTTTTTTATTCAACTATTCCCAATCTATGTCTAGATTCCTTCTTTGAACAACCTCTCTTGGCTCGAGGCAAATATGTTTTCCATTCGTTTTACGGAATACCAAAACCAAATGTGCAAATCAATCTAAAACGTTAACTCTAGCAGAGCTGAATGTTTCTGCAAGAAATCTCATATCTCATAGGCCCCAAAGTAACAAAAAGGCAGGGTCAACGGGGGAGTAGAGCTGCATGAACGTGCCATGAACCTCTGTGTTTATGCAAAAATACTTGCGGTAAATGAGTCTCTGGGCCTAGTGTTGACAAGTTCTTTGAATACGCCAAACCGTATGTGGCGTCAAAACGGATACTGACTGACATTGTCTAAACAAAGGCCAATAGAGAGAGAAAGAGAAGCACAAAGACAAGGGAGTGGAAGCAGAAGAAAGAGTCGAGAAAGAGAAATAGGACAGCAGGAGAGGGAATCCATCAAGATCCATCAACAAGTTGAACCTGATTCCTGCCGTAGAACATGACTCCTGAAATACCCCCCCCCCCCCCCCGACTAGAAGCCCTCCCATCCCACCTCATTCAGCCTCTCTATCCAGCTATCTCTCACCACTTACCCCAGGGCGCCCTGATGAGGGGGACCATTCACCCGACCCCACCAGGCCCCTTCCCCAGGCTCCTTGGCTTAGCTCATAACTGTTTAGAAAACAAAAGCCAGTGAAATGAGGCCCTCCTTATCAGGGTTCCAAGGCCCGGGAGGCCATTTGCATGACAATCCGATGGCGGAGAGCTGCAGGCTGATGATGGATGAGGAAAAGGATGAACACAGGGGATGGAGTGGAATGGGTGACTGACTGGGTGGGTGGGTGGGTGGGTGGTTGTTAGGAGGGGCAGAGGTTGCTGTGTGTTTTAGTGGGAGTGGGATGAGAAGAGCTAGAGAGGGATAGTAGAGTTATCAGTAGCCACAGTTCATTTCCTGTTAAGTATCAGTTTACCCCCTAATCCCCTCTCTCAATGGCCTCTGTACACAAGTGGTCCAGCTGCACTACTCTAGAATAATCCCCTCACGCACACACACTCACACCCTCGGAAACAAGTTTGCAAACACACACCTACGCCATGTGCACGCCGTGTACACGCGCAGTCACGTGCCGCCACACACACACGCACAGGCACACGCACACACACACAAACACACACACAAACACACACACACACACACACACACACACACACACACACACACACACACACACACACACACACACACACACACACACACACACACACACACACACACACACACAGTCACGCACACAACGTGGTGCCTAGCCCGGGCCCGGTCGAGAGTAAAACAATCCTCTCCTTAACCTCATTAGATGTGAAATGTAACTGCAAGAGACAGAAATAGATGTTTAGCTGAAGGTCAATTCAAATAGGTCAATTACATTAGATTCTAGGTCAAGTCAACTAGGACAACTGACTTCCCCCTTCAGATTCAACACACTCAACACACTCATGGGAACAAAGAAAAAGGAGTGAAGGCTTTCAGGAAACGGTGTACTCCACTGTTCCTCTCCTCTTTCAAAGAGGAGTGTCTGTGGCGTAAAGGCATGCATGACGGTGTGGCTCATGTGTTCAGCGTTGCGCCACTCCTTTTAACCAAGCAGCATATGACACACTGGCAGGGGAACAAGTATTCTTTCACAATAGGCCTGGAGATTTGGTCTACGTGACTGTTGGTGTGATCGAATCTCCAGTGGGCCAGTGTTTCGGAGCTCTAGTCTTGGCACGTGAGAAGGTGCGAGTGCTTCATGTGTGTGTCTGCGAGAAAGTGTGTGTCTACATTTCGGTCTGTTTCTGTGTGTGTGTTTGTGTGCGTGTGTGTGCATGTGTGCTTGTGTGTGTGTGTGTGTGTGTGTGTGTGTGTGTGTGTGTGCGTGTGCGTGCGTGCGTGCGTGCGTGCGTGCGTGCGTGCGTGCGTGTGTGTGTGTGTTTGCGTGTATGGGAATAGAACTGTGGCCTCTCAGTTCAGTTTGGGCGCCCGTCCAGCCAGCCCGGCTCTGCCCAGTCTCTGCAGACTCCATTTGATTTGCAAATGCAGCTCCCTGCTCATCCCCGGGCCTCACAGATTGTTCCAATGTGTTCCGAAGTACCGCGCGGCTCCACGTCAGAGCGTGCGTGTGCCTTTATGAGGCTCTTTGTGTTTCTACTGTTTACGTTGCTCTGCCCATATGGACATGCAGGCCTTTGTCTGCGTTTCTGCCCCCCATTAAACGGCGTCGGAGACTGAAGCATACGGGCTTTCTCCGCTTGCGTGTCACCGTCAGATCCACACACACAGAGAACCATGTGCGAGAGACGGAGAGCGTGCGAGGGAGAGAGAGAGAGAGAGAGAGAGAGAGAGAGAGAGAGAGAGAGAGAGAGAGAGAGAGAGAGAGAGAGAGAGAGAAAAGGGGGCACATGCTGGGGCCAGGATGGAGGGATGGTGGGCACTGAGCAGACCGCGTGGCAGAAGGGCAGCAGATTGAGCGGGGGCCGGTTACCGGTGGAGCCTAAGTGACAGGCGGACTCAACGGGCGGGGTCTCCCTATAGGTGCTCCTGGCACGCTGGCCGTGGCGCAGACTGTGGCACCGCAGGCTGTGGCACCGCAGGCTGTGGCACCGCAGGCTGTGGCACCGCAGGCTGTGGCACCGCAGGCTGTGGCGCTGGTGTGCCAACACCCACACCGCCGTGCCCGCTTCGCCTAAGCCGCGCACAAAGGGAAAGAGAGTCGGAGAAAGCGGAACCCCTCCCACGTTGACGGTGCCAGCGAGTTCCTTAATGTCCGCCCACCTCTTCCTGCCATCCCCATGTGAGGTTCTGTGGAACATACTCGCTTCCTTCCTCCTTTTACTCCAGCTCACTTTTTTTTCCGGAGGATCAACGTCAATGTTTCCCAACCCCCTTTTTTTTCAGAATGTGTGTTCTCGTTTCCCATCGGCCAAGTAGTACTCCCAGCACTGCTGCTGCTGCTCAAGCTCTATTGCACAAAGATTGAGTCAATTGCTCTAGCTTTCGAGTGGGAGAGGATCAAGTGTCCATTGTGTGAGTCGCACACACGCAATGCGGCTTGCCCGCTCCGGAGAAAGAAAGCTGATATGGCGGTGAAATGAGAAGGTAGAGGGAGTGTGTAACAGTCTGAGTGGGTTTCTGTTTGCAGGGAGGGAGGGGGGGGTTGCTTTCATTAGATGTGCAGAGAAGTAGAAACTCCTTTCAGCAGCTGTCAGAAAGCTCATTACCTGAGCTCCCAACCTACCTACAGTGGAGAGCAACACACACACACACACACACACACACACACACACACACACACACACACACACACACACAAACACAGAAAAACACACACAAACACAGCCCTCCCCACACACTCTACTCTCACCCTCAGCCTGTAAAGAGGCCCAGCTCAGCGGACTTTTGAAAGAAGGCCTGTGATAAAACTGGGCTGCTGTCCAGGGGATGGCTCAGCGCTCAGAGCATTGAAAACACACCAAACTGGACAGGAGAGGGAGGGAGGGAGGGAGGGAGGGAGGGAGGGAGGGAGGGAGGGAGGGAGGGAGGGAGCGGGGCAGGCGACCCCCATTCCACCACCCAGGAATTTACACCCCACTGTCATAACCAGCACAAAGTCACGAACACATATGCAGACACGTGGGCACGCACAGTGTCTGAGAGAGTGAGAGACATGTGCTCTGCGTCGGGGGCTCTAAGCGGCCCTTTAACCCAGCGCAGACGACTTACGACACTCAGCGCGCCTGAAGTTCTGAGAGCCTTTCCAGGTAGGTCGGCGCAGACCTGACCCGACCAGAGAGGGCCAGACCTGGCCAGAGTAGGACGGGTCCTAGGGGTATGCTTCAGTAACGTAGCCTTATCCCTGCAGCCTGTGGCGTTGCCACACTCTGGCCAGCCTTTCTTCTTTACAGCGCCTCATAAAGAGCCTTTTGATATTTTATTTCGAGGGAGATGGCCAAGCCAACATTTGGCTGGGGGTGCTCCCCTCTTCCCGCACCACACAAGCCTGTCAAAATGGCCTCAAACCCGCCCACCTCTGGAACCACCGGATAGTTACTTGAACCCCGTCATGTCCCATAATCCGCGCTTCAAACAGGCCTGCATTATTGTCATTTGTATTTGGCTCAGGGGCAAAGTAACCATATTTGCCAAGCACACCAGCACTAATTAGACATACCCTATTCTTAAAAAAATTAAAGCTGACAAGTGCATTTCGGCAGAAAATGCTCTCCCTGCGTCCCTGTGGCGAGCTGCAGCTGACTGTTCATCTGTCCACCGGAGCGCCCGCGTGAGAGGGCTCCTCGGTGACTGCAATCTGATCCCAGACCTGGCAACCGGGCGCAGATTGGCCGCGCCATCGATCACGTCGGGCGGACAGGACGAGCCACAGGCAGCGGAGGACACAGACAGCAGACAGAGATGGGGCTACGGGGAGACAGACAGGCTGAGGGAGCGTCACCGGGGGAACCCCCCCCCCGCCCCCCCCAGGTCTTTGATCCTGGGTCGTTGCTCATCCTCCTCAGACTTCCTCAAGCCATCTGTAGCGTTGGCTCTCACCTGTCTGTGCCTGGAAGGGCCGCTGGTGCTCGTTCAATTGCTATTGCTTCCTCCCCACAACAATAGAAACCTAAAAAAGAAGAAGTAGCTGCAGACCCCCATCGCTCCAGGAGGAAGTGAGGAAAAGGAGAATAATGTAAACAACAACAGTGGCCTTCACACCGGCTCGCGGGGAAGCACAGCAGGGCTCAAAGCCTTACCCTGAGCGGAAGGGAGTAGCTTGCACACCCACAAGCAGCACCAACGCCAGACCACACACACACATGAACGCAAACACCCGTATTTCTCTCTCAACATATATCGTTTTAAATCAGTCTCCCAGAAGCTCAGACAGAGGCACAAATCTGCCTATTTTTATCGTTGTCGTATCGAGCTTGTGTTGTGTCACATTCAACAGAGACACATAAAGCAAGTGCCAGCGGGAACGTGACTTCCTGTCGTCAATGAGACTTGCGGTTCAGTGGTATCTGGGGCACTGTGATGCACACAGTAGTATTGCTTTGACTTTTCCCCAGAACCGTTTGCTGCATTGGCACACGGCTTCATCTGATGTCAAAAGGCTCCCTGGGAAACTTCTGCTTTTAGCATCACAAACCTGAAATGGCGCTTACGTGGGGAGTCATATTTGTCACTTTCTGCTCGGCAACCAACTCATAACAGGTTGCCCAACTCTGCATATTGGCAGACACAATCTGTGCATCAAAGACAACACCCAGACAATGAGTCACTTCCCCTTATCTTGTGAAATTCACACACCACTCTCCAATTAACCTCTAAGTTGCTTTCGAAAATGTCACATATGGCTTTCCCAGAATTTCGAGATGAACCTCATTGTTTTTGTCAATACAATTTAACTTGCCACATCACATGAAAACGCCAGACCATCTTAGAAGCAAGTCCTGCCCATAAACTCATCATCTCGTAATGGCCAGCATCTCCCGTCGACAAAGTCGCTACATACCCCTCGCGTTCTCTTGGACGGACGTCTAGACCGAGAGGGGGGGGGGGGGGCAAACACACCCATGGAGGCGTTTGTGGGCAAACACACGCATGGAGGCGTGAACACTTTAAATACTCGGAAAGACCAACTCGCTCAAACGCACCTTTGAGGCAGGACATTTAGTTGTTTGTCTAGTTTCATAAACACAACCTGTTTACAATAAGCATGTTCCTCTAGAGCAAACATGATAACGCACACCAATTTAAATAACCACAGTATGTTCTTTCTGACAACAGCGAACACAGACCTACTTTGTTTCTCTCAAAATGGACAGGGAAGATTCCCATTTATACCTAGGTACATGTCAAAGCTGGTCACATTGTAGCGAGTAGGACCACAATGCAAGGCACGACCCCACCGCCCTCTTCCTTCTGCAGTCCCTGTCACTCTCCAGCTCTCCGCTGAGATAATGGGTATAATACGCACCGGTTGCCCACCCACTCACCACACCCTGCCAAACACTGTCTGCTGCGTAAACACAGGCCATTCACCCACAGCGGTCTGGCCTCCCATCTCTCCTCTGGCCCTGGACGCTTCTCATAACACGGGGCCCTAGCAACACTGGAGCCAAGCCGTCAGTCAATAACACACTGGTAACAGAACCTCTCCTTTCACACTAAGCTCAGACATGGTTCCAGGCTGGCACACACATAAATGCACACACACACACACAATCTCTTTCTCCACACACACACACAAACTCACACACTCACACTCACACACACTCACCCACACACAAACACACACACACACACACACACACATACACACACAGACTGCATACACACACAGTGTACAGTAAAGTACACGTTCACACACCAATACAAACACACACACACACACACACACACACACACACACACACACACACACACACACATCGAAACCCGGGCCAGTGCCCATACCTAAACACAAGGGAAAATGTGCCTGGCAGGCAAACTCCTGTTCTCAGTAAACAGCTACAATGCCAGCAGCTAGGGATGGGTGTTGAGCTGGGCAGCCGCGATACCTTTGTTAGCAGTAAACTGTTGTGAAAGCACTTATGAAAGCCCCCACTTTTCATCCTGAAATGGATAGTGCTTTTCGATCACTTGCTTCATTGCAGGCTGTTCTGTCACGCTGTGATGTAGCCCACTTTTCCACGGTGCATCAAGCAATGCTGCCTATTCTTCCTAGTCTTATTAATAGATTGTTGAATTCCCATACTGATTTCAGCGGATAAGGTTGGGAACAGCGAGAGGGCCCGTGTATGTGAGGTGACTTTAGTCATAGAGGTTATCACTGCAGTCAAGTGTGGCAGATGTGAATTTTTTTTTTATGTACAGAAGCGTAACTGACGCTGCTGAGCGGTCAAGGAGTGCCAGCAGAACTACGCTGGATTCCAGCATGGCAGTGTAGAATCTGGTCTGGCAAATTGTGCCTCATGTCTATGGGTCTGACAGTGTGCCCTGAGTGCCAGGCCCAAGGGCGCAGACACACAAACAGCTCTAGACACACACACACCATATATATTAAAACAAAGAGAGATCTACAGTCTAAATCTCATATCTTATTTACAATTTAATGATTTAATGTACACTTGATTAGAACAACCCCCCATGGCCTGGGCTTGTGAGAACACATACAGCTATTGCCAATGTTGGATACTGTTTATTTTTAGGCCGCACTACTGTCTATTAATGGGCTCAACTATTACTGCATGTAATAGAAAGGTCTTACTGTGTTGACCAAAGTTTGCAAAACAAGGCAAGGACAATGGTTTCAAAGCGCTTATACTGGAAAAACAGGCTACATGACTATGAGTTGTCATTGTTTTGTGATAATAGTCCAACATTCAAGCAGCATTATCAATGTCATTATTGGTCATTACAGCATAGCATTTAAAGGAACTACCGCCTCCACTCAATAAGACAGGCAGTTAATACAGCCAAGCACAATAAAACTGTCTTTTTAACTACCGCACCCACTGAAGATGAATGTATGTTGCTTAGTGAATCAAGTCTTTTACTTTCTGTGACTCTACCTTTAATCTGTCTCTTTCTTTCTGTTCATCACTTTGTCTAGCTCAAAGCCTTTGAAGAAAAAATCTGTCTCAGTAACACCACGGTTTTCTGAGCTGCCAAGACAGGCAAAGGGTTTTCCCTGGGTCGTATCAATTACGGTGCAATGACCTTGGCTCAGCTGACTTACTTAAACCTTTTAACTTCTACACATTCATTTGACATTATCTTGATAGGATCAACGGGGATCATAGAGGAACAGCACTGACCTAGCCCACACTACCACTGGCTGCCACACTATAGTCACACCGAGACACACACAGGCGCACACAACCTCCAAAGCCAAATCCATCTACTCGCAGCTCTGCCCTTCAGGCATTCTAATCTTTTAATTGAATCTTTTGTAATTATAATGAAATAACTGCAGATATCCATTAGGAGGGAAAATTATCTGAGCCGAATTTGCCAGCAGTCACAGGAAGCCCCTTCTTTCTCTGTCGAGATATATCCCTTTTTCAATTAGCTCATCAATTCACGTTTTGGACAGCACATTAAGAGAAAACAAAGACCCGCCAGCCCAGCTTGTGCGTGTGTGTGGCTCTCTGATTGCACACTCATTGATGGATTACACCCGCGATCTGTTAACGTCATATTAGATCGTATCTCGTGCGGGTCTGCAACGCAAGAACAATCCTGCAAAAAAGGGTATTGTACAGTTAGCACTGCTGTTTTGGTCAATTAAATACAATTCTCTAGTGTTTAACTCCACTTCGATTAATACAAGCTGAAATAGCCTAATTCCTCTCAGCTAACCAACACTGACAGGGAGGGAACCGTTTGGTCTGCCTCCAATCCGAAATGGCTGCCATGGCTGTTGACTAATCTAGTTCTCATTGACGTATGACTAAATCAGTGTCCATTATCCTCCAGCATAGGCAGCTTAGATGTAGTACCAGCTCCATGGCATAAGGCACTTAAGAGCATTACACAACGCAAGCTGTTTGAAAGCCTTGCCCTTTCAGCCTGGCTGACAGGGCTGCCACACATGGAGTAGATCCAACATTGGCTAGGCCATGGCCTCCCCATAACCTCTGACATTGTGGCAAAAAAAAGAGCCAGAGGTCTCCAACTGTTGAAAGATCAAAAATTGCCACACGTTTTTAGGTCCCGTACTTCGGGACCAGTGTGCTCCTAATTACAGATACAGGCAAAGAGAAATTTCTCAAATAAAAGGGACACAATTTAAGCATCACATAAGTTACTTCTCAAGAGATCAAATGTTCTTTTGCAAAGATCAAAAGGTTCTAAAAAAAAAAAACGCCCTGCGATCCGCTGAATACTTTTAGACGAGGAGACACTTTGCTCAGTTTATTCAGGGCAAATGAAGTGTTGCGCTTTCCCCAGCTGACTCCCGGGGAGAGAGAGAGTAAAAAGTCAGAAAGTGGTTTTACAGTAAAATGAGAGTGCTTAGTGTCGAGTGGAGCTGGGGGAGCTCCCTCCCTGTGCTCTGCAGCTGGGCTGGCCTAATGAGATATCAGACTCAAACATCAATTCATCTGGCTTGTTGAAGAGGACAATGAGGGGCAACTGGTTCAGTAAAGAGAGCCATTATGGCTACTCGTGTGGGATAGGGCGGCCTTGTTTACAAAGGTTATTGGGCACAGAGGGCTGAAACAGTACACCACACCAGCCATCACTCTGCTGCCTGCCCTGGGGCCAAGCTCTTGAGACGGATACTTTATCATTTTTTTTCCCGAGCTCTTTGATTTCCTGGAACAAAGAACAAAAAGAAAATACTTTTGGTACCTGAATGGCTACCTCTTCCACGCATGTGTTGTGGGTTGAGGGAGGAGGCCAGCGAGGGCTGATTGATTAAATAAACAACTCTCATCTTGTTATCATCAGGGCTCCCCGGCTAAGCAGAGCAGAGCAGGATGGCTAGAGTCCCCCTCGGCCTGCTCTGACAGGGCATCTGTCTTCATTAAAGCAGGCCCAGTGTGCATGACAGCCACTGAAACGCTGGTGTCTTCACGATTAATGAAGACAGATGACCCCGCCCCGGAGGGAGCAAAAAGGAACAAAAAAGGAGAAGGTTGAAAAAATCGAATCCAAAACACGCCGAGACTATGCCTTTTCGGAAAAACAAGAACACAGGAATGCCGTGCTGAGAGAAGGCTAAGTGTCGTTTGTGCAACTGTTCCGTCTCCTCGGCTCCCAAAGTTGTTTTTCTGGTATCATTTCTGGCTCGCTTACACTACAAGAGCACATCACGTTACACACACTCCCTCTTTTCCACTCTCGGAGCGGCTCGCCCCCCTGGAAGTCTATGGAAATGGACCCGTTTTGTCTGTGCGGAGACAGGCTTGTTGTTAAAGCCAGAGCACTGTCTGAAGTCTGGGGCGGAAGGACGAAAGAAAAATGTAAGGCTGAGACGGAGAAAAAGAAGAGCAACCAAAAAGAAAAAAAAAAGCTGGCAAGACCTCTTGGCTTTCTAGAGCCTAAGCATTCCATGCTACTAACATATTCAGTAATTTGCGCATTACATTTTTCAGGCACTTATTAATTCATAGCTTTTTAATTCAAGAAGAAAATCATTGTGCACTCAGCAGTCTAAAACATAAACAAACCTTTAACCTTAAAAAAGCATAGAAGATACACCCAATTGAAGACACCCTTTTATCCTCAACAAGTAACATAAAAACTCCTTTTGAACCATTTTCCCATGGTAAATACTAGCTGTGAATGAAAGGGGTGAGGATAGGACCCATGTAATCAGGCTTGTGTATCAAAAGTGTCGAATGTATCACGTGCTTACTCTCAATCTATCCCACTTCTTTCATCTAACCTCTCTTTACAGTTCAGTGTTTGGTACACAGCACCTGGGAAGGTCAGCCTCCAGGTGGCTCCCACTGTAACCGAAACCTGATGCTGTGGCTTCGCAGCCACTGACATGTCAAACAAACACACAGAGCATATCATAGCAGAGCTGTCCCTAGATGGCTGAGCGGCCCAAACTGGCTGTTGACAGGGGGCAGAGAGGAGGGCGGCCTGTCCCAGTCCCTTCCTGTGGAGGCCTGGTGCCTCTGACAGCGGCCCCCTAGCCCAGGGCCCTGAGGGGTAAACAAACCAGCAGAGTGCCCAGCCAGAGAGAGAGAGAGAGAGAGAGAGAGAGAGAGAGAGAGAGAGAGAGAGAGAGAGAGAGAGAGAGAGAGAGAGAGAGAGAGAGAGAGAGAGCAAGGGTGACACGGGAGAGGCAAAACAGGATGCAACTTACATTGAACGCTGGCACTGCCGGTCCACGCAAAGGGGTCCAGCCCCGCGAAGAAGGGGCTTGCTTTACGCAGCATACAGGCACCCCGGCTGGTGACATCGTAGAGCTGGCGGGGGCCCATTCCCAGAGCCTCCATGCAGTCAAACATGGTGCACCTCGGTGCACCCCCTGCCCTGGCAGAAATGACTGGTCTAGCCCTCCTACCACGACCCTCCCTCCTGGGGCTCCTTTCTGGAACAGGTCACGTCACTCTAAAAACAACAACAACAACACCAGCAGCGGCAACAGCTAGCAAGGTGGACTGTATGCGGCTAACTTCCAATTCCTCTCCCTCCCCTCGGCCTATCACTTTATCTGTTGTCCTTTTTCCACCGACACTTGAGTTCCCCCCCCCCTTCTTCTCCCCTTCAGCTGGAATGCAAAGCTGGTTCCTGCCTGGCTGTGCTGAGCTGAGCTTGGCTCTCTGTTCTCCTCTTGCCCTTCGGCGAGCTGCTCCCCGTCTGCTGTAACAGACCTAAATAACAGCCTCTCACAGCTCTCACTGAGCAGCAGACACGGCGGAGCGAACCAACTGCCTCAGCCTGACGCACGCAGAGGGGGGAGGAGAGAGAGAGAGAGAGGGACCCAGAGGGATTGGGGAGGAGGGAGAGCGAAAGAGGGAGGGGAAACAAGGGGGCTGGCCAGCAGTGCTTGTGCTAGGGAGGACTGATCTTGTTAGAGGACAAAACTTTATTCCCATTCTCAGCCTTTTTTTTGTCTCCGCTGCTTTTGTGTTTCATATTTCAGCCCCAAACGCAAACAAACACAGCCCATTTTCATCCTGCCCTATTCAGATCTGATCCCTCTCTGCCTTTACGTCGCACCTCCCCCATTTCCCCTGCAGTAAGTATGAGCCCCCTCCCTCCCTTCCCTGAGCCCCCGTCTCTAATCATAACCATATTAAAGTCCAGCCACTGGCTGGCTCGGAGCAGGCACGGCCAAAGACAGAGAGAGAGGGAGAGAGAATGGGGGAGCATGGGAGGGAGAGAGACAGAGAGAGGGGGAGAGGGAGAGGGAGAGGGAGAGGGAGAGAGAGAGAGAGAGAGAGAGAGAGAGAGAGAGAGAGAGAGAGAGAGAGAGAGAGAGAGAGAGAGAGAGAGAGAGAGAGAAAGAGAGAGAGCAAGAGAGAGGGAGAGAGAAAAAGAGAAAGAGAAAGAGAGAGAACTGTGAGGAGGCTGAACCGAGAAACCAGATGCCAGGGTAAATCCCTCTCTTTTGTCTATTGGCTTCAGAGAACAGGGGATGGGCAGTGGTGTTCACTCTTTCTGTCCCTCTGCCTAGAAGTGCTTAAACAGTGATGAATGAGGGCTCCCTTGCTCAATCCCCACAGTGCATTTACACAGATAAACACGCTCTGCACACAACCACACACACACACACACACAATGTCCTGAACAGAGGTCTCGCAGGCTCACTTCACCATGTTAAAACATAATTTTGCACTAAGACAGAAATGCAACGACAAACCACAGGATATGTACTTGTGTTTCAATATTAAAATCTAAAGATTTATTAACAGGAACGTATCCAAATGGCATGGATGACCTGAAAGGTACTGTATTAGCTGACACAAGTGGTTCATACCACATATTCTAAATGTCTACATTCCACAGGGGAAAACACTTTCCCTTCCTCTCCAGCTTTTGATTTCCCTTTTTTTTTAAAAGACAATCCAATTCTAATAGGCTGGATAGTGCCCCAGAAGTCACAGTAAATCACAATAAATCAATAGTCGGCCCATGGTCAATAAAATGTCCTGTCACTGGGCCAAACTGTTGAGCAGCAGATAGATGGATAGGTGCTCTCTGGGCTAAAGCAAACAGCAGAGTACAATGGGAGACATATGATAATAGAACGGCTTGGGTCCCTGTGCCCTGCACATCCATCTCCCCCTGTCAGACGGTGGAAGTGGTACAGCCCGGCAGGCAAAAAAGACACCATTTCCTGTCAATCTGTGCTGCTGGCTAGGTTCAGTATAAACACATATATCTTCCCTCCTCCTCCTTCTACTCTGTCTGAACCCCCCCCACACCCCACCTCTCTCCTCTGTTTCAACCCCCGTCACCCTACCCACCTTGTTGAAGTTATTTGGAATGGTCCTAAATGATCTTAAAGCAGTTTTTCACAGCTGCACTAGTTGGCACACAGACACCTAACAGCCCTTTTGTTGCATCCAACAGTAAGGATAATCAAATGTTTCATGTTTCTTTTTTCATATAATTGCCATGTCATAAAACAAAGTTTATGACAGGAACAAAAGAATTGTGAGGAGGTGGCAGGGGGGGGTGGGGGGGGGGGGCTCCTCTTAAACGTACTCTCTCTTTATTTCAATCAATGTCTCTATTGGGATGCATGGGATTAAATCACTGCCTTGAGTCACATTTTATGAACCGGCAACATTCTTATCACGCGCTGTTCTTTCTCTTCCTGCCTGTCTGTCTGTTTTTTCTTTTTTTTTTTTACCGCCAGTACATTTCACATACAGCTTTCTAAAAACAATGACCACTCAATCCCATGATGTGAGACCGTCCTCGTAACATCCCAGTGGTTTGCCAAACCATCTCAGCCTCGGAGAGCATGGCTACACTGGACTTGTGATCTGCCCACACTTGAACTCCCTTGTGCTCCTGTGATTTATGGCCTGTAGCCTCCTCTGTCCGACTCCGACCGACTTTGACGTTTCTTATGCCGGCTCTTAGCTCATAATCTAGACCATTAACCTACAGTTCTTCGTTTATTGGCACACACGGTCCTGAAGCGGACTCCGCCAGTGCCTTATAGAGGGTCTGCGGACAGAGTTTAGACATTTAATCTACACATTCTCCATACTGCTGCTGACCCAAGCCCCTCCCGTCCCCTCTTCCTTCCCCCGGCTAGAGAGGTTGAACTCTGGAAGAAACCCCCACTGGGCCACTAACTTTTCCCCCAAACTTATCCTGTCCCTCCCTCCCTTTTTCGCTCTCTGGCTCACAAGTCTCTCCTTGGTTCTCTTTAATTCTCCTTTTTTTATTGTGTTCTTGTGAAAAAGCTCTTGTTTCGTAGAGTTGCCAATCGGCCTTTTGATCACTTGACAGTTTGTTTTATCAAGTGAGTATTACTCCGTTTCCTGTCTAACCATCCTGTTGCCTTATTACTTTTTAAACGCTACTTTTTTTTGTTAAATCAAATGCATTTCTCTCGTCAATCATGGGATATTCTATACTAGGCCATCCACATATACATTCTCCATACTGCTGCTGACCCAAGCCCCTCCTGTGTATATCCACATATACACAAATACATATCAAATGTGTTTTCCTCATCAATCATGTAATTTTCTAATACACTAGGCCATCCACATATACATTTGCCTTCTGAACAATTGCCAGTACTGAAACCCCAGTCAGACTAACCAACTCCCATCTGCGCTGCCCTGTGAATCAGGTTTTACTACTGCTTGACACTCTGATGCCAATTACAGATAAGACGTATATAATGCATTGTTGCTCCTTCCTCTGTGTACACTCATTTCTCTTACAGCCCGGCGGTCAACAAGCCAGTAGTGTGTGAGGCCGTAAACGGAACTAGGTTTGAAAGCTGTGCACTCTCCGGCATGGCCGTTTTGGAAGGAATGCAGAGCTTTCCATAGCTTATGTGAGTATGTGTGCAGCGTGTGGACGTGCTGAAACAGATTGCCGGCGATGATAGAGACATAGAACACCACTCTAAAGCTGCCTCCCACTGCAGCCAGCTTCAGATTACACACACACACACACACACACACACACACACACACACACACACACACACACACAGAGAACAGAGAACAGGAGATTCAAAAATGTCGCCACATAACTTTACTCATGAATGAAGCGATCTAGTTAAATAGAAAGAAAATCGTTTTTTCTTTTTTGGGTGCCGTTTGTAGTACAATACTCTTTAATTATTTCCCCCTGCACATCCATCATCTGATCCAGGCAGAGTGTAGGTGTCATACCTATGTTATCTTATCCACTCATCTAACTCACAATTTATCTCTGTGAGGAGAGATAATGTGTCACCAAAGCAGAGACAGGGGGGAAAGCTATAGACTGAGTTATTAGAAAACCCCTTCCCAAAGTGTGTACATGTTCGCCTTTGTTCACATGCTTGTCCCACCAAAGCTTAACACGGCTATGAGAACTTTATCGGACTTGGCCATCTTTCCCCCAGGTCTTTTTTGATTCCTTCATTCCCCCCCCCCCCCCCCCTTTCACTGTGCTGTCATGACTTTTCGCTACCCGTGTTTTGCAGAGGGGGGGGGGGGGGGGGGGGGTCGTTTTCACAGCCAAAAAGTACCCCCGCCCCTCTCAATCTCTTCCTTGATCAAAAAAAGCCCCGCCCAGTATGCGAGTGTCCTCCCACGCCACATGAGAGGCCCTTCCCTTCCCGGGCTCGCCATAACCCGTTCCTTATCCTGCACGTGCCCAGTAGGGCCCATCTGAAAAACAAATCCTGCCCGCTTTAATAGTAGCCTCTTTATCTTCATCTGTCATCGTGTAGGAGCTGCAACACGCTGGCCTATCCCCAACCACGCCTCAACCCTTCCATCTTTTCACCCGACACCCACCAACACATACTCGTACCCCTCCGCTACTTGCCAGCACCCAGGGCCTTTGGCTCGCACTGGAATAGGGGATATAGAGAGGAAAGCCACGGTGAAGGCTGGAGAGAGGGAGAAAGAGAACGAGAGAAATGGGGCTCAGATCAGAGCCTAAGCCTGTAGGGTTCAGGTGGATATCATCTGTGACGGGGATGTTCCAATTGCTACCAATTTCACAAACTGCCCTGCGTGGTTCATCATTTATCTGGAAAGAGATGAAGGTTGTTGTTTTTTTTGGGTCCTTTTCTCCTTACTGGTTGAGTCCTGGCCGGTTCTGTTTAAAAAAGAAAATAAGAACGATGGAAAGAGATTCAACTTGCCATGTGAGTGTTACTTCACGGATCTGTCATCTAGAGGCTAGCTGTTGCCAAGGGAGATGAAAGAACTGGGATGGTAGACACAGTAACGTTTATTTAAGCCATAAGGGGCAGTTCCACTGATGGACCAAGGACGCAGCCAAATAGGACAGCACAACAAATCCACTAGCACACAAGACAAACTCCCACACACACTCTCTCTCTCCATCCGTCTGGCTTTCATTAAGAACCACATAAAGTATTCATAATTGATCTTATATGACTTTATCAATAATGAATCGATCCTCTCTGCATGGCTTACCTTATGGACCGCGAATGGCATATAGTGTTCTCATCAATGGACTATGACAGTGTAGTTCACCATGCTCATTAAATAAATGTAATCCACATTTGTGATCCCTTTACACCTAAATCAGCAAGAATCACAGAATCATGACTTTTTGCATTTCCATTCAATTCGACTTTGTACTGTTGAATGACAAGCAGGCTTGGAAGTGAAGAGAGACAGTGAATGAAAGAACAAATGAATGAACAGTGAAGTGAAGTGATAGGTCACCCCAATGGCCTCAGGGCTGGGTATAAGAACTGGAAAACAAAGGTGGATGTGGAAGATTGTCTGATGAATTGGATGAATTGGAATGGCCCTTTAACTACCCCATTTAAATATCTAAAAATATGCATATATACAGACAAACGCCCTCAGCTGCTTGCTCCGCCTCGCATTGAGGGTAGGGCTGAAACCCAACACGTCAAGTCTAGTTGTATAAAAATAATTAAGTAGGTACAATGTTCTGGTTGGGCTCCACTGCCCCTGTACTAGAGTGACCTTCATTTTCCAACGCCACTTCTTTTCCCCCGGCCTCCCTTTCCTCGATATTACTCTTTATTTTCGTATCACACTTCCCACCAAAAGGATCTTTTTCATAACTCCCACAGCTCCCTAGGCAAACATGACCTCATGACCTGAGATATATATATATATATATATATATATATATATATATATATATATATATATATATGTGTGTGTGTGTGTGTGTATATGTGTATATACTGTGTATCTCTCTCTCACTCTGTGTGTGTATGTGTTTGTGTGTGTTCCTGTGTGTGGTTGTTTACAAATTATTTTATACCGCATTACGTATTTTTTTCCCTTTGATAATCAAAGTCCTGTTTACAGATGACTAGACGTAGTGTTTGTGTGTCTATGTATGTGTATGTGTGTGAGTGAGAGGAAAAAGATAAGGCTGGGGGGGATCTCAACCTGCATAATCTTGAGACGCTGTGTGTGCTGTGTGTGTGTGTGTGTGTGTGTGTGTGTGTGTGTGTGTGTGTACAGTATTCACTTGCATGTTGTTATGTGTGTATAAATAAAAAGCTATTTGCTGTTCTCACCACAGGAGGCAATGAAGAGCATTCTATGAGGGCCATCTGACAAGTTAGAACAAGCTGCCCATTCTGTTCTATTTATACAATGCTCATTATTCAAATACAGCACATGCATCCAGACTCTCATACCAAAGCATTGAAACTCGGACGCCTCCACCTTCCCCATCACAGCAATAACTGTTGTCTGTGTGGAGAGCAGGGTCGAGTAAATACTTTTACTTTTTGGTTCAGCCCATGTGGACTGAAGGAAATGACCTCCTAGCTTTTCCAAACAACCCTGTGTCTGGCTTTGGTAGCCCGAGCTTCAGCCCTGATTGGTGAAAGCTTACAGAAGTGTTTCAGGGCTCAGTGGTGATGTTATCACATAGTAAGTGGCGGTAATGGGCTTCCAACTGTTTGTTTGAAAGACTCAGATAATGACAGGGATCAACTGATAACAACCTCCGCAACGCACTGAGCCACCGAGCATCACACACAAACTGACGAGGCCCCACGCAGACTAAAACGAAGACGATTATTCACGTCGCTAAACAGTTCGGCCAGTTAATTACATGGTTGTGCAACTACACTTAAGCATACAGCATTTCTATGACAAATACTAACAAACATGCCCCATCCTTTCACCCGCCATGTCCTGGGTGCAGAACAGGTATTTCCAAAGGCTCTGTGCCAACACAGCGCAGAGCAGCGGTAGGTGCTCCGACCTGTCGGCATAGATACATGCACAGCCAACAAAGGTAGGCGTGACCCTGGTCACCTTTCTCACAGCAATTACACAAGGTGCTCTGAAAACAGGCAAGAATGCAGTGCACACGCGCACACACACACACACACACACACACACACACACACACTCTATCTCCTAGGAACTGCTGCTATTATGTGGAATTTTCTCTGTCTGGCTTACAGACAGCTTTGACAACGGTAAGCGGGCCTGTTAAGCCGACTCCCAGAGAATGGGACAAACATGGTCCAGCCATTCTCTCGACACCTTTCTTTTCGAGCCTAACACTTAAAAACTCCGGAATGATTAGGCTGTCAGTAAAACAACTTGTAACATGCCTGGTTTGAAAAGAATGTCAAACTAAGAATGTCAATGTGCATCTTAAATCCAGGCTGGAGCTAATTGGGACTATGATCCTGACTTAAACTATGACCCTCGGGTCTGATTTAAGCTGCGGCCCAGCAATGTACTCTATAACCCTGCTGAACGATACTACTGCCAGGGTTGGAGTGACAGGCAATCACGTAAAAAGAAGCAATAATGCATGTGAGTGCGTGATTCTGTTGTGCTTGGATAGTTGTTTTTGTTTCAACATGTGGCACGATAAAATCAAGAGAAATGCATTTGCCTGTGCAAGGGGATGTCAATTTTCAGTGGGTGCATTGGGAGGAGTGTGTTTCTAATTTTTAGATGAAAGCGAGACAAATGTTTGTGTGTGTGTGTGTGTGTGTGTGTGTGTGTGTGTGTGTGTGTGTGTGTGTGTGTGTGTGTGTTTTCCTAGCAGGGTGTGTTCTTAGATTCCACCACACTAGGACATTACCCTGGGGTGCTTCTTTCTCTCTTTCTTTCTCTCTCTCTCTCTTTCTGGTTCTGTGAAAATACCTTGAGGATTAGGTGGGCAGCAGTGGGGGGAGGTAGTGATTGACATCTGAAAGGAAGGAGAGGTGCTCAGGCATGCTGTGGGGAGGAAGGCTGGACTGAACACACAGGCAGGGGGGGGGGGGGGCTTCACAGGCTTTCTACTCAGCTGTTGCCACCCACACCAATTCTAACCCCACCACCCACTACCCTCTTAGCACAGCACCCAGATAGGGTTTCAAATAACTCTGGTTTACCTTTACCCCATGGTCTACCCCTAGCCTCAGCCTAAGTCCTCCTGTTCTTCTACGCACGCACACACAAACACACAAGCACACGCACAATTACATGCACGCACACACACAAACACGCACGCACACATAAACACACCGTGCATGGCAACTAAAGGAAAAGGGATGGTACTCACATGACAAGAAAATCACATCTCAATCAGGTACGTTCATATTTTAGAGTAGCCATAAAATGGTTGTAAACTAAATCAAGATGTTGACATTTATAAAGATCACAATATCTAGAGCAGGCGGAATAAAATTACCTGCAGATTACAGCAGATTTGCGAATCTACAGTATGTTATACAACCTTATGTTTAAATGAATGGCATTTGTTTAATTCAATTACAGGTAAAAAGTCAGTTAAAAACAGCCTTCTCTCTATGTGACTACCGTACAGAATACAACAGTGCCTCCTGTGGTCATATGTAGAATCCACAGAGCCAGAGACAGTTCTTGGGCATGTTCACACCTCAGGACCACAGAACTACAGGACTACAGAAGCGGCAGGAAAGTCACTAGCTAGTGTGTAACAGAACACTATTTGGGTAAAGTGGAATACCCAACTCTGGAGTCCAGAGAGTTCTTTGATTTCAAGTTATTATTTTATTATTTTAAAACAGCTGTAGCACACTGGAATATTGTTTTGAAATATATACCACTTGGAACCTCTTGTAAATGGAATGTGTTTTTGTCACTTGCTTGGGACTCGTGAATAGCCTGGTTTTAGATACAACTATGTGTAAGGGGGTGAGTAATACACACACTGAAACACCAAACCCAGCTTATCAGAGCACGTGGTCTCAAGGCTGATACAATTTGAGAAACCATCTTTGACCTTTCCGAGAAAAAAAAAAACATATTTATATTTTTGTATCTTAACTAATTTGTCTTGTCGCAATCTAGCCTCCTCTACGTGTCGTCCTAGGTCAGAAACAGACAGGATTTCCATTTCCACAAAATTACACAGCAATTTGGTTGGGATTCAAGAACATTTTCCATTGGATTCATGAATGGTCAGATTGTTTGTACGTCTGTTAGAAGTGGTTCAGCAGTGCGATTGGTCAACTACCCTCTATATGTACTGTGAACATAAATGGCTCCTGAAAGGTTTAATTCCCATCTTCGAGAGCAAGTCATATACCATTTAATTAATTTCCCCACTCTGTTGTGTCAAAGGTCTCAGCAAACAGAGACACACTCAGGGCAGCTCTCTCCCTTTTCCCTTTTCACACAAGAATAAAGCCTGCGGCCTACAGACCCTACAAGATCAGTAGTTGTCATATAGGGTTTAAGCTTAATTTGCACAAGGCTTATTTTTGAAAGTCTGAAATGAGTATAGTGTGACCTACTAGCCAAGTGAACAGGTCAGTTAACTGGTCTTAACAACAATGAGTTAGCTGGGCCCTCTTGGGAGTTTTATTGTAAATCTGATGCACACAAACAAACACATGCACACATATGAAGAGCGTTTGTTGATCTGCTGATTTGTAGATGCTTTATTAGACGATTCATATTACTTACAGAGAGCAGCCATTTCTTTGGGAAGGTCAGCACCGAATCTCCCAAACAGGTTACTACTGGCCAGCAGGTCAAAAGGGGCGTGGCTCCTCATGGAGTTGAAGGCAAACGGGTAGACAGCAGGTGGGAAACCAGTCATGTGACCCACCTGTCGTTCCCTATTGGTAGCCATGGTGACGGTGCACCCAGAGTACCGAGACAGGCCACTTGGTTTGGTAACCTCACAACACCTGGAATTCCTTGGAAAACCAGGAATTCCAGTCCCTCTGAAGGCACTCAGGATGTTGGGGGGTGATAAATGAGGCCCCTGGCAGGTTGAAGGAACGTCCGATTCCACTTCAGAACAATCATCCAATTCAAATCTCTGGAAAAAAAACAAAGAGAGACAACATGTTATTCCACTGAAACATGGGGAAAAAAGTGGTAAAACATAGATTGAAATGATCCCACCAGTGATTTTCTGTAGATCTGTTTTATTTTACACTGTACGTTTATCACTTGAATATTGGGGGCAATACTTTTTTTATTCCAAACAGTAACGTGAAATTGATGTCCGAACCTCATAACAACAGGTACGAGAAATCCGGAGGAAGACAAATAGCAAGCCAGAGTGAGAAAAGAGAGACTGAAAAGTGTGAGAGGGCAGCAAAGGCAAAGACAGAAAAACTAGGTCCATGAGACGGGAAAAGAAAATAAGTTTGGAAAAAAGTTATACCAGGGGAGAGAGAGCACAAGAGAGAGAGAGAGAACTCTTGTTTTTGCCGTTTTTGAAAGGCGTCCAGACTTCTGCGGTGATTCCAGGCGATGCCATATGATTTAAATCACCAGAACTCTACTATAAAGAGCTCCTCTGTTCCCGCTGCCAGTCTAGCACAGCAGCCTGCCTTTCTGCCTCGCTCCCCCAGGACCAGAAGCCCAGACACGGGGTCCAGAGCATGAGGTACAGCAAAAGGCAGAGAGGAGGTGAAGGAGGAGAGGAGGAGGAGAGAGAGAGAGAGAGAGAGAGAGAGAGAGAGAGAGAGAGGAGAGGGGAGAGAGATGAGAGAGAGAGAGAGAGAGGGGGGGGGGGGGGGGGGAGGGAGAGCTGGAGAGAGAGGGAGAGTACGCTCTACTCATTACTAACTGCTGCTGTCAGTTCTAACTCTCCTCTGGAGGTCAGGCTCCATCCAAAAGTCCTCTACTTCACCTCCCGCAGCCCCCTTCACTTCCCTCATCACTCTCAGGTAGGGCTACGTCGAGGACATACGGACAAGGCCCCAGTTATGCCGCCTGTTGGCTGAGGGGTAAAAAAAAAAAAAGAAGGATAATCTCCCTAGAGTTTTGAGAGTCAGCCCCTTCTCTCTTCTGTTTTTGCATTCCCAGAGCGACGTCGCGCTATCGGCCTGTTTTTCAAATATGGTTTTGAGTAAGAGCCGAGCCAAGGAATCCGGAGCCATTTGGAACAGCGCTGGGTTTTGATGCAGGGAGGAAGAGGCAGGGAAACAATCTAGTAATGAATTTGGTGTAAACAAAAGGAAGGGGTGAAGAGATCTGAGGCTGAACTGCTGCACTGAGCAAAGCTCAAAGAGGCTCAGTGACAGAGTTTGGGCACTGGGGGGCACTAAGGGGTGGCGCCATGCCTGGAAAAGAGAAAAATCTTTCCGCACACACACAAACCATAAAAGTCAGAAATACACACATGTACTGTACCTGTGCCAACACACACATATGCACACACTTGGAAAAACATACCCGCACCACCCCTTTTTTCCTCACACTCTCCAGTCTCCACACATGTGCAAGAACCCATCGACTCAAAGTGCCTCTCTCCCCCTCTTGCCTTTCCATTGCTCATGCTCCCTCCATGCCTCTCTTTCTGGCTCTGTCTCTTTCAACAGAGCCAGTTAATTACAGCCCACTGCTGCAGGCAGCCTGAAACCACCACTAATTTAGAGTTCCATTACAGTAAACTGTTCCACATGTGCATCCAGGGCCCAGGCAGGCTCGGGTGGCCACGTTTCAGGAAGGAGCAGCCGCCGCTAGGCACCAACCCCCATTCTGCCAACGCAGCCGCACACCGCCATCCCTCTTTTCCTCGCTCGCCCGTTCTTTTGATCAGTCTGCTTCTCGTTCACTTTCCCCTCCACTGACTCTTCATTCTCCTATAGGGCCTCCCGGACTGAAAACCCCCCTATAACTGCGATATTATGGCAAGCCATGCGCTCTGCACCCCTATTTCCCTCTCCTCGCCTCCTCTTTGCTGCTTCTTATACAACCACTGCTAGCATGACCCCATGGAGCCGTTCCAGTGTGCGGCACATACACAAGAGCATCACTAAGGATTAGTCAGTGGGCTAATGGGAAAGGAGGGTCCAAACTTTAAAAACAGATTTGCCAACCATAAAGGCTCACAATCTTTTTTTTTTTATATTATGAGTATGTACTCGGCCTGTCTTTCCCCACCTGGGAATCAAACTTGGGTTCAAAAATTTTGTTCTTCAGAAGGAAAAGATAATAATCACGACACACTGCAGGACGGCACTGCAATCTTCCCCAGGGATGTCAAAAAGAGACAGAAACTGCTCAGCATTAATCTTTCCGTGTCAACCTTCCAGCAGGAACGTTTTTTTCCAGGAAAAAAGTACCTGAGATCAGTAGACTCAATGAAAAGAAATTACCCACAGAAAAGAAAAATCGAATTAGGGGAGCAAAAGAAAAAGAATGAAAAATGCATTACAAAACGTTAAAGAAAGAAAGAAAGAACAAAGAAAAGGGATAGACACAAAGCAGGCACGCCAGAGGAAAGTTTAAAGAGGAACCCACTGAAAATGGATACCTTCTTCCCTCTCTTTCGCCACACACAATAATGAATTAATAACATACTTGGCGCCAGCGTTTTTTAATGAGTCACATCAGCCGAGCAGGTTTTTACAGAGCCATTTGTGTTTTTATGTTGGGGCTGACTGGGTTTTGTGGTAGGCTGGGCCTCATGGCCAGCCGGTCTGGGGCTATTAGAGGAGACGGAGAATTTGGAGTGACCTCATCCCCTTCAGCCTTGGTCCAAATGGGCAAAGAGGGCCTCCCCACTCCCCCTGCGCCTGGGGGGCACACAGGAGCCTAGGCAGGGAGCAGCCGGCATGGCAACCCGGCAGGCAGGCGGCAACACAGCCAACCATGAATGAGATCAGCACCAAAGCGGGGACTTTCCATTCGTGCTCACACTGATTGCACCATCGTATATGGTCGTTGGACTTCAAATACTTACAAGATTTTGTCAGATTTAATAACTGATTAGAAACATTTTACATAATCCATTGATCTAATCTAGGAAAACGCCACGTAGCATGTTCAATGAAATCCATCAAGGCTGTAATTTAAAACTGCTACAAGATAAGGCAAGGCCAGGGAAGGGCTTTCTGTTGCTTGGTGGTAAGGGTTCATTTCAGGGAGGGATAAAGAAGGCTTGACAGAGTAAAGAAGAGGTAGAAATTGAGCTAAGGAAAGAGAGAATTAAAGAGTCAAAGGAAAAAAGCAGAAAGAGAGGGAGAGAATACCAGAGATGGCTGAAAGAGAGAGAATTATTCCCACAAGTTGAATGTCTGTCAAACAAAGGATATCAAATTCCCTGTTAGCAAAACAACAATTGTGTGTCAACTGTTGTGACTGAGCCCCTCTGGCAATAAGTGCTTCTTCACTCCAATAAATCACTGCATTTCAGGTCTGAGCACCACAGAACCTGAGGAGGCTGTTTACACTCAGCAAGATCTGATTGCTCAGCTTCTAGGAACAGGGCAAAAGGTACCATGTTTCCTCTGTTGGGCTTGTTGCCTCTGTTGGGCTTGTTGCCTCTGTTGGGCTTGTTGTCTCTGTTGTGCTTGTTGTCTGTTTACTCTTACATACAAACCAAGCTTGATGTGAGTGTTGAGATGAACTTTTGTCCCGTAACAGTCTATTTGCGTTCAAGGGTACCAGCTTTCACAGCAAATTACCATTTATGTAAACTAGTCGTCCCCTAGCTACTGTTTCATTGTCAGTTTCTTTTTTCAATAATTGCACAAAGTTTTGAGGCCAATGGTACTTGGAAAAGAGCCACATATAATTATTTTGGGGCGGTTAAAAAATATAGTTTGCCAGTAAAATTAGTGAGAGCAACAAGCCTAAACTTAGTTTTTCAGTGAATCATACATAAACTGCCTACACAGGGTAGTGTACAGTATGTGAACTTAGCCAACATGTACCAAGTATATACATAGGAAAGGAAAGCTTGGCACCATAAGTGAGTTAACTACTTTTCCGTCTCAGACTTGCCTACTCCTGTTCATTGTTCCCTGAAACTCATGTGTTTCTTCTGAGAACATTATTAATTAATTCGCTATCTGTCCATCAGTGAAAACGCTCAATGGCTACGTACAAAATGTTAGTGCCTGCTATGCAAATATAACACATTTATGGGGACTTCACTTTTCTATAAAGTTCCAACCTTTTACGGTCCTTCTCATTGAGAAAACGATAAAAGATGCACTTCCAATGTACAGTACAGTGCCCAAATATTTCTCAGCAGCACAAACCTTTTGTCTTGTATTATTTTTTCTGCTTGTCTATTGCTTCTTTCTTAGGTTTGTTTTTTAATATTTTATGTGCCAGTAAATGGCACCCACGACTATTTATGGACTAACACATTGAATTGGACAATAAAAAGTATTATGAAGAAGTAATGTGATCTCGTTGCAGGCATCAATATAATGTTGACCGTGAAAGAGATATCGTCAACACAGTTTATTAGATGAGATAAACCTGACAGCTTGGAGCCTTTTCACCAGCACCTTGTTAAGAGCTAGCAGACAGCCTATTGACAGATTGTACAACCCCTCCCACATTCCATCATCTCAAACATGTTAGACGTCGCCGGCTTCTACAGATGTCTCATACACATGCAAAAACAACAAAGCTACGATAACCACTATCTAGACTAGCGCTACATAATTTGTCGTTGACAATAGTATTGTATTTGGATATGACACTGGGGAGTACCATTAGGCACCACTATTGTTTTTGGACTCATAAATCCCCAGTCAGCACACGCCAAATGTCCAACCACTCTTTGAGTTTGTTTTGGTGAGAAACCGATCGTGTTGACAAGTGGTGGAACACCATATGGAAAGAGTGAGAATTCGCAGAGACATAAAACATTTCGTGACAGGATGAAGTCATACTGACAGCTCCTTTCCGTCATGTGGCAGAGCTCAACATGGAGACACCAGAGGCTGCAAGAAAACAACCAAACACGGAACAGAGCACAACACTGGGATGGGACTAGCGACTGACTGTGGTACACTTGGAGTGAGAAACAGAAACAGAGGGTTACAGAGAAAACAGAGATACCTGTGGAAAATGAACAAAACCATTGGCAATACCATTTCAGAGAAGTGTAATAACCGGTACCTGCCTAGCATTACTGAAAATTCATAATTGTGGTGTATTTAAATTGTAAAGATAACTTCACAAAAATGAACGTTCAGTAATACTAGGCATGTAACTGGTATTACACATTTTTGAAATTGTGTTAATTGAAATTAACAACAGCAAAAAGGACTATTACCCTGAGAGTAACATGAACATTGCTTGAATTTGAAAAAAACAAAACAATGGGTTTGTCTGTTGAAAGAATACATAATGGATTAGTGTCAGTGTCTCAGCATTTAGCCCGAGGAGTCGAAGCGACACTCAAGACAAGGAAACACAGGAAAGGGTAAACACAATTAAAATACAAACACACAATATTGTGAGTGCGCACAGAAGCATACACACCCACAGAAACATGCACACATGCACGCCCAACCCCCCCACACACACACGCACACGCACACACACACACACACACACACACACACACACACACACACACACACACACACACACACACACACATTCCCAGATGGTGCAGCATAAAGATATTTTAATGAGGGCTCAAAGGCAGACATAAAAACGTACATGCACACAGTGAAAACAGCACACCTGAAAAAATGTACACAGGAAATGGTGTTCGGTATAATTTCCTTCTTAATTATAGTGTAGGGATGGGCATCCCCCCATTTCCCTCATATCACCTGTCCAACCCCTCCCTACCACTTAGGAGTTAATTCCTATAGGAATTCCTGAAAGTGACAAGTATCACCTAATCTCAGATATATGTCCTTGATTGAAGACTAAAAATAAGGAAATGTAATTGATTTAAAGTTATCATCTTTGTCGTATTCGTTTGACTTCAAAGGGTCAAATCCATAAAATTAAAAATACTATTTGGGATCCCAGCAATAAAAAATTGCTTAACTTTAATAAATATGAATGAAAGAGGAAGGCGGAGAGAGAGAGAGAGCGAGAGGAAGAGAGAGAGAGAGAAAGAGAGAGAGAGAGAGAGAGAGAGAGAGAGAGAGAGAGAGAGAGAGAGAGAGGAGAGAGAGAGAGAGAGAGAGAAAGGCAGAGAGAGAGAAAGAAAGGCAGTGAGAGAGAGAGAGAGAGAGAGAGAGAGAGAGAGAGAGAGAGAGAGAGAGAGAGAGAGAGAGAGAGAGAGAGAGAGAGAGAGAGAGAGGACAGATGTCACCAGGACGAAAAGTACAGTGGCATCATGGGCCTGGAGGAGGCATTTGAAACACAGATCCGTCCAAACTGCCATCTTTTCACACAGGTCTAAGTCATCGCTACTGGGAGAGCAGCAAAGCATACACAGGTGATCAGCCAAGGCGTCCATCCAGCTCCATTGTTCATTCACCAACACAGAAATCCAGTCTAAGCCCCATGGTCAGTGCATATTCACTTGGATCACACAAATCCACACACAAACAGAAAAACATGCAAATACACACACTTACAGCAGCATACATGGGTGTTTGGGGGGGGGGGGGGGGGGTCATGACTAGTATGGTGACCTATCCATCTCTAGACTTCACATCAAGCAATAATGGATGTGACACGGCTCATTGCCAGTGTTTTGACAAGTGGAACCTGCTCGCCAGCTCGAAAACAACGACACTTAACTGATGAGTAAACTAAGCCCAGATTTCGAGACACAGGAATTAGTCATTGCTATTTAGAAGGTGGGAAACAATAGTGGCTAGCTCAAAGTGCCCACAAGTTGGGAAAAAAGCAGGTCAAGGATGGGTCACTCCTCATGAGCACCACACACTCACACAGATCAAACACATGCGAGCATGTATACACTTACCCACGCACACATGCTAATAATAAAGAACTCCACAGGCACTGGGTAACACTTGAAGCAGTCACTAACAAGCCAACACAGGTTGGATTGTATGAAAAACCAGAAAAACACACGCACAGGCACAAACACACATACATACTACAAAAACTATGCCGCAAACATCATACGAGAGCAAACCTTTTTATCTCTGGAGTAAACCTGACAAGTGTCTATACACAAATACATATTTGTATTTATTTAATTCAGTCCGTTGATCAGGGTCAGTTTCTATGTAGTGTGTCATTAAGCCTGTTGACTATTTATTTCCCCAGAAAGATATCTCTCTATAACTTGCTCAAAAGAGAAAGAGAGAAAAACACTTAAAGAGTCAAAAACTGAGGCTTACATTGTATTGAAAGTTTTAAAAGATGACCCACCAAGCGTAGAGGGGATGTGACAGCCAGGTAGATGAAGCAGTTGGCGGACTACACAGATGAGCAGACCTCCTGAGGCAGAAGAAAAGAAGACGAGGTTTGTGTACGCTCATCAGACTCCCTTTGACAGCAAAGACAGAGTAGTAGTGAGCTGCTCTTTTTTCCCACTCCCCCTCAGGTCCCTTCCTCCTCCTCCCTTTCAAAAAAAAAAAAAAACACTCTCTTTCTTTCCCTCAAGACAGGCACACTCGCCGTCTCTCTTTCACTAAGAAATAATTATGCTCCGATTCATAAACCCTGCCTTCGTCACGTGACCCAACACTTCAAATATACAGCACATTTTTTCACAAGCCACAAAATGCCTGAAGGGAAGCGAAAGGGCCCCGAAAGCTTAAGTTTCTGTTTTTAATTCTCTCTCTCTCTGCCTTCTTCTTCCTTCTCTAAATTTACTTTTTTCCCTCCATTTTGCCTTTGAGAAATGCGTTTGCCTACTGGTTGTAAGTGTAAGTAAATGTAGTTCTATGTACGTAACTAAACTGAGTGCTACACAGACATGAAATAAACTAAATATTTACGGGAAACCCTATGAAACTAATTAGGGGTGTAGCTAAAACAAATATAACCCACTGAATAACCTCAAAGTGTGCCCCTTTAATACAAAGAAGCATATGGTAGAGATCCAGAATGTTAAATTGTGCCCCATTAAATGTTTCCAAATGGGCAAAGCCTTTCAAAGTAAACACATGTATAACTAAGGAGGAAACATAGCATGCTCTGTGTTTCAAGTCACTATTAAAGGTTTTAAAGTAGTACATTTATCTCCCTTAAATGTCTCAAATCCAGCAGATGTAGCTAGACCTATGCCTACTGTAGGTTGCTCTGGGGAAGTCCCCTCAGGGCGGGATGGTACAGAGGCAGGAGCAGTTTTGGGTGTGCCCCCTTACCGTCCCCTTCTCGACATATGAGATCATAAAATTTCAGATGTGTGTTTGTGTTTGTCGAGCAGTTTGTGGTTCTGGGTGTGTCCCCTGCTTTGTTTTTTTTTTTATTTGATTTTATGTAACTAGCCAGTTGTCATCAATCATTTTTGTTTGGAAATGTTTTTCATGTTTTTATGTAATTGTATGAAGGCCTATCTGTATCTGTACAAAACCCTATGAGGAACCAAATGTCTCCAAAAATAAACTCATAATGTTTTCTATAGTTATAATATATTTTGTAATATTGATGATAATACTATTCAAGATCTAATCATGAAAGCTGCTTTGTCTCTATCATTTCAAGTTATACTTTATCACCTTTACAACAGTTTCATGCTCTCTACAAACACCTCAAAGACTTTACATCTTTTTAACCCCAACTAAACCCGCTCAACATGTGAATCAGAATCAGGTTTCTTGACAAGTAGGTTACACACACAAGGATTTTGTCTTGATGAAATGGAGCACAGTGACAACGCACGCCGGTAAGGAGAAAAGTCACAATACATCTGTGGTATCTCATTGGCTCATCCATAGTGGGACGTTGTTGGTATTCTGGTACTTAAGTCTCCCATTCCTCGAATACACCACTAGGGCTGTCTATATCCTTAGAGACTGGCCTATCTGTGATGGAGATCTGCGGTTGTCCTCACATACCCTGGCCTCAATATGTCTCTCTAATCAAATCAAGTCCCTGTCAGCCATCACTATCACATAAAGCCTCCGCCATTCCACTCCAAGAAAATCTACTATCATGTGCTCCTAACATTTTTACAGTCATTTGTCATTAGACTGCCTCGCATGTGGCTTGCTGTCGTTTAATGCAATGTGCACGCAGTGAGTGAGCGCCTCTGTTAAGCTGGCATGTTTCTAAAAGAAAGATTGTGCAGGAAGCGGAAATCTAAGCTACTCACCACAGGGCCACTCAAACTGATCTTTATCTCTTTAACACTTTAAAAGCTACAAGTTGCTTCATGAAGCTTTACTTGTTGAATGTGGGGATTTCACGGATTACACTTCAGATAGTGTTGAATATGTCATTTGCAACAATAAAACGTGTCGGTGTTAAGCACCCTATTTATGGCAAATACTTGAGAAAGGTAACCCAGTCGAAATTTAAAGGTTGCAGTCAAGGGTCATTTTTACTATGAGCCTCAACCTTACTGCTACAGTGAGCCACAGAGACCACGTGTACTTTATGTGGGCATATTTAGGTGCATGTGAAAAAGGCAGCGCACTGCGTGACGTGCTGTTCTACTTACTGAACCATGACAGTGTTGTTTTGTAGACCAATGTGCAGAATGTGTAAGTTTGGTCGTAAATGGCTAACGCTTGTTTACAACCATGAACGCTTATCGGCACATATGTGGGTTAGCATGCTTGCTTGTGTGCGCGTGAGTGTGTATGTGTGTGGGTGCGTGTTAGAGTGTGTAGCCAGTAGCAGTGGGGAGGTCAGAGGTTACTAGTGTTTGTGTTTCAGTGTCAGTGGAGTGTGCTGCAGGCTGAGATTTATGATCTTTGTGTCTGGGAGGCTGCAGAATGGGGGCTAATGAAGATAGATCAGAGAGCTATCTCTGAGCCCTCTCTCTCTCTCTCTCTCTCTCTCTCTACCTCTCTTTCTCTGTCTCTCCCTCTCTCTCTCTCTCTCTCTCTCTCTATCTGGGCAGCACTGGAAACATGGCCTATGGCCTCCCTACCTCCCTCTGTGCTACGGGCCCTCTCCTATCATTAACTCAAGGCAGTGACATCATTACGCGCTACCCTGGCATGCGACATCAATCTTGACCCCTGCGTTGTCTGACAACCAGCGTACACCTAATCAAGTGGGCTTCACACTGCAGCCAGCCAGCAGACACACGCGTTGTTATTGTTGCAGTTCGCCCAGCCTCTTTTGGTGCATTTTCCAAAACATGCAAAATTCATGAAAGCATAGTATCCTGGCTTGTGTTTTTACATTAAAGCTGCCTTATTTGCATTTGAGAAACCACAGTGTTACGCCTCGGGCTGGTTAAAAGGGGTGTCGGTTGAAAGAGGGAGGCAGAGACGGGGAGTTCGGGACTTAGGGAGGTCGGGTGAGAACAAATTGGAAAAAAGGAATAGATATTTGGAAAGGAGTTTTCGTTTTTTACAAGTCACAGAGGGATTTCAAGCCAGAGGATAACCAACCAGGGGTAGAGAGGAGAGAGAGAGGGTTTGGACTGTGGAATAAAAGGGTAAGGGGGGATGGAGAGAGGGGAGGGGCCGGTGGTGACCGTGACGGCAGGTTTTAATCAGGAACAAGATGTCTGTAATGAGATCACTACTTCCCCGCATTCTGATTGGTGTCATGTGAAATGTGTGCCGCACTGAGACATATTAAAGGAGGCAAGGCAGGCACACGCAACCACTAGCCAACCCCCAACCCAAACACCAAGCTGTGCACACAAACACACACGCATACACAAATATACAATTACTCACTCATCTACCATCACATTTTAGTTGCATTGAGTTAAACACACACATCCTCCGCAATGAAGGGGCTCATTCATCCAACCTGGTATAACACACTCATTCAGACTCCAACCGCCTGGATGTACACACAAAGAGGAATACGCTTACTGTTAAAAGAAAAACACAGACACCTTGCTTGGAGCAGAGGAGACTGGTGTTTGTTACAGGCAAACATACCAATATACATCAAGGGAAATACAAGCCAATATCTACAATATTTGCCATGATGTAACCTCATCTTGGAGCAGATTAAAGAGCTGTAATAGTTTTCACAATTAACAATAATTATATTATACTAAGACTCAATGTGTGGATGTGGGTGGGTGGGTGTTTTGGGTGGGTGTGACGGATGTGTGTGTTTATAGGTGCATATGCTTAAAGTCACACATTTGTGCGGGCGTCTTTTTGGTGCGCCATCTTTGGCTGACCATACAATTACCAGCATGTGTGCCAGTACATGAGCACATTGCCTATTCGCGAACATGTGTAACCAATGAAAGGTGAATGGCTCTCCTGTCTATGCTCTCCTCAAAATCAACCATGATGTCACCATGAACCCTTCCTGAACTTACCTCTGTCAAAAAGCATTACTCGAGAACTCCCTTTTTCTGCCTCATTTTCTCTTCTAACTCTCCCACTGCTATACATTCGCCATTCTGCATCTTACTTCTGAATTCTTTCATCAAAGTCACAGTATCCTGTTTTTTATGCTTGAATCTTTCATTTTCCCTTATGTCTCTATATCCCCCCTATTTCTGGTGCGCAGACACACTCAGGTTTTGGCTACCTCCCTTTAATTGAATCACCACAAGGGGAGCCCACTGCCAAATGTGCCAGGATGTTCTGATTAAGGCAGACTTTGTTTGGGCAACGGTTTCACTGAAAAATGCTCAGTGCTAGTGGAAGGAGAAGACGGACTGGGCAAAATAAAGGGAATGGGGGAGGAAGCAATTGAAGGGGGAAAAAGAGTGCAGGCAAGGGAAGAATGGGGTGGTGGGGGAAGCTGGAGGCAGCTAGGGAGCCACATATGGAAGTGATTCTGTAAATACTGAAAATCTGTGAGCTCAAAAGGAAAGGTCTTCTTTTCCATGCCTATTTCCTTGCACATAAAACTGTGCTTATGAAAAAATGGGGGACCAAAAGCTTATGCGGCAAATCTCCATTTTAAACCAATAAATCAATGTATTTTCTGTGAACCAAACCAACGGTACTGTACCTTATCTAAACAACCTTTCGAGCTCAACCTGGCATAAGCTTGTTAATATCACCCACTCAGCTTTACTGGCATCGGTTTATATAAAGAAGTCTTCTTACAACTGTTTGTTTGTGTGTGTGTGTGTGTGTGTGTGTGTGTGTGTGTGTGTGTGTGTGTGTGTGTGTGGATGAGATATAATGTGACAGAGAGAGAGAGAGAGAGAGAGAGAGAGAGAGAGAGAGAGAGAGAGAGAGAGAGAGAGAGAATGAGAGAGACAGATAGACAGCGTTGACTGTCTTTGAAGCCCCAGGCAAACGTTGTTTTGCAGGTGTGTATGTTGGCAGAGACTTCTGTTCAGTCCTCCAAAATTGTGAGCAATATGTAATTATCCCATGCCTTGCCATAACTTGTTCGCATGACATGTGCGTGACTCGGCCAAAAGGCATCCTATTTTGACATATGTCTGAATCCAAACCTGAATTAATCACGACAGCTGCTGATAAGTACAAGCTAAACGATTACCTTACCGTGCCCTTCTCTTGTAACGGCTGCAATCACACTATTATTAGGCCATCCTAGAAGTTTGAAGCATGCACCGACAACTGAATTGTTATGTATTTCAGGCCACTCGAACTGCACACAACATTGCTAGCATTAGTGAAACATTATTGGTGTGCTGCGTTCATCTACCATTTACATAGTTTGAATTCCCTTCACGTGTCGATTGTCACTAAAATGTAACAAGTTTCTGGTGATACTGCTCTCTCTAGTGGCAGAATAATGCATTGCATGAACGATGAGCGACATATGGGCTTTAGTTTGTATATTTCCAAATGTCTCCATAATACAGTGGTAGATAATCAACATTGTGCTGCCTGAGAGCTGCATATGGCCACCAGTTGTTCATTTTATTTTACTTTCTATTCCTAATTAATACACTACAATAATATATAGTAGTACAACTTTAATTTAGTTACTTACACCATCCAGTAGAGGCCATAGTGACGAGGATCTTGAGCTGCTACATGAACTAAGAGGAAGAAGTCAGGAGTTAAGCCAGCCAGATCGTGTGCACGACAACAAGGTATTCCAAAGAAACGTGGCCTAAATCTGTTGCCGCTGTTAATTTAGGAGCCGGAGTACATACACACATGATGATGGCGGGGTAAAATGCCAAGCTGCCCATGTGAAGCACCAGCTGAGAAAGATGAGAAATGGACAGACAAATGTCTTGGTACCCAGTGGTACTAGTCCAATCTGTCTCATTTGCAAGAAGACAGTGAATTGTTTTAAATTAGTGAATATAGAGCGCAATTTCCTGAGCCCCCATCATGACAAAATAAAATATCCGCAATAGGACCATCTGAGAAACCACGTAGGTTAACTCGAACCAAAGGGCATAGAACAACATCAGAAGCTAAGGTTCAGTGGTACCTTGTTTTAGGATTGCTCTCCAGAAAAGCAGTATAGGCCTAGGCCTAATAAAGTAACACTTTTAATTATAATCATTTAAAAAAAAGAAGAAACAACTGCCAAAGGATGACGGACTTCTGGACTGCATGCGATTTAGCCTGTGAATGTATGACATAGGGACGTGCTGAGGATACAAAATTATCCTTGAGCTTCTGAACCTTGAAGCTTTTGAGCATTAGGCCGTCTCCAGATGGCCAGTGTGTTTGTTTCCGGGCATGAGTGATGGTCTCTACCAGATTAGTATATGATTGTTTGGTAAAAAAAAAGTTGGAAAAATATCTATCTCCGAAGATCACCAATCTGGGCGGTAAACATTGGTTATGACATATTCTTCCACTGAGGGGCGCTTTCTCACTATGGTAGGATTTGGTCCTGCAGATGATGATAGCCTATACTTGAAAACAAATACATTCATTTTTTGACTGTTATTATTTGTAATTATACAACTGTAATTGTTTACTGCGTTGCTTAAAAATATTATGTTTATTATAATAGGGCAAGGATGTTGATCATAAAATGATCTGTGTAAAATCAGACAATTGAATGAGATATCAGACAATATTTTATTACAATATTATTACAATATTCAGTATAGTTTTAGAAAAAAAATTCAGTGAAAAACACTCTAACTGACTAACAAGAAACATGAAAACTGTAGAATATAAAGTGTGAGCTGAGCTAAATTCTCATTGAATATGTTGCACAACAGAAGTGGAAGGGACGAAAAAAGAACTGGCATCTTATGGTCACCTGCAAACGTGATGGGCGTGGGTGTGTGTTTAGACTTTAGAGGGTGTATTTGTCATCCCTGACGCCCCATTCTCTAAGATGCTAATGAAAGTAGATACTTGGGATTTCTGAATATCCCTTCTTCCCTGCTCGTACACATCACAGTCACAAAACCAGTCGTTTACTACAGCATAGAAGGAAGCCCGGTAGCTTCAGCACCGACACTTTTCGACACACCTGACTCAGAAGCATTAGCATATAAGTGTTTGTACCGAATATTTAAACTACATTTTTGCCTCAATAGACACAAATCGTGAGCTCCATTAATGGGGCTAAAATAGGTACTTCTATACTTTTTCATCCGTTTCCATGAGGCTTTTGTTCAGTTCGTGACACTTGTAAAACATAACTTCAAGTCAATACTAAGGCAATTATTATATATTATTAGGCAAACCCAAGAAAGATGGATAACAGCCCTGATGGTAAGTACAATTAATATGAATTATAATTATTGATATATCAACAGATTTACTATCAGATGGTCTACACAAAATCACAAAAAGTAGCTTTAAAGATCGCATTGCATTTGCTTTGAGTAGACTGTCAACAATACATTTCTGCGTGTGCCAAATTGTGTACTCTACGAAACATTATTATACCTTATCCACCAGTTGTTAAAGGGGAATGTCATAGTTTACTGGAGATTTTAATGTAGATGTGAAGGACGTGTCATAAGGACTATCCTTGGTATAGGCTGGCAAGTTTATTGATAACATATATGTTTGACTACAAACTCAGATGCTCTTCAGCTGTCTAAGTATAGCTCTCCAAACAGTCTCCGTGTTAATATGTATCTTGTGCACAATTATTTTCCCCATATTCCCTATCTAGGAGAATATGTTTGTGGGTGCTATCTTCATAATAGCCAACTACTTAGAAGTAAACCAATAAACAATAGAGGGGATTCCGCCAAGACTATGTTTCCTAGAGGTTAACCGAAGTCCACACACTTCCCGTCTTTATTGAGATGTGATCATTTTATAAATGTTTACAATTTGGGACGTTTCAAAGCAGGCGACTGAAGTAGAGTGTATAGGCTATTTAGCCATACATCATGTTCCAACATGACCGTGACTCTGAAACCTTCAGGACAAGAGCATGTTTACATATAGGTCATTCACTGGTTGTTGCCTGAACTCACGCAGGCTATTGTGCAGTCGATTCATTAATGTATCAGGATGTAGGCCTAATATACAAATGATGAACAGCAATTAGTCACGAAAACACTCCTACACCTAACCTTACAGATTAAATATTGTTATTGTCAATTTGGCTAAAATGTTGAACTACAGATCATGTTATTGCCAAATGTAGGTTTACCCATCATTGTCATGAATACAATAAATGGCACAGTGTTTGATTCTAGGCAGTGACCAACAATCCATTCTCTATAGAATTGTTATGTTTCAGCCCCGTTAGGTGCTGTGGAGGTAATTTCCCCTCGGTTCCCTTTTTCTGTAAAGTTGAGCTGCAGGGCTCCCCTTTCACCTGCATAGTCTTCACACTGATGTAGGCCAACTCACATTCAACATTTGCTGTGCAGATGCTGCTTAACTCTTGAATTTAAATTATTCGCAAATTAACTGTTAGGATATCCGTTTCACTGTTGAACTTGTTTAAAGACTATAGCCTGTACTCACGCATATTTCTAAATGGCTTATAACACTTGCCTATAGTGGCATCCTTTTTGGGTTGTTAAATAAGAGAGAAATCATCGAGCATACTTTAAAAGTCCTGCTAAACTCGGTGGACCTTATTTCTACTGAATGCAGTTCGAACTCGCTCTCACGTGGATGCACTATACGGCCGCGTGCTACGCGTGATTGTCAAGCCCTCCTCTTACCGGTTCCTCTCACGGACATGTTTTTGTTGATTCCGCCTGCAGTGATGGAACGTGGTTGGTCAGTGGGTCAGCGATTGTATGTATTTATTTTGTCCATAGTCACGTTTTCCCATTATATGTATATTTTACTATGCCCTAGCGCTATTTTTTTGTTTGGTTGTTTGATTATGGCTCTGACTGCAAGATCTACCTCGAGCTCAACTGTCCATAGGATGTATTGGTGTGTTACAATTGTAACTTGACTCCTATAATGAATATAGCACAACTCTTTCTTCATTACATTGTAATGTTGTAGCCCATCATGTGCCATTAGTGAAATGCTCATAAGAGGCCTTCCACCATGCAGACTCATTTCCAGATGTCTTTAATGTATAAAGATACGAATAAAACAGTGATGTATATGCTCGTTGGCTACGGTTGGTAGCCCAACTATAAAACTAAAATGATATCACGTTAATTATTAGATAATTCCTCAACAGTTTCAATCAATTAATTTATTAAGTGAGAGCCCTTTGTTCTAAAATGTTATTTCCACTATAGCCCTATATGAATGGTCTTGAACCCAACTATCTGTGGTATAAAAACATGTATTTTGCTGCCGTCAAGCTGTATGGCTAAATCCTTTGTAATGATATTGGCTACTGCAGTGGAAGAATTTAAACTGTCCACTCATCCTTTGCTTGATGGATCAGAGTTCAAGTACTCAAGCAAAGACGACCCGATGAGCATGACAGGAAGGGGGATTGTTGTGCCTGCAAAGTGCTCACGTTTCTTTGCCTGTCCTCAACCCACTCACTGCCAGATTACTTGCAGGGTAGACTGAAATCATGATTCTCTATGTAATTCTTGTGTCTGCACTGACCTCAATTGTAACTAGTAGCAAGACTTTTCAGCTTTGCAATTACTGGACAATTTTCTCTCATGACGACCAGAACTGAAGTTTTATGATGTGGCATTGAGGAAGAATTGTTTGGCTGTAGTTAATTGTCAAGTGCATTACTTTATGACCAACAATCTCACAGAAGGCTATAAAAACATTTTTTAACTGAAAGTTTTGGCTGTGATGGCCATTTATTAGCCTGCTTTTATTTTAAGGTAGACATGTACGCATTAGGCTACGTTTGGTTCGAAGAGTGTAGCACCCGGCGAGGCAAAATTATACTGGATGGAGCTTCTGGTATTTGATACAGACGTGGCTATGCTTCCCTCTGTTGAGCCTTAGACTGGAATGAGTCAACAAATCCTACACACGTGCTTGTTAAGGGGTTATGAAAGCACTTGATTACCCACAGGCCTACTTAGTGTAGCAAAAGGCAGTGCCGCGCCAGAGAGAGATGCTGTACTCTCGTTATACTTTTAAATACCCAAGCTCTCAACCGGCACACCAAAAACCCTGCTCACGTTGATACATTATCTAAAGTTTAGATTCGAAACAAATAGTTTACTTGAATGTGTCTAAAGCAATATATTTTTTATTACAGCATATCCACTTTAACAACTTTTGGGACAAAGAATGACCCACTTTTTGACAGGTGGTGATGCGTTAAAGATAGTTGTTGTGTTCTAAATGCACTATAGGTTACGTCAGTAGGTGGCACTCCCAGTTAGGAGTAGCCTAATGGAAGGTTTGAGTAATGGTAAACAAGGAAGACGTTTAGTGTACGATATTATACAGTTAATGCGTACGATGGATATGGTGAAGTAAAGCAATAGATGAATCAAGTAAAGACGTGAAAATGTGCGCTTCGTGTCAGTGGTTGTTATTGCTAGAATTGCGAATTTATATTACATTAGACGTAAGCAGAACGGTTATAACGATAGTGCCTACGTCTTCAACACGGGACTGCGGATTTTGTCCGGCCAGTAACCGTGTCAGGAGTCCGTGTGAGTAGACGGTCAGGTGTCGTGCAGTCAGCTGGCGCCGGGCTTGGTGCCAGGGGAGCAGGACTATTATTGGAGCAGAGGAGGCAGCAGACCTCGTAGACACGTGAGGCAGTCTCAGCTCATCCACAAAGCATGACTAAAGATGTGAGAGCGAAGATGCAAATCAAGCCATGAGACAAAAAAACTTTATTTTACCCAAAAATTTGATAAAACACATCCTGAACTAGGGTATTGAGTAAGACACAACCATAGCCTACTAAGTTGATACGGTTTGATAGCCTTTCCAGAAATTATTCATTTTGGATCGTATTTTCCTTTACTTAAATGCTTGTCTATATATATAGGCTATGTTACTTAGACCCTTGCCTTTGTGTGCACAATTATTCCTGCAAGTAGCAGACGTTGATAAAGGAATTATGTTTCAAAGGGCTAAGGCTCTCTTTGCTGGTTTGTTATACAATAACACAAATATTAACAATAAAGGTTTTTACCTATGAATACACATTGTCCATTCTTTCTGGTGAAACGCAAAAGACTCACTAACATCTAGCCTAAACTTAGAGCACTTTTTTTCTGTGCAAAAGTACCGTACAGCACAGAGTACAGTTCTATTTCTATGGACCCATGGCCCGTCAGCCTTTGCAATTGAACAAACAGTGACAATTCTCTTTGACTTTTACCACTCCCTGTCTGCAGGAGGTTTGATCTTGTATGCCGGCTCCTCTGGCAGTACCAGCCCAAGCCCTGGCAGCCCATCCAGTGGCTACCAGTCTCAGTCACCTTCCTCCCACTCCCAGCCCTCCTCCCCGGAGGAAGTCACCTTCACAGAAATCGGTTCGTTGAGACAGAGGTTGAGTGGATGCAACACAGCCTCCTCCAAACGGGTGTTCCAGTTCCCAGAAGACCAAAGTGCTCCATCCGCACAACTTTCCCAGCATCCTTATGCGCATGCACATCCTATCGCTGGGAAGCGACCATGTGCATTTACCGGAAGCTTCACGAGTAAGTATTTGTTGCATTCCCTTTCCATACATTGAAAAAAATGTTGGTCAACCAAGAAATATTGGTAGGCAACAGTAGGCACACAATACAAGTCAAGAGAGTTCACAAAAGGCCCTCATTGGTAGTCCACATATGAGGTCAGTCACATGCTCAAAACCCCAAACAAAGAACATGAGAAAGTATTCTATAAACAAACTATACCTTTTGCATTAACCTGACTTATTTTCCAACATATGGACAGGATCTAACTAATTTACCATAAAAAACATGTTTAAAATATAAAGTTTAGATGGATCTTAAGTCTGTGTGTCTCTCTTAATGTTTGCTCAGAAACTGGTGGGATGGTCCTGTTGTGTAAAGTCTGTGGAGACATTGCATCCGGTTTCCACTATGGAGTGCATGCTTGTGAAGGTTGCAAGGTAAGCACCTGGTTGCATTTTAAAATGCTGTTTTATTTTGCATACCATAGTCTGATATTATCTACAATAATATCTTCATAGTGTCAGTAGTTAAAAAACGTCCTATTGACTCGTTTAATTATTTGTGTGTTTCAGGGCTTCTTCCGCCGCAGTATCCAGCAGAACATCAACTACAAGATGTGTGTGAAGAATGAGAGTTGCCTGATCATGCGCATGAATCGTAACCGTTGTCAACACTGTCGGTTCAAGAAATGCCTATTGGTTGGCATGTCTAGAGATGGTGAGAGCTCTTGACACAACTCGGATGATTGCAACTTGGCACTCACACAATCCTGTCATTCTGTTTATTTATGTGGAAATGGATGTCCTGTCATTTCCATATGTTGCCTATGTGTAAGTGTTAATGCAAAAAGTCGATCCAGGTCAATGCAATGCAGCGCTCTGGCTCTTTGCAGTCCGATGACATGGATAAAGAACATTCATCACCAGTCTAAACCTAGCACTTTTTGTCATTATTGAAGTTTCAAGATGTCTTTCTCCTGCCCTCTGCAGAATCCTCCTGTTCTGACGATGTTGTTGGCGCTTGAGTGTTGTGCAATGCAGCCCCGCCTCCCATCATGTTCCCACCATGTTCCCTCAGCCCCCCTTCCCGTTTTATGACATTGATTTATGAGAAAAGGAGCCTTAAAGTCCCCGAAGCTATCGGTCATGGGCAAAAAGTGCAGCAAACACAGGAATTATTTTGGGAAATTGGAACAGGAGCAACTTCATTACCCCGTATTTGCCGGTATAACATCTTGCTGAATCAAATGAGGGGATACAGCAACAATACACTTAACAAGGAATGTGTAAAACCAGTCTGGTTATATAACATGATTAATTAAGTTATGCAGCTCATGCCACACTTGATTGCCTGGCATTGATACATCCCTTATCATACCAGATTAAGAAAATAGTAAGGATGAACTACAAAAAAGATGTGCAATTCACCCAGAGCATACTGAGACATTGTGACCTACTTTTGGTGTAGTTTGCAAGTCTCCTCACAACAGTTTTTTCTTTACACCACCCTCTTCTTCATCCTGCTGCCCAATATACAGTGAGCGCATAGGAATCATTTAATGTGGTAGAAACGGTTGATGTTCAGGGGAGGGGCTCAGAAAAAAATGAGAGTGGTAAGAGGAGCCGAAGGGGGACAAACACTCTTATCAGTCCGCTTCAAAGTAATTATTGAAAGTGGCAAGAGCCGCAACCTAGAAACCCCTTTCCTCAGTACCATTCCATCCTCTGATATTGCAAAAACAGGAAACCCACATGCAACTGCCTGCAGCCCACGTTAAAGAGTACACCCTGATTACCTCCCAGGCAGCTGTGTGAATCTGGTGTCGTGATATAGTCCGTTGGCATGTTGACATACTGAGCTCTTTCAAACCAGAGCATTTTCTTAAAGCTACAGATTTATTCCAAAATTCGTCCATCTTAGTCAAGATATTTGGCATCCTATAGGCACTAGAAAGGGTTCAATATGCATTCTGAATGTTTTGTTCAGTTTAGGAGCTTTACTAGATTAAGTTTCCTCCAATAAACCTTAATCAACATAGTTTGTATTGTCTGTAAAGCTGCATCTTTTTTTTCTTTTTAATTGTTGGAGGTTTATCTAACTAGTCTTTTAATCTTTTAATTTAAAGATTTTTTCTGGAACACTTTCCTCATGCTTCTACTTCAATCCCTTTTCTCTTTGTTTAAAGCACAGCTTGTTCCTTCTTCTCGTTTCATTGCAATTGTAGTGCTGACATCACTCGCACATTGCCCCACTGGCCTATTTACAGAGAAGGAGTGAAAGTACGAGAAAGAGCTGGATATTGAGGAGATGAGGGGAAGACAGCAGAGGACCTATAAATAGTGTCTACAGCTGGTGGATACTCTTGAGGGGGAGGGAAGAAGAGCGGAGGGTCAGATCAGGAGATGTATACGGTCACCGCAACACTTTATTCCTTTATGTCCATCAGTGCATCAAATAAAATGGGATCACTAAGCGATTGAGTTAGTGAAATGCAATGCTTCTCTGATTTTGGCACGTGTCTGCTTGTGCATAATGCATTGGTCATTTCCCCTCAGGGTACAGTATGCATGGGAAAACATTTCAGAAGAATAAACATTTATTATCTGTTTGCATGGAAATGTGTCCTTTTCACATACCAACTGAGACACACATGTACATATATAGCCCCCTACACATTGGCATATTTACATGCCAGAGCACAGGCAGTGAGGAGCCAGGGAAGCAGTTAGGGGTTACGTGAAATACTGTGACCACCATTTCATTGTTTGCAACCCTCTTATGTCTTCTTCAGCTGTGCGTTTTGGCCGTATTCCCAAAAGGGAGAAACAGAGGCTCCTGGATGAGATGCAGAGCTACATGAACAGCCTGAAAGAGTCGACAACCATGGACGTCGACGCGTCCCCAGGAAGAGACACATCCCGTAGCACAGGAGAGAACCACTCCAAAGAGGCCATTGGTGCCATCTCCAGAGCCTACCGGGACATCTTTGTCAGTAGCAGCAGCAATTTGGAGAGATCAACCAAGAGGGAAAATATCAACAACAACCCGCCTTACTTCCCCCAGGTTACCAACTATAACCACTTGTCCTCCCACCTAACTGACTCCAACCCGGACTCCAAGTCCTGTCCAGTGACCCCATCTTGCTGCCCAGTCAACCCCAATGACAACCAATGCTCATTCGCCAATGTGGACGATATGCACTACAGCTGCCCATCCTCCTCCATTCAGAATCAGCGATTGTCAAATGTGGGTACGACTCAACAGGACAGTTCAGACAATCATAGCACCTTGTCCGCTACTAGAGCCATTCAGAACCAGCCTTCTTGCACATGGAAATCAGTTCCAGGAACCAAAGTTCTGGTACGTTGATATAAGCTGTTACTGTTAATATGAGTTGGATTCAATTAACTGATATATTGGCCTGCCAACAGTAGAGGTTACATCTTAGTGTATGATGCTAATGTGTCTCTCTGACTTTCTCTTCACCAGGCGTGTCCTCTCAATGCATGTCCTATATCTGGGGCAGAGAGTTCCAGCCAGCAGATTTGGGAATCTTTCTCCCAGTGCTTCACCCCTGCTGTCAAGGAGGTGGTGAAGTTTGCGAAGGGCATTCCCGGCTTCCAGGAGCTCAGCCAGTCCGATCAGGTCATGCTGCTCAAGTCTGGAACCTTCCAGGTGTGGAAAGATAGATAGTGTTTAAAACACCTTTAGAAAAGAACATACTTTCATTATTTGTCAGCCCTTATGAGTTGGGTAAATGAAAGTAGACATAGATTACTGCAACAGGTTTTTGTGTGGGTGTTTAGGTGCTTATGGTGAGGTTCTGCTCACTGTTCAACGCCCAAGAGCACACAGTGACCTTCCTGAATGGGCAGACTTACCCACTGTCCACACTGCGGTCCTTGGGCATGGGCTCTCTGCTGGATAGCATGTTTGACTTCAGTGAAAAGCTTGGCTCTCTGGGGCTGGAGCCTGATGAGATGGCCCTCTTCATGGCTGTTGTGCTCGTGTCTGCTGGTAAGAGACTGACCTATGTATTAATATATTTACAAAATAACCTTATTACTTAAGGTTTAAGTTAACAAGAAAACTTCTTGTGAAAAGTAAATATATTGGGTTGAAAAACTCTAAATGGTAAAAAAAGAAATATCACTGAGACAATGCTGAGTGACTGTATGGAATAGTTATAATGAAGTTGTTTTTTAACCTTGCTCTCTGTTGTTTAGACCATTCAGGCATCACCAACATGAGGGCCGTAGAACAGCTGCAGGAGGACCTAATCCGTGCCCTGCGCTCCCTAGTTACCAGCTGTCGTCCTGACGACAGTGCCCTGTTCCCCAAGCTGCTCCTGCGCCTTCCAGACCTTCGCACCCTTAACAACCTGCACTCCGACAAACTGTTGGCCTTCCACATTGATCCCTAAGCAGGACCAACAAACATTAGCATGGCAAACCCACAGACTCAATGTTTTCCAGGGACACCACTGCACTGGAAAAGTAGGGATATTTTACAGTCAGGCTTCAAAGGACAATTTGTATGATCTTCTTCCACATTTGTATAACATATCACATTTTGAAACACCAACAAACGTCCTCACAGCTACACTCACATTCAAAGAAACGCACAGACATACACACACAAGCACACGCATGATACAAACACTGCCTCAACATCTTTTTGGGGAGGATGGTCTATAGAAGTGTAAATCAATGTTAAGGCTTATCATTGCAATCGTACCAAACAATTCATGATTAAAAGTAAGTTTGTTTATTGGTTCAACATATTCCTTAACTCCGTCTTATCTTCTGTACATAACTAAGCTTCCTTGGAGAATGAGAAAGATTTTTACAGTAATAACATAGGGGCCAGTATTGACTAAATATCCAATTTCATGTATCAAGAAAAGGGACCCTTGTATATAATAAATTCACTTTACATATTAAGCTTGTGAGATCACTGTTTAATGTCCATCATTTTTTTTGGTACAGGGCTGATCTCACCATCTCACCTGTCACGTTGCACATGGGCATAGGATCTACTTTAACCTTTTACCTCCCAGAAATGTATTTTCCCCAGACCTTGGGTTTATATGCAACTTGATGGCATTCTATGAATTGTATGGTCATGAAACTGTTATGTAATAGCTCATTATTGTTTTCTTAAAAATCACATGAATGAACGAAGGAGACAGTATCTCAGACTATCTTCAGCATGTTGGCTTTTTCATTTTGTTGCTGTAAATATTAAGCTTATCCAATGTCTCTGTATGAATGACTGGTCCTTACAATGGATCTGGCGGTAATTTCACGTAGTTCCTGGTATAAAGTAAGACGATGTAAATCAACAACCAGCACAATCCCTGAAATCACCAGCAATCACACCGCACGCACCCTTTCGTCTACCCTCAAGGTTTGTCCTAAAAACATCACAATAGATGGCGTGGGCGAATGGATCTTATTTGGTAGATACCGTTACTGTTTATTCGAATATGGCTGAAGAAGTATAGGCCTATATTGTTTATTTTGTAAATGTAGCCTATCTTCCTCCAATGAAAAAATATAAAGATAAAATGGTGTACCTATTTCATGTGGTCGTGTGTCTTTAATGCTTATTCTATCATCAAATATAATAGATTCTGAGTAAAATGTATTAAACCCTTTAGCTCTTTACTCAATGCAATTTTCTCTTCTACTCAATGCAAGATGTTCTACACGCATAGCTGGACTACATGGGCAAAGATGTAAAAAGACAAAAAAGACAAAAAAAATGGGCTGGAGGGCGTTACTTCATTTCTGACATTCTGTCTGCACTCCTTTATTGGCTAATTCGTTTGTCTTCGCCGACTTTTCACAACTTGTCAAAATCTCAACTTCTACATAGACACGCCACCTCAAATGTTTATGTGAGTCGTGAACACATTAATAATTATAAGAACGTGCACTACAATTTTTTTTTACTCTGGTCTGGCTACATGAGGCTACAGGCATTTAAAAATAAATGTCTCCCATAAACACCTAGCTGAGAAATGCGTTACACCTGAAACGAACATATTGATTAGTTGCATTAACAAGGGAAGGCTGCATACACTCGGTTCCAAATTCCTTCCCCAGCGATAGCTCTATGCATTGACAATGAGTCTTGCTGATAGGTGTACTCTTGTGTTGGTTCTTAAACACAAAAGACTAACAGCCCCACCTTGTGGTAATCTGATGGCCAAACAAGGAAATGTAAATAATGAATGCGGATGTGCGGTGCTGGTTGCAGTGCTTGTTCCATAGGCATTGGTTAGCAACCGCTTTTGCTAACCAAACATTTTTTCCCCTCATAACTCTATATTTAGTAGATACAGTAACGTAATAGTTAATGAATGCCGTTACTTATGGGAAAGGGACAAATAGTGTGGTGAGCAACAGTCATCCTATAATAAAATCATGTGCATACGATCTGTTAGGGCTTGCTAGTTGACGCCAAGAATCGATGCTCAACTTCTACGTTCTTATTTAGCTCAGTTGGTTGGATAGCTAACTTGCCAACAATGTGATAGCTATGTGACTGTAAAAGTTAATTGTTAACCATTGCAGTTTTATTCAGAAAAACTGTATTATAAGCTTCAATCATTTGATATTGTGTATGTCGTCAGTAATAACAATTGCTAGCAAGCTTACGGTGTAATGTAATTTCCTTGGCGTATCCAGTACGCCATCTACTCAAACTAAGCTTGTTAATGTTAGTGCTGCCAACTGCCACGAGTAAGTGGATACAAAAGACAAGCAGCTATTTTGTTTGTTATGTTTCATTGTTTCGGAAAATGACATTATTTAATCTTTTATAGGCCTGTCTTTGTCTTTCCGCAGATTTTGAAGGAAACGTAGACTAGACGGAATCGAAGAGCGACAGCTACGACCGTTTGGAACAGTTATGTTGGTGACAGCATACTTAGCCGTTGTGCTCCTGCTGAGCTTGTGTGTTGTCCTGGAGCTGGCTGCACGCCGCCTCACACCACATCAGCCTGCTCCTACAGCAGTGGCTAACCCAGCCTTCCGGAGCTTCCAGATCCTGTTCCTTCGAGGCTACCTGTTAGCTCTATGGGCAGACTGGCTTCAAGGGCCATACCTCTACAAACTGTACCGTCACTATAGCTTCCTGGAGTCCCAGATAGCCATTCTCTATGTCTGTGGCCTGGCCTCCTGTGTGCTGTTTGCACCAGTGGCAGGTTGGCTCCCCCAGGCTTTTGGGCGCAGAAAGACATGCCTGCTTTTTTGCCTGGCCTACTCTGCCTGCTGCCTCACTAAGCTTTCCAGGGACTACTTTGTGTTGATTCTGGGCCGTGTACTGGGTGGGTTTTCCACCTCTCTGCTTGCTACCACTTTTGAAGCCTGGTATGTGCATCGACATGTGGACGGCCATGACTTCCCCAAGGAGTGGATCCCCAGCACCTTCACTAAGGCTGCTAGCTGGAACCATGGGCTGGCCGTCGGGGCTGGCCTGGTGGCTAACCTGCTGGCCGAGTGGCTCCACCTGGGGCCAGTGGCACCCTTCCTTTTGGCTGTGCCTTGCCTGGGTGCCTGTGGCTGGGTGGTGCTCATGGATTGGGGCCGCGAAGAAGCAGAGGGAGAACTGGGGGGAGACAAGCGGGCAGCGCTGCTCAGTCCTCCTAATGTAGGCCGGCTGTCGGCACGCGTCCGTTTCTGGCGCAGCTGCCAGGAGAACTTGCGCTGCCTGCTTTCAGACAGGAGGGTGATGCTTCTGGGTGCAGTGCAGGCTCTGTTTGAGAGTGTCCTTTACATCTTTGTCTTCCTGTGGACTCCGGTTCTAGACCCCCACGGTCCTCCTCTGGGCATCGTCTTCTCCTGTCTGATGGCTGCCAGCATGGCGGGCTCCTTGCTCTACCGGCTGGCCACCTCCAGCCGCTACCTCCTGCAGCCAGGACACCTGCTCTGCCTGGCCATGCTCATGGCCTTCTTCTCGTTCTTCATGCTAACCTTCTCCACGGCCCCAGGTCAGCCCAGACCCCACGAGTCCCTGCTGGCCTTCCTGTTGCTAGAGCTGGCCTGTGGCCTTTACTTCCCCGCTGTCAGTTTCCTTCAGGCGAGGGTGATCCCAGAGGATAGGAGGGCAGGGGTGCTAGCCTGGTTCAGGCTGCCCTTGCACCTACTCGCATGCCTTGGGCTCTTGGCGCTTCATGGAGAGGTGTCTGGGACAGGTGGGGGTGAGGGTGGAAGTGGCACTAGACACATGTTTGGGGGTTGTGCAGCCATGATGCTGGTGGCACTACTGGCGGTAGTCAGTCTGCTTACCCTGAGCAGGAATGACACAGAGCTAAAACTTGAGGGGGCCAGAGGGGAAGGGGAGCTTTGATTCATTAATGTACTGAGATGTAAGAAAGTGGATGGAATTGTGCACATCAATAGTTTTGCCAAAAATCTGTTTAAAAATGTATCAAGGAAGGCAGTCTTGGTAAGATTATAAATGTATTTAGTTACAAAATATTGTACTTTATTTGGTGTGTTAATCATACATTTATTATTTATTTTTAAATTGTTCTTCTTGTACAAATGGTTGTCTTTTTGCTTATCAACTGCAATTAAACATCTTTTCCAGTAGATGGGGCCATATTTGGAATTATCCAGTTACATTTGAATTTTCTACTGCGTAGTCATGTGTTACTGCGTAGTCATGTGTTCATTGCAGATTCAAAGTCAGTCGAGTTCATATTATTAACTACATTTATTTTATTTAAAAGTAAATTCATGATCATTGATATGATTTCAGGTGATTCAGAAATAAGTTATTCCAATACAGGTGATAATGTAACAAAATGGTGAATGTGTTGCAGCATAAATAAGGCAATTTTCTTTTTTACAGCACAATATCTAAATGTCAATTCTAATCATTTTCGAAATAAGTAATCTGCTACAGTTATCACCTGGACTTGTGGGATGGGAGATGCTGTTTTACTACCCTTACCCAAAAATCAAGAATGTAAATTTGTTTATTTGAATACCAATGATCTGCTTAAATATTTGAAAAGTATTCATGGTACATATTGTACAGAAAGAATAAATGTATTTTTATGTTGCTGATAAAGTCCTGAATCATTTAGTGTACTGAACAATTATCCTTTTCCAAATCCCCATACTACATATCTCAGATTGCTGCTAAACATTACAAAGAAAGAACTGCAGCTTCATTTAGTCTGGATGATTCAGTGGCAGAGCAGCTGCCCTCTGCAAACCCCTGTTTGCTGCAGACCAAAAATTCTAGATTTCTCTGGTCTTTCCATCTTTGGTTTACACTGTTACGTACGATGCAAATATCTGGCTTCCCCTTTTTACTGTACAAAGTGGTACAGTCCAAGCCTTCTCTCTGCTGCTGCTTTACCTGGAGAATGCTAGAATATCCCCTTTCCGGTAAGGGAGGGGTGTCTGTAGAGTTAGTTATTGTTGGATTAGGCCACTGCATCATCAGAGGGTGTTGCATCTGAGCATCCGCAGAGAGTGAGTGTCATAGAAGGCTGAAGGAGCTGCATTTTTAAGAAAAAGGATCTCAGAGCTTCAGTGACTGGGCTCATAAAACCTTACTATCTGTCTTCGCAGACAGATACAAACATGACGCAGAGCAAGGTAAATGGCATTTTTTCCACTTCTAACAACAATATGTATGAAAATTGTACAAGGCAAGAAACTTGACTATTATTTAATGTGTCTGTCCCAGAATGTTATGTAATCACCATTAAATACATGTGCGTATGCTCCATCCTTTCATCAGTCTATTTGCCTTGGGATTACACAAGGGTTTTATAAAGCAATAAATGTAATGCTATAATAAATAGAAAGGTGGATGATTTGATGAGAGTGCTTTTCATGGCACCGTATGCCCTGTGAATATTGAACACAATAGACTTCATAGCTTGAAGTGATAATGCAGCTTAACAATCATATATCAAGATTAATGATGCATACGGAAGCAACATTTATATTTTGGCAATAGTTAGATGCCTCTAGGGGCTAATAACATTAAACATTGCTGACAGGCTCTTCAACCGTACATGGTCATTTTATGTGGTTGAATGAAGCTTTGTTGTAGTAATGTGACAGATGAGCAATAATGGCTGGTACACAGTATGTACATTTAATGTGTCAGACCGTAGTCTTGAATTTTCTAGAACTAGACAGCAGGTTAATGAAATGGGGGCAGTGTAGTGTTACGTCTCCACCACCATGACCAGTCGTTTTTGTAATTCACATTCCACTCAAGAGTGTCTGGTAGCAGTTGAATAGGTCACTGTTATCTTATCCAACATGCATCTTTAAAGAAGCTTGTGAAATATGAAAGAATCAGCTGAGGGCACCAGCACTAGATTTGAAATGCAGTCAAATATAAGTGATTTTTAAAAGGAGAAAGGTGCACTAATAGACTTTGGAACAGTCTAAACTTTGAGTGTGAATTTACAGTTCTGTAAAAAAAGAACTGATATGGCAGAAACTAGACCTTATCATTCAAAACATCTACAGTTGAGTATTTAAATGATCATATCTTCTTAAAGTTACTACATGTACACAAAGCTGGATATGTGACAGATAAAATGCCTTCAGGTTTTAGTTGTAAACAAGACTGCCAATGGTGCGAATGGAGAAGCTGGACCCCCAGTACCTCCCAGCTATGAGGAGGCCACTGGAGGTGAGTCCTCTTTGATTACATTTTCTTATTTAACATAAAAACAAGACTTGGGCGAAACGTGAAGTTTTTTTTTTTGGTGTGCTTAGATGCCAGCGGAAGTACTTGTAATGGTGGGAGCTACCAAGGGGATGCTGAAATGCTCACTGAGTTTAGCTGGGATGACAAAAACATCCGCAGAATCTTCATTCGCAAGGTAAGATTGCATTGAAAGTACTACACAATAAAATTACATTAACTAAAAACTGTTTCATGGTTCAATCTAAGTGAACATAGGAAATTACATTTGATATTGACTACTGACATTTATTTTGTTAATATTCTCTGTCTAGGTGTATGCAATCTTGATGATCCAACTCTCTGTCACCCTGGCAATAGTGTCTCTTTTCACTTTCTGGTTAGTGTTTATATGAAAACATGTATGTGCCTTTTGTTTACAGTCATCAAAAATATCTTCTCTAGGGAATTATAGATAAAATGGTGAATATAATCACCATTCTTGTTCCTTTTAGCGATCCAGTGAGAATCTATATTCAGTCCAACCCTGGATGGTACTGGGCATCTTAGTAAGTTACAGGTGTCCTATTAGGAATGACATATTTTATATTCAGAGATCTACTGTAATATCCTATTAATAAAACCTTTTTTTTTATCTCCCTCACAGTGCTGTATTCTTTGTCACATACTTGGTACTCTCTTGCTGCTCTGCACCAAGGTAAGTGTTTAATTCAGGTGATATATTTCTGTATTGTTTTTGATATGACTAATCCCAATTCAAGCAAAAGCGTGTCTAGTTTTTGGACCATTTGATCTTGCATGATTACTCGCATGATTAATAAAAAAATGCAGCCAATTTGGCCTGTGTTTTTCAATCTTTTGGTCATACACTCTTTCAATTCAACATACAGATACGTTGGTTTATTGCTTTCATGATACAGAATTTGCCTGGCTTATGGGTAATGTGGCTCATTTTAAATTAAAAACCAAAGAAGTCAATTAGCCAAGCGTTACCTTGACTGAATTATCATATATGTGACATAAAAAGAAAATGTCGAACGCAGAGAGAAAGTGGAAGGCTCGCAAATGTCAAGTTCCTTTACATTCCAATGAACAATTGAATGATCAAATACAATGATACTATTAATAATCAAGTGCAAATGCTTATCTAAATTAGTATCTAAGAACATTTATAGTTTTAGAATACTTACTAGCACTATTGGTAGTTCTCCAGCCTCTTCTTAGAAACCCTAGTCTGAACTCACCTGTGCTAAACAATCACAGATCTATTTTCAAACTTCCTTTTTTATCAAAAGTTTTAGAAACAGTAGTTTATAATCTATAATCTGATACATTTCTGGGGCAGAAATTATTTATTTGAAAATGTCCAATACGGCTTCCGTTCATTTCACAGCAAAGAGGCGGCTTTACTCGGTGTCACAAACAATCTTCTTTGGCAGCACAAACATTTGTTTTGAAAAGTGCTATATTGATAAAGATGTCTTTTTATTATTAATAATAACAATAGATGTTTCATATAAACCTTCTGTATTGTTCTATTCCTTAAAATTGATATATTTTAATTATTGTAATTTCCACAGGAGACTGTTTCCATGGAATTTGATCCTGCTTGCAATTTTTGTAAGTATTAATGGTTATGTTTGATAGGTTGAACTCTACAGATATATGATATTTAATTCATTGCTCAAACCCCTAGTTATTTTTAAGAGAATGAATGGGGCTGGAGTCAAAGTTTTCTAATCTAAATGAATATATTTTTCTCATCTTGCAGACTCTCTCCCTCTCCTATATGACAGGAATGTTATCCAGGTATATGTTTCCTTTGTCTACTCTTATGATCTATTGTTTTAATTTTCATGTATCTATGTCCAGAATTATGACTTTTACAGCAAGGTAAACTACAATTGCATTGTCTGCTCATGCATATTTGGGCCAAACACAAGTTTTATTGTTGATGAGACTTTTAAAAGCCAATAGCTAGTCCTGTTTATGTTTTACTTGTATGACTTTCATTTTAACTATTCTTTATTTTCTCCTCCAGCTACTACAACACCAAGTCTGTGATTATGTGCCTGGGTATCACTACATTGGTCTGTTTAACAGTCACAGTTTTCAGCTTTCAAACTAAGGTGAGCCTCATCCTAAACGTTTCAATTGCACACAAAAAAGATATATAGTGATACACATATTTACCTACAGTATGGTTTATGAGTGTCATGTATTGATTGTCTCTTTTTTTTTCTTGGGGACCATTCCAGATTGATGTGACATCATACCAAGGTGTTCTCCTCATCTTCTGCATGGTGATGTTCATCGCCGGTCTGGTCCTGGCATTTGTCCTCCCATATGGCTGTGTAAGCAACATTTTCAAAACCAATAGAGCTTGAGTAATTAGTCACAGTCAAACGTATAACCTGTGAGCCGAACTTGATTTGTATGCTTTTTTGTGTGTGTGTGTTATAGCTTCCTTGGATGCATGCTGTCTACGGTGCCTTGGGAGCAATTTTGTTTACTATGGTGAGTCTAAAATATAATTAATAAATAACTATTTAAAAAACCTTAACAGCACAGGATTATTGTCAGCCACAAACAAACGTTTACCAACTTTGTTTTGTGCTTTCTGTTTTAGTTTTTAGCATTTGACACCCAGCTCCTGATGGGAAACAAACGCTACAGCATGAGTCCCGAGGAGTATGTCTTTGCTACTCTTAACATCTATCTAGACGTTGTCTACATCTTCTCCTTCTTTCTCCAACTGTTTGGAACACAGAGAGACTAAATGTTCTGGTTCAATCATCACTATTCTCATGTACAGACTTCATACACCACCTCCCAAAATGTCTGCAACTTGTCACCCGTCTGTCTCTAGCATGATATGGGCTTGGACCGTATTGTGTTTTAGCTTGTGTGTTTAGACGCCTCCAACAACAAGAATATACAGTGACCTTTCCCACATAGTGTGTGAAAACACTAACAGTAGCTGCTCGATTAGGAAGCACGTCATTCATTATCTCTCAATTGTCTAAATCTATATGGTTGTGTTAATGTTGAACATATATATTACAAATTCTACATCACTGTCATTCAACAATTGTAGTTCATGTTCTACACAAAAAAAAATCACTTCTGGTATACACACTGCATGACTATGAAACTTGTGAATTTTGTCCAATGAAATTCATTACATCTTAGGACAGCTTATGTTAGGATGACAATGTGGATGTCTTGACAAAAGACATAAGATTTAGACAGGAGTGTACAGGTGATGCACTCCGCATCTAAATAGAATTAACTTCAATTGGCTGTATGCATGATTTCCCTTTTGTTTCATTAACTGAATCATTTTTAAACTTTTAGTTAATATATGTTTCCTAGTGTGTCAAATCCCGATTATAGATTGTATCTGCCGTTTGAAATGAATTGAAAGCTTCTGTTGACATAATTAAATCAAACAATAGTTGGTTAGATTGACACGCATTACTTTGTAACGCATCGTTGGCATCTTTTCTGTAATATTATGTCTGCACTTTCCAGTTATTTGTTTTGTTTTAGTAGCTACAGATTAAGAGAGCTGAAGTAGACTAATGTAAACAATGACTTGCTCTGTGTCATGTGTTAATGTGTGGAACCTAAAGCACGCTCTTATGTTGCCTGTTCTGAAAGCCAATGGACCTAAATATATTTATTTTTCATCTTCAGTTATGTAAAGGTGCCAGTTGATATGAAAACGTAAACGTATATAAGAGTTGTAATTTATGATACTGTAATGTAAATCATCTGTAGACTGTAGATACGGATCAAAACAATCAGCTAGGCTGCATAGGCTTACTTTTTGATATGGCAGGCATGTTCGATAATCTAGTGAGCTATAGCCTGCAGAAACAATTTCAGAAGAACGTTTGAATTGAATTGTGACTTGTACACTTTGAATTTAGAGATGTTATTTTTCTATGAAAAAGTTTCATATTTTAACTGGCTAGTCCAAGTGCAATGTATTTTGGCTTTATGTTACTTATTTTAATTCAAATGTGAATGTGGACCGTTCACTCCTAATAAATGAAGATGATATCCACTCATACCAATTATAGGCCTACTCTATTGACTAATTAGCCTAAACAAACAATATTTTAACTAGCTAGCCTATTTGCTCAGTGTTGTGCCTATTGACTTTAATGCAAATGTGAATAAATAAATTAAAATATTGGTGTTAACTCATACAACTTTTAGAGGATATAATTATTTGAATGACGCTTAAATCTGTTGCTTAGATAAATGTGCACGTTTTTTTTACTTATCAATTTGCATAACACTACGCTTTGGCCTTCAACCATTCATTCCTCAGGACACTCTCAGTTTGAGAGACTGTTCATCCAATGAAAATGTTTGATTTTAAGACGTTGAATTCAGCCATGTTGTGGTTTTGAATGAGGAAGAAGCGGGAGAGGTTATCCTTTAGCGATTTTACTTTCCCCTTAGAAGTCTCAGTTAAGACTATAAATTACGTTCTTTCATAACTTTAATTAATACTTTCTATTTTCAGAGCTTGTTAATCGAAGAAACACACCCTATTGTACATTAAAACAATTACAACCAGATAGCTAACGTTAGCCTGCGATCAGACTGCTAGCTTAACGTGTTGTAGCTAGTTAGCTTAGCATGCTAGATCGTTAAGATTAGTTTGCTAGTGAACATTAGCTATCACTCACTACGGCCAGCGAAATAGCCACAGCTTAGTTAACGCAACCAGTCCCGTTCGTATGGCTAATATAGGCTTAACGTTATTTAATTTGTTATGACTACACGTGAAGGCTGGTTGAACGCAACCATATCAATTAATTTATCCGCGGGTGTATGGGTTTGAACTTCTCCAAAAATGTTCAATAAGATATACGAATGGATTGGAACAGGCTTTGCCAATCTTCGCAATGGAGTACCAGCTGCTGATCACCTCGAAACACATGGAGTGCAGCAAGGTGGACAGATCAAAAGGAAAAGACCAATTGAATGGTATGAAAAGTGAAGTTGGTTATAATTATGCTCAATAGTCGACTGAAGTTCAAATACATATTCACAGCAACGATTGTATGTTGTTGACCGTACAGGACCGGCTGGTTCCTGAGTTATCAACTTAACAATTTACTGTTTTGAAAATAAATTATTATAATACGTTTAGAGTTTATTGTGCCTCTTCCTGGCTGAATAAGTGTTAGCATTCTAACTGTCTCGTCTTCCTGAAGTTTGGAAGATGGAGACGCTCCTGACCAAGAAGACCCAGCAGTGAAGAAATCTCGACTTGGTAATCATTTGATTCTTCCGTCGTGAATAATGTTAGTCATGTAAATTATCTCTCTCCAATATGACTGACCTTAGTTTTGTTATCCAGGTGATCTGGTGGACAAAGTCAAGATAGCTGCAGAGGGTGTAAAGAGCCATAGTACCAATGTCGCTTCATGGGTAACCAACAATGTAAAACCCACATTGAGGAATATACTGCCTTCCTCTCCAGGCCCCCCACTAGTTGAAACTCAACTGGAGGCCTCACCATCTGCATCAACTGAAGCCATAGCCCAGACATATAGAGAGGTAGGCTTGGGTAATACTTGGAAGTAACAGTGGCCTTATGAAATTGAATGATAATAAACATGCATTGTTAATTGTGGTGCAAATGCTCCATTGATTTTGATATTTCGCAATGTGTTTCCAGGTTGCTGTGAGAAAATCTGTCTTGTCAGATAGTACGTTTGCTGCTCCCTCAACAACTCAGGAGTGGAAAACTTCTAAATCTGGTAAGGAATTGAATCCCTCAGGAGACTTTGTTTACTTGCCAGGCTATTATTTCATGGCACGTTTTAAAGGAGATTTGCAGTTTGCCCAATGAAAGAAAAAGTAACTTAATGGTTTAAATATGAAGACACGCAATTAATAGTGGAGCTTAATAGCTTAAGGTGTTACAAAACATACATTCACTAAAGGCCTTCTTGAGGCTTTTTTATTTTGATTTAACATGAGATGAGATTTACATGAGACCCTGCACTAGTAGAATTAAATGTGAAATGTTTTTGGAACTTTGTTCTAATATAATCTAAAAACAATAGAATATGTAAGAGATTCTTCTATGTGATTGGTGTTTCAAAGTTTGAACTGTTCTGATCAGAACGTAGACTGGTGACTTGTGTTGAAGTCCAGTCCAAATAGAGCCTTGTGTGCATCATAGTGGCCGTTTACTTGCACACCTATCCATTGCTTCTGGGTTCATTCAAAGTATAGCGTCTCATCAAGGAATACTCCTTATAAACTTGGTTCATTCAATATTTTGCAGAAAAAAAGCAGACTGTTAAAGTAGACTTTCATGGTTGCCAACAACCCCCATGGCCCATATCTATCTATCTATCTATCTATCTATCTATCTATCTATCTATCTATCTATCTATCTATCTATCTATCTATCTATCTATCGTGTGTGTGTGTTGGGGTTAGGGTAAAAATATCAGTTGGATTATTTTGACGTGAACTGTAACCCCTTTTTGTATTTAACTACAGAATCCTGCAGAATTGAGAGGACAATGATGGGATCTAAGGTTTGCAGACGTCAGGTGTGCATGGGTCTTTCACACCGTGAGGCTCCTAAGACCAATGGGCACTCAGTCAGTTTACCCCCCTCGAAAACCCCCCGTGCATGTCCGACTCCACGTCTGGGCAGGCCCCTGAACCTCAGGCCACAGGGAACAGGGTGCGTTCGTTGGCTCCTGCTCCATCGACATCTCAATGTTTTCAAACAATTCCCCAACAGTGCAATTTACTGTCATATTTTTCCTCTCAGCCTCTGTAGCTCTCCAGGGGTAGGCGCAGCCAGTTGCTCCTTCACCAGCATGTATGAGAAGACTTTCCCCATCAGGGTGATGCAGAGTCCAACACACAGCAACAGTAGCCACCGCCCGCCTGGAGCCAGAGCCCGCTGCACGGCCCAGGAGGTTAGACGTCATCACACTGTCTATCAGGCGCATTGCACCATTCCCGAGTTGTTCTGGTCAAAATGCATTCCTTTGCTCAATATGAACGCTCGATATGCTTGTAACTACAGTTGCGATCAAAATGATTCAACCCCCATTGCAAATTAGGTTTATTAACAAAATCGACATACTTTCAACTGTTTGCAAAAGAACAATGAAACAAGAACAATTTAAATAGCTCAAAACAACTAATATAACAAGTGGTTTCTCCAAATTCAACACAAAATGCCACTTTTAATGAAAGTCTCAGAATGATTCAACCCCCTGAATAGAATCCCTCATAAGAGCACACATTTGCAAATCAGGTGTTGTCTCAAGGGCTTCATTAGTTGAATCGGGTGTGCTTGAGATAAAACACATCAAATACTTGGACTGGCTAGTGCTTTGTTGGCTGTGACGTTTGATTGCATGTTCAAAATATGGTTGTCAAAAGAGTGGTCCAAAAAGTTAAGAAAATAGATTATTGTCTTGCACAAACAAGGAAAATGATACAAAAAGATAGCAAAGGCACTGAATGTTCCTAGAGATAAAGTTGGAAGCATAGTTTGCATGTTCAAAGTTAAAGGCACCCTGGCTACACCCCCTGGACGTGGCAGAAAGAGGAAGCTATCACAGGCTGCCACCAGATTCCTGAGGAGGCAGGTGGTCAAAAACCCTAGAGTGACTACAAAAGACCTGCAGCAAGATTTGGTTGCAGCAGGCACAGGTTTCAGTTTTCACAGTAAGGCGCAAACTTAACGCTGAGGGCAAGATGGATTCAATCAAGTATCAGGAAATCCAAAGAGAATCTCATGCCTCCTGTGAGGAAGCTGAAGCTTGGGCATCATTGGACCTTCCAACAGGACAATGATCCGAAGCATACCTCAGTCCTCCTGGTTTCAGAAGAAGTCCTGGAAGATTCTGCTGTGGCCGTCAGTCGCATGACTTGAATCCCATAGAAAATCCTTGGCGGGTTTTGAAGGTGGCGGTGGCAGAAACCCAAGAATATTAGTGAACTGGTGGCCATTGCCCATGAGGAATGGGCTAGGATTCCTCAGGAACAATGCCAGATGCAGGTGTCTGGCTATGCGTTACGTATGCAGCAGGTCCCTACAGCAAATGGATGCCCTACTAAGTACTGAAGACGCTTGTCATGAAGGGGTTGAATCATTCTGAGACTGCATTAAAAGTGGCATTATGTGTTGAATTTGGAGAAACCACTTGTTATATTAGTTGCATTTACATTTTGTTTGATTCGTTTTTTTGCAAACAGCTTAAATTTTGCGCATTTTGCTAATGAACCTATTTTGCAATGGGGGTTGAATCATTTTGATTGCAACTGTATCAAATGATAGAATATACGATAGATAAATAACCTTTCAAATATAATCAAATGAAGGAGTTGTATACAGACAATGTGTCCGACATGGTGACCGTTGTAACTGGATAAAAAAAAACGACATTGCTGGTCTTAACTTTGAGCCTTTACAACACTGGCGTCCCACTTTACCAGGCTACCAACCTTGTGTCTCTTTGTGTGGGTTGCAGTCTGTCAGGGAAGAGGAGAAAGAGGTGTACAGACAGCTGCTGACTATTGTGTCAGGTGGCCAGTCTTCCTTTCTCCACAACGGCGGCTCCCATTGCATGGTGCGCTCACACAGAGATTTGTGAGTAACCCCGCCACAGTAGACTTTGACTCTCTCTCAGCCTTTTGACTGTCTCTCCGTCTTCTGGCCTGTCTCTTTACATGACTCGTCTCTGTCCCTCCTTAGCCAAAGCTTTTTGAGTTGCCCGCTGCTGAAGCTCTCGTCCCCTGCTGGGTCGGGCACCACGGAGCCCTCCGATGGTCCCAGCGAACCTCTTAGTCCCCAGGTCATCTCTAGTCAGAGTTCCAGCAACCTTCCGAGCCCAGCTGCCTCCAGCCTCCAAGGGAGCCCGGCCTGGGCCGCCAAGCCAGACCTCAGCCCCCGTGGAGCGGCCACTCTGCGGTCCGTTCCCTCCCCTGGCGCCCTGCAGGACTCCACTTCTCAGGACACGCAGTCCTCTGGTGAGTTTGTTTTTTTACACAAATGTTGCAGGATATGGCCTCAGATTCAGCTCTGCATTGCCCTACGTGACCATAGTATAACCTCTTTGCTTTCCCCAGATAAGAGGTCTGATCTTACTTTTTATCTTGCAGCGCACGACGGAGACTCCGTTATAATTGTGAAAGAAAAAAAGGGTAGAAAGGCAGACACCAGGTTTGTACTGTGTATGTTTTCAGTAGCTTTTGTTCTACTGCTGGGAATTAATTTGCCCTTATTATTAAATTTGATTGTGTAAAATTGTGTCTTCGCAGTGTGCCGTGCTTCCAAGCTGAACTATGGATCAAAGAATTGTGAGTTCACTTTTTTTGTTTTGTTTTACATTTAGTTCTAGATTTGATCGCGTTGTCTGATGACTGCATGCAGGCTAAAGAGCCTTACCCAATGTTTTGTGCATTTAGGACTAGCATGTATGACTCCCGAGCCCGGGAGAGAAGGAGACTGATCGAGGAGCAGGAAGCGCTGGCTGGCCAACTGCTTCGACAGGTGAGCGGTCACTGCATGTTCCATTTCGCTGACTTCCATAGAGATGCATCGGGGTCTCTCTCTGTGTCTGCTTATTCGAATAACCCCTGCTCCCTGCAGCGTCTGTCCGAGGACTGCCTGTTTGACCGGGGAGACCTCGAGGTCCAGGTCCGCGTCCCTCTGGAGAAGGAGGTCCCTCTGGCACAGCTTATAGAGCAACCTAAAACTCTGGAAGAGAAACCAGAGTTCCCTGAACTCACTGAGGTACCGGCAGCATGTCCTCCATCGTATTTTTGGGACGGAGCATCAGAGACGTCGACAACACATTTTTAGCTTCACTTTCCCCCCCCCCCCCCCATCCAGGCGATGGAAAACGAAGTGAACAGAGCGTTCCGAGGAGGTAGCCCAGACGAGGTGCTGAGTGAAGGCTTCAGGCTCACCATCACCCGCAAGGACCTGCAGACCCTAAGCAGCCTCAACTGGCTCAACGACGAGGTAAAGGCGCTACGCAGGATGAAACCTGCACGGCTTCTTACTTAAAAACCTTGTCTTTGGACTGGGGTTCTTCGCTAAAGGAAGAACTGTGGCTAATGTCTCTGGAATGATCCGTCTCCCAACCAGGTGATCAACTTTTACATGAACTTGCTGGTGGAACGCAGCAAGGAGCCCAAACTGCCATCTGTGCATACCTTCAACACCTTCTTCTTTCCGAAGCTGCGCAGCGCTGGCTACCCTGCAGTTCGCAGGTGGACTAAAAAGATGGACATCTTCTCGGTGGACATCCTGCTCGTGCCTGTTCACCTGGGGGTGCACTGGTGCCTCTCTGTAAGTCGACACGGCTCGCCAATGCGGTTTTTAGCCGTGCACGTCCTGGCAGCGGAATCCCAAAATGCTATGCGCCAAATGCCTGTGACCTTTTATACAAAATGCAATCCCACATTATTGTATGCCGTTTGCAATCTGCTTGTAAATGAAACCACACAGATCCACTCAGTCACACAGACCCCCGCAGACCTGCCCCCTCTGTAGCTCTCATTTCTTTTCCTTTACATGCATTGACTGGAAAACCTCCCTGTTTGACAAGCTTGCTCTAACAGTCAATAGATTTTCCTTCATAGCGAGTTATCTTTTTCTATTTATTTTTTCACGTACAACTGCCGAAGTATATTTAAAAAATTAAGATTTTAAATATACATGTATCAGACCCCATTGCATGGTATAATAACAATCGTTTAAAAATGTGAATCTCCAATGTGTTTTTTTTTGTTTTTTTTAATTACCTGTCAACTTGGAAAGAAAGGGAAAAAAGTAAATTTCAGACCCAGATTCACACTAGCTTCTCTCTTAGGTGGTGGATATCCGTAAGAAGAGTGTCACATACTTTGATTCAATGGGAGGAAAAAATGATGAGGCCTGCATGATATTGCTGTAAGTTGGATTAGTGATTAAGTTCTCGTGACATATAGAGCTCATTGCTTAACTTGAACAATACATGGCGGAAAGTAGTTCAAGCCTAAAATGAACTGGAGCTTGCTGTCGTCCATAGGCAATACCTGAGGCAGGAAAGTAAAGACAAGAAGGGAAAGGAATTGGATACCTCTGACTGGACGCTGAAAAGTAAAAGACGTAATGTAAGTGTTCATGACAACTGGATTTAAGCCTAGTCTCGCATGAACTGATTATGTTTTTGATCAGAAACGTTGATCAGCCAAAAAAACGACTTCATTTTTCCTTCTTTAACAGGAAATTCCGCAGCAGATGAATGGCAGTGACTGTGGAATGTTCACATGCAAATACGCCGAGTACATCACCAAAGACAAGCCGATCACATTCACACAGGTAAGAAGGATCAACCACTTGCAAAAAATGAAACGCCTTTGATAAAGACTAGGGATGTAACGGTTAACGGTTTCATGATAAAAACCGTCAAGATATGATTACCCAGGTTAAAAAACTCACGTCAAATACTTTCCAGCTTCACCCAAAATTAGCGAGTCTATCAGATGAAGCCGTGCAAGCGCTGCATGCAACATAGGTATGTTTTGGTTCAAGGAAAGCATGGCGGAAGCAGTGACAGCCATAATGATGGAACTTTGGTTATCCCGGGTCGGACTCCGCTCGGCTGCGGTATGAAAGTTACTCGACTCGGGTTATGATCAAAAAGAACCCTCATTAGTCTGTGCATGAGACGCAAAAAATATAAACTACAAGCACATTAAAGTACTCAACAACAGTAGTAGTACGATATCAACCACCTCATATAGCTGACTGGTTTACGTTATCTAGCAAACGTTAAAGCCAACCGTGTGTTGTAATCATTTCCATTACTTTATAGCACTGAAGAAAACTAAGCCTCTGCTGTAAAGTAATGGGCCTGATTACAAGGGAGACTATAATGGCAGTGACATAGGCTACAAGTAAAGACCCGGCCGGGCCAAGTCATATTTGTGTGAACGGCGCCGACCCGGGTCTTTCCCCAGACCAAAGTGCGGGTCGTGGGGTTACTATTTATCCGTACCAAGAACGCTAAGAACTGACAAAAACTTGGATTTATTACTAGCCGTAGGCTATGCTGAGCCCAACACATTATGCACAAGAAGAGAACAGACATACAATCAGTGCTGTTCATTCGACTAGTTTTACATGTTTTGTCTTATTTGAATGTCATTGAATTTGTTCACATGGTTGCCTTGTTCTTACATGCACATTGCTTTATTTATAATGGTCGTGTTGTATTTATTTGCACATCTGATGTTTTTCACAAGTTTCATATGTATGAAAACAAAAAGTGCATGGTGCCACTCATTTTATTTAGGATTTACAATATAAAACTTAACTATACCTTGAGGATATTGATAACCGTGACCTTTCTTTATTCCACAGAAACACATGCCCTACTTCAGAAAAAGAATGGTCTGGGAGATAATCCATCGGAAACTGCTATGAAATGAAAGAAGAGGGTGTTGAGCTAGTAAACAAAATGTGGTTGTAAAGGCAGTGGCCATGCCCCATTGACTGCAGGATTCAGCTAGACGCTTTCTAGGGCAGACACAACAAGCCCAGTCACAGCGGTGTAATGTTGGAAGTATTCCCAGCCTATCATACTCAGGTCCCACCTCGGTCACTTGCCTAGCTCCTCTTGCTTTGAGCTGGCCAGCACATGGCAGCACTAGAAAGCACTGCCCCTGTACTCCCTTTCAACTCGGTGTATCCACTGGTAACAGGGTGCATTCTTATCTGTTACGTTGCCCTAGCAGAACAGAACTGAAGTGACTTGCAAATCATACTCTGAAGTGTGGCTCTTAGAGCTGCAGTCTTGTGAATTGGTAGAAGTTCACACTTTTTGGGGCATACAGTGAGAGAAACATGTTACTTAGGCTGGGCCGTCACTGGTAACAATGTGACTCGAATATTTTCGTTATGCTTTTTGGGTCAAAGAAAAGTTGCATTGCATAGATTGACATATTTTTTACTCTGAATTCATCATGCAAAAAAATGTAACTTGTTCGAGATCAAATATTGGCTTAAGTTTTCCAGGCCAAGAACTTCTAAACCAGCGATAAAATATATTTTGATACAGCCACACATACTATTGCTATTGTCAGCTAATGAAGAACCATATTACCTAAATTAGTATTATTTATTTTGTCACATTTCATCATTAAAAATGGGTTATTACCTCAGAGTATGATTTGTGTTTGGATTGTAGATACAGTATGTTTAATTGTATTGCCACTGAGTGACAATATCATAGGGGAGTGATATTTACACCTGAGATGAGAATTTCTATTTTGTTTAATAAAGCAAGGTTCTAATTAACGAGTGGAGAAATGGCGGTTTGGTGGGCTTTTTCAGGACATTTTTCAGCATTGTACATATGACTATACACAATTTCTTGGATACTTATTTAATATACATTTTGTATCTTTTCAACGTCTGTTTTGTATCTAGATCCAAATCCATTTACAAATAAAATCACATATTGTGACTGTTTCTTGTCAATCTAGTGGACTGTCAAAGTGAGAACTTAGGCCTGGATTACTTTTTTTTCTTTTGAACAAACCACTGGTGGGTCAAGTTCATAGAAATTAATGCAGGCTTATTTTATTTTTTTTAAGAAAAAAAACTCAAAAGGAACAGTTGACACACTTGATTTTATAAAAATTTTTACAAAGTCGATATTTAGATCTTTCTGAGACTTCTAGGTAGGTGACAAAAAATGTAAATGACAACATTTCAAGAGTGCCAATATTTATCTTTATTAAAAGGACACAACCCATTTTTTATTACATAAAATGTTTAATATCATTAAACCAAATAAGCCTTCTTAAGAGCTTTTCTTTTTTTTTTTATAGAAAAGGGACAACACAATCGCTATAATAGCACACAGTCCAAAACATTGAGGCTACTGAGTATTACATGATTTAGAGCAACACAGGAAGATGAACATTTTTACTTATTCTGACCTTATTTGATGTGTCTCCTTTAAGGAGCTTCAGTCCTTATGATCCACTTACCCAATCCACTTGTAGCAGCACTATAATTGATGCATATCTTTACAGATAAAGGTATTTTTTTGCATTGAAGATTTTTTTTTTTGCTTTCTTCTAACAGGAATACAAACATGGTCATAATTTGACCAAAATAAACAACTGGATGGAATGGCAATTCTATAGCATAAGCTCGGCTTACTCTGCCCACTTCTTTGGCAAGATAGAATTAAAATCTTTAAACAAAATGACAATTCAAACTGGATGAACAAGAGTAGACCATCATGTGGAAATAATAAGCCTCAACAGTAATGTTGAGCACATTTCTAAAATCAAGACTAAACATGCTTGAAAAAAAAAATCCCTTTTAAAAGCAGCCATTTCACTGGCGTTTGAAGAACAGACAAATATGTGACAGTCAATCCACCAAGCCACCTAATCAGACCAAATGTGTTTACATACGATGGAACTAAATATTATAAACATTGATGGTAAATTCCATGTTTTGAAATGACTAAACCTACAGTGTCCTAATGTGATGCGTGATCTGTGATTGCATAGATCAAATGACCGAGGGAATGTTTTTCAAACATTGGACGGAACCGAAGAGTACATAGCCACAGTACCAGCTGTGAACAGCTTTTCTAATGTAGTGAGTTATTGCCTATAAGAATAGCTCTTGCAAATTAAAACTTTCCTGAATCTACACATTGCTTTGGAATGAGGTAATATAACTTTGACCTTTTATATCTAACATTAGTCCCAACTAATTGGGGTCAATATAAAAAAAATCATACAAACAGCACACATTATGATCTGTAATCATCATTTTTAAATGTTAGCATTTTGATCAGATCAATATTGTAACTGCTGTTATAGAATCCTAACATTTCATTAACACGTTTTCTTTCTTTAAAGCAACAATTACGTTTCACTCATTGAAAAACGTAGCACACAACAAAAAAACAAAAAACATCTTAAAGAATTCCAATTGATTACAAATCTCCTGAAAATGTTTTTTTCTTTTTTTTTAAATAAAGAACACGTATTCAAAACAAAGTTGGGAAGAAAAGGAGCAACATATTCACAGAGAAAATGACTTACAAGGCAAACATTAAAGGATGTCATGGTTGGCCAATAGTGTGTGTTTTGCACAGATAACTAGGTGCTTTACATTTATACCAACGCAAATCTTTACAAAACGGCTTGGCTTTAACAGACGCGCCTTAAAGTAGAGAGAAGAGCCAAGAAATTCACGCCTCGCAAAATAAACCTGTAAACCCTGTACGTTTATGCATTTTCACAACACAGATTTTGTGAAATCAAAATAACCATAACTGCAAGGAAATGCAGTATTGTTTCTGTGGAAATTACAGTACTATTATAACAGCCACTTTACATCAAGGCATGCCCTAACCAGAGAATTGGAAATTGTTTACAAAGAGAAAATGTACAGTTTGACTCATGGTGAGTGAGACACATGGATTTATTTTATGTGAATAAAAAAAAGATTTGATTGTCGTAATGTTTGTTTCAGTTTTAAAAATAATAACTTTATTTATGACTCCAAAGTGCCAAAATGAAGCGTAAACACTTCATATATACCCCCTCAAACCTTAATATTTAAAGAAGTGGCTGTCTGGCAAAACATGTAACTAAACTATATTCCAATATTTGCTCTAGTCAATAGAAAATTGAAGAATTATGTACAAAAAAAACTTTAAAACAAAGCAAATAGATCTGCATACCATCAGCAAACTGAAATAAACGTACAATAACACATGGTGTTGCAATGTTCTGTTACACGATTCACTCTGGTTTCCCAGGTAGTTTTTACACAATAACTATAAGAATGTGCACAAAAAATTGTGTCAGGTTTTGTCGATTTCGATAATTGTTATCAGAATAGATGTTCCAAGTTCTTTTCTTTTCCTCTTGTCCCACCATAGTCCATCCTTTAGTCCAGAGTTTACCGTAAATGTATCATTCTTTCTCTGTGTAACAGTCCATAGTCCCCCTCAGTGTTTGGTGCATATTGTCCAGAGTCACTGTGCACTAGCTAAGGTGTTCAGCAGGCAGGTCCCCAAAAACAAATGTTCCAGTTCCGAAGAAAGAACTGAATAGGAGACGACAAGTTCTGTAGGATTAGATTCAATACAATGTTTTACAACATATTAAAATGCAAGAGTTTTGCAAACACACATTCACAATCCTCTGAAAAAAATAAGGTTGCACATTCAAACTCAAAATATTCGATAAAATACACTAGCAAAACCCACCTTTGCCACCACCTCACTTGTTATGCTGGTAGGAGTAGGCTGTGTGATCTGTGGGTGTCTCTATGGCAACTGGTTGCTGGACGGCACTTTCCTTAAACAGAGACAGTGAGGAGGATTCATTAATTTACTGTTTTTGTTACCACCATTCTGACCAAAAGGAGAATCTGAAGTAAAAACTCTCTTACATCAACTGACAAGTTGGCGGGAGGCACTTGGGTGTATTGGGGAATGTAGGTCCCTGGCATTGATGTGTTTGCAGGCATATACTGAAGAGAAAGGGAACTCTTTAAGTACGCCTTCACATTGTAGAATGCATTGTGGGGGGAAGTAGCAAGAAAAGTGGAAGTCTACTCTAAGCAAACGTACACAATGCATTCATCGAAAAAACTGTTCATGAGACAGTTAAATGAGTGATGCTACAAAAATAGACTGACTGTGCCACTGCTTCCCATGGAGAGATGGCTGAGCTGCTGTGTGAGGTGGCCCATCATAGAAGTGGGCTGGATGGACATGGTATGGTCCATGCCTGGTGTCAGGACTGTCCCCTGTGGAAACACAAACACACAACTAGACAATGAGTTCTCCCATAGACGCCTTTGGCGAGACAAGGGATCATAACCGGGGTCAATAAGACGTGGCACATAGACACACATCCCCAGTGACACGTGGGAAATGGACATGTGTTCATGACATGCATGCTCTTAGTCAAATAGACTGCTCGTCTGGCCATGGCTTGATTTACTTGGCAATGTCACAAGCTTGTCCTTCACCAAAATTCTCTCTCTATTAATTGCTATTTTCCAACATTTGTTTGTAGGCCGACTGTAAACAACAAAGCACAAATATGGCTGGGCATTAAACTATACTGTTGTTAAATTATACAATTTGCCTTTAATGAACCTCTGCTGTTATAAGTGCCCGTCCTTGGTAATTTCACTTCAGACGTCAGAATTAGCGGGCCCCTTGACTTGACGTTTCACATTTCACAGGATAAGCAAACAAAACTCAGACCACCTCCTACATTCGGATACTCACTGTGGGCTGCATGAGGTATGATTGGTGATGCATCCAGGAAGGATTGTGAACCTGCACCGAAAAAGAGAACACATCATATAGACCAATACGCTGGACCGAAGATGGCGAGATAAGGCCTTAAACAAATTGTTAATTGTTAGGTTAACAGTCATTATACCGTAAATTATACTAAATCCAGAAATTATGAAAGTAATAAAAAATTAGGGTTAACTAAATGATGACTGCCACAAGGTCGAAGTCAATAGCTTCTAGATCTGTTGTTGCACTAGATACCTGGTAGGTAGATACAGGAGAATGCATGTAGGGGGACAGGGAAGTCTGTGCGATCATCCGATTAGGAGCAATGCTGTAGGCAGAGGAGTAGTAGCTGCAAACGGAGACATAGAACTTTCCAACGTTAGTAGCCATAACAGGAATCATCACTGTAGTTCATTTAATTTAGGGATTTCCATTTGAGCGTAAGTACTCACCCATTCTGTAAGGCTGTCGTGGGGTCATATGTTAAGGTAATCCCTCCCTGTTACGAATGATACAGAACTATGCATTGAACACGTTCATTTGAATAAATGCATTTTATTCTTATTGTAAAGCACCTTGTAACCCTGTTTTGAAAGGTGCTGTAGGAATAAAGTTTATTATTAATATTATTATTATTTGGACAATACACAATGCCACATTATGAACATCCTCAAAAGAGTGCAGTCGAATTGACTGAGTGGATTGACATAGAAAAGCTGACATTTGGAAGAACGAGATGCTACAATGAAACGGCTGTAAACTACAAGCAAGATTATTAAACAACTCACTGTCTCTGCATCTCTTGTCCACGGCCTTCCATTCTGCAGGTACTTTCCTTGGCTCTGGCGCTTCTTCTGTCCCCCATCAGCAAACTTGCACAGCAAAGGCTCGGAGGGCACTGATGGGAGGAAAAGTGAATGATTACTCACTACAAAATACTGATTAGTGAAAAGTATTGACCATCATAAGCCCTATACATTTTGTGTTTTCTTTAACGATAAGTAATGACAGTAAGTTGTCATTTGGTAACATTAAACAAATGTAAATGTATGTTTTCCCCTCCGGCAATAAGATGATCTATCGTGAAAATAAATATATTTATATAATTCTTTAGTGAAGGCTAATGCCTTACCCACCTGGTACTCCGGGGGAAGTCTTGATGTATTTACCATTAAAATGTTGAATAATGGCCTCACATTTCTCTGTTGACTCCATCCTGCAAGACATATGAAATTGTCTTCATATCAAGTTGCTATAAGGAAGTGCTTACAGAATGTACAACATTCCACACTCATAATACGGTATGTCCTAGTAGGTATGGCTAATCCAACAAGAGGTGATGTACTGGGGGTCATATTTCACTACCCCTTCACTGATCTGACCAACCGATGCACAGGATCATGTACCGCCCTTAGTGTCCACCAGAGGGAGAAATCACCAAAACCAGTTGTGTTTACCTCGCGAACCCCACTCCTCGGCTTGTGCCATTGGTGTCTCGGAGGATACGTGTGGAGATGACCTGGCTGAAGGGTTTCAGCATGCTCTCCAGCTCCTGCTCATCCATGGATACTGGTAGATTGGATATATACAGGTTGGTGGGGTCCTGCTCTTGTTGCTAGATAGGAAACAAAAGAGGAGGGTGTGGGTGAAACAGGCCTTCATTAGAGGAATCATGCTGGACTCGCTGATCAAATCAATGCCCTTGATGACTTTCATAATGTATGTTTTAATACACCTGTCATTAAAGGTAGAACGAGGGACAGTCCAGCATAACTTCTGTTGGTGGGGGCTATAATGGCCGGAGAGAGGCTGAGGAACAGAAGGCAATGCAGAGATGTCCGACAGAGAGTCCGTCTTCAGCTGAACTATATCAAGCAGTATTCTGTCCTCTCCCTCCTCCACCCCACTTATCTTTGTCCTCCCCTATCTCTCACTCCCGCCTTCTTTCCAAAACACTATTAACGAGCAGATGGAAGACAGGCCCATTGTGTGCCACAAGCTGCTTAAGAGGCCTACAGGGGGCAGGTGTCAGATAATAGGATATCGGAACATAATAACATTTCAACAGGGTTTACACGGATGATCTCAGATGATTAATTGTAAATCATACCAAAGGCAGGTGTTTTGAATTTTTCAAATTAACATTTACATCTTCATGGTATCACATTCCCTCAAGGCTATAGCCATGAAGATGTTTCCCTGACATGGTTTATGTGTATAATAATCTTTTGCACATGTGTGCCGCCTTATCTGCGTGCTAATCCTGACCTTGAATTCACATGCCGGGAGCAGTTGCACTGGTTTGCATATATCCTCTGAAATATGCAGTGATTCAAAAACAATCAAAAAGTCATGAGGAGCTTGGAAACTCTTATGGACAGGTACAGCTTTTATTTTATTTTGACAAGTAGTTTACTTACTGCATGGGGGTCCCTGCCTGCTTACCTGGCCAAACAGAATTAGAAAGACAGCAAAGATTGCTGGCAAGATAGCCAATCTTAATATCCCTCAAGCTGTTTTGCATATTCATTACTTCGGTGTTGCAGATGTGATTAAAAGGCTATAAATGCATTTTGAATTCATTTCCATGTCATGAATAATGCATATCTAATCGCTGTGACCTGTGGTGAAGGTGGTTTCTCACACACTTCCCTCCTCCTCCTCCTTCTGAGAGAACTAGTGAACACTGGCTGGCCACAGACATGGGGAGAAAGGCCATGCTGTGAATTTGACCAGATTTGTGGACTGACGTGAACATGAACCGAGTTGTTAATCTCCCAATGAGACGCCGGAAGGTTATCCGGGGAGTGAGAAGTCGTGTGAATGTCAGTTATCCAGCTTAGCGAGAGATCAGCTTTCCTGGGCAAGAGATGTGTGTATGCATGTGATGGGGATCCGGCTGAGCTGAGGTTGAGCGAGTGCGTGCGTGTGTGGTTGCCAAGCGCGCTCGGAGAGTGTGTTGACGGGGTTGGGTAGCTGGGCGCAGGGCCCTGCTGACTGCATGGGGAGCTGCTCAGACACTGAGTCAGACACCACCAGGGAGAACAGGCAGGCCCATTGTGCAGGGTGCTCAGGGAACACACCAGGATACACTCTCCAGCTCTGCCACTGGGCAATTCTCAAGAACACACACGTACAGACGGGCGACAAATTAAAGGTAGACCTTGAATACACAGCTGGAGAAATATTACGAATGTAAATGCTTCCATGCAGGTGCCCTGCATTGATACAATGAAGTCATTCACAGCCTATCTATATTTTGCCCAGTAACAGCTCTGTGGCATGTGCAACATTTCTGAACTGGCCCAGTTGACCTCAATTGTGGATCAAAATGTCATGAGGAAAATGAGTGACATTGAAAGAGGATCCAGTATCATTACTAGGGCACGGATAGCAGGAGCTTCATTGACAACGACTCAACTGGCTAGCATTTGAATAGGAACAATGGCTAAAGTGACACCCACATTTGGCTCTATGAAAATGACATGGGTAAAGAGAGTTTTGAAAAAGAAACCACATATTTGATGACCATATACACACCCGCATCAGTGTGATATGTAAGGACAGAAAAGGAACTCTCCCTAAGGTAGTTGAGAATGTAAATGCAGGACGCAATCACACTATATCAGCTAGAACAGTCTGTTGATAATTAAACAGAAGTATACCATAAATCTCTTCTTACAAAGGTAAATGCAATGTGTTTGGTGGTGCAAAAAAACATAGTTATACAGACATGTGTAAAAAGGGATAAGGTCACATAAGTCCTCCTTCACCATATCTTTGGCAGGTGGGCAAGCACAAGTGTGCCGTACACCAAAGAAAGGTACAGGTTCTGAATGCTTGACCTTTACAGTCGGTAAGTCCTGTGGCTCTGTTATGCCAAGGCGGATTGAGGCTGTTCTGGCTGCTCGTGGTGATCCAAAACTTAACTAAGACACTTCATGCTGTTTTGTCTTTGATTCGGCACCTGTTTATACAGTACACGAATACTTATACACTTGCTGCCATAGGGCGTGGATTGGCACATCCACTCTGGTCGTGTGCCTTTTCTATGTATCTGTTTAGTTTTAGGGGATGACTAGGTTGGAGCCTTATGGGGGAGAGATAGGAAGATGCCAGACCTTCCTTATGATGTGCTGCAGGGAGTTTGAGCTCCATCCCTCTTCCCTCCTTTCTGAGTGCTCCAAAGTGGCCTACGTGGTGTCTTGGCTGACTAACGAGCCGGCGCCTAGGTGGCTCCAACCTGGGAGCGTCAGACACCGACGCCCAGCGTCCTCAGGTGTTGGCCAAGTCGACCATGCCAAGATGCTTCCGTGATTCTCCAACACTGAGTTCCTGACTCTCCAGTGGTCCAGTTGGGGTTCCAGCCCTCGTTGGCCATTCAGCGTTCATGTGCTATACCTACGAGTCATCCTGAAAAGGCCAAAGCCCTCTCCCCAGCTCCATTCCCCGGCCTCTCCCGAAGGCCCGTCTCCAGGTCCCAGCCACATTCAGGCTCTTCCTGCGGCCCGTTCCCAAGCCTACAGCCTCTCTAGCTGGGAAGAGGCCGGAGCCACCAGCCCCGTGCACCCGAGGGGCCGTGTGCTTGTTCTACGTATCCCTTGGGTTTTCTTTCGTTTCACCCGTCCTCGTTTGTGTCATTGATTACCCCTGGGTTCAGTCATGGTGATTTGATCTTCCTGTGATCTTCCTGCCTTCCTGTGTTGATCGCTTCCAGGAATAAATGACTCATTCGAGAAACCCGCATGTGGGTCTTGCGCTCTAAAGGCTGCCAGTGACAGAATGAACCGACCAAAAAGAGACCCAGCAGGTATGACCAGGTTGAAACCTTTTCGGGGAGAGATAGAAAGATGGCAGACCTTCTGTTTGTGCTGCAGGGAGTTTGAGCTCCATCAGTCCTCCGTCCCTTCTGCGTGCTCCAAGGAGGCCTACCCAGTGTCTTGGCTCACTGGGCAAGCCCTCACCTGGGTGGTTCCAGTCTGGAAGCGTCAGACAGCGACGTGCTCAGATGTTGGACTTACGATAAGGGTTTCACCCTCTGGAGGAAGACCTTGTGTTTCTCAGTTGGCGTGGTGTCGGGGCACCGGCTCTTACTGAGTGAATTGCCTGAAGGATCTTCTCAGAAAAACAGAAAGTAAACGTAGGAAGAGCTAGCTTCATTGGTAACTTATTTTTTTTTAAGATGTTGAAACAGTCACAGGAGAAAGAGTAAGAGGATTCAAGAATGCACTTTAAGTTTGACCCTGATTGCAGAATTGTGGCAAATCAATACTTCCTTTGGGCCTTGTGACTGTGTGAGCCACTGTTGGGACAGTGGCTTAAGTGACACATGCATTTTTCTCTATGGAAAAGACATGGACAAAGAGGTTCAGCAATGTTGGTCGAAAGCACATACGGTATTTGATGACCACATGGTGTGGTCGTTGCTACTGGGGTCCCATTCATAGGATTTCCAAAATTATTTGTCAGCATGGAACAAATGTCTTACCTTGGCCATCTGGGCTTGCACCCCACCAGCCTTCAATGCCGTCACCGCCTTCTGTGCTGCAGCGGGACAGTCAAAGTCAACAAAGCCATAGCCTACAGGGACCGAGATGGACAAGAGCAAAGCTAAGACAATATGACATTTTGGAATGCATGCTATGGGATTAGATAGTCAGAGGCATGTCATTGGCCAGCCCAGTGCCCAGAGTACTTTATAGAGTTTAGAATGTGAAAACACAGGCAGGCCGGCCGGGGCTAAATTGACAGACTCTACCCACAGTGGACAGATGTGGAGTTATGCAATGGTGCCAGTAGGGCAAGGTCACAGAACACCTGCTGGGTCAGGATAAAAGCACCAAAACACACACACACACACACACACACACACACACACACACACACACACAAGCAAACACACACACACACACACACACACACACACACACACACACACACACACACACACACACAGAAAAAACACACCAACTATGTGAGGCTGCCATGCACTACTTGAACTGGTCCCACACCCAACTATGTGAGGCTGCCACAACTACTCACCTTTGCACTTGTTGGTGGATTTGTCCATGATAGCTTTGGTGGACACTATTTTCCCATACCTGAAGAAGAAATAAGGTGGATGTTTAAAGGTGTAGGTAAGTACAATTACATAGCAGATTCTCAAGCACCCAATGATTAATCAAGAGGGTTTAACGTAGCTAACGCTGTTATAAGAGAAAGTGGAACATAAATTGAGTGGGATTATATATATATATATATATATATATATATATATATATATATATATATATTTATAATGCCTTGGTTATTTACACTGCAAATCAATGTGGGATAAAAAGTGACAAAATGTTATAAACAAATACTCCTTCATTTTCAGACAGAATCAGATCTTTTTGTGAGCTGGAACAATCTTGCGTTGTATAGAAAACAGATGGAAAGCTGGCTCTAGATACTGCAGACACATAGGATTCTCCCTGGCTTGGGCTGAGGTTGCTCTGTCTATCAACTCCCATCTCTCCGGGTGTGTGCATGCAGTGTAATCTGATCGGGCTCTTAGCTGTCCTATTCAACATTGGCACCCATCCACACCCTCACTCTGCTAACAGCTTCCTCTATAGGTAGGCCGCACATTACCTATCAGTTGGGTTCCTGACACTATCAGCACCATGTTATCACAATCTATAGAACACTCTTGGTATTACATACCTGCCTTATGATAAGCAATCTTGGATTGAGTACTGATGGTGAATTCCATTGATACACAATGAAGACAAATGCATTCTTCCTACTATAAGGTCATATTCTTGTATTACTGCCCTTGACCCCAAATGAGTCATTACTATTGTACGCAAAACAAATCTTAATGCATTACATGAACATACCTAGTGTTGTATTAGATGTAACAGCAATTACCCAATTGTATTACAGTACAAAATGTAATCAGCCAGAGAAAAACTAAGAATAAATACAGCTATTTGAATGGATACTGTACTTTCTAATCATGTAAAAAGAAATCAGTTGTATTTTGTTACATTCAATGAAATCTTTTCTTATCAATTGCACAGTTCCTATGCACAACGTTTGCATTTCAATAAAAGGTGAAGTGTCTAATGTGTAGTATATAATGTCATTACATTTTCTTCATTGAATCAATTGATTAAGTAAACACTTCTTATGTGAATGTATCTGAATCCAGTATGACGCAACTTCTATCATATCTACTTCTACTAGTATGCCACGGGGACGCCTTTAGTGTGACTTTAGCCAAGACGTCTCTGTAGCTGCATAGTGGAAAGAGCTGGGTGGATATCCAGCCATGTGTGAGCGAGAACTGTGTCCGGGGAACCCAGCGCCCAATCCTTGGTCAACCAGTGGAGCCGGAGTCAGCCACCCATAGACGCTGCAGGGGCTATAGACTAAGAGCCACCACCCCCCATCCCCCCGTCCCTCCGTCCCTCCCTCCGTCCCTCCCTCGCCCTGCTCTCTCCCTCGTCCCATGCATTCTATCCCTAGCATCAGAGTTCCCGTGGTACGACTCGCAGGGCTGAGCTCCTTGTGGGGGAGAGGGCTGTGGCCGTTTCCTGATTAGACGCGAGCCTTTCCTCTAGTTCAGCGCCGTTCCACTTCATGACTTTCATAATTGCCCACTGGATTCTACAACTACTTGATTCTTCAAAATGGTGCCTGATATCCTGCTCAGCCCACAAATGCACAATGGTTAATATCCTCCCATCATAAGCACATTTCATGCAGTGCTTTTATTATCTCTGTAAAATCAGAAATATGAGAACTATTCCCCGACAAAACACCACCTGACACACTCCCCCTATGGATTCCCTCCATCTCCTTCCCTTCCCCCCCCTCTTCATGCCATTGCCCTTGTTTGTCTTTCCCTTTCCCTTGGGCTCCCAGTTTCCTGTAGGGTTGGGCAGCCTCATGTGAGCTATATCTTCCAGACAGCTGTAAAATAGCAGACGTCGCCCCCTTTTTCTTTTGCTGTCACTCGCTTTCCCTCCTTTTCTGCCTCTCCTCTCTTCTCTTAATGTCTCGTTCCTTTGCCCTGTTTCTCATCAAGCAGGCCACCGTATTCAATTAGGAGACAAAAGCTCCTTCGTCTCAACCCAAGTTGTTTTAATCTAACAAGCACAGATCCTTTGACTGTAGTGTTTAACGTGGGACTAGGCCCTTGCCTTATCACAGTGGTAACAGAACATGCATATGGACGTACACCATTGTATAACTGCTGCAATTACGACTTATGTCAAGGACAACCGAAAATGTTTAACTTACTATATGAATAAGGCAGAAGGCAATGGTGATTCACTTTGACATAGAGTGCAAAGTGAAGGGACGAGTTAGAGAGGGAAAGACTAAACATGTTGAGTATTTAGTCATTGGAAAGTCTGCCCTGCGCTGTGCCAAACTGAAAGGTCTTAGTTTGCAACGTACGCCATTGTTTATTTTTCCATTAAGCTGCTGACGGATGATGGCATTACAAATATACTTGGGGAACAAAACTTGTGGATCTCTTTCCATAGGATTGGATGCTTGATCACGTACTGGCTTATCTTTGAACTATCAAAAGGGGCTTTACACGCTTATATCCATAAACCCATGGACTGATTAGAAATAGAAGGAAAAAAAAATCTCGTAAACATACAGCATTTCTTCCTTTATTCATTCCCTCAGCTACTCTGAAGCATACTTCTTCAGCTCGGTAAGCTAGTTTTATCATACTGTAGGCAGCCCAGGATAGAGGTGATTAGTGTTGGCGGGCTACTCACGGCTGGCAGAGTTTGACCAGGTCCTGGTCTGTGGTTCCAGGGTGAAGGCCACGGATGTACAGGTTGGTTTTGCTCAGTTGCTCTCCCCCGTAGCTGCTGCTGCTGCCATTGGTGCTGCTGGTGGTGTTTGGGCTGGGAGGGGCCATGTGATGGCTGGAGGGGGACACATACACCTGCTGTAAAGAAACAGAATCAGCTGCTTTATTGATAGATTGCTTTTTACATTGACACAATTAATCAGCTGTTTCCTTAACATAATTGCCCTGTTGGTCTATAGGTTTTAATCAGGAGAGAACAGTGAGCCACACAGCCATGATCAGCCAGCTCCTCGGGCTAAACATGGTCCAGTGACTCTCTTGGCTGCAGGGCTAATCTGGGTAACGTCAATAAAGAATACAATTAGTTGGACCACCAGTTACAGGGCCTGGTTAAGCATGCTGTCGATAGTGCCCTGTAGACCACAGGGTCAGAGCCAAAAAGTCAATAGCTCTTTAACTGTTTGATCTTACGTAAGTGCTATCTGCATAGGCTGTAAGCTATAACTGAGGCCTTGTCTGTCAATGGGAGGGGGGGAAAAGAAACAGCACTATGACCAAGAGACCACACATACTGTACAGACATCATTACCGTTCACAATGACTCTCTTTCTGTGCACCATACAAATTGCATGCTACAATTCAATCGATATCTAGGTAACTCTCCATGGCAGAGGAAATCACTGACCCTTCTTCACAAGTAGCTTGGCCAATCCCCTTCGGTCGATATTCACATTCACAAAAATAGAACGCCGAAACGTAAGTCACCGTCACAGAAGGACATCGGCACTAAGAGCAAAAGCAACCGCAACCAATCCTCCACTCATTGAAGTTTTCTTTCTGAAGCCCCACTTTTGGTTTCCAGAGGTTTGGCTTTTGCTTTTCCTTTTGCCTCCCAATCAATGCTGGAACAGGAGGAACTGTTTGATTAGTGAGGGTCAGCAATGCCAGGGCTGGGGGGAACAATGGGCTAGTCTGTTGGACACCATGAGGTGACTGCTGGACCAATGGCTTATTAAAACAGAGGAGCTGCTGAAAAAAAAAGCTAATTAGCCTCACTATCCAGAGCGGCAGATACTCTGTTTATCTGCGGCCACTGCGGACCTCTAGCTTTTAAGCTCAATCAAGATATTTTTTTAATACCTTAAGTCAAATTAATTCAGATTAATAATGTGGATGTTTGTTCGACCTTTATCAAAGCTCCACAGCTAGATGGCCGATGCTTTCCAAATGAAATTTGAAGAAACACAGCCTCTCTCAGCCCGAATATCACTGTCGGTGTTCTCAACAATCACAACCTTTTTTTGGTATTTTTCCTTCAGTCCCTGGCAGACTCTTCAGTCCCTGGCAGACCTGTAGCCTATCTGGAAGGATGCACCTACACAGACCTGGGGAGATAAGATCTGGGATGGAAGCTGGCTGCATTCTGCCTGTTCTAGCTAGTGGGGCCTGTCTAATTGGGGTCTGAGCTTGTTAGAAGAGAGCACTAATCCCTCTCATGTGCTCTTCAGTCAGAAGGTAACATCTCATTAAGGCTTCTCCGGTCTGCTCGTTCTGGGGGAACGGATGGCAGCGAGTCAGATCCATACCTTCCCCCCATCTGTGCTAGCAGCACTCGATCCAGGTGTTTCTGCCAAACATTCACAGGAATGCCACTGTTTAGCAGTACAGTATCTCAACACTAACAGCGCAGCAAAGCTCAGTCCACCTAGCCCTTTGGTAGGAGTATTTATTTTATTGTTCTTCAAATAGTGCTGCTCTATGGCAATTCCACACGGCATTGAGGTAAACAGTCCAAAAAGTCACGGCCACAACAAATCTAAATTCTTACTCACCATTCCATCCAACAAACCAGCAAGTTATGTTAGGATTACTTGCTGGAGGGTTACAATGCACCGTCAATATAACTTTATATACATATATAGATGCACTTTCTAATTTGCCTCAGTGCAAGACATCAAATCACAAGTTCCAAGTTGCTGCTCACTGAATGGACCAGATGCCCATTCAGTCAGTCAGGCAGCATGGGCTTGATCCTCCTGCATCCTTTTTGGCCCCTTTGTAAACAAACGCCTATATGTTTACTCACACCATTCCTTAAATGTACCACAAAGGGATGTCGGAGCATTCTTGACATTCCTACATAGCAAACAAATGTTTACGTTGGTGTCAGATTAGGAGGAGCAAGGTTTCAGGCTAAGATCATTGTCTATAGGTGAAGTATCGTCCTTGAAGAATCGAATTCTAGTGATACATCCATTCAACGTTTTGGTGTGAAAGGAAGTGTTCAGCTTGCACAGTGTCACGATAGGAAACTGTCCTGTCATTTAGCTAGTCTATTGCCCTTCAGTTATAGATGGGGTTTGGTTATTGTCTTTTTTATCTGCACCATTGCTGTCCTACATGACCGTGTTATAAGCTCTGGTATACCCTAAACTATACCTGCAAATATTTGGATAACAGGAGTGATGGGTTTACGTCTATCCTTGTTTAGTCTATGAGTGGAGTCGATGTGAGTGGTGTGGTATTGGTGGTGGTCATAGGAGTGTTGAAGTATTGAGAGGTTACCGCTGGTGTTTGTTCGACTTCTACCAACCACAACATTGTGGTAAATGGCACAAGCTCTGACTGATAGGGTGAATCACAGTCAGAGGAGGCCGAGGAGGTTTCAATGTGAACGATTACATCCAAGAACTGAAGAATATTAAGGAGAGTGGAAAGAAGATTACGTTTTACAGCTCCATGGAATTTCCAGCAACCTTAAAGTTCACTATTATTTTTGTTTTAAGACAACATAGCTGTATTCATTGAAAGATGCCAAACATTGTTAGCGCCTGGCTTAATTCAACAGTTGAGAGATCCTCTTGTCCTCCTCAATCATATAAGCAAAATAGAAAAACTGTCTAAAATAATAATGTATTAATGCAAGAAGTTAAGTGAGAGAGACCCAAAACACAACAGCCTTTTAAATGGGTTTCATCCTTTTTAAAGGGAAAGATCTGGCTCCCTTGTCCATGTGAACTGAACCAGTGACGGCCAAGAAAACCAAGGTATGCAAGACAGAAAGGGAAAAAAGAAAATGGGGGAGGAGGAAAGTGTAGTTAATCTAAAGCAGAAGAGAGGGAAAAAATCTCTTAATCCCTTTTATTTTCTCCACCCTTTTTCTCACAGAAGAAGGCAGAGATCAGAGGTTACTACTTGACATTGGATTTACAAGTTTTCCCTCTATGTGACTTAAGAACTCAAACCATGTAGGCATATTTTGTTTTCTGCAGGAATCCATTAGTTTGTAAAAGCAGACACCTCTCCTTAAAATGAGAACACTGTTTGAAGTCAGAATTCCAAGAATTCCAGATCATTAATCTAGGCAATCTGATTTCTCCCCAAGCCTGAAGGCAGGAAAATAAATGACAGAGGGAAGGAGCTTAGACCTCCTCAGAAAATGTAAAACAACTTCAGAGACAACACACACAAAAAAAAGAATAAAAATAAGACAAATAATAATGAAGTAAAACTAGAAACATGGTTCTTGTGAAGCGCTACATTATGCAGTGTCTAATAATAACAATATTTACAAGACGTGGGTTAGCAACAACAACTTCATGTCTGACACACAATAGAAATGCCTGTGATCTCCCTAGAATCCAAACAAACAAAAAAAGTTACATTTACGCATTAAATGTATTTATTAAAGCTATCAGTAGACCTACTCCATCAACAAATTGCTGACATTGTAAACTAACAACTACAGTATAAGCAAACAAACACTTGGAACATTTGTGAATACAGCCAATGGCTGTGGGCTGATCATAAGAGTAAGTCTGATCATTCTTTTTAAATTGATTCGGCTAATTAAAAATATATATATATTGTGGAATGCTAACATTTTTTTTTATAATAAATAAATAAATAGAAAATCAGTCATTGAATGATGAAGGGGTGGGGCATAATCTTCACGCGTAAGAAAGAAAAAAACTTTGGATAACTTGGTTTATTAATGAAACCTGTTTGAGATTAATTTGATTTTAAAACGTTCAACCAACCTAATTATTATGAAATATCGACCTTTCAACGACATTCTACAATATTTTAGTAATTTAGACACATCTTACAACGCAAATTCAATTCTTACATTGTCATTCTGGCTATGGAAATTGACATTAAAATCAGTAAAGTTGCACCTCAGATAAAATATTACTATCTATGGGTTACAACGTAACAGTCTCCTTATAGGCATACGTTTCAATATTAGTGAAATGACCAACAGTTGTGCCAAAAGCTACCTAGTAACGCGCCTAGAGTTTCTATGTTGTATATGATCCACTTTCAAGGACACTGCAGCTTAAAGCCTAGTAACCTAACTGAAAAGATAGATGAAAATTAGTCGGCACATCTCTACCGAATGTTTTGAGAGCAAAATAATGTATCGCTTTACCTTCTTGTTATTTCTGCTGCTATAACCGTTGTACGGATTATATCCCGTCCTTGTCGGTACAGAGAGCAGCATTTTTACAGCACTATGTCCGGAGCGTAAAGCACAGCCAAGGCAGTCAGCTGACGTCAGCCAGGAAAATTCAGCCTGGAATATTACAGTGACAAGAGTCGATCCCCAGTCAGTGCCATGAGCGCGCTTTACTACTTTGTTGTACTCATGAGGACCAAACGACTTACACACTAGCTTTGCAGGGATTGTTGTTCTGATCAATGTCTCTGAGTGACATAGCCCAGACAATTCAAATAATTTACCTCCAGAAAAATGTAGTAAGGATATTCATAGATGAGGTAGTTGAATTATAATGCATAATGTTAAATGCAGCAAAACGAGTTTTAGTCTAGCTTCAGTAGCCAAGCCATAGTTTAAAATGAAACTACATTAGTTCAGCTTTCAATTAAAGAATTGAAGGCAATATACTGTGTGACACCATGCAGAGGATATTCTTTTTTAAATGATCTCACAGACCTCTGTCATCATAACCCCAAAATATTTTTGATTGGCTCGCAAAGTCATGCATAGAACATATCAACTTTTATTCTTAACTGAAATTCCTTGACAACCAAATCCCCTGATCTCCTTTGCCTTGTCTGTGTACACTGACTAATTAGCCCTCAAGTGTCCTAAGCATGTATCAGTTCAATAAGGCAATGGGAGGCTATTAAGCCACACACACACACTTGTGATGCAATAGTTCCAGGCAACACTTTCAATTAATTCACGTCACCTGCGGTAACTTTTCCCTGTGTTATTGATATGTATAAGTGTTCTAGTTCAGCCAGATGAGGTGTGGCTAATCTCTGAAGACAGATTCAGATAATAAATATCTTAAGCTAAATAACTATATAGTGATGGATGTTGAGCTTGGGATTTGTTACAATGAGCTCAAGGGCAAGTTAAAATCAGTTATAACTCTGCAGAACATTAGAGTAAACACACTGTGGTTACACAAGCACCAGGAATGTTTCTGGGAAAAGTTACACTCTGGGTAAATTCAGAGTAAAATGGATTTCAAATAGATTACATTTGGGAAACATCTTTTTAGCAAGGTAAATTACCCGAATTGTTTTTTTTTTGGGGGGGGGGGGGGGGGGGGGGGGGGGGGGGACACTTTGTTTTATTAATTAATCAGACAATAAGACAATCTGGACTTACTGATTCATAATTATTTTTTATAATATTTGTCTAGTTTGGCATTGTAGCATTAACTATGTGGCAAAAAGCCCATCTTCTCAAGAAATCTATGAATTCTGTGAAACCCCATTAAACTTTGTGCCTGGCTGAGGCTCCTGCCAAGGGGTCTTAGGGGGAGGGGAGGAGAGTATAGGGGGTAGGGAGAGAGAACACTGGCTGGTGCATGCTCCACATTCCTCAGGTGTTGTCAGCATAGCACGCTCAGTAATTACCTCTCTGTGAAAACATGCACAAAGACTAACTTTACTAGCTGCATGAGAGGCTGTGACTGGGGCAGCTGCGTAGTGGATGACATGGGTGGATAGGTCTGCACACAGACACAACATGATTTGTGTCCACATACTTTTCTTTGGAAAAGGATTTGGTAGAGTATGCATTGGCCTACACATTTGTGTCTCTAAATGTATATATGCAGCACACTTTGAGCTTTTTTTTGCATGGGTGTGTGAGAGTCTGAGTTGTGATTTTTGCAGTTATCCATATTCTGTCAAGGTTGTTGGCTGGCTTGGTAATGTAAGCCAGGCGTACTACAGCGCACAACTCTGTCAAGGATGGTCTACTGGCTCATTTCATGAACCTCATGCTGGGCCACCAAACAATGCATTATGCAAACACACTGCAGAGGTGATTTGGAAACACGATTGAAGCCCTGTCTATAAGAATAAAAGTATCAATGTCTCTTTGGAGAAGGTTGCAGTTCCCTTTTGGTTGATGGTAGATGTTTGAGTTCAAACGTTGGAGACGGGGAGTTGAAACCCTCCCCTTTTCAAATGCACATACAAGCCCACAGTAGCACACACCATGTTTAGTGTAGTGAGTATAACAACGATCTTGTTCTTTTTTTAATCTCTACGATTACAACTTCTATCCGCCATCAGGTATGGTTCAATCAGCGCCAATCTGTAGTAAATTTCTCCTAGCCTGGGAAAGTAGTCCCACTGATACCTACCCTCCAGTTTCTGCTGCACTGCCCTCCCTCTTTAGCTAGCTGAGTAAAGCTGCATAGGGATTGTGGGCAGATGGGTCTGGAAAAAGGCCAGCCCCTCTGCTCTGGAAGAACATGTGGTCTTAGATTGTTTACACTGGCACGTTCTCAAACTGTCTACCACACAGCTTGTTGGCCTCTCTGGCTTACAATGATGACAATGTTGCTTAGCTCCTCCCAAATAGAGGCTTTTCAGGTCGAAGTGATGCCAATAATCAAGGCTGAGTGATTTGTTGGCATAGATCATTCAGGCAAAATGTGATCATATGGCTAAGAAAATATTTCTAGTTTCTGACTGTCTAGTTGTACAACTGAATAGTAACAACTTACAGTGTATTCTATAAGCTTCACAAAAACACTAATAATATGTAGCTCAGACATAGCCAAATGCTTTCAGAATGGTATTCACATTTTTCAACAGTGTAATGATTCTGTGCTTCTGGTTTCTGGACAATGAGCACAAATGGCATAGTAGAGATGTTCTCTAATATTTTAAATGAGGTTGTAAAATACTTTAGTTACGTTATCAAAAGTCCCTAATATCAGTTTATGGAAAAATAAGCATGAGATATTTGTCTAAAAAAAGGATGTAAGTGTATGCGATATCTGTCTAGTTTTTTAACTACAGTATCACAAACTGACACTATAGAATGAAGAGTGAGATGAAATGTTAGAATGGTTACAGTAAAATAACAAAGGATTTTATGAATATTGCATCCTGTTTTGCATAATAAAAAAAAAGCTATGTCTATATAATAAATATGTATTTGTGTTTCCAGTGCCAATAACTTTTCACTGGGCATAAATGAATAGATGAATGCGACAGATTAGGAGTGACGGCCAATACTGGTTGGATTTTAGCCCATCTGCTATGTGTAGACACAACCACTAGAGGGCATTCTTTAGTAAGCAATATACTTGTTGAGTGCGTTTTTAACCTCAACACACTCTTCACACTGTACCATCTTCATTTAAACTACCAACATCACTATTTGAAGGAGGCAATGCTTGAAAATCACTGATATTCCCTGGCACTTGGGCAACACTATATATGATAAAATATAATAAAGAAAGCTATATTTAAATATCGTTAAATACGTTAATGTTTTAAAATATTTGTTTGCATATTTTTCACATTGTACAGCATTCGATAGCATATATATATATATATATATATATATATATATATATATATATATATATATATATATATATATATATATATATATATATAATTTTCAGCTTAATATATATATATATATATATATATATATATATATATATATATATATATATATATATAATAAATATTTTCAGCTTTTTCCAACACCTGGTCGTCTAATGTTCGATGGAGACCTACATGGTCTGAGGCCCACAAGCCATGGTGTCTCGAATCCACTGTAATATTTGGTGGAGGGTTAGTGATGATCTGGGGGTGCTCCAGAAAGGATGGAATCTGGTAGATTTGTCTTAGAAAAAGATGCATGAATCAAGCCTCGTACAAGGTTTTCCTGGAAGAAAACTTGCTTCCTTCTGCTTTGACAATGTTCCCCGACCCTGCGGATTGGTCTTCCCAGCAAGAAAGTGGTCCCTGCCACACACCCAGGTCAATCAAGGTGTGGATGGAGGACCACCAGATCAAGACCCTGTCATGGCCCAACCCAATCTCCAGACCTGAACCCCATTGAAAACCTCTGGAATGTGATCAAGAGGAAAATGGATGGTCACAAGCCATTAAGCAAAGTCGAGCTGCCTGATTTTAGCCACACATAAAGTCTCCCAACAGCAATGTGAAAGACTGATGAAGAGCATGCCAAGACGCATGAAATCTGTAAGGGAGATTCAGGGTTATTGCACCAAATATTGATTTCTGAACTCTTCCTAAGGTAAAACACCAGTATTATGTTGTTTAAAAACGAATACTTGTTTTCTTACCATTATTCCAGATCTGAAAAGCCTGCACCTCTTTTGTCATTTTGATCAGTTTTAGATTTTTTTTTCATTTTCTGCAAATAAATGCTCTAAATGACAACATTTGTATTTAGAATTTGGGAGGAGTTATAGAATAAAACAAAAACATTCAGACATTCATTTAATTCAACCATGTAGCTTCCTATAAATAGTCGATAATCTTGCAGTGGTCATTTTTTTCAGAGCTGTATATATTATATGGCTATGTATATGGCTTTATATATATATATATATATATATATATATATATATATATATATATATATATATATATATATATATATATATATATATATATATATATATATAAATGTATATATATATATTTTCATCTATTAATATCTGCCCACATTCATACATATACATTCAGGAGGCAACATGGCCGTTGTAGGAGCCCCTGTTGGTGAGCTTTCCCACTCTGAAAACAGTGAGGAGAGGAGTGATTGCGCCTGCGTATGAGGGGATCGCCGCGGATCGTCGCTTGAGGATTCGAATTGATGACGTCACGAGCTAGTCCACAGTGCTGGAGCTCCAGATTTCCATCTACTCATGTAACCACCAACAACTGAGGTAGTGGAGCTCTCAAGGAAAGGACGTTTTAACTTTTTTATTTTTTTAGTTTGGCATGGAATAACTGCAACACAATTTTACGGGATTTGACTTTTTTCGTGGAAGGCTATAGTAATCATATTGTGACCACAGTTGATTGAAAATAAGCTACAACAGGCATCATGTTTGCATGCTGATAATCAGTAAGAAATCTGTGCAGCAGCTCCTAGCCTTGTCAAGCTTTATGTAGCAAGACTATTTCTATTTACTTGAGAAGCCCTTCTCAACGCCTATTCCCTGTGCGGGAAGGCGCAATTGAACAGACAATCGCACCGGGCTATTTGAGGAGGTTCGAATGAGTTGGTTTTACATTGCAAGATTTTTAGATTTTTAGCCAACTTGTTCTTGATTTTTGCATAACAGCAGTGCCATTGGGCATTGCTAAGGTCATGGCAATGAGTGTATACTTCATGGGATTGATACTCTGCTTGGAGATAATATCTTCAACAACAGCAATTGAAGGTAAGACCTGTGCTCGCTTTCTTTGTGATAACCTGGCCATCGCGAACTGCATTTTCACTTTCTCTGGATGTAGGCCTATTTACATTATAGCATAGTGCAAACCTATAACATACATTCAAATGTTTTATACTATCACACATGGTTTGCGATACATCGCCAACGTAAGTAAGAGTCTATCTATTTTATCTACACATTGACCCAACTGAAGGCTAGATTCCCTCACATTTCGCATGTGTGTGCATGCTACCTGACAGTGCAAACGAGATGTTGTCACAGAAGGTGGATATGCGATCGCAACAGTAGACGGGCCTTCTTCTACAAAGCGTTACACTATGCTTTCGCATTGGCTGATACAATGAAGCTTCACTATATCGATATGCTTACACATGTGATTTCAGTTTATTAAATTCCTTTCAAGCTTATTTGAACGGTGGAAAATAATTCTAAACCAAAGCGTTTGTTCGTATCAGTCGATGTCATTGTTGACAGTGAGCACCATGCGCGTGTTGAAAATATGCAAATCCTTTCATTGGTTTCACTTTTCACGTTTGTCAGAAGTCTACACCTTTAAAACAAAGAACAAGTACTTATAGCGAAATGTATCGTCCTCAATGGTGTCGCTTGTCCTGACGTGCACTGTCTGTAGACGATATCTCTCTTTCTGTCTCGCATAAAAAAATTGATCACACCAGGCCCTGTTTATGGGAGCCAGTCAGTAAGCAGTGTTGTGTATTTAACTGAATTGCCTCATTGCTAAGACTTCTTTCTTACGTGACCTTTTTTCTCTTGTCAAGACAGTTAACGTTTTAGGCATGAACAAGAGAAAGGAACCCTTAGTTCATCCCTGTGGAAACTTGGACATTCATGACCAAATTCTGGATATCGTGGTGTAGTTATTTTAACACCTAGAATTGATTGATTTTAATATACCAAAGATTTAGTGTGGAACAATATTGGTTATTACGCTGACCTTTGGATTTAACAATTTAACCGCTAACTTTGTATTGTCCCAGTTTATGTAAACAAACCGGTTTGCATTTATTTATTTAGGCTAACAGTCCGAAAATTGTTTTTGTTGTTGTCTTAGCTAAGTTTCTCATGGTCATTTGCCTCTATCGTTTGTGGTCACATAAACCCAAATTCATGTCCATTTTACCTTTGTCTTACAAGAATGAGAGCTGAGGTTATGGAATTCCCATATAAACAGAAGTAATGCTCCACCCACTATCCATATAAGACATCTGGATTCTGGACAGATGTCTACCATTAGTCCCATGTGAATGTGACAGCAGGAAGGGTGCTGGGGTTTGGAACGTGGCTAGTAGAGGCTTCTCCAGGAAACAATTCTCGAGCCTGTCTTGTGTACAATGTGCGAGTGAAGTAAAGTGGCATATGTATTAGACCATATCATAGATATGCTACTGCTGGCTTGGTCTTGACCAAACTAAGGGGAAGGAAAGGGACAGGAGAGTTGTACTACACCATATAGCCTGCCACACCAAAGCCTAGGGAGATAGAGAAGGTCAGTAAAAGGGATACTAAATAGCTTTAATGAAAAGCCATTTCCCTTTCCCATTCATATCATACTGTATGTGCCACAGAGGATTTTCTTTTTGTTAAATCATTGAATCTATTATTCTGACCCATGGCTTGCCCTTGTTTGAATGTTGGTTAAGCATTTTGAAGATTTAACTGAATCCAGCACTTTTACGACAGTGGCAGCTGTAAGTGACATATGACTCCAGCAAATACAAGGCATTGCATAATCCTCTGGGTGCAATGTGGTCATATTGGTCACAGGGTGCAGTTTAAATGGTTACATTTACCTGTCCTTTCATGGAACCTGGAGTCTGAGTTCAGCTTCTCTGAATCAGTATCTCCAGAAACATCTACTGGCAAAATTTGTCATCTTTTGTGCATGTTCTAAAGAAGCAGATCTGGCATAATTTCTACCTTCTGCATTTCAACCGTATATACGTTTAGGACAGATAAGGACTAATGCTACACCAATTGTACTACTTTGTGTAGCTGTCTTTTATAGAATGCAGTAAGTTGATACAAAAATCCCCCCAGGATTTCCTTGTTGGCAAATGTATTTGTATCTTTCTAATAACTAGTTTAAAAAATGGTTTTCAGTGAAAAGGAAGTTCAGAGCAAAATACCATTGGCCTCTTTTATGTTGTGTTTTGTGCCGTGTTTTTTTTCTTTTTAATAATGCACAGTTAATAAGTTTAGCAGTATAGAAAGCTTAATTCTTGGTTGCTCTGCAGGCTTAACCTTTCTGGAAAAAATTGTTATAAAACCATGTTAGTCAGCAGGAGCTTTGACAATAATGACAGAAGGATATTATATATTACCCTCCCTCGTCCTGTACTGCGTTGTAGTTTTGACTATGAACTCAGGCTAAAGCCAGATTAACATAAATGTTTTCCCTGTGGTTCCTCCACATGTGAAGGCGTAACACCACAGATGAAAGGAGGTTTTCTGATGGTGAATAGCAGTGGTGTACAATAATTGGTGTTTTTTTCTGGTAGCTTTATCACCGTTGACTCTATTTAGCTCTTTAAATTCATGAAGGAAAGATATGTTTGTGGAATAAAATAGTTTATGTGGGTGTTGGTGTGGCAGCCCAAGATTCATTTAGCTGCTTCAGGCAGTAAGGTTTCCTTCTTGATAATGGCTGCCTCATTTACTTTCAGCGTAGATGATTATTATTTGACCTTAAGTTACTTTAAAAATAGAGCACAAATACAATATAAACCAACAATGTTTATCATTTTCAGACGTGGAAGATACTGATCCTTACTTGCCATGTAGCCTAGCCTATGTCACATGAAAAGTAAACAGAGCTGTTTAAATGTTGCAACTGATTGCAACATTTGCTTGACATTTAACATAAAGGTGCGATCTTCTTGTGTTGTTTTATTTGTCTATCGCTGATGGTGAACATTTCACCTGGTGCATGGGACAGAGAGCCCCAGTAGAGTGTGACCTTGTTGGTTCTTTGGGGACATTTAACGGTTCCTCTTCCCCGTGTCAGTCTTGGTTCCAATTGCAGTGCACACGCCCAGACGTTCAGAGCCTGGCTTCTTGCTTGACTGGAGAATTGATTGAACACATGACCTCCTCTTGGCGACTTTCACACCTGGCCGGAAAATTGGAGCTGATGACTTAAGATAAGATTCCAATTTCATGGCCTGCTACCATGTGTTAAACAAGTCTAGTCATCAGATTTACAGTCATTGAACTCAGTCATCATAGATGGCTGGCTGTGCATGTGGCATGCACTATGCTTTTTTTTTATGCGCCCTAGGGTGCTTCGGAGGCTGGTTTGGGGTTTTGGATGCAGAATTGGTTGTTGAGGGTAGCTCTTCACATTGAAGATCAATAGCTAATGTGAGGTGAAAATCCACATGGACTTTTTGGTTATTGGTTTACCGAAAGTTCATAAGCTCCGCTAATCTATCTTATGCTATTTGGACCATACTGTTTTAATCTTAGTAGATAAGGGAACAGGATATTTAGTTTAATTTCTTTTCAATTTCTATATCTTTCTAATTGCATAAAATGTACGATAAGCATCAAGGATTTTGAATTGAATGTAAGATAGCAATAAATTGTTAAATTCAGATGAATATTCAACGGCGCTCAAATATATAATCTACTACCAGACGCTTTTCTAATTTGTTTCTGAAGTTATAGGTGTTCAGAACAATGCACTTTTATTAAATACATTGAATAACTTGATTTCAAGAGGTCTTAGGCTTATTCCTGTTGGGTGAATTATAGGGCTTCATCTGGGCTCAAAAAAAATCTGTGCTTATTGGGCTAGGCATTTGACCCAACACCTAGCTTATTAAGGACATATTTGAAGTAATCCCAAACAACCAGTGCTTGATTGTTATACTAAAATTGTTTTACCCAATTAGTTTTAGACTTAAGGGGGGGGACAGACAAAAGCAGCATACACTGTGATGTGACCCAGACCCTTGCAGTGTATGGAGGTTATCTCCTATTGAGGATCTCACCAAGCTTACACTATGTGCGTCTTGACAGGGGGGATTGTAGTCACTGCCACAACAACATTCAGTAATTCAAAAACAAAATTCCAGCACACATCAGGATAATGTTCCTGGATAATGCGTGCATGTTCGTCCACTGTCAAAGTGACTGTTGGCTATTTGAAAAAAACCTGAATGACGCATGGATATTTTATGTGCACAGTATACTGGGTAATATTGTGCCAGTAGATTATCTTGCACAAAGCTAATTGGCAGTTCCTGTTGGATGAACACGGATCCGTGCGTCCATGGAAAATGTTTTGATTGAACTTTGACAGTTGCCGAGGCAGGAATATGTGCTGTTGTGTTAAAAATAAACTGATGACATTGTTGTTCTGTATTTATTTTGCCCCCATGTACAACATAGTCATTTTCCTGTTTAACATTTTAAGCGATCTTACTCTTTGGTTAAAAAAGGGTTTCTGAACTGTTAATGCAATGCAAAAATGTAGGAATAATAACTAGGCTTTATGCCTTCTTTCTCCTCCCTATCCTCAATGCTTGATTTGCATTTTTTCTTGCAATGCAGGGATTCTTGCTTTGATATCTTGCTTAACTGAGCACAAGAAATCGTTTCAAAACTTGACCCCAGGGGTCTAATACTGCGGTTGGTTTGCTTTTTCAATTCAGTCCCTGGAACTTTCTGGAAGACCCAAGTTCCATAATAGAGGAACAGGGAGGCGAGAAGTGATGCGAGATGAAAAACAGCCCTACTTTTTCTCTCCTCCTTCCCTCATTGGTCACTCCTGCACACACAATAAGTCCATGAAGATCCATTTGCCCTCAATTCAAATTCACATTTATGCTCTTATTTAACAGAACATACCATAATCAATGCAGTAGCACCATACCAGCGTGATTCACACGAGGGTGGGAATAGTTGAATTGAATGCTAGAACTCCACTATTATGAGCTTATACTTGAAAGTATTAAATGTGTTTACATTTTCAAATGCTATAAAAACAGTTCATATGGGCTATGCTGGAAATGTACTTAGAAGACAATAGAAATCATTGTAATATTGCTATATTGGTAAGGTAGAGCAAACTAGTTACAAAAACATTACATGTAAATTCAGTAATTATTGCAACCAATATATCGATTTGATTGGTAGAGCAGGACATGTCAAACAATTAAAAGACATCCAACAATGACTACTTCCAACAGAGGATATTCAAATCTTTCAATGTGGATACATATCTGCCCCATCAACTGGTAACTACTTTTTCTTCAAATTCCAATCCAAATTCCTATGGCGTCCTCCAAATCTCTTTACTTTTCTTACAAAGCATGTGTCTCTTTGAGGCAGAGCTCCACATGTGAGATCGATTAAAAGGTGATGGAATGCACTGCATGGATCTGGAATTGATTTGTGGAGCGGGGATGGCCCTATTTAAAGAGAAAGATCGAGATGGAAAGTGGGCCAAGGGTGTGCAGCTGGTCATGGTGTTTTGAGGTCCCCGTCATTTGGCTGCAGGTAGAAAATGTGTGTCGGGCCGAGTGCCACTCACCCACTATCTTGGTCTCTCTTCTGTCTTGAACACACACACACACTCTCTTTCTGTTCTCACTTTTACTCTACTCTGCTTTTTTGGTATCCTGGAACTATTAGAGTATAGCCTACATATGCTTGATACTGATACACAGTTCTGCTGATGAAGGAGCAGTGTCACCTCTTATTCTTGGGTGTGTAGGCAGAGTTACGGTAGCCTCTTTTAAACTACTCAGGCAGACTTGTGAAAAAGACTCCCACTTCTCAGGTATTTCGTGGACAAATAATGTCAAAAGGCAGTTAGCATTCCTTTCCTACCACAGGCTTCTGAGAGCACTAACTGGTTTTCATATGTAAAGTTAAACGTTTTCAAGGCCTAAAAGTTCTTCCCCCGGGTACTAAATCTTATCTCGTGCCTCCACAACATGGATTATCGCCATTAAAAAAAGTGACATAGATACAAATTTTTTCCAAAATTGGATGCACCTCTTCTCTTAACAGTTAAGGCAATGAGAATCACAGAGGTTATTATGGAGTAGAAAGATTTATTTAGAGACAGGCTTAGCTGTATCATGTAGCATCCCGTATTTGATCTATTATTAAGATGAATCATTATTTTTAGCAATCCAAAATTGCCATCAATCTCATCCTCATACTGCTATCGTCCTGGGGTCGAGTCATGCCATTTTTGTTCTTGTGTTCTGCGGATTGGTCCCGGCTGTGTTTGCTGCTCGGTCTTACACCAGAATGGCTGATAAAGACCTTCTTGATTCCCTTTTTACTGAAACACCCTCAAACGGTCTATGTTGATTTACACCGTCCAAGAATTGTCTGCATTTTGGCAGTGCCTTTGGAAAAAAAGCACGTCAGGAGGCTGAATTAACAATCCTCATCTCTGTTTGAGATATTTCAGCAGGCTTGTGAAAGGCGATTGTGAGAGGAAATGATGCCAGAAATCCCCAAACTACAAGACCCCTCCTCATCCGCAACCTCCATTTAAGCACGGAGGTTCTCCTTTCTCCATGCTGCTGCCTGGAGAAACGACAAAATTAGAACCCTCAATGTATTATTTTAAATTGTATGCCCAGTCATGGGGAACAACTGACTCAGGCCAGCTGTTCCAGACAAGGAACCAGAAAAAGCCTGGGGAATGCCCACACATAGCAGCATATTGTGGGCATCAATATCTTCAGTCATCCCAACTCTGTGGGTCTTATGAGGGCACTGTGTGAAATATCTGTTTGGTTGTGTTATTTAAGTACAGTTGGAACCAATATTTATAGTAATACAAAATGTGTACGTATATTTCAAATGAAGTTTTAATAGCAATCTAGCCTCAAGATATTGTAAGCTGCCCCAATTACTATTGCTGCTCGTGCTACCATGGATTGTTTAAGGCTTGTGACGTTAAACCTCTTTTTGTGAAGGCACAAGTCCCTATCCCTTGTCATTACGTTTTAAAATTCAACTCTAATCTCATAATCTCCTCAAATATCAAACATCAAACTGTTGTTTGTGTAATATAAAAAATGTAATTGGATTCAACACTTAAGCATAGCATAATAACCGGACACTTATGAATTACAGTGTTGTGTTAACCCAAAGAGTTTTGTTGGTTTACAAAAAGGCTAGGGTCCATCCAAATCCCCATATTCTGATTGTTTACAGAAACGTGACCACCATGAAACCTTATGTTCTCTTGTGATTTCAGTCACATCCAACCCTCTTGTGTTGCCCCCTTCCCCCTTCCCCAAACATCCCTCTGCCTGCCAAGTGTAGAGGGAGGTAAGTCATCCAGGGCAGGAGAGAGTGTGCTCCCTGAAGAGAATCACAATCAGGCTGTCTGCGCTGTCCTCTCCGTTACACAGCTACGCACAGAAACCCAGCACAATTATGACCTCTGCTAAGAGAGAACCACTGCCATCGTAGTCTCTTTCTCACTGGATACACCATGAAGTTATTATCTGCAGTCACCATGCGTTTTTTAATAGACGCTGGGCAATTATTCAAGATTAGATTGTACTTTATTTTTGTAATCTATCATCTTGCTCTTGAGTTGTGTAGTGAAGCCATTTAATTCCTACATGTATTTCCTTTATTTTTTAATACTTAGTGGGCAGTCTTTCTTTGTAAAAACATTTTCCGGTATAAAGCAAGAATGCGAAGGACCAAACAGAAGGAATAGTGTCAGCACAGTATTATTCAAATCTGACATTGCTCGGAGGAATAAATCATTCATTTGGGTATTCCATCCAGATGTGTTTATATTTGTGTTCATCCTCGCCATTTTTTATTGTGTATTTTTTATACACGTTTGTAATCGTGTAACTCAGTACAGTCAGTGCTACAGACAGATTCATATGGACTGGCCTAAGTTTGTTTAAGCATCACAAAGTTTCTCTATTGTGGGGATGAGTCAAACTATGCCAGCAGTCTCGAAGGCAACAGTGGTTTTCTACCCTGTGGTACACCTCAACAATGTCCGCTGACTTCCTGCTCAGAAATGTCATGCTAAGCTGGTTCCCAGAGTTCAGAGAGTGGGCGAGTGCTCGCTTATGAATGGGGCCGAAAGACATAAAACGGACCTGTAGTAACTTTTTAAAATACCCCAGAAGTTTGAAAAGCAGGGAGAACTGGGATGTCTGCGTGAGGAATGGAAACAACAAACAAACTGCCCAACTTAAAGGGACTAGTGTTGGGAGTCAGTTTGTGGAAGTCAATGTGTCAGTTTGTTTGGTCAATGGGGTGTCCCTGTGGTGCCTTTGACACAAAGCATGATTGTGAACTATGGTTGAACCTGCCATGTCACTCTGTCCTGCTGGGCTAAAATGTACTTTCTTGGAACTGGAAAATTCCACCTCGATCACGAGAGAAACCAACTTGATAGCAGTGCATGAGCTAAAATGTCTCTTCCTATCACTACTATAATCAATCAACTTGTTTAAAGAATCCACGCTCCCCTGGAGTAAAGTCCAGCAGGTTATGTGACATTGAATAATATTTTATAGTATTTTTTCTTTTTTTCCAGCTCCAAAGACCTGCAGCCCAAAGCAGTTTGTATGTAAAGACCAGGTAACATGCATCTCCAAGGGCTGGCGCTGCGATGGGGAGAAGGACTGTCCAGATGGATCAGATGAGTCGCCTGATATCTGTAAGTATTGCTGACATAAGGTTGGCTGTCAGCAGAAGTAGGCTTGCAGCTCAATGCTCCTGTGCTGCATATGAAGGCTTTTGGCTGTGATGTAAAATGATAAACCTGCATATGGTTACCCAGTTGCACTATGCTGCATACAGCTCCACACATATAGCTCATCATATTTTTTCTAAATTACACTTTTATAAACTAAGGTGACCTGTGCCCACGGAAATGTCTGCTGTTTTGTCTGTCTAGAAAAGTATTATCTGAATGATCTCATTGAACCTGATTAGGAGCAGACATATTTGCTCCCATGTCTGCGTGGGAGGAATCTTGATACGTTGAGGAATAACTCATTTAAAAATAGTCTGTTCGTACAGTAGGGCTGATGGAGTCTTTTTGTGTGAATTCAAAAATCCAAACCCCCACAGTACTGACCGAGCTGCAGACAACTTCAAAGCAGTTTTCTAGACTGTTTTTCAGCGTTTCAAATTTAAAATGAAGCCTAACAGGATTTAGATCCAGTAAAGAACATTCATGACAGAATAGCAGTTGCGTCACAGTTTGCAGTCCCTATTAATGCATTGCTGTAATGAGATGTTGACGGCTGTTTGTCCAGACAGCTTCATTAGGCTGGGTCTGGGTAGATGGCCAGGTTATGCCCTTGTTTTGAAGGACTTTGAGACACATTCTAGTACGGCTGCAGCAATGACTTATAGCTGTAATTACAGACCTGTGTTTAGTCTGGTTGTCATGGGATGTGTCTGCTCTTGTCTGAACTCTGTGTAATCTGTGTGGTCCTTGAGAGTCTTGTCCCAGCCACTCACATCTGCCACCATTTCCATCCAGCCCCTTATAAACTCTCACTGGTGAAAACGTCCATTTGTTTATGTGGGGCGTCTAATGGAGATTCGAGTGTCTATTCGTACCACACCTTACATCCGTCATGCCACAAACATTTTAACAATAGTCCGGCCTGCAGAAACGAGTGGCTTAGACCCAACATCATCCGGACATTTGTTACTGCAAGAGAAGACTGTTAAGCATTTAGAAGATGAAAACAATATTTAACTTCGCAGATGGCCATTTGGATTCAGTTTGTATGAAATTACTGAGAGAAATAAATTGTCTGTCTGTTTACAGAAAACTAGAACTGTTACGAGGGCAACATAGTGAACGTTTGGCTATCTTTATTTGGAGTTCTTTTTCTCTGCATGATTTGTCACAGAGAAGTCAAGCCTTCTTTAAGGCTCTTTTTTCTGTCCAATTCTCTCCCTATACATTTTTTTGGGGTAGATCGTCTCACTCATTTCAAATGACTGTTACTTCAGAGTAGAAATGCGTGTCCTAGAGATAAGCAAGAATCTGCAAACCTGCTTAACTGTAAAAAGCATTTCTCCTCTCATTCCTGTCTCACTTGTACATATTTGTTGGTTGATAGACTTACTGGATTGACATGAAATGTATGATATAATGTTGTCGCTAATTGTAAGTTACTATAAGCAGAATACACCTGTTAGTCACAATATTAAAACCATCTGCCTGATATTGTGTCAGTCCCCCTCGTGCTGCCAAAACCGCTCTGACCCGTCGAGGCATGGACTCCACAAGACCTCTGAAGGTGTCCTGTGATATCTGGCAACAATACGTTAGCAGCAGATCCTTAAGTTGCGAGGTGGGGTCTCCATGGATCGGACTTGTTGTTCCAGCACCGTGTCATCAGGGAATACCTTTGCTGTGAAGGCGTGTAGTTGGTCTGCAACAATGTTTAGGTCAAAGTAACATCCACATGAATGCCAGGACCCAAGATTTCCCAACAGAGCATCACACTGCCTCCCCGGCTAGCCTTCTTCCCATAGTGTATCCTGGTGCCATCTCCTCCCCAGGTAAACGATGCATACCCACCCGGCCATCCTCACGTCCACCTTCTTCCATTGCAACATGGTCCAGTTCACCGTGCTCCAGTTCTGACGCTCACATGCTCATTGTAAGTGATGTTGATGGTGGACAGGGGTCAGCAAGCTGCGATGTACTATGTGTTCTGACACCTTTCTATCCTAGCCAGCATCGACCTTTTCAGAAATGTGTCCTACAGTAGGATTTGGGATTGGATCAGACAGGCTAGCCTTCTTCTTGGGTACCCATGACCCTGTCCCCTGTTCACCAGTTGTCCTTCCTTGGACCAACCACTGCATACCAGGAACACCCCACAAGACCTGCCGTTTTGGAGATGCTCTGACCCAGTCGTCTAGCCATCACAATTTGGCCCTAGTCAAATAAGCTTAGATACTTACGCTTGCCCATTTTTCCTGCTTCCAAAACATCAACTTCAAGAACTGACTGTTCTGACTAACTTCACCTCCCACCCGGTGAAGGGTTATTGTAACGAGATGATCAATGTTATTCACTTCCCCTGTCAGTGGTTTTAATGATCTGGCTGATTGGTGTGTAACTTAGCATTTACTACGAATAGGCTGTAATAGTGATAATCCTGTAGGAAAAAACTGTGATCTAAGTACATGGGTTGGTATCAGTAAAAGCCCTGGTTGACAGGCTAAAGTCTTCTTTCTTCAGTTTTCTCTTCAGCTCTTTTTTTCTATGAGGGACATTTCCATACTACTTATTTAATTTGTTCACATAGATAATGTTGTTATTCATCTAGTCCAAAAGAACTGTGCAGAGGTCTATGTTTCTCCAGAACATCAACATCAGTTCTGCTCAATTAACCACTTCCCATGGTCTGTAGGCCTCCTATTACTCTCTTCTCTATTCAGACACCACTCCATTCATGAATGTTTAAGAGAATAATAAGAAAATGTGTGTGTGTGTGTGTGTGTGTGTGTGTGTGTGCGTGTGTGTGTGTGCGTGTGCGTGTGCGTGCGCGTGCGCGTGCGCGTGCACTGTGCATGCAAGTTCAAATAACTGTGATTCTGAAAGCAGCAAAAACAACAATCTTCTCCTCAGACTACAAGCTGTTCACATTAGTAATTAAAATGTTATGTTTTGAATGAAGGCCTGGAATGGAGTTGGAGAGTATGTGGATCTGAGACGGCCGGTCTAGACCAGCAAAACGGGGGAGTTTTGAGGACTGTCAAACTGCACGTTATTAAAGACCCTGCCTGGATTTACAGGGATGAAAGCCCATGTTGCTTCTCATTCCTACTTTCCCATTTAGGGTGTCATGCTGTTTGCAGGCTCGTCATCCTGGGCTGCAATAGTAAAAGAGACTCTCCTTTGAACACGAGAGCCCCTGACAGGCCATCTAATCCTCAAATTGTAAAGCTATTGTATTCCTGTTTTTTTTTGCATGTATACAAATAGATACAGCTACAATATAGATACAATATATGTTGTGATTGATTGATCGTTTTACAAAAAACTTGAAGATGTACGAAAAAGCCAATAACAAACATGAGCTGTAGACCAATGTTTTGCTCAGCAAGGTTATGTTTTAACATGCCTCCTTACCAAAGTCTGCTTTTGTGTGTTAATGCCGATTGGAATCACAGTGGTGCACCGCTACCATAATTACATCATTAGGCCTATATTATTTTACGTTCCTTGCTAACCAGCAGACTGGAACTTCCAACGTATGCTCACCCGATCTCACAGAGACAACAAACTTCCTTTTTTAATTTCCCCATCTTCAGCTCCTCTACCTGCTCATCCCTCCCCTACTCTTTCTCGTTCTAACACTCACACTCACTCATCGACTCACAGTGACACACTAGCACACACGCTTACGGTATATACATATGATCTACATATTCATTTACAGAGACACTGACTCTGATTTTCTTTTTGTTCTGCTGCTTTCTATGTCTCATCAAAAAGTATCAACTAACGGTAGCCAACAGTCCCATTCACCTGCACACTAACAACTCCTTTGAGTCTCTCAACGGAATTGACACGGAAATGTCACTAGGTTTACAATAATGAAAAAGGTCGCTGCCGCCAGGGTTACAGACGTTATTAGTTTGTGTGGTTTTGACTGGTGAGAATCTTTGATTCATGCCGTAATGAATACTGATCGGAAAGAGACTAATTCTCCTCTGTTATTATGTCTAAAGGCCTAATTGCAGCGTCGTTCCCAGACCCTTCAGCTAGGCTGTAATTACCTTGAAGAGGTAAAAACAGGCCGCGCCATAACATGGGTTCACAGCATACTCTGACACATAGTGGTTGAGGAGCAAGATGTTGATGCCTGGAGTTCTTATAGCACGTCATTTCTTCAGACTCGTTTGGTACCAGCTGTCTACAGGGCAATGTTTTGAGGTTTGGGGAGGGCTTCGTGCCTCTTTGTGTCATTGATGGACATTTGTGTGGCTTCTAGTAGAAGGCTGAGGTCTGGCTCTCACCCGGGCGTATGGTTGTCACCTTTCCTGGACTCCAACTGCTCTCTCCACGGTTTCCTAAAGCTCTTGCACACTAAGATACCCATCAGCAAGCAGTCTGAACATGCCCCTGTATATCGGTTCGACCAGGGATGGAATTTCACGGGGGCAAAGGCCAAAATGCCCCAACAAATTCAAAAATGCCCCTTGAAATACAAGGCCTGAGGCAAAACAAACCCTCACGATCTCCTGTTGAAAATGTTCAGACTCGCTCATCACTTATCACAACTAAAGAATTACTCTTGTGTACTTAATTTTGCTATGCATATGATGGATGCTACTTTGCAGTGCATACATGCCTGGCCTTAACTTGCATCGTTGATATAAGATTGACTGCTATGTGTATAAAAACAAATGCATGGCTCCAAAAACCACTGTAGGCTCACATGAAACATCTGGCATAACTAAGAAGGCACCCCCTTCAGTTAACTCAACAACAGCCATCGAAAAAGTGTAAGTAATGGGGAAATATCATTCCTAACATGGCTGAGGGCTTGTTCGCTTCCTCAGACCTGAAGGGTTTGTTCAGCAGCTTAACATCAAAAACAAAAATCTAAACTGTTATGCACTTTCGTTGTTTCCATAATTTTAGCTAGCAGCTCAATCTGAAGACCATTGTCTGCACAATTCTCAAAGGAGCCTCTGAAGTCTGCATGCAATTTTAAAAGAATTTAAAATTCATCCCTTTGAGCCAGATGTTTGAATGTTCCCTAGCATGTAAGCACTTTCCCATTCACAAGAAGAACTCTTAACTTAAAGGAATTCTTTTCATGTTTCCAACTGTTCAGTAACAATCGGCTAAGTCTAATTCTATGTTTAACTTTCCCCCGCATTTCAATGAGAGGATAGCCTTGCAGGGGGTGACATGCATCTGAATCATGCAAATAGCCGGCCATTCTACTTTGATGGTATGCTAAACACTTCAATTCAAAAGGATGAAAATTAGCTGATCATTTCACACAATTAACAAATGTTTTTGTCCTGCCATAGCCACACCCAATGCAGTAGGCTATTAGGGAAAACATGTCACATCAATACTCACTGTATGCAGTCAGTGCCCTCACTCACTCACTCACTCACTCACTCACTCACTCACTCACTCACTCACACATCATAAGCTTAATCAAACGTTTTCTTTTTTGCAACATGGTTTTCCAAGTCTATATTGACGAGATGTGCTGTGGAATGTGGCCTTGTAATGAAATGGATGGATCCACGCCTACAGAGGAGGATGGGGCTCAGAGAGAGAATGTTTCGTGTGTATGGCAATGTTAGTGTTGCTGCCATAACACAGCCACACCATGTCCCTTGGCCCACACACACTGTGCAACGGCATTGAACTCCTTGGCCTGGGGTGATGGGCTGGGCTGGGAGGAGGAAGAACTCTGGGAGGAGGAAGAACCCTGGGAGGAGGGTTGACGGGGAAATGGAGCTATCTTCTCTGGACAGCTGCCTGAGGCAGTGGGGCCACACATCAAGGTTATCTGTCCATCTCTTGTCCTTGAGCCCCGGCTGGAGGTTGGCCAGCCTGGCTCTTTGTCCGGCCTGTCTGACTGTCACGCATCGGCAGTCTCGAAGACAACCAGGAAGGGCTGACTGTTGCCGGGCCGACCAGATGGGTGGAGGGAGGGATGGCTGCACAGGAAATGTCTGTGACCCACTAGTAGTCTCAGCAAAGTGATGCCACGGAAAAAAAAGTATGTTACAGGTGAAAATGTGCAGATTAGCAGTTTGCTCTGGTGTGGAGGATCTAAGTGGGTTTGCTATGCTTTACACAGCAGAAATGGCCGTTTGCGGTCAGCGGGATTTTTTTTAGACCAAACGTGGGAGCCAGATAGCTGAAAGCGTGGTAGGATCTCCAGGAGCCGGGGTCGTGGTCCGTAAGCTGAGGCCGTGGCCTCTTCAGGGCAGCCGGGAGAGAGGGCCGTAGCTCCAGCAGAGGAAGGAGCAAAGCCCTTTAAACCCCTCCGCCCGGTGGCCCTGAGCCCTCCTCAACCTCGCCGACCTTTCAGCAGTCAGCGAACACGGGCCTCTCTCACGCCAGCCAGGCACCACTTCCCTGCCTCTGCCCGACATCCACACCCCTCTCTCTCTCTCTCTCTCTCTCTCTCTCTCTCTCTCTCTCTCTCTGTGTGTTTCTCCCTCTCATTTTTTTCCCGTCTGCCTGTATCCCTATATCTTTCCACCCAGTGCGCTATCTAGACGTCACAAGCAGCTTTCGCTTCCTCACAGTCTCATCTCTCCAGTCTTTCCTCTTGTGTAATTCAGCTCGTCTCCCCCCCCCCCCCCGTGCCATCCAGACACACGTCTTTATTTGTTTGTTTTGTGCTGGCTTTGCTGTCTCCTTGTGTTAATCGCTGATAGAATTTGAGGAGATACAAAATACAAGCTCATGCTATTCTGCCACAACTCTGCATGTCTTTGACACTGCTTGGACCTCTATAGTTGGCACTCCGGGAGGTTTAAGAGACTGTAGCCACAGTCTGGATGTCATCCCCCTCCCCGACCCTGTTTTCCTCCCAATGGGAGCGCCGTGCAGGTTCTGTCCTTGGGCGAGGTTAGAGAGCGCAGAGCCTCCCTGTTTTTCTAGTGAGCGCTGCGTTTACAGTGCGATTCACCAGCGGGGCCTTGTCTGCTTGAAGAACATGTTCATTAGAGCTGACAGTGGGCTGAATGGGGAGTCAGGGGCCGCCATGGACCCCCGAAGAGGAGCAATAAGCGCCGGCTTTAATGTGGACGACAAAGACTCAACGGGGAATCGAAGTGCCGGGTTATTACATAACTATAGGAATTGGAGGAAGGACGGGGTCATTTTAGGGGTGTCCGGCAGTAGGAGAAGGGGCCACTCTGTAGGGGTGATGTCCCCACTGAGAAGCGTAATCGGGTAACTGTGAGATCTTACTGTATCGAGACAGATATTTCCTGGCCTCCAGTACAGGGGAATTATGTGGATGTGACACAGGTGGTGATATACATCTACACAGCCTACAGCCTAGATTACCTTCTCTTTTTTTTTTTTTGCCTCGTTAAAATCAGTTTAATCATGCATAATACTTAGTTCGGTTCACACACCTTTCCTTGTGCACAATCATTGTCTTTTACCTGAGCCGTACCTAAAGAAAGAGCCCGCATTGTGAAACAGACACCCCGACGCCCGATTGGTGAAAGGGCCCGCGCCTTTCAGAACCTCAGAGGTGCGCTGTGACAATTCACTCCCCTCAATTTAGTTTCCGCGTTGGATGAGCAGAGAGTCCATTACAGTAATGCAATTATCCTCATTTGGATGTCTAAAAGATATAGGGAGTGTCATTTTCCTAAGCTGTTCATGCGTGAAGCGCACGACCCCGCTAAGCGTGATACATTGTTCGCCTCTACTGTGCTTTGTCTCCCAGGCTGCCTCACTTGCACATTACACTTTATGCTAGTGGAGCTCTGAATAGAGAATAATTGAGTTTGTCATAGAATATCTCCAGCTATCTCCAGCTGTGTATTTGTAATTAATGACCATGAAAGTGAATGAAGGGAATGATTGATACCATGCATATCCATTTGTTTTGCTACAATGAAAACGTTAATTGTGAAGCCGTTTTGTAGCATACGTTTGTTTAATTGCTTGTCATGGAAGCGCTGCCACCTTCTTCCCTTAGTGGGCACAATAACATGCCACGGCTACTGACGGATAAGGATGGACCCAGCTTTTGCTAGTTGGAGGGATTCCTTTGCAATACACTGCCAACAACTTCCCATAGTGAAACGGGGAGAGCAGAGGCCAAACTGCCATTGTTCTGGCCGCAAAAGTAATTTTTATCCCCAGACTGTCTTTTAGCTGACATTGCTCGATTTTGTCTCTCTTTTCAGCTAACTGCTAAGATATGAAAATGGCGTGCTGCAGCCCTTAACTGACACATTTTTGACACTATCTGTTGTTTTTCTGTCTAACCAGTAGAGAAGCAGCAATACACCCTGCCCAGTGAATTAAATAAATGTCTCGTTTCATGTAAGGGTTTCATTAGTTTCACTGTATTCCTTTGGCTGCGTCTTATTACTATAAAATCCCCAGGTTGTGGCTTTATTGAATGTAAAAGCAGGGTGGCTTAGGGGCCGGCAGGCCGGCGGGAGGTCTACTAATATGCTGGTGTCCCTGGGAGAGGAGAGCAGCTGTGCTGAGTTTATTAACCCCTGTTCTCCACAGCACTGAATGCTGCTGGCAGCCTATGGCCATTGTTTTAACCAAAAATTGGCTTTATACAATACACATGCTGTCTGTGGGTGGGGATATGGAGTGCTATAGACTGGTGCCAGAGATTCCACTTTCATCTTTGGCTTCATTTTTGACCAGTCCATGCTCATTATGTAATATTTCTAACAATGTCCTTTCACAATAAATCTTTTGACTCACAAAAAGTCCCACTAATATCTGTAACATTTGAATAGTTTCAGACAGGGTGTGCAAACTTTCTACATGAGCCTCGGAATCGTACAGGTCTTTTCCTTTGCAGTGTATGAACTCCTATGTGTTCTCTCTTGTATATTCTAAAATGGGTCAGCAGATGTTGTCGAGAAACTGAAGGAGCGAGAAAGAAGGAGTACAGCCAAGACAAACAGTTTGCTTTTAAGCGTGGGCTTGGAGGGAGAAAGAAAGATAGGAAAGATAAGAGAGAGAAAAGGAGACAGAGACAGAGACAGAGACAGAGACAGAGACAGAGACAGAGACAGAGACAGAGACAGAGACAGAGACAGAGACAGAGACAGAGACAGAGACAGAGACAGAGACAGAGACAGAGACAGAGACAGAGACAGAGACAGAGACAGAGACAGAGACAGAGACAGAGACAGAGACAGAGACAGAGACAGAGACAGAGACAGAGACAGAGACAGAGACAGAGACAGAGACAGAGACAGAGACAGAGACAGAGACAGAGACAGAGACAGAGACAGAGACAGAGACAGAGACAGAGACAGAGACAGAGACAGAGACAGAGACAGAGACAGAGACAGAGACAGAGACAGAGACACAGAGACACAGACTTCTCGTGAGAGCAAACCACTCACTGGCTTCTGCCATTTCTGTCTCTTACGAAATGTCTTTGTTGCCACTGACTGTTGATTGTTGATATTTTCTATTAAACCTGTATTTCCTGAGATTGTGCTGGTAAACCTACTGAAAACCAAACCGTATCTTGCTCAAGTAAAATTAAAAAGCAGTCTCATCTATTAACTATATGTGCAGCCAAACGTGTCTGATTCTATACCTGAACCACTAATGGCAATAGTAAAGCCTATGTATGTTTATTCATTAGTATTATACCGCAAAACACAGCACACACCAAAACATGGCTTAATCCCCACCCAAAAACCCCAATGCCTGAAAAAATGCCTTCTGGTTTACAGCATTGTAAGATGTGTGTGTTTACCTCTTCGTGCAGGTCCACGGAGCCGGGCATCGCGGTGTCCTGTCAACGAGTACGGCTGCCTTGACCTGGACGTGTGCATCCACATGAGCAGGATGTGCGACGGCGTCCCCGACTGCTCTGACGGCTGGGACGAGGGACCACACTGTCGAGGTAACGCACACAAACACACACTCTCCACCCCCCCCCCGCAGAAGGCCTGATGTACATTTAATCAATCATTATCTCCAAGGTCTCCTCCAAACCAAGGGACATGTTTCTATAAATACTCTTTACTCTTGGTCTTGTCACTGAAAAAAAAAAACTGTAATCTCTTTCCAACACACACTTCCATCAGCCTCCTTTAATGAGAGGGGCTTCTCCGCCATAATGGCTCTCCTCTTTCTTGGAAAAAGTCATTAATTTATCAATCAGTGGTGCTGGGAGGCTCTGCCTGGCGAGAGGAGCATTCTGCCCCACGGCTGGGGGGATAATCCCATCAAACACCTGATATCAATTAGAACCGGAGAAATAGGACGTATTGAGTCTGCAGGGTCTCATTGTAAGCAGACAATAGAGGGGAGTCGCTGGCTGGCTCGGCGTCCGGCCAGCTTAGACCTGTCCCCAGTTAGACAAGCAAGGACGTGGCGATTTTTCTATTCCTGTCCTGCCTTTGGCTTACGTTAAATCAATTCATATCGACAACAAGCGCTGTCTTCAAAGTTTCGCCGGGCAGCTAAGGTCTTGGAGCGTGGCTTTTGAAAGGGAATAGATCCAGTGACAAAAGTGCACACGCGGTCCCCTTCATCTTGGCCACGCTGTCATCAATCGATCCTTTCAACAACACGAAGGGGAGTGTTCGTAGCCCCCGAGAGGACGGGGTTCGAACAGATCAGTTGACCAGATTAGATGGACAGTTGTACGGCGTGGGTGGGAGGCGCCGCGTTCCCACACGCTGGTCATCGCCGGACCTTTGCACGGCACCGATGATGTAATCGATGGAGAACACGCAGCGGTCTGTCCGCGAGTACACAGGGCCAGCTGTCTCCTGTAAGGCGGTAGTGAAAACACATGAGCCGCGCGCGCACAAACACAAAAAATACATGTGTGCACGCTCAAACGCGCGCAGAAACATACACGAGGGCACCCACAAATGCCCGTATACATGCACACAAACACTGCGGCAGTGTCCCGGAACTTTCTGCCACGTTGTTTGTGATACCCAGTTTCACGGAAAAGCCTGGAGTTTCACAAGCATCCCAGTGTTTACCGGAGCAAACTGCGGGGTTGTGCAAGTGTGGACGGACGCTGACGACTGAAAGCACACTTTGTCATTCAGTGTGTCTAACTAATTATGCTGGAGTTGTTGACACGGGGAGGTGGCGAGAGGACAGGTTGCCGTCGAGGGGGATCATCGAGCTCGCCCAGCGCGACGCTTTTAATGGCATTTCATGCGCTGTGGTCCCGGGGGTTGAGGTGTGGTGGTGAGCACAGTTTGGTTCAGCTGATGGTCTCCCCGTCTCTCGAGGCCTCCTCCTCCAGGTTGCCATTCTGCCACACCGATCGGATCTATCCCCCACTCTTGTAATGAAGTCCCTTTGCAGATAACATTGTTTGCTTGCCTTGACAGAGCTCGTTGCCTAGCTTAGGAGGCAACCTGTTTGCCGTGAGATATTATGCAAAGCAGGTGTACACACGCAATACCCCTTTCAAATATGATCTAATTTTCCTCCCCCGATTTAATGAAAACGGTTGGTAACTGCAGAATGTAAGATGTAGTGTAAGCCCTTAAAAGAGAGATGGTGGTAAAATAATAAATAATTACATCTACCGCTTTATGTTGATATGCAAGTTCCAATCCAGCCATCTCTATTTTCAATGGGGAAAGGGTTTCACGAGAGGGCAGGGCCACTTAAAACCTCCTTTCTCCGAAGTGTCTGATTGATAGGGAAGGGAAATTAGGTCAGGGCACTGAGGGCCATCCCCTTGAGTGATCCGCTTCCGTCCTCCCAGGGAACTCAGGACGGTGGTGGCTGTGATTATGCAGGCAATGGGCCTTCTCCTTGTCTTTCATGTCAGTAAAGTTCGTTTTAAGAGTGTGCATACGGAAACGCACACTATCTTTTAGTGTGCCCGTATTAGTTGCTGTGACCGGAATGAGTTTATTAGCTGCCATTGAAGTTCTCTTGCATGATAAGACCTGCCTTAGTGCTGGTTCCCTGGCTAAATCCATGAGCACTTTCACTTTTGACGGTGGCCCGTTGTTATATATCGATTTATTGTTTTGTTTTATGTTTCGATTGAAAGAAAAGACTGACTTCACCCAGGCATGTCATGTCCGGGGTTCGCATCGTCGATAGAACAGGGAGAGCTGTGTCTAATGTTCTCTGAACTGTCTATTCTGTTCCACACAGTTACTGTGTGTGTGTGTGCGCACACGTGCAACAGAAGGAAGGGAGAGAGAGAGTGTCTGAGTGTGGGGGTACGTTCTATGGATTTGGTCAGTTAGTTCGGCATGCTGCCTTTGTTTGGGCCTCACTGTTCCCCTGTTGGTTCACCCTTTAGCCTCGTGACCTGCATGTGCACTCGGTTGCTTTGTCCTTCTTTGTCTTCTGAAAACAACTGCTGCTGTGAACTTCTCTATATCGTTGCCCCTTTGTCACACACACACACACACACACACACACACACACACACACACACACATTACAGCCCAGCAAGTTATCTCATTCAGATTTAACTCTTGACAGTGCTCCCATTGTCCAATTAATTTCCTATTTTCCAGCCACTACACTGCTTTAGCATATCTGTAGTAGTGGTACTTTGTATTGTTGTCGAGTTGTAAATCTCCTGGATTGAAGGAATGCCTGAGGATCATTTAGTTCGTGAGGAAACAACTTGCTCCTCCGTGCAGGGACAGAGGGGGGCTCAGGACGTGTTGTAGCCTGCATCTAGACAGTAGGAGAAGAGGGTTAGGAATGTCTCCTTGACCCAAGCCGCAGGGAGCTGCTTTATGTTCCAAGATGCAACTTCACCTGTCCATTCTACTTCCACTAATTTTGGCTACCGAGCTACTTACCTTACCATTCACATATTTACACAGCTTTTAAGCAACGTCTCATTGGTGTCCATGAGCCATTTAAGAGAGCCATTACCCACGTAACAAGTTAGCTGGACTTAGAGCATGTCTGAATACGTGTGCGACTGTACATCATGTAAATACAGACGTAGATAAATATTTAGGATATTGATTAACCAAGGTTACCAAGGTACTCTATGTCCCCTCAGTGTTCAGGCGTGGTGTGCATGATGGTCGGGCTTTTCGCCTGGTAGGGTTGTAAGGTTTTTGGGACGTGTCCTCTTAGAATACCCCTCCTTCTCTCTCTCTTTCTCTTTGTGCCTCCCCTAATCTTCTTTCTCCTTCCCACTCTTCTCTCCTTCTCCCCCCTTCATTTTCACGTTTGCCTGGCCCTCCGTCTCCTGTCTGTTCTCTATCTCTGCTCTCCTCCTCCTTTTCCCGTGTGCGTTTGTGTGCTTGTGGGTGTACCTGCATCGGTCTCAGTCATCACCCACTACAGAACACAATAGGCATCTCTCCTGCAGCGCTAGCCTTAACAACTCCACCGTCTCCAGCTAAGGTGCTTTTGGAGAGATTTGTCTGAGGGGAAATGGGGGTTGCCAGCCATGCAGTAAAAGGATCAATGGCTTCGACATGCTTGTTGAGCACTCAAGGCTCCAGTGTGTCATGGAGGGTGTGATTTGTTTACTCTGCTCATTAACCCTTGCTAAATGGCTGACACTCTCTTGCCGGATGGGGCAGACAGAGAGTTAGTGCTGGTGTCCCTGTCTAAATAGACCATGCCCTGTCTTAGGGGAAACCTTCCTTTTGTGGAAATCTTTCACTGTGGATCTGTGGACTGGAACTTTATTTTTGTTAGGCCTGTACGTTATTCTCATCGGCCGTTCGTATAATGGACACAGTTTGGTTGTAGTTATAGAATAAGTGAGAAAAAGTGACAGTACATTTGAAATGCTTTCTACTTTCACCCTCGGTTGATGTCGAAAAACAAGTGCCGGTTTACAGGCTCAGATTATATCGTCAACTGTCAGAAGTCATAATTGGGGGCAAAAATAGATACTGTAGTTAAGGAAAAATGTTACCTTAAAGTTGTTTACTCCTTCTCCAGCATGCTATCCTCGTCACAGTGCTGCACACACCACCACATGAATAGAAGTTGGAGAAAGTCTGCATATTAAATTGCTGACTCACTCTCCCTAAAGTCTTGTTCTTTGAATCCCACATAAAAACCGTGTTGTTTAGATTGGAGCGAGACTGGAATTGAAATAGGCTCTTGGCAATACACCCCTCTTGTTGTTCTCTCGTGAAAATGGGAGGCAGAGGCTTGAAAACCAATATGCATTATCCGGGGATAAGCAGTACCGTTAAATACAGATTTATGAAGGACAGCAGTGGAAGTATCATGGCATGATGTGTGCGTCAGCGTGAGTTTCAGGGAATGGATTTGACATGGGCCACAGTGTTTGGTGGCATCTCTTCCTCTCAGTACAGCCAAAACAAAAGGGGGCATTGTGGCCCCGAGTGCCACAGGCTTTATATAACGAGAACCCTTTAGTGGTCCAAGCTCGGCTCTCCTCTGGGCAACTTCAACGGGCATCGCACTAATGCTGCTATTCATGTCCCGTGTGTGTGCGCGTGCGTGCGTGCACGTGTGTGTGTGTGTGTGTGTGTGTGTGTGTGTGTGTGTGTGTGTGTGTGTGTGTGTGTGTCTACTGTTGAGAGAGGAAATTGTTAAATGCTAGGTGATTTTCAAGACTTTCTGAGGTGATCTCTAAACAATTTGCATGCAGAGAATTTGCAAAACCTATCTATTGCTTCGTCATATGGATATTTCATTCAGGATTCCCATGTCAGAGAAAGTGTGAACAGCAAGCATTAGTCTGCTTTGTCTTCAATACAGTCCACAACTTTGTGCGTGTATGCTTGTCCTGGCACTTTCCTGGGACCCACAGCAAGACCGACGTGCTTAGTCGACAAGCTTGTCGCCACCAGCCTTCTTTTATCTGGGCTTGAGACAGAGCCGTGTACTGTGACATGAGAGACACACGTGTGCTCTCCGCTCGGATCGCTGCGTGCACGTATCCCTCCAGCGAGAGGTGGGTGGATCTAACGTGAGGGGGAAAACGAATGCTCTGTCACGCTGTTTGTTTGAGCGTGCGTGTGCGTGCGTGTGTGTGGGTGGTTGTTGAACAGTAGGTTAGTTATTTGGCTCTCCTTTTGTAGCATGCCGTGCTCCACTCTTCACTTGAAGTTGCCTGCGTTTGCGACGGTTGACAATCGGTATCTTGAGACGTTCCACAGGCTTTGGGACTTCCTTTTGCTTCAGCTGCAGACTCCCCGTTCCTACTGATCTGATGTGGTAACACACACAAAAACAAACCGGGGAATTTCTGGTGGAGAAAAATAGTGTGTGTGGGAGTGGAGGGAGGACTTATGGATGGAAAAGGCCCGTCTTTACCTCTTGAGTTCAGATCCCCTTATTTGTCACCCCCCCCCCACACACACAAACAGACACACATTCCTCAGGCCCCCGGTCGGAAAATAAAACTGTAGAAATCGGATAAGTACGGCTCTGTAAAGCTAGTGCTGGATTAGGACAATCGTCTGTAAGCTGATCCGCGAACAAGCTTGTTCACCGTCGAATGGCGGATGGAGTTTCTGTGTCGTCTCTAGCGGGTTTTCCCTGAGAGAACCCTACACTCGGTTGACTCCTGCCAGCCAGTGATCTGAGCATGTGTCCTGCCGCTGTTTGTGACGCGGCCTGTTTTAATCCTTATTGTCCAATCTTACCGGGCTGTTCTCTGTCTCCTCTCTGTAGAGCTGGCTCCTGGCTGCACAAGCCTCGACTGCCAAGTGAACTGCTCCGTGACACACGAGGGGCCCAAATGCTACTGCAACAGCGGCTACGAGGTCGGGCCGGATGGGAAGACTTGCAAAGGTGAGTAGAGCCAGGCCAGGCCAGACCAGGGCTTGTGACACATGGCTGTCAACACCCATCTCCAAACTAGGCTTAACCTTCATGGCGCCTCGATGCGTGCGTCAACCAGTTGTGTTTCCAGCGGCCAAAGAGAGGGGTCATATTCCGACGCGTTTCTGTGCCAAGGGATCGACTGGGGAGAACGTTGAGTGCAAGGCAACTTAAGTTGCCGCCTCCTGACCGGCGTGGCCGTCATGTGTCCCCCAGATTTCAACGAGTGCAGTCTATACGGGACGTGCAGCCAGACGTGCAGCAACACCGAGGGCTCCTACAGCTGCAGTTGCGTGGAGGGATACCTGCTGCAGCCCGACAACCGCTCCTGCAAGGCCAAGAATGGTGAGGCGCACAGACAAAACACTCCTAGAGACGCACTGTACAAACAGGCATGGCACGCTAACTAGAGCATGCCAAAGCGAATTTTTCCCCCAGCAAGAATGTCGGTGCAGGCTGCCGCTTGAAACAATGCGACCCGCATGGCGTGCTCCCCTGTTGGGTTACCGCCCAATTTACCAGGACGAGATGGCCGCAGTGTGTAACGGCAACGTGACGTTCTCCCCCCTCCTCTCTCTCTCTCTCTCTCTCCGTCCCCTAGACCCTGTGGACAGGCTGCCCATGCTGCTGATCGCCAACCTCCATGACATCCGCTGCACCACGCTGGGGGGCTCCGCCTCCCGGCTGCCCTCCATCAGCACCAAGCAGACCATGGCCATGGACTTCAACTACGCCCAGGAGACCGTGTGCTGGATCGACGTGGGCGACACGCCCGCCGCCACCCAGCTCAAGTGCGCCCGCATCCCCGACCTGAAGAGCGTGACCGACGTCAGGACCATCAACATCTCCCTCAGCCTGCACCGTAAGAGCCGCCGACACGGAAAGGGAATGTGCTGGAGGGTCATCCACATACGTGTGCAAGGGCCCGTGTTGACACGTTTCGGTTATTTGTTGTCACCCGCAGAGGAGTTGCGCCATCTCAGTGAAAATGTAACAACCTATACCTAGAGCAGTTTCGCCCATTCAGCGAGGACAACTGTTTCTCTCTATTGACAAGCCATTTTAAAATTAGCTGTGAAATGTGTGGTAAACGTCAACGTGAATGACCGCTAACTTTGTTTTTCTAAAAACATTGAACAACCTTGTCGTTGGTAGGATTTTTGCCACTGCCCAGGTTGACATGATCGGTCAGTTCAAGTGCACCCAACTGTAGTTCCAGACCCTGTTTGTTCCAATATTGCCTACAGGGAAATGAGAGTAAAACGGGACCTGACAAATGTTCAGTTTCTGGCTGTCAGGAAGCATTGCTCAGAAGGTCAAAAAGCTGTACACGGGTGGGTCATTTTTGTTTTCACCGATCCTCCTTAAACAGTTACAAATTTGCTTAGTCATGGACATCACATGTCTTGCTGGATAGCATTGACAACCTGGGGGCTTAAATTAAAATACATCAGTGTATGTTAAAAAGGGAGCAAAACCCATGACATTTTGACAACATTTTTGCCTTAAGGTGGAGAAAAGGGTCTCTTTAATAGAATTAATTTATACTTTTAGATAATTTGGTACACAACTTGTCAGACACATACACAAAGAAGCGTATGTTATGATTTAAAGAAAGGGCTATGTGGTAGTGAGGGGTCAATCATGTCTTACTCAACTGTGGTTAACACCTTAATTCTATTTAATATTCTCCTCCTTTTTGTGGACCTCATAAGCCAAATGTACGATATTATCTGGTATATTGTCCTAAAACCCTTCCAGTACAATTGGGAAGTAAAGAAAGTGATACAATATCACTTTACAAAAACTGCTTAGGGCAGCAAAAAAAAAGCATACGCAAAAGAGCTAAGCTCAGCGTTTTGTCTTCAAAGGTTCTCCTTTAAGGGATGTGGGTGCTATGGGACAGTGCCAGATCTTCCTATGGAGCTTAAACCTGTGTGTGTGTGTGTGTGTGTGTGTGTGTGTGTGTGTGTGTGTGTGTGTGTGTGTGTGTGTGTGTGTGTGTGTGTGTGTGTGTGTGTCTCTGTCTGACGTGCAGTGATACTGGTGTGTATGCTGACCTTAGTTGGCGCATCGTCTTGTCAAGCAAACAGTATCTTTGATATACGCACTCCCTCCAGTATATAGCCTGCAGGGTTTAAAGTGTATTCTTCAGCTGCTAATGTCCGGTTGATTTAAATGTTGTCCTTTGTCTAATATTTGATTGAAGATGAGACTACAGTTTGTGATTGATCTTTCCCAGAAAGTCCTCCCTGTCTTTGTAACTGATGACGTTTTTAGAAATAAGCCATTCTGTGTGTGTGTGTGTGTGTGTGTGTGTGTGTGTGTGTGTGTGTGTGTGTGTGTGTGTGTGTGTGTGTGTGTGTGTGTGTGTGTGTGTGTGTGTGTGTGTGTGTGTGTGTGTGTGTGTGTGTGTGTGTGTGTGTTTGTTGGTGGGCATACATGGTGGGAGGTGGTGGTATGCAACCCCTCTGATAAACCATGACAAGTGAAATGTATGGCTTGTGGTGTTAATGTCCTCACAGGCAGGAACTCTGCACTAACTCACATGGCTCTGTTCTCTTGAGCAATACTCTTCCACACATACACACACACACACACACACACTTCTCTCTATCTCATGCCAACCCCACTGACTACCGAAAACGTATTTTTGAGAGAAACTCATTTGTTTTATGCAGATGTGATTTATTGTTGATCCTCAGTCTGACGAGATGAGATTTTTTGGAGGGGGTTGCATGTCTAACCGTGTTATTACTCTCTGAGAAGGAAGGGGAGGAGTGTACACAAAATAGGACGTGTGTGTGTGTTTGTTTCTGTGTGTGAGCCTTGAGAATTAGCCCCAGGCATGGAAATATAGAATTACACCAAACAGTTTATGGGTGTGAAGCAAGAATGTGGGACATCATCCCCACAACATGATTAGATGTGCTCCATCCAGCTCACAGCCACTTCAAATGAGGTACACATAATTACTGTCACTTTGGGGAAGCCGGTTCGGGCTAGCGCTCGGGAAGCCTAAATCGGTATTACACGTATTCCACCGATGAAAAACCTTGTGCCTTTAAATAGGTGACATTCCCCGTTCCCTTAATGTAGCCAGTTCTTGCACAACTCTGAAACGTAACCTTCCATCGGAGGTTTGACCATCAAAAAGAAAAATGAGGCCTGAGTACGAGAGAGAGAGAGAGAGAGAGAGAGAGAGAGAGAGAGAGAGAGAGAGAGAGAGAGAGAGAGAGAGAGAGAGAGAGAGAGAGAGAGAGAGAGAGAGAGAGAGAGAGAGAGAGAGAGAGAGAGAGAGAGAGAGAGAGAGAGAGAGAGAGAGAGAGAGAGAGAGAGAGAGAGAGAGAGAGAGCTGAGACCCCCCCCCCCCCCACTGGGCTGTTGTGTGTAACATCTGAGGGACACAGACTGAGTTTGAGTTGTGCTGGCTGTCTCCCTGTAGCCTGCGAGTGGTCGTGCAGATGGTATTCACATGGAGAGTGTGTCAGCCTGTAGTCCTCTAATATCCCTGTTGCTCCGGCCATTCAGGTCAGCCCACCACACACTACGCATTCCACAAATAGGTGATGCATTTATTCATTAGTGCCTGGGGATTTAAGTTTTCCTGTGTCGGTGATTTGTCACTTCATTGGCAAGGAATTCAGTTGCAAGACTTTTTTTTGAAAAGTGCTGGTTTTAGAATTTACCGACGAGGTAAATTTGATTAAATGTTGCCACTTTTTGAAAGATTTACTGTATGATGGATGTTCTGTTGGTCCCAGTCTGGGGATTACTAATGGAAATGAATGTGACAAATCAAATCTGGCCAGCTATGAGACAGTGACATATGACCACGTCCATAGCCAAGTCAGGTCAAATACTACAAACAGAGTAGGCTTTTTGTTTTCTTTCACACCCTCTTTCTAGCCTTCTCTCCCTTTGCCTGACTCAACTAGTTAGATAAGATTAGACTCAACAGTCAGTTGAGAAAAGAGGCCATACAGACTCTACCGTTTATTGTCTAAATCTAACTTAATGTCACCAACGGTCTATCCTTTTGTTGGGCATGTCCTGTTCTCTTATTGACATAAACGTACATTACAGACTAAAGGATGGGCCCATCACACAGTAGGCGTGTGATTTATGAGTTCAGAGTTTCCCTCAGAGAACCGGGCACACAGGGAAATGAGGGCTCCAGATGTGGCTGCCAACGGTGGGGTCTGTCTGCCTGGCTGTTAAGATGAGTCTCTGACTGGGAAGTTAAACAGCCTAGTCCTCTCCAGTGGACCCCCCCTCATCTCTCTCTCTCTCTCTCTCTCTCTCTCTCTCTCTCTCTCTCTCTCTCTCTCTCTCTCTCTCTCTCTCTCTCTCTCTCTCTCTCTCTCTCTCTCTCTCTCTCTCTCTCTCTCTCTCTCTCTCTCTCTCTCTCACTCCTCATCCTGCATGATCTCTCATCTGAAAAGGAACTCTGAACAACGTTCTCGCAGTCGTTGTGCTCCTCCTAAAAGGTCATTGGGTTTTATAGTCACCAAGAGGCTTACTGCCGAGGAATTCTTGTGCATGCAGTTAGGTAATGGCAGCTCAACAGTATCTAAGCACAACGTGAAAATGGAAGAAAAAGGAGTTGACAAAACACAGAACCTGGAGTTAGAGCCTGCTGCCCAACCGAGCCATTCCATGGCTTCAATAGGTGAAAGAGTGAATAAGTGGTTGCCTCTTCAGTGAATAGGTGGGCCACCTCTATGTGGAGAAAGAATGTGTGTGTCTGTGTGTATTGGCAGTGAGAAGGACCCAGTGGGTGCTGTATTTCTTCGGAGCATTGTGAGGTAGGGGGTGGGCAGGAAGTGGCTGGGGGTAAAAGGCTCGGGGGTCGAAAGAGGAGAGAGGGGGTGGAGCTCGCTCGGCGCTCCCCCGAAAACTTTCCATTGGCCAGAGAGAGAGAGAGAGAGAGAGAGAGAGAGAGAGAGAGAGAGAGAGAGAGAGAGAGAGAGAGAGAGAGAGAGAGAGAGAGAGAGAGAGAGAGAGAGAGAGAGAGAGAGAGAGAGAGAGAGAGAGAGAGAGAGAGAGAGAGAGAGAGAGAGAGAGAGAGAGAGAGAGAGAGAGAGAGAGAGAGAGAGAGAGAGAGAGAGAGAGAGAGAGAGAGAGAGAGAGAGAGAGAGAGAGAGAGAGAGAGAGAGAGAGAGAGAGAGAGAGAGAGAGAGAGAGAGAGAGAGAGAGAGAGAGAGAGAGAGAGAGAGAGAGAGAGAACACACACGAGTCGGAGAGGGCCTGGCTGTCCTGAGCGGCCTCGGAAGGCTTGCGCAACCTCGCTCCTCGCCTCTAGATCCGACTCGTAATCAATGCCCTCTGCGGCGCGCACAGCTGGAAGTGGTTAGAGCGAGGATATGGATTAGAAAGGATAGCAGTGGGAGTATCGCAAGTCCCGCTCCCCCACACCGTGGCCAAGTTCTCCCCCCCCCCCCCCCCCCCCTTTTGTCCAGAGTCCTTTTGCTGGGTGTTTGCAAGGCAGCTGTGGCCGTGCCGGTGAGACTCCCGGCCCTCCGCCTCTCCTCCCGGACGTTTTTTTTTTTATTAGGCCCTTTATTTGCGGTGACCTCCTCAGAAACATGAGCTGGAGATTAGGGCCAAAACCACCAGGGCCGATGGTCAGTGATTGATTTCCTCCTTGGAGCCCCACCAAGAGCTCGGACACGGTTTGTGAAATACAGCCTCCGCACTTGCTGCCAGGGCTGTGGCGGTGTTGTTTTTAGAGTGGCGCAACGGCCGAAGTAACCCAGGATTAATTACATACCCCAGTTGTTTCAAAACACAGCACGCCCCTACAATATAGCGTGCACACACACGCACACACACCGACATGCAGGCCCCCCCCCCCTCCCTTTTTTTTTTTTGCCCTCCTGGTTATATAATGTCTAGGCAGCGAAGCACCAGTTCCATATGGGGCAAGGGGGCCTTTTGAAGCTGAAGGGACGTCGAGGGGATCTATTGGGCCCAGATGTCTCTCTACTGAGGCTATTGGCTGTGAGAGAACAGCGTGGATGCCATTGTTAAGCCTTCCAACCCAGTGGCCTGTCTTTGTGAGCAGCCAGCCTGCTATACAGAGTGCCGGGGCAGGATAACTGCAGGAGCCAATCGCTGGCTGGGAATGAAGGATTGGGGGTCCAGACTACAGCAACTGTGTCTCAACATCAAAGTTGCCCTGCAGATTTATTGGAGAACGGAACTGTAGAGATGGGTGCCTTTGATTCAGCCTTTGTGTGTGTGTGTGTGTGTGTGGGTGGCTGGGTGTGTGTGAGTGTGTGTGTGTGTGGGGGGTGCCTAGTGTATTCGTAGTCCCCTTTGAAAGGAAGTGTTGTGGCAGCTGTTAAAACATAAGGCAGCATGGGAGGCAGTGCACCCTCCCACCCCACAGCTGGAGCTCTCTTGGGCCTGTCGGTGCTCCCTGCCCCCCCCCCCCCCCTCCTCCACATCCCCCCATTCTACCCTGCTACTAAACCCCCCCCCCCATAGCCTATTATTGTCAGAGCACAGGGCAAGTCATCTGGCAGATCCAGTGTGGAGCCTCCACGCTGTCCAATAGTAACATCATTAGCATTTTAAACTGCTGACACTCTTCCTGTTGCCTGAATAAGAGTATTTTAATCAGCGGCGCTTTTCCATTTGATCTCTGGTTGTTGATTTTGGCAGATTCAGCATTCGCCTCTGTCCTGCCATAATGAGTTTCATCAGTTTTTAAGTCAGGGATAACGAGCAAGTCACTTCAGGGCCCCAGCCATAATCTCGAATCACTTGCAATCGCTCACTGTATATATTTGCCCTTTAAAGGTCGTCTGTTTTGCTCCACCAAAGGTCATTTAAAATTTCAGCGTTGCTTTGCCACGTTTTGTTTCCCAGTGCCCGACACATGGCTTTTGTAGCAGTCAGGCTTTTTAATGGTGCAATGGTAGTTTTTCATCTTTAGACCAAGGTAATCTTTTTGAGAAATGTAAAAAAAAAAAAAAAAGGTTTGCAGTTTTGCAAACGTCGTAATGAAGAGCTCATTTGGTCGAGTAAGTTTCCTGCCAGGTTGTAAAGGGTTGTGTAAAGGGCCTCGTTTCCCAGTGGGTGGGCTGTGGTAACGGACTCTGCTCGGGGTCAGCTGTACTGGTTGGGCTTCAGCTCTGGGGATTGTATCGATCTGCTGCTCTGTGCCTCTGTTTCCCATCCTACCACTATCGCCCTTAATTGTCTTAGTCTTAAACCCGCAGTGATGGATGACCCTGCTGTCACTGTCACAGCACCTTGACATCCACTCATCCACTACAGTGCTCTCATCCTCTCCTTTTCTCTCACTCTTTGCTTTCTTTTTTTTTTTTGTCTTCTCTTTCCATGTTTCCCACCCTCACACGGTCCTTCTTCCGTCTCCAGATGTGGAGCAGATGGCTATCGACTGGCTGACCGGAAACTTCTACTTTGTGGATGACGTTGACGACCGGGTGTTTGTGTGCAACAAGAATGGACAGACCTGTGTGACCCTCCTCGACCAGGAGCTCTACAACCCCAAGGGCATCGCCCTCGACCCCGCCATGGGGTGAGTCAAGCACCGGTTCCTAGTGTACAATATGGCGCAAGAGTGCCCTTGTTAGGGCGCTAACTGTCCACCCAGCTGATCCTGCTGACAAAACAGACTGAATGACCAGCCGGCATCTGACGGTCAACACACTTCCTCCGGCAGAAAGACGTGCATGTGCAACTTCTGTTCCCGTCCCTGCTCCATAAAAAGGATGCGGAGGCCGTTTGACCAACCACATGCTATCACTTGCCCAATCCGCAGACACTGACAAATGCCAACGCGTCCCGGACTCTTCCCTTTTTCATAGTATCACTTCTCCTCTTCAATCAGTCTGTCATACTGAATCAAAAGTGAAATATGAAGGAAATATTGTTATGTTGTAATTGAATGGTCTGTTTCCTTTTTTTTCTTCTCTTTATTGCTTTACCTCATTCCCCTTTGTCCCCAATGACTGACCCGTCTCCCTTTTTCCTCCGCGTCCCCAGGAAGGTGTTCTTCACCGACTACGGCCAGATCCCCAGGGTGGAGCGCTGCGACATGGACGGCCAGAACCGCACCAAGCTGGTGGACAGCAAGATCGTGTTCCCCCACGGCATCACGCTGGACCTGTCCAACAAGCTGGTGTACTGGGCCGACGCCTACCTGGACTACATTGAGGTGGTGGACTACGAGGGCAAGAACCGCCACACCATTCTACAGGGTCTACTGGTGAGAGAACAGCTCAATGCAAATATAGACCCTACCCCCCCACCACCACACACACACACACCAATCAAACGTATCAAAGTGAGCTCGCTCATCTGGCCCCCGTCCTTCCCAATAAATGACACAACGCATTTGCTTCCGTCAGCTAGACTATCACACTGCTTGAATTTGTAAAATTCCTGCTCCTTGCTCCTCGGTTGTCTACGGCACTGGGCTTCTTTTTTTCCTCCTATTTAGTGTATCTATTTAGGATCTCCCTGGGATAGTAATGACTTTTCATTGCCTTGATTGATTTAACTCAGAGAGTGTGTGAGGTTGCTGGCTGGTCCCTTCGTAAACATATTAGTGCAGCAGCAGCAGACACGCCTGTAGTGGACTAACGATCTTAATGTGATCAGAGGCCATGGTGGAGCAAAGGGAAGTTTCGACAGTACTGGAGCCCACACACATTTCCAAAGGTGGGAGAGAGCCTTACCGAACAGACCCTTATGAAACAAATCCAATTTTACATGGCAGATGGAGAGTTTAGCTACTGTGATGCCCAGTGCCAAGTTTTGCTCTGAATCTCTCCGCAGCCTGTGGTTAGATTGATGGTCCCACTCATCAGTTAAAGAGCTGTTCCAAAGCTGACATTTGAAATCGATGATGATTAATGCTTTGGGAGGAGAGACTTGTCGAGGAGATTCAGTGTCCGAAGGCTAGGATGATATACATTAAAGACACCCGGTAATAGGCTGTAGATAAACTAAGCTGGCTAAATTATACAAAGAGAACTCTTAGTTGATGGGCAGCGGCGTGAGTAAGCACCGCTCTCCTGACTGTTGCCGTGTCCAGATCGAGCACCTGTACGGCCTGACAGTCTTCGAGAACTACCTGTACGCCACCAACTCGGACGAGGGCAACCTGAACCCCAAGACCAGCGTGATCCGGGTCAACCGCTTCAACAACTCCGACTTCACCGTGGTGACTCGGGTGGACCGCGGGTCCGCCCTCCACGTTTACCACCAGAGGTGCCAGCCACCAGGTAACCCATTGGTGTCCCGGCCACTGGTTGCAGCCGTGCGGTCGCACCGTTCCCGGTGACCGGCCCATGAGTTAGCGTTTCTGAGGGGGAGATGATAATGTGTTTTGCATCCGGTGTGCCTTGCTCAGTGCGGAGCCACGCGTGCGAGCTGGACCAGTTTGGGAAGGCCGGGGGCTGCTCGGACATCTGCCTGCTGGGGAACAGCCACAAAACCCGCACCTGCCGCTGTCGCTCCGGCTTCAGCCTGGGCAACGACGGCAAGTCCTGCAAGAGTGAGTACTATTACACCGGAAATGTTGAACACAACTCCAACCAGACCGACATCGCAGTTCCTCTGTTACTGTGTAGAGATGTCCAAGAAAAACGTGGCCGTTTCGTTGCCGATCGCTTTTATGGTATATGGATGACCTGCTTTCCAGAGCCTGAGCATGAGCTGTTCCTGGTGTACGGGAAGGGTCGCCCTGGCATCATCCGGGGCATGGACATGACCGCCAAGGTGCCCGACGAGTACATGATCCCCATAGAGAACCTGATGAACCCGCGAGCCTTGGACTTCCACGCCGCCAGTGAGTTCATCTACTTTGCCGACGCCACCAGCTACATCATCGGTCGGCAGAAGATCGACGGCACGGAGAGAGACACCATCCTGAAGGAGGGTAAGGAGCAAAGATCGAACGTGCATTCTGCCATGGGCCCTGACACCATGGACAACCACGCTTACCATCCATCGATGCGTCGAATGTATCTAGTGGGTACTGAGCTCGCCTCTCTCCTCGGCCCTCTCCATCTGTCAGGCATCCACACCGTGGAAGGGATCGCGGTGGACTGGATGGGAGGCAACCTGTACTGGACGGACGACGGCCCCAAGAAGACCATCAACGTGGCCAGGCTGGAGAAGGCCTCCCAGACCCGGAAGACACTCATAGAGGGCAAGATGACCCACCCCCGGGCCATCGTGGTGGACCCCCAGCACGGGTGAGTGGTAGTGGGCAGTGGGAGACGAGCGGAGGGGGATTAGTCCATAGCGGTAGTAGTAGCTTGTGCTATGGTGAACTGTCCTTGTGGTTGTAGCTGTGTTAGAGGAGAACAATGCGGACTTAGAGACATTTTTGGGGTTTTGTTTTCTTTCTCCAGTTGGATGTACTGGACCGATTGGGAGGAAGACCCCACGGAAAGTGAACGGGGAAAGATCAAGAAGGCCTGGATGGACGGCTCCCACCATCAGGTGTTCCTGACCAGTAAGACGGTGCTGTGGCCCAACGGCCTGAGCCTGGACATCCCCCAGGGCATCCTCTACTGGGTGGACGCCTACTACGACCGCATTGAGATGGTCTACCTGAACAACACCGAGCGCAAGGTTGGCTACTGGTTAGGGGCTTAGCTGGAATGCAACGGCAAAACTGTAGCCCACTAATGGTGGACTACGTAGCTTTGACTTGCATTTAATCCAGGCTCCCAATACAACACTCCATTTTATTGTTGATTGTTTTGAAAAGACGTGTTTGCATTCCTTCAACTTCAGCCCGGACCTCTCCTGTTTTACTGCCATCATGGGATCTCTTTCTGTTTTCAAATGATGAATTTGTGTTTGCTCATGGTCAGGTGGTGTATGAGGGACAGGAACTGATTCACGCCTTTGGCCTGTGTCACTACAAACACTTCCTGTTCTGGAACGAGTACCGCGGCGGCATCATCTACAAACTGGACCAGCTCACCAAGACAGTCACACTGCTCCGCAACGAAAGGCCGCCCCTCTTTGAGATCAGAGTGTATGACGCTCAACAACAGCAAGGTGAATTATTATTTGTCTTCTTATATTAACCATCATTCTTCGCTCACACACATTCATTCTTCCCGGGTTATAATGCAGTCGATACAAAGATAACCTCAACGAACTCAGGATGCATGAAGCGGTCCACCAGCGGCTCTGAGTGCGTGTCATCCCTGTGCATACAGGTTCCAACGCCTGTCGTGTGATCAATGGAGGCTGCAGCAGCCTGTGTCTGGCCATTCCCAACGGACGGTCGTGCGGTTGTGCTGACGACCAGATTCTGGACGGCGATAACGTCACCTGCAAAGGTACTTTTCTTTCTGGCCTGGGCTAAGGGTGTGCGACGGCTTCCCGTGAGATTGTTATGGGAGTCGTGGAAAGTCCATTATGTCGCTGGAGCTCTTAAAGGAATCCTGTACGGCCCTTCAAATCTACCGACAGCACTTGGCCAAATGTGAGCACCGCGTCCCAGAAGCCCGCCGTTGTTGGAAACCTGTGCTGCTCATCCTACAGTGTCAGTAACCACCCCCACCCCACTCTCCTCCCCCTCCCGGTCTCTCTCTCTTCTCTTTTCTCTCCATAGCCAACCCTTCCTACGTGCCGCCCCCTCAGTGCCAGCCCGGGGAGTTTGCGTGCAAGAACAACCGCTGCATCCAGGAGCGCTGGAAATGCGACGGTGACAACGACTGCCTGGACAACAGCGACGAGGCCCCCGAGCTCTGCCGTGAGTGCCACGCCACGCCGGTCGCCATGGCCACCGAGCAACACACACTCGTAAACACAATCTGTTTAAGATCGCAGGCTAAGGTTGAGAAGAGGCGGCGTGAGCTGCGGTTAAAAGCTTTCCGAGCCTGGCTTTTTTCCCGACACAATGCAACGTGGCCACAGTCTCCCCTTCCAGTGTAATCTTCATCATAAGATCATAGCGCCCGTAATGGGCTATATTTAGACGGTAATGCTCTTCAAATGTGTTTTTGCCCTCCTTAACTCACGCCCACGGTGTTTCACAGTCATAGCAACAGGAGCAGCTTCGTTTTAAGTATTGATATTTGAGTGGTTTAGTGAGTTACTGTACATGCTCAATGTGTGTATTATCCCCCCGCCCATGGTTTCTCTCACAGATCAGCATACCTGCCCAGCTGACCGCTTCAAATGCCAGAACAACCGCTGCATTCCTCTCCGCTGGCTGTGTGACGGAGACAATGACTGTGGCAACGACGAAGACGAGTCCAACACCACCTGCTCCGGTGAACGAACACACACACACACACACACACACACACACACACACACACACACACACACACACACACACCCACACACAAATCTGCCAGCCGCGAGTGAAGTTCAGGAGTCGACCACTGTGTTCTCTGAGACTGACGGGTTTTCTTAATCATGCCCCCCCCCCCCCCCGCCCATTCAGCTCGTACGTGCCCGCCCAACCAGTATGCCTGCGACAGCGGCCGCTGCATCCCCATCTCCTGGACTTGTGACCTGGACGATGACTGCGGAGATCGCTCGGACGAGCCAGCCTCGTGCGGTGGGTCTGCCGCCTGATAGCACTCCATGTCCCCGCCTGCTCAGCTCTGCACTGTAACGTCAGGCCCACGGTGGTCGCTTGGCTGGAAACGGGAGTGGCTCCCTATTGTTTTAAAAGACGCTTTTTTTCTTGTCCTCCCCAGCTTATCCCACCTGCTTCCCCCTCACCCAGTTCACCTGTGCCAACGGGCGCTGCATCAACGTCAACTGGCGCTGTGATAATGGTCGGTCTCTAGGGCCCTATACCAAAACAAATGGATATATTTGATCACTCAATTAATGTATTTGAGAAAGGTTAAGCTTCCTTGCCAAGAGGCTTTCAAATCATTCTATTTGTTTGTGCGTGTGCGTGTGTGTGTGTGTGTGTGTGTGTGCGTGTGCGTGTGCGTGTGCGTGTGCGTGTGCGTGTGCGTGTGCGTGTGCGTGTGCGTGTGCGTGTGCGTGTCTGTGTCTGTGTCTGTGTCTGTGTCTGTGTCTGTGTCTGTGTCTGTGTCTGTGTCTGTGTCTGTGTCTGTGTCTGTGTCTGTGTCTGTGCGTGCCCCCGCCCCCCTGTGCGACCTACTCGTTCAGACAACGACTGTGGAGACAACAGTGATGAGGCCGGCTGCAGCCACTCCTGCTCCAGTGTGCAGTTCAAGTGTAACAGCGGCCGCTGCATCCCCGAGTACTGGACCTGCGACGGGGACAACGACTGTGGCGACTACAGCGACGAGACGCATGCCAACTGCACCAACCAGGGTGAGGGTGTGGGCTCAGCTAGAGCTGTTTTTGCACACACACACACACACACACACACACACACACACACACACACACACACACACACACACTCAGGACTTTTCTTTGTCAAATTAGACGGTGTGTGAACCAAAAGTGTGTGTATAAATTATGAATGGCAGTAAATGGCTTTTAGTTCCGTGTTAGGAATCTTGGCAATTTGTTCAGTCTATTAAGCTATCATCACAAGAAGTGTTTTTTGGGATCTCGGTTGTGTTTCATGTGTTGCTGCTAGGAGGGCCAGGTGGGTTGTTGCACACTTCAAACCGTCCACAAAAAAAAAAACTGTGTAAAACTTCCACGTTACTGCTCTCACGATCTGTTTATGTGTTGTGGTTTACTGAGCTCTCTGCTCGTTTCAAACAAAGTATTTCCCAGTAACTGGCTGGGATTTCTGCGATCACCGGTGATGTTGAATCAGAATCAGGTTTATTGCCAAATAGGTCAACGCATACATGGAATTTAGGAAGTTCAAGTGGGCTGAGGGGTGAAGCATTGACTGTTCTGTTAAAGGGGTAAGTGGAAATGGTGGAGCCAGTGATGTGCTTTATGGCTTCGGTGGTTTGGGACCAGGGCAGGCCATTGCTGTAGGTCAGAAAGAGAATTTCATTGCTTTTTTGTTACTCTCTCTGCCTCAAAAGAAGCGTGCGTGTGCATGTGTGTACTTGTGCGTGTGCTTTCCAAAAATGTGGATGTGCATTGGGATGGCTTAGATTACGAATACTCAGCCTTTGTCCATCAGTCCCAGGGCGGACACTGGACCCAGACAGGCCTGCAGGCTTAATGAGCCAACTGTGCCAAATATGATCTTATATATATGTGTGTGTGTGTGTGTGTGTGTGTGTGTGTGTGTGTGTGTGTGTGTTTCCGTCTGGAAGTCATTAGATCGAAGTACAGTCATGCTATTGCCTTCTCCTCCCACGTACTGTATTGTAGTCCAGGTCCCAGGCCTGCACAATATTTTGTGATGCCAATTACTGACCTTTGCCATAAAGGGATGCCAGTCATTTATATCCCTAATGATGCATTTAATCGCTCTCTGTCATTGAGTTCCTGAACTGTGTCTACAGGACAGCAGCAATACTCTCACTCTCACACAAACCTTTTTCATTCTCCCGGGCAATGGGCGACCACATAGACTAGTCTGTTATAAAGACCTCCCCAAAGTGCTGTCTAACAGTGCCCTGCCTTTTTGTGAATTGGCGTATAGTTGTTTTAAGTGCTCTCAGCTTATGCCTAATTATAATCATTTCAGTGTTAAGCCTTTAGGCTATCTGTATAATTTTGTCATTGGCTAATGAATGTCTAGTGTCTGGGTATGTCTTCAGAGTCACTCTCCTTTCTACTCGGCCATGGTTGGGACTAGTCTTATCATCCTGTTTTTGGCCCCCCAGCCACTCGTCCCCCTGGGGGTTGCCACGTGGACGAGTTCCAGTGTCGCATGGACGGCCTGTGCATCCCCATGCGCTGGCGCTGCGACGGCGACAACGACTGCATGGACCTGAGCGACGAGAGCAACTGCGACGGCGTGACCCACATGTGTGACCCCACGGTCAAATTCAGCTGCAGGGACTCAGGTAAGGGCGGCTTTTGTCCTCCAATCAAATCATTGTATCCGGGGGGTCATGAAACGTGTGAGCGTGCAGAGGTGACTCCTTTTGAAAGACACGGGTATAGTTCTATGGGGTCACCTCTAGGTTGAGCTGGCCCTAAGGGGAAGACAATTAACTTAAGATGACAGAGCATTTTTGGTGTAAGTTCCTAAGCTCTGGAAACAATCGAACGCTTTTTCAAATGTATTTGTTTTAGTTGTGGTAGTGAGTAGTTAGTTGTAGTAGTTACGTTCATTTTAGCCTGGTCTATTTCATTTTTTGATATTAACATGCTACACAAATAAAGGTTTATTATTATTATTTGACGGTGCGAAAAAAAAAATGAATAAGGAAGGATCACATGCTGAAAGTTGTTTTTCATGCTGTTCCTCAAGCCCGTTGTATCAGCAAGGCCTGGGTGTGTGACGGGGACAGCGACTGCGAGGACAACTCTGACGAGGACAACTGCGAGGCACTGGTGTGCAAGCTCTCCCACCATGTGTGCGCCACCAACGACTCCATCTGTCTGCCAGCGGAGAAGCTGTGTGACGGCACCGACGACTGCCCTGACGGCTCCGATGAGAAACTCTGTGGTAAAGCTCTGTGTCTGTCTGTCTGTCTGTCTGTCTGTCTGTCTGTCTGTCTGTCTGTCTGTCTGTCTGTCTGTCTGTCTGTCTGTCTGTCTGTCTGTCTGTCTGTCTGTCTCTCTCTCTCTCTCTCTCTCTCTCTCTCTCTCTCTCTCTCTCTCTCTCTCTCACTCACTCACACAACATACACCACCGTCCAACGACGCTCTCGTGCCCACAATAGCAGTGGTGTTAGCCGTGTTCACGTCCTCACAAAGTACATCCTGAATCACGCTGCGCTGTGCACTCAGACCCTTCTCTTACCTGCGTTCGGCAGACCTGTGCACTGTGGAAAACGGTGGCTGCAGCCACAACTGCAGCATCATCCCTGGGGAGGGCTTCATGTGTTCCTGCCCCCTGGGCATGGAGCTGGGGGCCGACAACAAGACATGCCAGATCCAGAGCTTCTGTGCCAAGCATCTCAAGTGCAGTCAGAAGTGTGAGCAGGACAAGGCTAGCGTGAAGTGTTCCTGCTACGAGGGCTGGGAGCTGGAGCCCAACATGGAGAGCTGCAAGAGCACTGGTGAGGAGATCTCTCTCTAAATAGAATCTATTTGTGAACAGGAAGGCAGGTTTTGTGGAGAAGTAAGGGTGTTTTTTATTATTATTATTTGCCAATAGGTTGGCTGTTGCCCTGCCGAGTGTGTGTGCTTGTGTGTGTGTGTGTGCGCGCGTGTGTGTGCGCGCGTGTGTGTGTGCGCGTGTGTGTGTGTGTGTGTGTGTGTGTGTGTGTGTGTGTGTGTGTGTGCGTGTGCGTGTGTGACTCAGTATGTTAGGTAGCATCCGTTTATTTAGCGTTATCGCTTTGTTTTGCGCCCCCAGATCCATTCAAGCCCTACATCATCTTCTCCAACCGCCACGAGATCCGGAGGATTGACCTTCACAAGGTAGAATTCAATGTCTTAGTGCCTGGCCTGAGAAACACCATTGCCCTGGACTTCCACTACAACCAGAGCACTCTCTACTGGACTGACGTGGTCGAGGACAAGATCTACCGTGGGAAGCTGTCTGAGAACGGAGGTGAGCTAGCTGGCTAGAGCTCTTAGCGTCTGAAGCCAATGGAAACCGAATGACGGTCAGATATCCTTTCTAGGAAAACCCTTTAAATAGCGATTTTTAAAGCTACTCTTTGGATTTGCTGACCCATTCTGACTTTTTATTTGATAAAGTCGGAGACATTTCTTTTTACTTTTAGCTTCCTACGAGAGAAGATCAAATGTTTGTGTCCGTTTAAGCAACATACTGGATGCACCAAGTACAATATGTCCTATTATTGCAGAGTTTCTAAGAAAATCTTTTGCGTAAAAGTAGCTCTGGTTTTCACAGGCAGTTTGTGTTCCAAACTAAATCTCCCAGGTCACAGCTAGCCCCGGTGGGGGGTCACACGGAAGGCTTTGTCACTTCCCATTTGTCTCGGTCTTTGCTTGCGTGACCACGACTAGCACAGAGGCCGACCGTGTGAGGTTCCTTCCCTGCAGCTTCCATTCCCAGCCCTTCCGACACAGCGTTGCCTCATCCCACAGACGTTGTGTCCAGCTCGTAGATCAGCTGCCGCCGCCTCATATTTAACGTGTGTTCGCGTCGTTTGAGCTGTGGGCAAACATGGCCGCCGCGGACTGCCAAGAGAAAACAAAAGGCTCCGTCCTCGGCTCATCTAGGCCCCCCCCCCCCCCCCCCCCTGAAAGACAGCCAGCTCCGTCTTCAACGCCATTATAAGCAAACCGTGAAGAGGGCCTCTCCTCTCTAATTACTGCTGGAAAGCCCTGTGAAGGACTAGTCTGATCCTCCTTAGCCAAAGTTGATCGCCCTCTAGCTTCCAATCAGGAGCCAGCTGTTTCTAGGAAGCGAGGGGGGGGGGGGGGGGTTGAGTGGGGTGCTTGGCAAAGGGGGATGGGTAGAGAGAGACCTCCAGGTTTCCAGAGGCTGTTTTCTCCACACTAACAGACACAACAGAGGCCGCCCGCTCCGACATTCTCCACTGAGTAGGAATTCTAAACAGTGCCTCTCCGAAGTGCTTTGTTGCACCAAACATGTGGAGTACTCGGAAAGGGATTCATTACACGAGAAGCAAATCGCACAGAAAGTGTAAACATTTGAAACAATGTGTTTTGACCATTGTTAGCTCCAGTGCCACATTTTCGTGGTATTATGTGATGCAGGCCGCTCCAAAGCTAATTATTGTACACACTGTTATAATTTGATCCAGAAAAGTTGGGAGTGGAAATAACTTTCCGTCTCCCCCGAACTCTCCCCTTTCGCAGCTTTGACTAGCTTTGAGGTGGTGATCCAGTACGGGCTGGCCACCCCTGAGGGCCTGGCCGTCGACTGGATCGCGGGCAACATCTATTGGGTGGAGAGCAACCTGGACCAGATCGAGGTGGCCCGGCTGGACGGCACCATGAGGACCACCCTGCTGGCCGGGGAGGTGGAGCACCCACGGGCCATCGCCCTGGACCCCCGGGACGGGTAAGGGGCAGGGGACACCACGGAGCATTGTAACCTAGATCCGTTCAATTCGTTCAATTCAAACGAGGTTTGATCTCGTATTCATTTGTCAGTGCACGTGACCCCCCCCCCCCCCCTGTTGTTGTCTGTTGCCAGCATCCTCTTCTGGACGGACTGGGATGCCAGCTTGCCCCGGATCGAGGTGGCCTCGATGAGTGGCGAGGGCAGGAGGACCATCCACAAGGAGACTGGCAGTGGAGGCTGGCCCAACGGACTCACTGTGGACTACATGGAGAGGCGCATTGTCTGGATTGATGCCAGGTCATATGACCTTTAATACGGCTTTGCGTTTTGCTACGATGTCTTTCATCTCCACCTTTTGTCTTTCTTTGATTGCTTCCTCCACCGACCCTCTGTTGTCTAACTGCCTTCTAAACCCCCCTTCCAGGTCGGACGCCATCTACTCCGCCCTGTACGACGGCTCCGGGCTGATTGAGGTGCTGCGAGGGCACGAGTACCTGTCGCACCCCTTCGCCGTCACCATGTACGGGGGGGAGGTCTACTGGACCGACTGGAGGACCAACACTCTGGCCAAGGCCAACAAGTGGACCGGGAACAACGTCACCGTTGTTCAGCGCACCAGCACACAGCCCTTTGACCTACAGGTGTACCACCCCTCCAGGCAGCCCCAGGGTAGGAAACACGCACGCACACACACACACACACACACACACACACACACACACACACACACACACACACACACACACACACTTATTTATAACTCACATTTGCCAGTGAATGACCACTGGGTTGGCAGATTTTGCAATGGTGCCCTAGCTCAAAGGGCAGCACTGTGACTCTGTGAATCCCTGTGGACGGCTGACCTTTAGCGCCTGTGGGATGTGTGGCTTTGTCACACTGGCCGTGTGTTGGACACTTCCTGCTGCATCCACCCTACCGTTGGACTCAACCATGCAGCATTTAGGCTTAAAGGCACTCTTGTTCCAATGGGGTGTATCTCACATCTCTTTAAATAGATGTGGCAGATATACCTTAATGTTTGCCACTTGTGTGACTTACTATGGTGTACTGTCTCACACTCTCTAGCACCCCCAACACACACACACACACTCACACACACACACACACACACCAGGGTTTCCGCTAGGATCTTTTCTTGCCCGTTCGTTGTCCGGAAAAAAATTGTTTTGCTGGACAAATTTTAAACTTACCTACCTACTTACATACTCATGTTTCAATAACTGTCTATGTTACAAACGCAAATATAATGCACACCTAGGTTGGCAAAGGAATGACAACAACCTCAAACCAGTTTTACTATTTAATGAACACTAACGATTAAGCAAAAGTTTTCAAATTTAACTGGCTTCAACAACTTTTACCAGGATAAAAACTGGTGATTCCCAGGCACACACACACTAGCACATAAGCAAAAACAGTGGGTAGCAGTTTTTTGGGCTGTCCTTAGGCTGTGCAGTTAACGCGGAGAGTGAGTGTTGATCTCTGGCAGGAAAAGAGTAATCTCACTGTGCTGCTGATTGACAGATACAACCCGACCCCCTGACAGTGAAAGGAAAACAAACCCTGTCTGACAGAGGGTTTCATAGGATCTGTCCTCTCTCTCTCTCTCTCTCTCTCTCTCTCTCTCTCTCTCTCTCTCTCTCTCTCTCTCTCTCTCTCTCTCTCTCACACACACACTCTCTTTTTATATCCCTCTCTTTCTCTTTGTCTGGCATGGCTAATTTTGATACAGAGAGGTTCAGTGCTGATCCCTGAGGATTTTTTACTTTACTGTCAGAATGTGTTCAAAACAATAGCGGTGTGTGTGACATAATAGCAAAGTCCATTTGATGTGTATGGTAGATAACAAGTAGGTACATTTGATAAATCCGCGAATAGAAAGGTCGTGGAGCCCTGTCTGCAGCAGCATGCAGACTTTTAGCCCTTTTCTGGCTATTCAATCATTCACTTTACAGGAGATGGAGTAATGTTGTGATGAGCCTCCTCGGCCCGTCCACTCTATGCATCCATATCTCCCTTTCTCATGTCTATCTCTTCTCCCTCTGTCTTGCAGCTCCCAACCCGTGTGCGACCAGCGATGGGGCCAGTCCCTGCTCTCACCTGTGTCTCATAAACTACAACCAGACCTTCTCCTGCGCCTGCCCGCACCTCATGAAGCTACAGGCTGACAAACGCACCTGCCTGGGTAAGAACCCGCCGCAGCCCAACATCCTCGCTGTGGTATTGAACATGTCCATGTTTTTTGATGCCAAAGACGCATGGTGACAACCACTCCACACCTAGCAAACGCATTGGGGCTGCCCCGTAGCGTTCTTTTTTGGAGCGCCTTGTCTTAGTTCTGTTCGCCTCGCCGCGCTGTCATGGCTGCTGTGGGGCTCCACTCTGCTTGAGTGGCTTCAGCGGACATCTAGCTGTCAGTCCTCATGAAGATGGACCATATTAAATGGCCTCTGTTTGTGTCGTAGAGCCGGCATTCATTTCATCTCCATTTCATTTCATAACATGGGCTGTCACAAGTGATATGTGTGAAAGCTTTAATCTCTTCTAGTTTGATTTCATTAGTAGGGTGTGTGATGGTTTGAAGGGATTGCTTCAGGGGGTGTGTGTGTGTGTGTGTGTGTCTGTGTCTGTGTGCGCGTGTGCGCGCACGTTTGTGTACATGTGTGCCTATGTCTGCGTGGGCCCGTGCGGGTGTCAGTCTAGCTGTTTAGTATTCTGCAGCACAACCTCCACCCTGCAGGGTAGATGTGAGGGTAATTTGACTAGAGGGCCTCTGGTGCAGTCTCTTGTTAATACATGCAGTAGCTAGGACAAAGTGTGCACGCACACACACGCCCACACACACACGAAAACACACACACACACACACACACACACAAAAACACACACACACACACACACACGCACACACACAAACACAGCTGCAGCTATACCGGGGGCTCTCAGAGTGCAAACTGGGTCAACCTCAGCACCCCAATCAGCAGAAGTGGTGCCATGGGGTCTTCTTCTCTTGTCTCATCCTGGGTTCTAAATCGGGCTTGTGAATGGGGCTGAGTCATAGTCAAGGGAGAAGGTGAGAAAGAGCTCTAATAGATCACACCAGGCTTTACTAGCTATAGCACACTGCTGCTACTATGACACGGTCAGAGTCGTGAGAGTTTAGAGTTACAACAAACAGATCCACCTCAACTCAACTTTTGTCCTCTTAAATGTGTATTGACCATGTATTTAATCATTACACTGTGATTAAAGCTGGTGATACAGTATACAGTACTGTACTGGTGATACAGTATATCTGAACCATTACGCAACCGCAAGTCTAATACTTTATCCCTTTGTCTGTCTGCATCTCTACTCCCTCCATACATACTTCACTCTCTGTGTGTCCAGAGTCTCGAAAGTTCCTGCTGTACGCCCGTCAGATCGAGATCCGGGGGGTGGACATCGACAACCCTTACTACAACTACATCATCTCCTTCACGGTGCCGGACATCAACAATGTGACGGTGGTGGACTACGACGCCGTGGAGCACCGTATCTACTGGTTGGACGTCCGCACCATCAAGAGAGCCTTCATCAATGGCACCGGCGTGGAGACCGTGGTGTCTGCTGGTAGGGCGGCCATCTTGACTGCGACCCAAAGGGTCGATGTCAGACTAGTAAAATGACTCATTAGATGTGGTAAACCATAAAGTTGCATTCTGTGCTTTTGACGGGTTGTATTTAAAGTGTAAGTGTATTTGAGGATGTAAGGCTAACACTGGATTTTGTGTTACCAAGACCTTCCCAACGCCCATGGCCTGGCAGTGGACTGGGTATCCAGGAACCTGTTCTGGACCAGCTACGATACCAACAAGAAACAGATCAACGTGGCCAGGCTGGACGGCTCCTTTAAGAACGCCGTCATCCAGGGCCTGGACAAACCCCACTCTCTGGTCCTGCACCCACTGCTAGGGTAAGTGGCTGGGCTTTATCAGGCTCCACACTGGTGTGCAAACGTTTGGATCGCTTGCTTTCTTGGGCATTACTTTTCGTTTCTTTGGGTATTTGAAGGATTTCTGACATTTCCATAAGTGGCTGTCGTCTTATCTACTGCGTATCACAGACAGGGGTGGACCCCTGATATTTAGTGGGAGAGCATTCACGTCTGCCTTTCGATAGAGCAAAAACTCCCATTTTGAGCCTTTGTGAGTGTTTTTGTGTGTTTTTTATTTTCTGACTATGCTTCCTAAGCACGCACTAATCGCTTTCCTTCTGCGTCTCGCGTCGCTCCCCAGGAAGCTGTACTGGACGGACGGGGACAACATCAGCATGGCCAACATGGATGGCAACAACCGCACCACGCTCTTCACCGAGCAGAAGGGACCCGTGGGTGAGTGGCAACCCTTACCGCAACCTGTCACGCAAACCACATGGCCAATGGCTGAATGGTGAAGAAAGCGAGTGTGTGTGCCCGAAGAAAGGTCCTACTGTAGGTGCGAGTGACTGGATGTTAAAGGACTTCTGTGTGTATCCCGCCCTCCTTCAGGCCTGTCCATTGACTTTGAGATGGAGCAGTTGTACTGGATCAGCTCGGGGAACAGCACCATCAGCCGCTGTAAAATGGACGGCACAGGGCTGGAGGTCTTGGAAGGAGTCAAAGGCAAATTCACCAAAGCTACCGCTCTGGCTATCATGGGTAAGGGAGGAAGGCCTGCACATTGAGATTATACAATACGCAGGGGGGGGAAAGTACTGCAGTTATGTATTTAAACAGGTCTGTCATCTATTTCTTGGGGAGAGAAGGGTGTAACTAAATAAGGCATTTGAATTAGATTTGCCAACTGTTTCTAGTTGGTTAGACTAAGCTTCAAGGTTTCATTAAATTATGAACTCAAACGTCTTGAAAGCTTTCTGTCAATTTGAGCGGCCCAATTTGACGAAGCGTGGATTCATGTGCGTAGGAGACAAGCTGTGGTGGGCGGACCAGGGCACCGACCAGATAGGAACCTGCAACAAGGCTGACGGAAAGAACTGGAAGGTCCTCTGCAACAACACCTCGTCCATGATGCACATGAGGATCTACGACGAGAGCGTCCAGAAGGGTAAGACTTCGTACCTGCACGAACAGGAGAAATGGTACTCGTCCAAAAGCAACAGCTACATTAAATGGTGTGCATTTTGTGTGGACCTAACCAGTGTGATTTCTGGTCTGGGTCTTCAGAGGGGATTAACCTGTGCAGCAACAACAATGGAGACTGCTCCCAGCTGTGCCTGCCCTCCTCCCCCACCACCCGAGCATGCATGTGCACCGCAGGCTACAGCCTCAAGACGGGACAGCAGTCCTGCGAGGGTAAGACATTAAATGTGCTCGCGCTGACACATACACACACACACTCACACACGCACTCACGCTCACACACTGCTGCTAGGAATCATGTAGAAATAACGTGATTTTTCCCCTTACGTGTTCATATAAATGCCTCGTGTCGTTGAAGGAGTGGGTTCCTTCCTGTTGTACTCCGTCCATGAGGGCATCCGAGGAATCCCGCTGGACCCGGCCGACAAGTCTGACGCGCTGGTGCCCGTCTCCGGCACCTCTCTAGCTGTTGGCATTGACTTCCACGCTGGTGAGGGTGGCAGAGACAACCCCATTGTTTGAAATGTGTACAAAAAATGTTATACTTACTAACTAACTATACATGTTATACTTAATACCATGTTCTTTTCTCCCTCAGAGAACGACACCATCTACTGGGTGGACATGGGTCTGAGCACCATCAGCCGGGCGAAAAGGGACCAGAGTTGGAGGGAGGATGTGATCACCAACGGCATTGGCAGGGTGGAGGGGATCACCGTAGACTGGATTGCAGGTCTGTCCAAATCTTTTACGATAAAAGCAGCGTCTAAGGCAGACAGTTACACACACAGAAACACACACAGACACATCTCTCACATACACAAACAGAGACACACAACTTCCCTCTCACACAGACAAACAAGCAACCATTCCGTTGTACTGAACTCTGCTGGCTCTACGTCTCCCCTGAACAGGAAACATCTACTGGACAGACCAGGGCTTTGACGTGATCGAGGTGGCCAGACTGAACGGCTCCTTCCGCTATGTGGTCATCTCCCAGGGCCTGGACAAACCCAGAGCCATCACTGTGCACCCAGAGAAAGGGTAGGCTATTCAGGCCTTGGCCTGGGGGGTGAGAATCGTTTTGGGCAAACAAGATTAGATTGCTGAGTGGTTAAGTCTCTCCTTTAAATGTTTAGCATTGGGGAAATGGCATAGTCTCGACGACGATTGGCTATTTCTCTTGCTAATAATGTTCTACTTTTTCCCCTTTCTGTTTCCTGGGTGTGTGTAGGTACCTGTTCTGGACAGAGTGGGGTCAGTACCCCCGCATTGAGAGGTCGCGTCTGGACGGGTCGCAGAGATCTGTCCTGGTCAGCGCCAACATCAGCTGGCCCAACGGCATCTCTATCGACTACCAGGTCTGGAAAACGGCCACAGTACACCGCCGATGTTTTCAAGCAATAGTTCTAGAAGCATTTCCTTACCTTTTCTTTCTTGTTGTATGCAGGAGGGCCTGCTGTACTGGTGTGACGCAAGGACCGATAAGATTGAGCGTATAAACCTGGAGACAGGAAAGAACCGAGAGCTGGTGCTGGCTAGCAACAACATGGACATGTTTGCGGTCTCCATCTTTGAAGGCTACATCTACTGGAGTGACAGGTCAGTTTACAGCCATGGATCAAATGGCCAAGGACACTCATAACACTTATGTGTTATGTTAGTTGTTATACTCCCATGTTCAATGCTAATGAACATCAGTAGTTAGCATTAACAGATCTCATGCATAGCAGAGTTTACATTTATAACCGGGGTTGATCCTTTGTTGACCAGGACTCATGCTAATGGCTCAATCAAAAGAGGCAGCAAAGACAACGCTACAGACTCTGTGCAGCTTCGGACTGGCATCGGAGTGCAGCTGAAGGACATTAAGGTCTTCAATAGAGCCAGACAGCAGGGTAAGAAAACGTGCGCGCACACACACACACACACACACACACACACACACACAGCGCCACACTTTTCACAAGAAGTGTCAAATGTAAGAAGCCTCCAAACGGGACGAGGACTGTTTTTATTGTTGGCCGTCATGCATCTCCTTCCCGCGCTTAGGCACGAATGTCTGCAAGGAGAACAACGGGGGCTGCGAACAGCTCTGCCTCTTCCGGGGCAACGCGGAGCGCACCTGTGCCTGTGCACACGGCATGCTGGCCGAGAACAACAGTAGCTGCCGCGACTACGACGGGTACTTGCTGTACTCGGAGCGCACCATTCTGAAGAGCATCCACCTCTCCGACGAGACCAACCTGAACGCTCCCATCAAGCCCTTTGAGGACCCCGACCACATGAAGAATGTCATCGCCCTGACCTTCGACTACCACGGGGGAGGCGGGAAGGGAGCCAACCGCATCTTCTTCAGTGACATTCACTTCGGGAACATCCAGCAGATCAACGACAACGCCTCGCACCGCAAGATTGTGGTTGACAGTGAGTATGAACTTAACTCTCCCTTCAGGCCAATCTCCTAGCTGATCCCTGACTAATCCATCAAAAAAAATGTAACCATAGAGACGTAAGGGATTACAGTATTGAGGAAAAATCACTTGGGCACAACTCTGCTTTGTTATTCCTTCACCTCTTTCTGTTAACCCCTGGTTTTTGATCTTTGAGAGGAGTGCTGCCCCTCATCACAACAGCACTGAGAGCTGACACGACAAGTGTTGACAACCCTAATATCCTGAGTGGTGTACTAGGGGGCCGGGGGACTTCTATTGATCACTTAAAATACTCATACTGCATATGTCCCTCATATCTCATTTGACATACAAGGATATATACGCACACGCCTGGTTCCTCGCGAAATCTCTTGTTTTCGTATCTTAAGTCCAACAGACGTTTTTTGTCACAAGTCTCACCCTCTGTAATGATTTAAGAGCAGATTCTTAAATTCAATCTAACAAACACTGCTTAAAATGTTAGTGCAGCAGTGTTGAACTGCAATTGAAGGAATGGCATGCCATCTGTGATATAAAATAAGGTTCATTGAAAGAAAGGCCCATGAGATTATAGTGTTTATTCATATTACAGCAGAGAACACATATCTTTTAAAAAATGAGCTCAGCCAGATTCTGTTGTTGTCGGGTTTTTATTTTGAAAAAATGTAACGTTAGACCACTGTAAATGTCACTGAAAGTGTGTGAGAGTGAGAGTTTCACTTCCTGCAGTGAGCGAGTTGGACGTGCCACAGAGTCAGGTTGGCCCTCGGTCCGAGGTCGTGTCCGGATCCACGGGATTAAAGGGCTGCACCACGTCCCTGCCCGCCAGGTCTGGGCAACCAAACAGACAGCCCCGACAGCGCGTCCAGCCCTGCCGGCCCAGATCCAGCAGGTCCCGCCGGAACTTGTGCGACATGAACACGTAGAGCACGGGGTTGACCACCTGTGCCAGGGAGGCCAGCAGCCGGATGAGGATGCCGATGTAGCGATAGCTGGGCGTGCCGGCTATGGTGCCCCCTATGAAGGTGAACATGAGGCAGTAGGAGGGCAGCCAGAGCAGGGTGAAGACCAGCACCAGCAGGGCCGACGTCTGGGTGACCTGGCCCTGGTAGCGCTCCAGCTGGGGCGCGCGGCCCAGCAGACGCGTGCGGTGCAGGAAGCAGTAGATCTTGCCGTACATCAGCACGATGACCGCCAGCGGCAGGGCGAAGGCGAACAGGAAGAGGGCGGTGCTGTAGACCCGCTGGCTGAGGCCCGACAGGAAGGCGAAGCAGTACAGGGCGCTGGACAGGCTGACCGTGCGGAAGGCAAACTGAGGCACCGCCAGGGCCAAGGCCGGCACCCACAGCAAGGCCACTGTCAGCTTGACGCGGCGGTTCATGAGCGAGCGATAGGCCCAGGTAGGGTGCACCACGGTCAGGTAGCGGGTCACCGCCAAAGCCGCCAGGGTGAAGACAGAGGCGGCGGAGCAGGCCACGCCCAGGAAGCTGATGGCCTTACACAGGAAGCTGCCAAAGGGCCAGCAGCCCAGAACGATGGCGGCGGTGTGGAAGGGCAGGCAGAGGAGCAGCAGCAGGTCGGCCGCGCTTAGTGCCAGTAGCAGGGTGTCGGTGCCGTGCGGCGGCTGGCCCCCTTTCCTCCGCCTGCCTGCCAGGATGGTGATGACCAGGGAGTGGCCCAGCAGGCCCGTCACTAGAATCAGGGCGTCCAGTGAGGACACCAGGACCTTTATCAGCACTTCGTCTCTCTTGTTGCCCTGGATCTGGGTACTGCAGTTCCCCACTGGCTCCTCCATGTAGACACGCTGGTTTGGGTATCGCTGATGGCCTGTGGTGCGGGGGCCTCACCCTGGCATACTGAGTCAAGGGCTCTTGCTTCCCGATAGCTCCTCTATCACACACTCAATTTTGATTCCCAGCAACAGAGAACTTTATGTACGGTGCCAAGTTAAAGTCTCTTCCGAAGTTCCAATACCAAATATGTGCCAATTTGAATCACAAATGTATGACAATTGAAGTAGTCCATGTGTGCAGATAAGGTTGAATCAAGGTATTAAAGTGTATGTCACCAAGGTATCATAAAAAAAAGCTTTAGTCCTTTCAATTAGGCACTAGCCCTCATATTTTTATTGATCGCTTGAAACCAGGCAACAGTGGAAAGCCTGCCTTCCTCCCGTTCGCTAACAGTAATTCCACGTTGGAGCAGTCATCAATTCTCCTCGGATGCAAAGTGCTCGAAGCGGTAGTAGGATGTTGTCCACTCAGAAGTGAGCCGTTGTAAGGTTGTTCTAGCAGAGGTGGACTTCAAATGCTAAAAGGTCCCCAAATGAGAAACCCTAAGGAAAGAGTAAAGAATTCGAGAAATAGAAACAGTGAGTTGCAATCAGCTGTCCTTGCATGCTTCCCCCTCGACTGACAGAGAAGCACTGGTATCGTGAACTGGTTGGCGGCTGCCGTCCACCAGTGTTTACACTAAGAGCGGGGGCCGAGGCATAGGAGGGATGAGGAAAAGACGCTGAGGACTTTCTTATCGCGTAACACTCTGTCACTGTCACCTTTACCATGGCTCATTGACCCGGGCCTTCATTTGCTTGCCTTTGGCGCATTTGTCATTATCACACGACCTCAAATGACTAACCCGTGGTGGTGTGTTAATTGGACTGGTATTTTGTTTTACTTTTGCAATCAAATTTTTTTTATTAACTTTAATAATTGCCTTAATGACGCGCAATCATTTTGCTGTTCCCTTCTCTGAAGTCGTATGGCACAGCCCACTAAGGTCGATTACAACCCCCCCCCTCCCCCTTAAATACCCGTAAAAAATCTATTGTTGACTTATGACCAGCAGCAAACAGTTACATGGAGTGTTCAGGCTTTTTATCATTGAGCAATTGCGGCCATAAACGTAGGACCTTGTGTGACGCAAAAGGACGGGGTCGGTTATGTTTGAAGAGTCTGTAATGACCTGTTTTGTGACCTGCCACTGATGCTGTGTATCGTGCAGCGGTTTCAGATCAAAGCTCTTGAAAATGGAAACTGAAGAGAGTTTTTCGACAGACGGTTTGTAAAACATAGGGAGAATGTTGGGGGGGATTGCTGGAAGGAGAAGATGGGTTGGACGAAGCCCACTTACGAGCTTTTCTGCTGGCTGCTGACTCCTTCGCCCCGATCCATTTTCCCTAAAGTGAGTGAAGCCGCTCCAGTGGCGGTTTGATTCCCGGAACAACAAGTCACCATGAATAACATCATCCACAGGGAGCTGTATTTGTGTGTGCAGGCAGCCAGCCATGAAATCACAGGAGGATACCGATTCTTTAAACACACTCCAGGAACAGCGGGCTGGCCATAAGCCTCACTCTTAGCATTGTAACAGCTCTGCTTTCTTCTCTTCCTCTTTTTTAAATATTTTTTTTAACTTTTTTATACGGTTTGCGTTCTCCCTCTCCTCTTTAACCTCAACCCCTCTTTGCCTTTTGCCATTCCAGACCTGATTTGGAGTGACAGGGCCATAAAAGAAGGCTTCAAATTGCCATTTAAATGTTGTACAGAATCAACTGTCTTGCTGGTTCAATCTTTGAAGATGATTCATGGTCGGAGTAAAAATTCCTCCCAGTAGGCGTCTGCGAAGTTGAGCTTTGCCCCTTTTGTAACACAAGCATAAGACTTTTGTCAAATCACCAGGCCAAACTTTGCGAAAGCGTTGTTCCAATTACAAGGCAGAGCTGACTTGCGAAGACATGTTATATGCCGTTTGAAATGTTGATTTTGTAATACTTATGGCCTGCTCCTCTGTGTGTGTGTGTGTGTGTGTGTGTGTGTGTGTGTGTGTGTGTGTGTGTGTGTGTGTGTGTGTGTGTGTGTGTGTGTGTGTGTGTGTGTGTGTGTGTGTCTCCCAGACGTTGGGTCAGTGGAGGGCCTAGCGTACCACCGAGGCTGGGACACCCTGTACTGGACCAGCTACACCACCTCCACCATCACCAGGCACACAGTGGACCAGAGCCGGCCGGTGGCCTACAACCGCAATGTGGTGGTCACCATGTCCGGAGATGACCACCCTCGAGCCTTCGCTCTGGACGAATGTCAGGAGTGAGTTACGGCACCGGGATGCACTGTGCCTCTATGTGACTTTACTGGATTCATTGAAGCCGACACTTCATTTTACTATTCAGCCCTTTATTGTCCTATGTTTACTTTTGTGTCAAACTCCAGTCTGATGTTCTGGACCAACTGGAACGAGCAGTCTCCCAGTATTATGCGGGCATCTCTGAATGGAGCCAACATGCTGGTGATCATCTCCAAAGACATCAAGACCCCCAATGGCCTGGCCATAGACCACCGCGCCGAGAAACTCTACTTCTCGGACGCCACGCTGGACAAGATCGAGCGCTGCGAGTACGACGGCAGTAGCCGCTACGTGAGTCGCGTCCCATCTCGCGGTTCCCTGGTGTAGACCGGTGTCAGAGGTGCTATGGTTCGGGCAACGTTTCGGAGTGCACAGTTTATGTTCTGATGATGTCTTGCTCCTCCAGGTGGTGCTGAAGAATGAGCCGGTGCATCCGTTCGGCCTGGCGGTCTACGGGGACTACATCTTCTGGACCGACTGGGTGAGGAGGGCCGTCCTCAGGGCCGACAAGTACGTGGGAGGGGACATGAAGGTGCTGCGCGCCGACATCCCCCAGCAGCCAATGGGCATTATCGCTGTGGCCAACGACACCAATAGCTGTGAGTGTCCATCCAGTGTACCACGCCGCGATCATGCGTCTGATTTCAAACCTAAAAACGCAGGTAGACATTGTGCTTGTGCGTTTTTTTGTTTTTTTTCGATCTCTAATCTTTTCGATTCTCATCAATCTTGCTTTAGGTGAGTTTTCCCCGTGCCGTCAAAACAATGGTGGGTGCCAGGACCTTTGCCTGCCAACATCCGAGGGACGGGTCAACTGTAGTTGCCGTGGTGACCGCCGACTCCTGGAGGACAACACCTGCTCTGGTGAGAGGTTGGGATTTGGGACAGACACACACAATCACTGTAGCTAATCCAACGGAAGACACATTTTTTGTCTATTGTCAATCTTAAAGTGGCTAAACAAACGTATGTCCATCCAGCTCTGAATATATCATGTGGAAGCGTGGATGACTTTGAGTGTGGCAACGGCGACTGTATTAACTACAGTCTGACCTGTGACGGCATGGCTCACTGCAAAGACAAGTCCGACGAAAAGCAGTCGTACTGCGGTAAGTCTCCATCCGTGACTGGGGGTTCCATTCTGCTCGGGTTTGTGTGGGTCTGCAACATAACCTTATGATAGGTCCTTCAGCCAGTTAGTTTGGGTGGTGGCTTCACGTGGCAATGCCATTCTGTGTAGCATAAGAGTCTATTCTCTCTCCTGCAGCCAACCGCCTGTGTAAGAAAGGCTACCGACGCTGCATCAATGGCCGCTGCATTGGCCACCAGTTCTGGTGCGATGGCACTGACGACTGCGGGGACCACTCTGACGAGCTCCCCTGCAACAGTGAGAAACAGCCCTCGAAAGATTGCTCCCTGTTGTTTCCCTACGTGGTTTGGTAAACGTGTGTTGTGTTTTTGTCTAGTGACCCTCTGCAAGACCGGGGAGTTCCAGTGCAGGGATGGAAGTTGCATCTCCAACTTCAGCCGCTGTGATCAGGTGGTGAACTGCGAGGACGCCAGCGACGAGATGAACTGCCGTGAGTACCAATACCGCCATAGTTCACCGAATCTGCCTCAATATTGTATTTACGTTAGCAATAATACTGTGGATGGAGAGAAAAAAATGACTGCGCCACATGTAACAGTGTAATGATCCAAAAATACTCTGGCAGTAATACCAGGTGATTAAACACCATGGTCTAGAGATAACCCTATGCAGCGGCAAGCCCTAGTAACAGTTCACACACGCGTCTCCTCTCTCAGAACCCACCGACTGCTCTCGCTACTTCCGTTTGGGAGTGAAGGGAGCCTCCTTCCAGAGTTGCGAGAAGACCACCCTGTGCTACCTGCCTTCCTGGGCCTGTGACGGCACCAACGACTGCGGGGACTACTCAGACGAGAGGAACTGCCCAGGTCCCAGGCTTGTTATATCCTCGGGCGTGCTCCGATGTGTGCCCGTGCTGTCGGCAGACTGGGAGAAGGTGTCTCTCCCTTGACCCAGCGTTGATTTTGTCTTGCAGAAAAGAGCAAGCTGAAGTGTCCGGTGAACTTCTTTGCCTGCCCCAGCGGACGCTGCATCCCCATGAGCTGGACCTGTGACAAGGAGAACGACTGCGAGAACGGCGCCGACGAGACACACTGCGGTCAGTCCCCGGGGCCCCGTTCACACAGCCCTTCACTGCAACAAAGTTTAGTGACAGGAGGCAATTCTGGCGTGTTCTTGCGCCAGCGGTCCGCGTCGTTAACCTGTCGTTTCTGGTTGCCGCGTTGCAGACAAGTTCTGCACGTCCACCCAGTTTGAGTGTGGGAACCACCGCTGCATCTCCAACCACTGGGTGTGCGACGGCACGGACGACTGCGGGGACGGCACCGACGAGGACCAGAGATGCAGTGAGTGAACCCCGCCTTGCACCGTCCGCCGTCCACCCTGGGGCCGCTGTGTACACCGCCAGCTATGCCTGGCCCCTGTTTGTCTCGCGCACACAGCGGAAAGCTAAAACCCGGTGCATAACCCCCCCCCCCCCCCACGTGTGTTGTCATAGAAACCAAGACGTGCAGCCCAGAGGCGTTCCAGTGCCCCGGTTCCCACGTGTGCGTGCCCCAGCGCTGGAAGTGTGACGGGGACAAGGACTGCCCTGACGGCGCCGACGAGAGCATCAAAGCCGGCTGTTGTGAGTAGGAAAGGCTCCGTACAACCAGGCAGCCTCAAGCTCTAACACTGGAAATGGACAGACGGAGTCTTATCATTGTTGCTTAAGTGGTAACAGTTATCATATGGGGGGGGGACTTAAGCGTTGCCAATGGACTACAAGGCCACACGTTTATATTCTTAGTCCTGTGTTAATTCCCTTTTTTCTCATTCCCTTTCTCATTCTTTACATTTCAGTGTACAACAGCACCTGCGATGAGAATGAGTTCACGTGCCAGAACAAACAGTGCATCCCCAAGCACTTTGTTTGTGACCACGACATCGACTGCTCCGACGGCTCGGACGAGTCCCTAGAGTGTCGTGAGTTATTGCAGCGGGGGGGGAGAGAGAAAGTAAATCAAAAAGAGGATGGAAATGGAGAGAGAACAGAGAATGGGAGCAGGGCTGTCAAAATGTGCAGGCGCATCGTTATATATATAGGAAAGGAGGGTCTCAGTGAGTTTGTTTCCTTTCTGTCCTGTGCAGAGTACCCCACGTGTGGCCCTGAGGAGTTCCGCTGTGCCAACGGCCGCTGCCTGAACCAGAAGGTGTGGGAGTGTGACGGAGAGTTCGACTGCCAGGATCACTCTGACGAAGCCCCCAAGAACGCCAACTGCTCCGAATCAGGTGCAGGGATACCGTTTCACATTTTTTTACATACTTTATTCGTTTATTTTTCATTATTTATTCAACCAGGCAAGTCATTAAGAGCAAATTCTTATTTGCAATGGCGGCCTGGCAAAAGGCACCACCTTTGGAGGGAAGGGGGTAGGTGGGCGCTAAAAAGAAATATAAAAGTTAAAAAAGACAACAGCACACATCCAGACATTTGTAACACAACCATTACTGGCAACAAACATTACATGCGACAAGTATTACGTAGAGGAAATGCAGACTGGCACAGAGGCATTGGACAGTAGAAGACAACAGCATCAGGCAATACAACAGCCCAACGAAGTAGCATACACAGGCAATAGGACAAACATGCAAAAGAGACAGCAGCAAGAGACAATTAAAACATGCTTGGGACAGCAATAGCCCGCAGACAGACAACGGTTTGGGATTATTTGTCGCTAGAGAAACGGCAACATGTATCAGCCATCATGTCCATAAGAGAGTGTTTGACAGCTGACTTGGGGATAAAATTGTCCAGTTTCAATGTTTTTTTGCGAATCTTTCCAGAAGACAGCCGCAGCTGACTGGAATGACTGAATAAAGTATTTGTTTGGGGAATTACTGCTGTTTTACTCATCTCCCCAAGTACTTATTTTTTTTTCTCAGAGAGGAAGTGTAATGAGACAGCCTACATGTGCCGTAATGGGAAATGTTTGAACGAGACGCTGCTTTGTGACCGGAACGACGACTGTGGCGACGGCTCGGATGAGCTCAACTGCTTCATCAACGAGTGTTTGAACAGCAAGCAGAGCGGCTGCTCCCAGCTCTGCGACGATCTTAAGATAGGCTACAAGGTAAACGGGGTGGATGCCATGTTTCTTTGTACAGTTTCAGCCTGAGTGAGTACTCTTTGGGCTGTAAATTCACCCTGGGGTATGGGATGGACCGTAGTAAGGGCTGCCGTTGGGCGAGAGAGTGACGGGTACTCTAAAGAACCGCCTAAGCTATGGGTGAACTCCTTCGTTACATAGACGGCGCACTGCGGTGCGAGTGGTGTGGGTTTTTAATGTGCCGTTTGTGCCCGGGGCCCTTGCAGTGCAGGTGTCACTCCGGCTTCCAGCTGAAGCGTGACGGGAAGACCTGCGTGGACATCGATGAGTGTACGACCAGCTACCCCTGCACCCAGCGCTGCATCAACACCCACGGCAGCTTCCACTGTCTCTGCGTGGAGGGCTTCCAACTCAGCCCCAGCGACCCTACCATCTGCAAGTCCACCTCAGGTAGGACGGACATGAGCACGAATAAGGGGTTTCAACTAAAAGGGAGGTGTTCATATCTGTGTTCCACTTACAAGTGTAGCTTGCCCTGTTTAAGATCATGTATCGCACCCACACGTGGTCTGAGTCCTGTTTTCCCGGTGTGCCCACAGAGGAGGAGGCTTACCTGATCTTTGCCAACCGATACTACCTGAGGAAACTCAACATGGACGGCTCAAATTACACCCTCATCAAGCAGGTGACAGAACGAGCCCCCGAGTCAGGGCGGACGGGAAGCAGACGAGTTTGGCCGTTTTGGCCGGTGCTGTAAACCGGTTTCATCCGCCCCTCTTTGTCCTCCAGGGCCTGAATAACGCGGTGGCGCTGGACTTCCACTACGCGGAGCAGATGATCTACTGGACGGACGTGACCACTCAGGGCAGCATGATCCGACGCATGCACATGAACGGCAGCAACGTGGAGGTCAGTGGAGCTGCAGAGCGCCATTCATTGGGAATTGTAAAGCATGGCTCAGCTGCAGTGGCTTCAGTGGTCAGACGTTCAGTTCATTTGTAGCCATTTGACTTGATAACTCGCTGATCGCTGTCTTACTGGGAGGCATTCATTACACATTGTGTGGCTCCCACATTGGAAAGTGGATCAGCCGTTGACTGTGCGATTTGCTTGTTGGTGCAGGTGTTGCACCGGACTTCCCTCAGCAACCCGGATGGCCTGGCGGTGGACTGGGTGGGTGGCAACCTGTACTGGTGTGACAAGGGCCGGGATACCATCGAGGTGTCCAAGCTGAACGGGGCCTACCGGACTGTGCTCGTCAACACGGGCCTGAAGGAGCCACGCGCGGTGGCTGTGGACGTACGCAACGGGTAAGACCAAGGAAGACGCCTCAAACTGTGATGAAGGTTACATTATTACAAGACACGTTTGTGTAATACCCGGCACCTTTCTATGTTAAGTTGTGATACAGATAGTTATGGGGGCTACCAAGGCAACAATGTGATGGCATTCCGTCCCTCTCTCTTGGCCCACAGGTACCTGTACTGGTCAGACTGGGGCGATCACCCCCACATCGGCAGGGTCGGGATGGACGGCACCAACCGGAGCATGATCGTGGAGGATAAGATCACCTGGCCCAACGGCCTAACCCTGGACTTCATCAACGACCGCATCTACTGGGCCGACGCAAGAGAGGACTACATTGAGTTTGCTAGCCTGGACGGGACTAACCGTCACACAGGTAACACGCGCACAAACGCACACCAATGTGTGCTCTATTCTCGCTGTGTAGGAGAGGGTTAAGGCTTTTTCCACATACATAACAAACTTGAGTGCTTATGTAAAACACTCCCATACACACTTGTAGAAGTGTTCATTGTGGAGATTGGTCAAGCCCTGGTTCAGGGGGCAGGGCCTCTGAATAGAGGGGTTTGTTCCCGACTACGGAGGGCTGTAGCAGGGATGACGTCTGAATAACGCTGCCTTTTTAGCGTGCTTGCTACAATAGTTAGCATTGTCCCCCGACCAAGCATACAGAGGAATGCAGCATTGCAGAGGTGGCCGCAATCAGAAATTCCCAACATTTGCTAACCTATGTTTGACACAACAGCCATGCCACACAAAGCGTGGCCTGAGAGGCTTTTGGACGTGCCTGTCTCTTAGTTGCCAGGCAGAGTTGGTATTCAGAGTTGAGTGAAATGATTTGCAGTGAAATGCGTAGCGTTTTACGTCGTTCAACATCTTTCCTGTTAGCTATGCACATTCATATGACCCACAAGAGGTAGTCAATTTATGTTTTGTTTTTTTATTACATTCAAACTTAATGAGCCAGGGAAGCTGAAAGCCTGTTACTCAAAAAGGAATATATGCCCGAATAAGCTTAATACGATAACCTGTATCCTGATTCACAAATAAAACAAGTCATCAAACATGTAAAATCCGTGCTTCTGAGAAAAACTTGTTTCTTTCAGTTTCAAGTTGACAGATCAAACAATGTAGGGCTCTTTGTAACCATTGCACTGTTAGCCCACTTGCAGTGTGTACAACGGGTCATTAACCCACCCCAGCATAAATCTTACCATGCACACACGCTAATGTTACCTGTGTGTTTGCCGAACTGGGAGTTCAGATAAAAGAGGTTCAAAGTACGCTCATGGTGACTCCACTATCATCTAAGTTCAGCGCCAATGTATTGTGTAACCCCCTCTTTACATGAATAGATAGACGTCTGCAGGGACAGTTTACCAATACGCTGATAACCATCAGCCTTGACCACAGGGGTTTGTGCACGCGTAAGTGTGTGTGTGTGTGTGTGTGCGTGCGTGTGGGTGTGTGTTTGTTTGTGTGTCTATCTACATCAAGAGATGAGCTAATGGCGGGTATCCGTGACAGGGCGTCCCATGCCCTGGACTCACAGAGCAAACACAAGAACTGTCATGCGAATTAGGGCAGGCACACAACCCCCCCCAGATAGATAATGAGAGAGGTCCGGTTAGCGCTGGTCATGAATGGCCGTGGTGCCGTTCGCCCATGTTGCCACTCACTGTCCGTTTTGGTCTCCCCGGTCGGCAGTTCTGACCAAGGACATCCCCCACATCTTTGCCATGACGCTGTTCGAGGAGTACATCTACTGGACCGACTGGGAGACCAAGTCCATCAACCGGGCCCACAAGACCCTGGGCACCAACAAGACCATGCTGATCAGCACCCTCCACCGGCCCATGGACGTCCACATCTACCACCCCTACCGTCAGCCCGAAGGTAAGGCACAGGCCCTCCCTTGTGAACCACACCCAGCCAAATGACCCAGCCGACCCGACGCATGCAGTAGCTAAAGGAACTGCCCCGAGACTTGCACCTTTTTCAGGCGCGAACAACAAGCAGATGGATTCCGTGTAACACTCCCCCATTCCCCTCGTCGGTGTTACAATAAGACCTGCATGATAACCTGATAAATAGGTGACACTTTTGGTTAAATCAAAAATCCCTTTTGCTCCCCCCCCCCCCCCCCCCCCCCCCCCCAGTGCATAACCACCCATGCCAGACCAATAACGGAGGCTGCAGCAACCTGTGTCTGCTGGCACCTGGAGGGGGCTACAAGTGCGCCTGCCCCACAAACTTCTTCCTGGCCGACGACGGGCGCACCTGCATGTCCAACTGCACCGCCAGCCAGGTGAGTCTCCATGCCAGTGAGGTCACCGCTGCTCTGATGTCGCAGGGCAGGCACCCGCAGGACGCCTGCAATTGAATAAGGACAGCTCCAAAGTGCATTACAAAAAGCCCTCTAAGAGGTTAAGCCGATGAAGTGCTTGTGCCCAGGGATTGTCTATCGACAGCTGGCACGCCGCCCGCTTTTTTTCTTCTTCTCCTGACTAGTCGGCTCCACTTGCACTGCCCCTATGTACTGTACGAGACTGCCTGGAGCTTTCACCTTGACTGTTATCCCCAGCTTGACTGATCTCCTGTTGCCTCTCTCCCCGTGCAGTTTGTGTGCAAGAACGACAAGTGCATCCCCTTCTGGTGGAAGTGTGACACTGAGGACGATTGCGGGGACCGCTCGGATGAGCCTGCTGAGTGTCGTGAGTGTCCAGCGAGGGAGGGAGGGAGGGAGGGAGGATACGGAGGGAGGGAGGTGGGGGGGTGGGGGGGGGGGGTGGGGTACGGAAGGAGGATAGGGAGAAGGAAAGGGACATTGCTTTCTTTAGGGAGGTAAAAAGTAAAACAGTAAAAAGCCCTGTAAAAAATGTGCCCTAGTCTGACTTCCCTGTCCCCTGCAGCGGAGTTCAAGTGCAGGCCGGGCCAGTTCCAGTGTGGCACGGGCATCTGCACCAACCCAGCCTACATCTGTGACGGAGACAACGACTGCCAGGACAGCTCGGACGAGGCCAACTGCGGTACGTAAGGCCATTTTGTCTCGCGCTGCAGCCCTGTCTTGGACCATTGGAATCTTTTTTTTCTCTTTCCCAGTCAATTTATCCTTTTCCCCTCGTGTTTTCGTGTTCTAGCGCCATCTTGCTGTTTTAACGTTTTTGAATCCTTAGTCCTCTGTGCTCGGTTGTGACGTCCTCCCACTGTCTGTCTCTCCGTCTGCGCCACAGACATCCACGTGTGCCTGCCAAGCCAGTTCAAGTGCTCCCACCCCAGCCGCTGTATCCCGGGCATCTTCCGTTGCAACGGACAGGACAACTGTGGAGAAGGGGAGGACGAGAAAGACTGCCGTGAGTCTCCACCGCCAAAGGCCTTTCCCCATCCCCTTTTTCGCTCTCCTCTTTGCGTCCCGAATTTATTCTCCCTCCCCCCCTTGCTCTCACAACAGCGGAGGTCACCTGTGCCCCGACCCAGTTCCAGTGCGCCATCACCAAGCGCTGCATCCCCCGTGTCTGGGTGTGCGACGGGGACAACGACTGCCTGGATGGCTCTGACGAGCCGGCAAACTGCAGTAGGTCTCCTCGTCCTCCTCCTCCTCATCCCTCCGCTGACGTTTACTGATAATAATAATAATTAATTGAATGTCTGTCGCGCGTTTCCAAGACGCAAAGCACTTCAATTTAATTAAATGCGTCGACACTTCGCTCCTTAAATCCGTTGGCCGTGTGCCCCGTGGCCGTGGTCCTAAGTCTCTCTCTCTCTCTCTCTCTCTCTCTCTCTCTCTTCTCTCTCTCTCGCTTTCTCTCTCCAGCCCAGATGACGTGCGGGGTGGACGAGTTCCGCTGTAAGGACTCGGGCCGCTGTATCCCCGCCCGCTGGAAGTGCGATGGCGAGGACGACTGCGGCGACTCGTCCGACGAGCCCAAAGAGGAGTGCGGTGAGTGCCCAGTTTCCAAGGAAACGAACGCATCCCCCGAAAGCATCTCTCTAAACTGGCGGCCAGAGCAGTTTTGTTGTGTTGAAAACCCAGTCGCCAAATAATACCTTATTTCGTTAATTCTGACCAGTTGGTGTTGCGGTTGTTGTATAAAGCCAGTCATGTTTGGTCGCTTTGTTTCACTGCAGATGAGAGGACCTGTGAGCCCTACCAGTTCAGGTGTAAGAACAACCGCTGTGTGCCCGGCCGCTGGCAGTGTGACTACGACAACGACTGCGGGGACAACTCTGACGAGGACAAGTGTGGTAGGTCCACCCGTCTGTGTAATGACGCTTTCTTTGACACATTGCAGTTTCCCCTTCTGTCTCTATCCATTGTCACCACAAGTTTAAAGCTCATGTCCTGTGTAGTAGGAGTTGCTTAAAAAAAATCACTGGTTTATCTTAACCCTGAGACGGTCATGAATTGCTCTTGATCAATCACTGTTGTCTAACCAGACATAGTTCCATCCCCTTTCACTTTTGTCCTGCCTCCAATCATATCTGAAGCGTCTCGCCTCATCTACCGTTACTTTCATTTCACACTCTCCTGTTGACGCGAGCACGAGGTAGGTTTCTCGCCACCTTGGTCTTCCTCATCCGCCCCTCCCACATTCCCAAGTCCCGCCATGCTCCTCTGTCCCCATCCCGTCCCCATCCCGTCCCATTCCATCGCATCCCATATCTGTCTCAGTCAATCCTCCCGTTGACCATAGCTTCGGTTGACCGCCATGCACCCTTTGCCCCTCCAAGGCACGAGAGGTCCCAAGCACGGCTTTAAATTAATCAATCGGTGATTATTATTAAGACGTATTTCAACCTAGATGCCACGCTTTATTATGGATATAAGACAATTTGTACTTATAAAAAATATTCTGATGGCACAGTATTTCATGGCTCTTATGAGCCCTCTAGGACCTCTCCAGCTTGGCTAACCCTGTTGTGCAACGCTCTCCATGCTTGCCTTCCTTCCCCAGTAATGTGTTGTGTGGGAAGTTAGCAAATTGATTTCAGTCCTGCGTTATGTAATCTAGCCTTGGGGGATGTCTTGTGAAGCCTTGGTGCGCTGTGTTTGTCTGCGCAGTTCCTCGGCAATGCTCCGAAAGTGAATTTGCCTGCACCAACGGCCGGTGCATCGCCGGGAGGTGGAAGTGTGACGGTGACCACGACTGTGCTGATGGGTCTGATGAGGTGCAAAAAGCTAAATCCGTGTCTGTGTTTAGATCCCTGGAAGTATAGATAGGCTCACAGAACAGAAGGATATTTGTACTGTAATGAATCCATGTAATGAAAAGTTTTTTTTGTACTAGTTCGGTATATAATTATGAATGTCTTGTGCGACCGCTGATGAAAGGTTGATTCACCTCTGTGGGTGTGTGTGATCGTGTTCTCCGCAGCATGGCTGCGACCTGAAGTGCGACAACGACCAGTTCCAGTGTAAGAACGGACACTGCATCCCCATCCGCTGGCGCTGTGACGCCGACCCCGACTGCATGGACGGCAGTGACGAAGAGAAGTGTGGAGGAGCTGGTGAGTGGTTTCATATGGACGTGTTTGATTAGACAGTGCAAGAGTGAAAGAATGCGCTTCTCTGTGAGGGTCGTTATTCCGAAGAAATGTCCGAAGTTTCGACCGCAGAAATGTTCCATTACCAAAGGTTATGTGGGGTAGTGTTTTGAAGGTTCTGTGAACTGTTCTTCTCGTGTTTTCTTCCTGCCCTGTCTCGGTATCAGCTGGGCGACACTGCCCCCTGGACGAGTTCCAGTGCAACAACACCCTGTGTAAGCCTCTGGCCTGGAAGTGTGACGGGGAGGACGACTGTGGGGACAACTCCGACGAGAACCCAGATGAGTGCAGTACGTACGCTGATCCGGGAACGACACACACACACACACACACACACACACACCCTTAAATCTCAATCTCATTCTCTCTCTCTCTCTCTCTCTCTCTACTCTCTCTCTCTCTACTCTCTGAATACCTGCATTTAAATCCTTCCTCCTGCAGGGCAGTTCCAGTGCCCGCCCACCAGGAGTTTCCGTTGCCAAAACAACCGCGTGTGTCTGCAGGTGTACAAACGGTGCGACGGCGTCGATAACTGCGGGGATCATTCGGATGAGCTGAACTGCCGTGAGTTCTGGGCTTTCCATGTGGCCCTCCCGCTCACCTCGCGCTCACTTTTGCGGCGGGTGTGATTTGCGAAACGTGACCCTCCGGTTGTTGTGCTTACAGCGACTTCGCCCGCTGTGCCCACCTGCGAGAAGCACGAGTTCATGTGCGCTAACGGAAGGTGTATCAGCTCCAACCTGCGCTGCAACCTCTTCAACGACTGTGAGGACTATGGCTCAGACGAGATCAACTGCAAGACAGGTGACTCTACTCATTACTGAACTAAACTCCATAAATATATAAAATGAGTTTGGATCTATATAAATGAGTAGCAAAATGTTTACTTATTTAACTTGGTTTTAGGATCCCCGCGTCTTAAGTTAACCATGGGCAAATGTACAAAATAGATGATTTGCAGTGATCCGTATAAAAAAGATGGATGATGGGATGAGAGGATGATGGGAACACACTAGTCGAATGCGATCGTGCCGACGTGAGAGCTCTTTTAAAATGCGTGCCACGACTCACGCCCGGTGCCTGTGTGTCTCTCTCCATCCTCCCAGACACCAAGCTGCATGACTGCCGGAGCAACCGCACCCAGTGTGGGGACGGGGACGAGGCGCACTGCGTCACCAACGGCACCGAGTCCTTCTGCTCTTGCAAGCCGGGCTTCCAGAAGAAGGGACACAACATCTGCGAAGGTCGGTCGGGCAGCCTAGATGGCCACGCCTTTTGGGCCGGGAGCCTCTGCATCCGTTTTGCTCCTCCGCCGCGTGGCCTGGCCCTCCGTAGTCTTGACTGCGTCGCTCTCTCCCGTTCTCTTTTCCCAGATAAGAACGAATGCAAACAGTTCGGGGTGTGTTCCCACATGTGCAACAACACCAAGGGCTCCCACAAGTGCAGCTGCCACAAGCACTTCGTCCGGATCAGCGACACCTGCAAGGCGGACAGTGAGGCTTCGTTTGCGTATTTTATACCGTAACCATGATGTCTCTATGATCAGTGCAGTCTTATAACCCCCCCCCCCCCCTCTCTCTCTCTGCAGACCTGAACAGCAGCCGACAGGTCCTCTACATAGCGGACGACAACGAGATCCGCAGCTTGGACCCCGGCATGGCCAACTGGCGCTACGAGCAGACCTTCCAGGGCGACGCCAACGTGCGCATCGACGCCATGGACCTGCACGTGAAGACCAACAGCATCTTCTGGACCAACTGGCACACGGGCGGCATCTCCTACTACGAGCTGCCGGCGTCCTCCTCCTCCGGGCCCACCTCTAACGCGCACCGCGAGGGCAGGATTCACAACCTGGTGGTGAGACGGCGGCCGGCCGCGCACCCTCCCCCAAAACATCCAACACTCACTCTCTTTACACGGGCAACTTGTTCATACTCGTGCACAGAAACACAGAAAACGTGATGAGGTCCACTCTTGCTCTCTGCCTGAGCATTATTGTCTCATTCTGTTTCTGTAAAGCATCTTTGGGTCTTAGAAAAGCGCTATATAAACAAAATGAATGATTATTATTATTATTATTATTGTGTCTTCGTCTCGCCCCCCCCACCGTCTAGATTCCAAACCTGAAGATGCCTCGCGGTATAGCAGTCGACTGGGTTGCCGGCAACCTGTACTGGACGGACTCTGGCAGAGACGTCATCGAGGTGGCCCAGATATCGGGCCAGAACCGCAAGACCCTCATCTCGGGGATGATCGACGAGCCCTACGCCATCGTGGTGGACCCCCAGAGAGGGTGAGCCAGACCAACCCCTGTGTCTCAGCAGCGAGGCGTCAGGCCTCCCTCGGCTTGTGTAAGGTGGAACGCTCCTTCCTTGACTGGATATGTGTGTGTTTTCTCTCAGGACCATGTACTGGGCAGACTGGGGGAACCATCCGAAGATCGAGACGGCAGCTATGGATGGCACACTGAGACAAACTGTGGTCCATGAAAACCTGCAGTGGCCCACAGGTACATCAAAAGTCATTCAATGTGATGGGATTTAATAAGCCTACAACTCCCAGAGTACTTTAATTGATGTTTCACGTTGTCTCTGCAGGGCTGGCGGTGGATTACTTTAACGAGCGCCTGTACTGGGCGGATGCCAAGTTGTCGGTCATCGGCAGCGTGCGTCTGGACGGCTCCGACCCCGTCGTCGCCGTCACCGGCCTCAAGAACAGTCAGTTACTTTGTCTGGTTATTTCAAGAGACGGGTTTTGTAGCAAAACACTAACTCACTCTCTCTCTCTCTCTCTCTCTCTCTCTCTCTCTCTCTCTCTCTTTCTCTCTCGCTCTCTCTCTCTCTTTGTCTTGATCTCTTTTCAGACCTTCTCCATCCGTTCAGCATCGACATCTTTGAGGACTACATCTACGGGGTCACCTACATCAACAACTTTGTCTTCCGGGTCAACAAGTTTGGCAAGGGCCCCATGGAGAACCTGACCACCGGCATCAACCATGCCACCGACATCGTGCTCTTCCACCGCCACAAACAGCCAGAGAGTGAGTCGTTACCACCCCAACGTCACTTTGACTGCGCCACATTTGAGCCGCAGACGCACAAAATAGGTTTCGAATAAGGAAAAGCCAGGGTGGCTTCTGATATCCTGGTTTCGCCTCTCTCCTCCAATCAGTGACCAACCCGTGCGACAAGAAGAAGTGCGAGTGGCTGTGTCTGCTGAGCCCCAGCGGGCCGGTCTGTACCTGTCCCAACGACCATGTGGCAAACAACGGCACCTGTGTGGAGCGACCCCCTCCAACACAGTCACCGTTCTGTAAGTATGCGGCCACACACACACACACACACACACACACACACACACACAGAGGCAAACTCCCTATATATAGTCCCATTGTTTTTTGTATTAACCACCTCTATGTCTCGTCAGCACCCCCCGCAGGGACTTGCACCGTCCAGTGTCAGAATGGGGGCAGCTGCTTCCTAAACGCCCGGCAGCAAGCCAAGTGTCGCTGCCAGCCCAGCTACAGGGGCGAGCGCTGCGAGATCAACCTCTGTAGGGACTACTGCAAAAACGGAGGCACCTGCACCGCTTCCCACACAGGTACACACACATACAAACACACACATAGACACACAATCGTCCTTTCCAGTGAACAAAGTCGCCAGAGTCCAAACGATTAGCAAATTGTTGCGCTAGTTGTGACTCTTACGAGACTTGCCGTTGAACAAAAAGTCGGTCCTGTGTCGTGATGGATCCCGTGTCGGTCCGCCCCAGGTACGCCAACGTGTCGCTGTCTGAAGGGTTTCACGGGCCCGAGCTGTAACCTCTACACCTGTCAGGACCACTGCCAGAATGGCGGCAACTGCTCCGTCAACCGGGGCAACCAGCCCAGCTGCGAGTGCCCGCCCGACTTCCTGGGAGACCAGTGCCAGTACAGTGAGTGTCTCCAATGCTGCCCTCTGTCACTTCACACCTTGGCTTGATCTTCAAATCGTTTTTTCCCAAAAAGGTCTGTTAATATCGGCCAGGGGCAATTTAACCTGTGTGCATGTATTTAAAAGCTCTTGCTTTTGATCGGGCCTTTATGAATTCATCTATACAACATAGTGAATATCCTCTAACCCCATGTCCTGTTCTTGTGAAGGTAAATGTGAAGGTTACTGTCAGCATGAAGGCACGTGTCTGCAGACCACCAATGGTACCAAGCTATGTCAGTGCCCCCATCAGTTCCATGGGCACCAGTGTGAGTTGGACAAGTGTGAATACTGTGGCACTGGCACATGTATGACCTCTGATTCAGGAGAGGTGTCCTGCAGGTAAATACACACACTGGTGCTGACACTGTCGCGTCACAAAAACCATGCTGTAACTGTTACCACAGAAACAGTCCCTCATTCATATTGCCCCTCTCTTACCTGTCTGTCTATCTTTCCGTGTGTGTGTGTGTGTGTGTGTGTGTGTGTGTGTGTGTGTGTGTGTGTGTGTGTGTGTGTGTGGTGTGTGTGGTGTGTGTGTGTGTGTGGTGTGTGGTGTGTGTGTGCGTGTGTGCGTGTGTGCGTGTGTGCGTGTGTGCGTGTGTGTGTGTGGTGTGTGGTGTGTGGTGTGTGTGTGTGTGTGGTGTGTGTGGTGTGTGTGTGTGTGGTGTGTGTGTGCGTGTGTGTGTGTGTGTAGATGTAATGGTCATACCCAGAGCAGCTGCTACTCCTGTCTGGACTTCTGCGCTAACGGAGAATGCACGGTTGATACACGCACCCTACTGCCCCAGTGCAAGTAAGACCTTTTGTCCGCACAAGCTATTTATCAGTACACACACACAAATATGAGGAGATTTTTATTCTGCCTCTAACGTGTTGGGTTTGTTTTAAGGTGTGCCGTTGGATGGATGGGTTACAGGTGCGATGCCATTGCCTCTTCTGTAGACTCCCCTAACTCTGGTGGAAGTAAGTTATCATGTGATGGTCTTACTGTGTCAGTCATCTCTGCCTCACAGTGTTTCCTTAGTTACAGTGTGTTGCTGTGTGTATCCACAGACACCGCCTCCATAGTCATTCCGCTGCTGCTGCTGTTACTTCTGGTACTGCTGTTGGTTGGCGCCATCGTGTGGTACAAGAGGAGAATGCGCGGGTAAGTCGACGCTCACTTTTACTGAATTTGCACAGACCCCACCTACGCTTAACGTTTTTCCACCTTTCCTTCTTTCTACTCACCATACTTTTCTATTTTTGTTCTTTCTTCTTTCTGTAACCCCTGTCAATATCCACTTCTTTCCTGTGTCCCAGGTCTCTTTGGTCGGGCAAATCTCGTTCTCGACACTCGCGGTAACTTGAAAGCGTTACATTATCCACCTTTAACCCCATGAAAATCTGTGCCCCTTCCTTCTCTATATCCTATCCACCACGAGCGGCCTCTCCGTCTGCTGGTGTGGTTGTCTAAGCTGCTGATTCGTCTGTCTTCCTGCCTGCATCTCCTTTTCCCGACAGGGTCTCCCACCCAAAGATTCAGGGATCAATTGACCACATCGCAAATTGATTGGCTGGTGATGCTAGACCAATCATGAGATTTGGGAATGTTTTTCTCTCTCTTCTCCCCGTCATAGTCTTCCTTGTTTGTGAAGTATATCAGTGATGTTACTGTGCTTGCGTTGTAGTTTTTGCGTTGCTAAGATCCCTAATTATATAATAATAATTGCTATAATCACGTTGCAGTTTTAACAGTATGTGTATGTCTATATGTAAATATATTTTATGTGTATTTGACATTTTTTTCTTGCCAAAAGACAACGCTAATTTGTACTGACAAATCGTTGTTGCCCTGACATGTCATTGTGTACCCAAAAGTGCGTCTGTATGTGTAATACTATGTACAACTTGTGGCTTGGTGTATGTTGAATTTCTTCCCCTGTGAGTGGTTGGGCCTTAATTTTGTGTTGGATCTTGTGTTTTTGCTAGGTCTCTTTCCTAAATGTATGTTTGTGATTTTCAAAAATGACTTTTGTGGGCTTTCTTTGTCAACAGTGCCAAGGGCTTCCAGCACCACAGGATGACCAATGGTGCCATGAATGTAGAGATTGGAAATCCAGCTTATAAGATCTATGAGGGAGAGCCTGATGATGACGCTGGAGAGCTCCTGGATTCAGACTTTGCATTGGATCCAGATAAGGTATCGCGTGCGAACACTCACGCAAACAGACATCAGATAAGGGCATTTCAAAAACAGACACGCGTTACGCATTCCATATGCCTGATTCCAACCTTATCCTGTTCCTACAGCCCACCAACTTCACCAACCCGGTGTACGCCACACTGTACATGGGCGCCCAGAACAGCCGCAATTCTCTGGCCAGCACAGACGAGAAGAAGGAGTTGCTCTCCCAGGGTGACGATGACATGAGTGACGACCCGCTGGCTTAGAGACTCGCATAGACTCCACCAGCCCCACGCCCCCACCTGTCCAGTGCTGAGCCAACAAACGCTCATCATATGCCTTTACCAATCGAGACGAAAAGCATACAAAAAAACAAGGGACACTGTATAAAATGTATAAAATGAAGGACTACTTTTTTATGTGATTGCAGTATTATATTTTGTTCTTTTGACAAAAAAAAATATCCTCTGGCGAGAAAAAGGAACCGTTTTATAGACAGTTATTCAATTATTTTAAAGTTTCCTTTCCCCCTAACTACTCATTCCCCCATTCACCCATATAGCCACTACCTCTACCTCTGTGCAAATATAAAGGATAGAGAGATACTAACATGAGTGGAACAATTTTTATTTTTTATTTTTGTATGAATTGTATAGGGAAAAGAACATTGTTCCATTTCAGACAAATATGCCAAGCCTTTTTTTGGGTTTTTTTTTTTGGTAAACCGAGGAGAGGAGAAGGGATGAGTGTCGATGTGCTCAATTGGGAATGCTTCTAGATGCTGGTACGGTCTCTGTCACTTTACAGTATGTGTATGTCTGCCGCTGGAGGTCTAGACTCTAGAACGGAGACTCAAGATGATAGCCTTGAGGAGTTCAGTAGCTAGACATGTACACATGGAGGACTCTGTATAACAGAAAATATCCATTCTGTTGTCTCAAAGAACTATGTTCAAGTGATTGTCTTTCTCCTCCTTGCACAGACTTGAGTTATATATTTGCCTACATATATATATATACACCTAATAACAAGTGTCTTGAAATATATACCCAGGAATACAAACACCAATTACAAATTACAGTCTGTACTTGTTTTTTAATCACATGTAGGATTTTAGTCATTATGTAAAAATGACATGTCAACCATGAATCAATGGGAGTATGCATTGGATGAAGATGATTGTAACGAAGTCAACATTCCAGGATTAGGGGTCTGGGGTTGAAAGCTGTGACCTTGAAGCAACACGGGACAAACTTGTGGGCATTGCCCAGGAGCAGGATTCCCTTTCTGGTGTTTCTAGAAAGTTCTTCTGAGAATGATATAAACGCAAATCTCTGAATGTCCTTGTCATCAACCATCTATGACAAACTAGCTGAGAATGATCAAATCTACCATCGCTTTTGTCTTTTCCTCTGACTGTAAATGTATTTTCTGGATAGGCCAGAGAGCTAGTCTGATGGTACGAACTTCTGTGGGAATTTTTTTTTTTTGTGTGTGTTTCCTTTGCATGTAATTACATGCCAATGTAATTTGGGTTAATGCTCACCATTAAGAGCATTCCTGGGAGGTGGACCTCCTGATAAAGCATTCCTTTGTTAATTCCTCTGCCTTGCTGCTAATGCTAGCCGTCTGTCTGCCTGGTCACGTCTCAATGTCTCAGTCCTACGCACTGCTGACCATGCTGCTTCAAACTGAGGTTACCAGCCATATCTGCCATAACACATTGCATGGTACTCACATACAACATACCCAATAGAGAAACTGTTCTGTCTATCCCTTCATTCGTTAACAGTATTTGTTTGTTTGACATTTTTTAATTACAGTTGTGATAAAAAAAAATAACCATGTTAATTGGAACATTAACTTTGATTTATTAAATTGTTTGGGCAGCAAAATCTATATAAATGACTGTGGCTCTGTTTGGTTATGGTTTTATTTCATTTTGATATAAGAAATTAAATGAATTTTTACAGTAGAAATGCATGGTGGCTCGGATCTTCATTTGGAAAAAGAAAGAAGCAAAAGACCAAAAGGGTTCTATTTTACTAAGATACCAATTTCAGAAATCAGAAGTATTTCTTAATTGAATAATGAAAATCATACAAGTAGAAATTGTTTCTGTTTGAATGTCATACTATTGTCTCAATGATGTTAACCTTTAATTTGTTTGTTTGTTAATAAGAATTTTATCCAGCATGTAGTCTTTCTGTTTTGGGTTTTATTAAAGGTTAAGTTTAGCCGATGTCAACAATTGAGGCAACCTTTTATTTCTTTATTTTCTCACAAGGTGACACTTTTAATTGATTTGCATTAAGTTTACATTTATTCAGAAATGTTCACTTTATGAGTAGTCTCATACAAAATTAAGGTTAAGTAGTGTTACATGGTCTATTCATTTACTGGACCTGCCATATTGAAACACAAGTTTATAATCTTGGAGTGCACAGTCATTCTGTTAACTTCTCTACAGCCCCTAAAGCAAGAAGCAAAGAAAGTTTAGTTTCAAATAACATGATTATAATTTTTAGGAATGCCTTCATCCACCACCAAATGGAGCTGAGTTGATCTCAACCCCCTAACACTTCTAAACAGAGGGCCCTATGGAATCACCTTCATGTGCTACTTCCCAAATGTCAGCAGAGATGTGACAGAAAAGTGTTGTCAAGTTACAAAAGCTGCAATTAGACCTACTTCAAACATTGAAAGAAAACGACATGTCATGGATGCCGATTTTGATTGAGCTTATAGTCGAAGAATCGAGATTAAAAAATGGTAAATACAAAAGGAATGCCTGATAACAAAATTCTCTCTTCATTCACTTGAAACATTTAAAGACACAAGTAATTTGGGTTCAGGTCTTATCTTAGTCTTTCATACATTATTTTTTTAGAAAAGGTTACAGTATAACGCAAGTAAATAAAATACAATCTTTGACAAAGATTTCCTGTAGGAATACAAGGTATGGCTGAGTCACAAGAAATAATACTGTCTACACAAAAAGGCACTCATTTAGCATACAAGGAAGACATGAAAGGATGTTTAGTTTGGCCTGCCTTTCCAGAGTTTCCACACATAGAATGAGCTTTATCCTACAAAAGCAATCATCAAATATTGATTCAAAGTGTAGTTAGCTTCATCCGTATTTAGGAAAATGTCCGCAAAACATTCTGTTGGGAGTATTGATAAAGGTTTATTAACGAAACCATAGTCTCTTTTAATCATATTTCCCAGTCTCTGACTGATAAAGTCTCTGTCATGCTGGGACTGAACAGTCGGAGGACATCCACCTTCATAGAAAGGAGATCCACCTTCTTGGTCGAGGCACTAGTGGGTTGTCCATTGTCCTTCTTGCTCGTGAGACATCTTTCTCAGCCCCAATCACCCACTAACGGTCACTCTCCAGCAGTTCTGCTCCAGGTGCAAAGGTGTTGGCTCTCATTACTAGTCCACAACTTGCAAATGTATGCTCTACGTGTCTACTATCAGACAGGGAGAGATGGGTGGGTAGTCAAACTCATATCCTTTTAGAACGAGGCCTTCTTAGAGAGAGAGTAACCGTAAAAGATCTGCATAAATAAATAAATACCCCAGTGAGCCGGCGCCATCCCCCTTTCAGCAGTCTTTGTGAACTGTAGCCTCAGGAGAGGGTAGGACCATCAGGACACAGGGAGGGGGTTACAATAGGGTAAGGGGATAAGTGAGGAACAAGTGGTTTAGGGTCTCTTCCAGCCGCTTCGGATCAGCGCATCTGCTCGCAGGAAAGGCTGACTTCTGAGATCTGTGAGTGGGTAGCGGAGAGAGGGGTGAGACAAGGGAACACACATGTTAGCTAACTGGGAGGTCAGACTCTGCTCAGGCGTGGGCTTGACAGCATGCCTCTTGCATTTGAATTCTAGTCATACACCCTCAGAGTTGAAGTCACAGTGGTATAATCAGAATAATAAATTGTTCATCTTTTCATGTATTAAACTTGTAAATAATCTGTTAGAAATGTTGAAATGGTGTGCTGACCAAACAGAGAACGACACCTCCCCTTAGCCTTGGATTTCATGATAGTGATCGTAAAATCCCAGACTATTAGAGTTTGTTGTGTTATTGCAAAACCACTTACAGTTTATCACAAATGTAGAGACAAAAATGAGACACAGCAACATTAGTATTACTATTACAGTTATGGTGGTCAACCAGCTCGAGTAGTTCTGAGAACAGTAATGCGACAACATGGTCGTAGCTTATAAAAGTAAAGCTATGGAATCAACATAAAGCTTCGAGTACAATTAAAAAAGAATAAAAAGCATGTATATTTATCTAAACTTAAAAGAACCTCTCAGAGCTGGTTGAACACGCAGCTGTTTAGCACATTGCACTTGACTGTTAGCAGGGACACAGATAGCGGACATTGTGGACGGATGAGAGACCGATGCAGATTGGACATTGAACATGCGACACATAAATGGGCAAAACAGTGGAAATCTACTGTAAAAGAATACACATCTCTACCTAAGCTCCTGTCATAGGGAAGAGGAGCTGTTGGGGGAAAACCCTGCCAGCGTAACTTCCACTAGGCTCTGTTCAGCACGGGTTGAGTGAGATTTAGAAAGAATTTGTAGTTCGACACAACGTTATTTTTTTTCTGTTGTAGTAAAAGCGATGACAGTTGACAACTGGAAAAGGAAATAAGCAACTGTCTAACTTTTTGTGTGTGGGGGGGGGGGGGGGGGGGGGGGGGCGTTGCATAATGTAACTGTTTGTAAAGAATCCTATCTACACCTGAAGCGCTTCAAGCAGCTGACGACACTGTAGCAGCACATTGCAGCCAGAGGGCCAAGCAGGCCACGATTCAGCCGGGCTACCTTCCTTACCCTTGCTTTAGCAGTGAAATACACTGTCATTTATCTTCTGTTCTGCTGAAGAGGGTAGAATAAACAGTGAGGGTGGAGGAAAGAAGGGCAACATGTTAGAGGGAAACCAACACCAACCAGGTTAGTCTTGTGGGAAAAGGCCTTGTTGAACAAAACATAATGCCAAACCTCTTTATGCTAGGCTTAAACTGGCGCTGTGTGTTTGAGCTATTAATTAAAATCAGCCATTGAACAGGCATGTATAACATTGGATTGGTGAGTCTTAGTATGTGCACAACTACCCTTCTTAGCTTTAATAGGAAATGTGAATGGGTTCACATTGGAAAATCAAAGAATAAAAAATACTAACCAGCAATCAAAGAGGTTTGGCTGACTTTAATCTTAGTTATGGGATAGATGTCTTTTGAGGTAGACCACACACACACACACACACACACACACACACACACACACACAGCCACCAGCGATGGCCGACATTAGTATGAGATAGGGGAGAAGGAGTTGTGGTTCATGCCGCATGCACAGTGGGCTTAGGGTTACGAGAGACACCTGGACAACCTTGGCATTAGGGGTATAGGGACTAGCTGTTGGAGTCGTCACAGAGGTTGGCGTCACAGAAGAACCGTGAGCCGCGCTTAGCGGTGCGGGCCGTAAAGGGTACGCTCTTCAGAACTGAGGGGAGGAGGGGGGAGGGAAAGAGAACACGTCACACCTGAGACACAAGCTGTCCTGGAAGGGGACACCGCCACTTCACAATACAATGCAGGAACTGCAGGCACCATTTGTAAACACAGGTTTCCTATTCTCAAAAGTCAGGTCTCTAAAGAACAGACCTTGTCCTGCTCTCATGGCAACTGCAGGAGCGACGGCGCCATATTTAGCGCCCGTCTTAATGAGAGTAACTTAGAAAAGAAACACTTCTCACTGCTGCTGTTAGGCCACAAGGAGAGAGCATTATGAATATTGTTAACATAGCAAGTAGACATCTTTCATTTAGGTGTTGATTAATGGAGACACACATGTTAAAGTTGGCTAAGTCCCTGTCCTGAGGCCAGAGTGGTGACCGACTGCTTCACCTAGCAGGAACAGGTCAACCGGTCAAGTTGACTTCCCGAATCAGTAGTGCTTGACTACTATTGCATTGTTGAAGTACAGACATTTTCATGTCTAAGGCTTAGTAGCTTAGCTGCACACAAGTGAAAAAGATTCCGACAGAAGGCCACTGAATAGCTCCTGATAAGTGCTGGGATCTAATTGTGGTGTGGTGTCTGGACCACGTAGCACAGAGTGCACTGCAAGGGGGCTGAGCAGTGGATAACCACAGTCATCTTAGGCCTGGGACGACGGGGGCTTCTGGGGCCTGTGGGCGGGCTGCGAGGGGTCCTGTCTGGCCCACCTGTGATGATGTCCTCAATCGTGCCGTCCTTGCCCTCGTACACCGGCCGGTGGTCTTTAGCCTGCCGCTTGCGCAGCTCTGCAATCAGCTCATGCTGCTGTTGCTTCTTCTTCTTCTCTTGGACCTAGGGTGGAATGGGGAAAACGGGCCGTCGATTTAGTCAAAGCACACGTCTAACTGTTGAATGATCTTGAAATAATTCGTTCCGGAGCAAGTGGCACGCCGAAACTGCACCTTGGGGTCCTGCTGTTTAGCTTCTTGAGCCAGTAGCTTCTCTCTCATGGCTTCCTCCTGCTTTTTCCTCTGTTCATTGTCCTCCACTGCCTCCTGTAGAGCAGACAAAATGGAAGCCGGTCAGAGGAGAGGGACTTGAGCTCAAACAAATCCAATTCAAAACACTTGCCAAGCTAGGAAACAAACGGTCTCTTTTAGAATAGAGGAAACTGGTGCGCTTTCTTATACATGACCTGCAAATCATCGCTCTCTCTCATATCTCACTCCCTTTCTCGCTCTCAGCAGGAACACACACACAAACACACACACACACACACACACACAAACATGAAGACACACGTATCCAGGTCCTTGTGGTGCACGTTTCCTCGAGCAGATCCATAAATCCACGCGGAGAACAATCTGAGGAAGTGCACTGTGTAGCGGGCCAGGGCGGGGCTGATCCGGAGGTCAGAAGGGGGGGTGGGGGGGTCCAGGGCCCAGTCCAAACACCACAGCTGCAGCTCCAAAGATCAACCCAGCTGGCCTTTCCTGTTTTTTGGCCTCTGACTCCACACCACGTCCTGTGGTACACACACCACGCTTTGCAGCCCTCCGCTTTGAGAGGCAGAGGGACAACGCCCTGACTAACCTTAGGGGGGACGGGGGACGGGGGACGGGGGGGGGGGACTTCCCACAGGACAGCGAGACAGTAACCCGCCCCTTAACACGCATGACAGTGAGGAGACGGGCTGCTCTCCGGTTGCCTGCCCCTCACCTTGTAGGCCCTGAGGAAGCGCACAAACACAGGGAAGAAGACAGAGGGCGGAGTCATCTTGGCGTTCTCCCCAAAGTAGTCCACCACAGTGTTGAAGGCCTCCTGGAACAGAGAGAGAGACGGGCATGAGAACAGAGCCATTCAAACCTTTTCTTTGAGGCCAAGTTACGGGTTGGAAATAGAATGTTTCTCCTATGATTTGACAGAAGGGTCTCTGTCTCCCGAATACTCGGGGGAAAAAAAGGTGAGAGGGAAAGGAGCACCTCGGCAGTCTTGGCATCCTTCTGCAGCTTGTCCAGCTGTGTGTCGCTGGTCTGGAGGAAGCCCTTTAGGACAGAATGGTCGTGGAGACTACACTCTCGCCTGATCAGGTCCATGCCCTTCCCCAGCTCCCGCACGTCCAGTATCACATTCTCTAGAGACACTACACACACACACACACACACACACACACACACACACACACACACACACACACACACAAACAACCATCAATTTGAATTAGCCCATAACAGTCCATAACAAAAGGTAGCAGTTGCTCATATTTAACCTAAGTGCTTGTGTACCCACCTGCGGCAGCTTTGTCCACGAAGTGTAGCTCATTGTAGAAGTTTGCCAACTCAGGAAACTTCTCCTTCACAATGAGAGCAATGTAGTGCAGCAGGGTCATCTTCCTGTCTGTGGACTTTGTGTCCAGCAGCTGTGGCAGGGGACAAACACAAGGACGTGTTAGTCAACGGCCCTGAAACATGAACTGTGCAGCCCATTATGAAAGAGACCAACCAATTTATCTAGTGTGTGCTACTTTATACACACCAGATCGAGACTTTGCAATTTGAACCCATACACAGATCCTCTCTTGCTACTGTTCATGTAGTTTCCCAAGGCCAAGATGATCTGAAAGAAGAAAACAGGGTTTGATAGTGGAGCACCACATTTAGGAGTGTCCATAAGCAGTGCGTGGCAAGGATTCGCCCCATACTTCAAGTATTCTTTTTAACTTCGGAGAGGATTTGACGGAGGCGGACGCGGCGATGATGGCATTGAGTTGCGGCGTCAGCAAGTTGATGTTGTCCGAGTAGTTGCCCACGAAGGTGATGATGTTCATCCGCTGCGTGAGCCGTTCGATCTTGCTGAAGAAGAGCATGAAGCGGTCCTCCTCCGTCAGCTGGTCCAGGGGGCGGCGCTCACGCTCGTACTGACGGAACACTTTAACCTCCGTCTCCGTGGGCAGGAAACGCATCAGGCACTCCACGAAGTCCACCGGTACGGCCTTCAGGTCAAACCTGCGGAGGGGTACGACAGCTCCGTCACAGGGTCACAGAGGTTTTACAAGAGCAACGGGGCGGCAAATTAGAGCACGAAGACCTGATGAAGATCCAACTGGATCGAAACGTTGTTTATTTAATAAATGTATATGCCTTTGAGTCAGTGTGCCGGTTTCCCTATTACTCTTTTGATGACTACCTTTTAAGGAATCTAGAACCTAAAGTGATGTGCATATACATATACTCCTTCAACTTGCAAATTATAGTACGTCTATAACCTATACATGATCATGGCAATACGGAGTGCATACTAAAATAAACATTATTGTGTGGGCACATGCATACTAGGTTTCAACACTGTGTTCAGAACAGCATACTTCTCTATAGCTTTGCATATCTCTTCTGTGCTTTTGTTGGCTTTACGCAGCGTGATGGCCAGGTTCTTGGAGCGGTTGGCATCCAGCAGGCTGACCTTGTTGGCGGTCTTCTGGGCCACCTTGCTCTTAGGACAGGCCAGGTCCACTATTGGACCCTGGGCTCTGGTCTTGAACATATCCTCAAACCTTTCCAGATCAAGTTCCTACACGCGCGACCATACAAAGAATCATTTTTTTAAAGCTAGGTTGTCAGTCAATCGACGATGTTTGAAAGTCGGAATGATTATAAAAAGGGATTTGATGCTTCTCTGCATCGATTCACCTCTAGTACACGTTCATCGTCAATCTCGTTGAAGACTGTGCCGTTGATCTGGTTGGGTTTCAGAGCAGTCCAGTTGAACACCGGCAAGCGGAACTTGGTCTTGATGGGTTTCTTGATGCGGATGGCTGAAAGATAGCATCACTCCGAATTACAGTATGTTGATATAAAATTATCGCGTGTGTAACGTGCAAAATTTGTGTTTTTGCCACTTTCAACCGCTGAGCTTCACCTAGAAATTAGGTGTCTCAGTCACACAGACAAGGTATATAGCTTGGCTAATATCAGCTCACCTGAAAGGCCAAGGCTGAGGATGACAGACGGGGAAGTTCCTGGCAGAGGTGGGGCCAAGGGAGGCGGTGGGGGTGGTAAATGTGCTTCCTCTCCTAGAAATAAAACAACTCTTATTAGCAATTAATACAGCTATTCTTGAAATCAAGTTAGTGTGATGAACCTTAATACGTTGGTTCAGGCATTTGTAAGTAACTAAATGCAAGCGTTGCTGTCTGTCTGCACCCTGAGACAGAGGAAACACCCTGAGGATTTCCCTTTCCTGTCTGGACTAGGCACCCCACTGTGACCTGGCTGGGCACACAGATGGGGCACAGCGGGGGGCTGGAAATAGACCAGCTTTGCTCTCCATGCGCTCCATAGATGTCCACCTTCACACGCATGTGTCACCAGATGGGATTACTAATAAAGGCATGGCCGTGTACCTGGGGCAGGGGGGAGAGGAGGAGGGGGTGGCGGCGGAGGTGGTGGGGGCGGCGGGGCTTCACTAGCTGGAGGAAGGCCGGCTTCTGGTCCGCCTAGTCCCGTTGACCCAGCTGACGGTCCCATCGACGACTGCCCTATTACACCCAGAGTGATACCAAGGCCGGTGCCGCCGCCACCACCAGCACCACCGCCACCGCCCCCTCCTAGGGGCTCGATGGCGATGTCGCCGTCAGGCTGCTTGCGTAAGCGGATGGTGCCCTGCTGCTCCAGCTCCAGGAGGCGCTTTTCAATGTTGTGGTGCCTCTGAAAGGCAGCGTCCTTTTCCTTGATCATCCTCCTCAGGGTGGTGACCTGGGTGTTGGTCGACTCATACGTCTCCTGCGCAGTCACCAGGGGGAGGTAGGGATCACAATGGCATGACACATCGAAACAGAGCACTTCCTTTCGCTACTTGCTAACACAGCATTATTTTATTTTGGACCGTGGCAAAATGAAATGCTGACACGATTTCAGCGAAAAAGCAAAAAAACAACAACGACAGTCAGCTTACCCTGATCATGTTAAAGTCCTTGTCTTTCTGAAGGAGCAGCTTCTCCAGATCGGCTACTTTCATCATGGTCTCATTTTCGACATCCAGCAGCTTCTCAGTCACCTGAAGCGGCAGCGGAGGGAAACGAAGGCGATCAGAGTGCTTACGCAGCTTCAATGAAGAGAGAGAGCAGACTAGAGGGATGAGATACATTTATTGATCCAGTGGGCATGTATGCCAGCTCCACTCCCTCTGCATCTCATCTGCGCTCTCAGGGGCGTTAATGTGAAATTGGATGCAGTCATGATGCCCAGCGTGACACAGCAAGTAAGGCTGGTGCAGGTTTCACTTTTGAATTTGGACTGGGAAGACATGTTTTGGGGGGAATTCGAAGGGGAATGTGCACCCTCCTCCCCCATAATTCCTGGGCCCTGAGAGCAGGGTTTGTTTTGAATTTCCCAGAATGATGTTAAGTCTGCCTATGACCTTTCTGAGTGACAACGGTCCTTGCAATGCAGTGTGGGATTCCAGGGCAACAACCCAACACCCCGAAGAAACGGGACAAGAAAAATAACAACACAGCCGATTGTTCTCAACAAACGATACAGCGAAGGGACACTCTCGCTACTTTTTCAAATGAGATTCCCTGAAGCATTTCAAGAATAAACGGAAAAGCATTATACTGGCAAGAGATGTGCTGCAACCTTGCAATGTACAGTATGCAGCTGGGGAGCCTCAGCAACAGTACAGCACAGAGGCAAACAGAGAGCAGTGTTGGTGGTCCACAGTGGGTGGGGCCCTTACATGAGACAGATGCTCCTCCAACTCATCCACCTTCTCCAAGGCTGCATTCTTAGTCTCTGCGTCTTCCAGCAGACCACCCACATCAAATACGTTGTCCAGGTAGGCCTGGATCTGAACTGAGAGCTTGTCGCTTTCTGTGTGTTTGGATTTCTGGCAGGGAGAAGATATACCATTGTGAGGGTACAATCAATGCAATCCAAATCAATGTAATTCATTTTCAATCAATGTATTACAAATGAATGTAATTGATTTTCAATTGATGTAATCGAAATGAATGTCATTGATTTTCAATTAATGCAATCCATATTGTGTCTAGTCTTTTTATACCTCCAGGAAGTCATCCAAGCCCAACTTGGTGAATTCATACTGCAGGTGAACCCGGAAGTTCATGTCCTCCACCGAGTGGACCACAATGTTGATGAACTGCATGCAGGCCACCTACCAGACAGAATCGAACAGACACATTACACTTGCGTGTATGTGCATTGTTGATATGCCGTTTATACAATGAAAATGTAAAGAAATTAACTCATGAATACAACTTGAAACCCAAATTGGTTTTCCAGACTTTATAGGGCATACCACTTACCATGAAGTCAATATTTCCATCCTCACAACGGAAGTAGTCCATTAACTTCTCAAAGCGATGTTTCTCCTTGCACACCTGAAAAGTGAAAAGGGTATCAAAGGGGCGGCATTCTTGGAATTTCCCCCACGAAAGGTCTACAAATGATTCATCTTCCTACCCACTGAACTGGAGACAAATAATCTTAGAATCATTGCTGGAAACTTCTAAAAGCAACTGATGTGAAGCAGAGCCTCAGGTTATAATCTTGACCCTTTGCCAAGTACTGTACAGTAATGTGAGCAGAGGTCAAAACAAACCATTTGCAGTGAAAGTCCCTCCTAATTACAGCAATTCATGGGAAAAGAAGAGAGTAGAAATAACACCAAGGACAATAGATCTCGCCACACACCCACATACAAACATTCTGGCAAGAACGAAAGAAAGTAAGAAAACAAACTAAATGGGTTCTCAACGACTAAAATATGTATTTTGTAACCTAAACATATATAGCCCTCATGCCAAATTGACATCCCAGTCTGGCACTGTTTTTGTCGGATTAATAGTAAATCCTAGCGCAGTGTTGATTCAGAACCCGCGGCGGCCATCTAGTAAACATTTTAAAAACTGTCACCATTAATTACGCCTTCATCCTGTTTATTTGTGTAAGTATCACCACGGAGCTGTGGCTCCCACCATGTTTTGACTGGCTGGCTGATTAGCCACTGGAGCTGAGATTGCATGGTGATTGACTTGTTCCGGTGTTTAGATGGCTACGCAGGCAGTAACGAAGAGGCTAAGAAAACCTTTGAGGGCCACTCTCTCCCATCGGGGAGTTGATCCTTATCGCTGCCCAAGGCTGCCTCACATCTGTTGGCGTAATGAGACGACCAACCCTCAGACAGATCACTGTAGGGCTTCGCTTGCACAATCACTTCGTTGGACGACTCGGGACCTCTTTATCTTCACCTCTCTACACCGGACCCTTATGCTTCCACACGCCTCGTTAAAGATGGACATGCAGTGTGTTGACGTGTCATTAGACTGGAAAATATCAACTTCTCACATAGTAAACAATATATTAGCATGGCGCCTCGATTGACAGGGCAGAAGTCGATGTTGTTTGTTTCGTAGAGAAGATTTTTTTATTGCTGGAATCACACTGTTTGAATTTCATGGTCCATTCGGACTCCGGATAAACTGCACCTCTTTGAAGTTGTCGAATGCAGAGAGGATGATCTCATGACCTCCTCTGACCAGACACACCGCAGCCAGCAGCTCCAGAACTAGAGCTTTAGTCCTGTGGGCATAACACACTGTCATCAGTGCTAAACATAGGGTCAAGTTAAATTGACATGAAAGGTAAGTAAGTCTGCTCTGCATTTTATAAGGGAATGGCCTATAAATACATTTCCCAAGACATACACTATTATTAACATAACGTCAGACGAAAACTGTAATCCAAAATCCATAGTATGATGCGAAACCCACACCGGAGAAAAGCTTTTCATGCCTTTCCAAGTGCTTACACTCCTAGGCCTCATTATTAGGTGATCAGCTCCCACGGTTTACCACTAATCCCCCTTCAGTAAACATTCCTTTAACAAGCAATATACGCCTCTGATCCGTAACATCAGAGGGAAGCCAAACCCCACAGAGAATGAGAGGCCTATCATATGAACAGGCTGCAGGGTTTCCCTGCGATTGTTCGCCCAGCCCATAATACCCTACATCTGTAGGGGAGACGAGGCACTGACTCTTACCGTGAGTTTTTATTGTTCAGGCTGAGAGCAATTTCGTTGACGGCATGTGCGTGGGACATGACCATGTTGAAGCCATACTGCAAGAGAGGAGGCAGCCAGAACGGGATGTGGTCAGAGCAAAAACCAGAACTCACTGACTCTGCTCACATCATAACCCCCGGATATACTTCGGCATCATCACACAGCAAACTCACATAAAGGACACATATGCGGCAGAGGACGGGGTCATGGTGTACCTGATAGTTCATGATGGCTCTTAAGCACATGATGCAAACATGGACGTCGTCCTTCTGGCTCACGAGCCGGGAGTTCTTGATGGTTTTGGTGTTTGTCACTGAGCCATAGCTGAAATACATGACAGCATCAACCATATATTATGGCAGCATTCAGTGGAACGACACAGCACACAACATTCGATTCAACTGGTTCTCATGGTCCAGCTAGGGCTGGGTTGTATCTGGCACGTGACTCTTGCTTTGAGTGTCGACCTTAAAGTGTGTCAGAGAGAGCAGAAGGAAAAGAAAGAGAGAAATGGCTGTGGTCTGTGTGGTTCACAGATGCGATGCACTCCGACAGGTACAGACAGCCAGTGGTTTCCTGACAGACGTTTCTCGGGTAAGGTCTTCTCGTGACAGACGTGCAGTTCAGAACCAGCAAGATTATGCTCTGCACCTCCTCTCAAACCGCTCCCTTCATCCGTTGACTTGTTTACTTACACACTCCCCACTTCATACTGGATCTCAACTCTCCAATTCTGTTTGATTCTAAAAGGCGTTCTACTGAAGAGTCACAGCAACTTTCCTCGGTGCCGAAACACAGAATCAACTGACTTGAGCGCAGATGGCCTGCTTGTTCATGCAGAGGTCAGGGGTAACTACTAATCACCCCCGCTGTCAACTATGACCGCTAGCTGTCTGGAATGCTAACGAAATAAAAAGCGTCAGGAGAGTAGGTTTAGCAGAGCAAGGCAGCAATAACAGCAGCTTGTAGCAGGGAGGGCTAGGTTAGCTATACATACCGCAGGACGGACTGGCGCGCGGAGCGGACCAGCGTGTTGCAGAAGGGATGGGTGCCATTCTGGTGCAGATCCTCTATGGACCTACTCCAGGACTTGGACTTATCAAGGGTCCCCTCCTCCCCACTCTCCAGCCCCTCAAAATTCAGCCTGGGCCCGCAGGACAACAAACCGACACAAGGACAGGCAGACGGAAAGCCAAACAAAAAGGTAGACATAAGGGGTAAGGCAAAGGGTTGGGCAGGTTAGGTTAGGAAGGCAGCTTGGTAAAGGGTCCAGGGTCATGGATAGAACTGCACCGTCAGGCTGCACAGGTAAAGCTTAATGCAACACAGAGCAAAAAGGCACGGTCCCATTCGAGTATACCTCAGCATGGCAACATTTAGTCTGCCCAGTATGTAGCATCCAAGCACTTCCAAGGAAACATAATGTATGAATGTGAGACCACCATTTAAAAGTCTAAAACAGTAGATACAACAGCAGATTGGTTGACTAAACACTTACAGCTGTAAGGAGAACTCCAAGTGTGTGTGTGTGTGTGTGTGTGTGTGTGTGTGTGTGTGTGTGTGTGGGTGTGTGCGCACTCACATGACGGCACACTGGGCAAAGGAGAGGTACTCCACCAGGATGTCCAGACCTTGGTTCTCATCATTGAGGAACTCCCTGACCCACCTGTGACGTCAGACACAGAGACAGAGAGGGCAAGCACATTCAAAACACAGCATGCCATTGACCACACTGTAAGACCTAAAGGGGATGGCAAGGGGTATGGGAGAATAGACGGAGGAGAAGCAGAGACAAAAAGAACGCTACAGTCTATACTGTCCTCCTTTTTAAGAGCTTTACACGCCTTCTTGTAGGGCTCTACATCTTCAAACACTAAAGGCAGCTCAGAATAGGGTTTTCCTCCCTTGGCAGACAGAGAGAGTTTGGCAGGACTGCAATGGAAAGAAAATGAGAGCAAGGCCACAGATTTTCTCCCCATTTAACTCTAGTTTCGTAGCGGGGGGGTTCAACTCCAAACAAAGAAATTCCCATTGCTATGGAATTTCCAATTCCAGTGAGTGAAAGAATGTAAAAGGCATATGGCTGAGAGACTGGGCTCAGGTTGAACCCTTGACAGCCATGCTATTTAGTCTGTCTCCCCCTCAAGACCCCCATGGGGCCCGGATTGGGGTAAAAAAGGCTCTCAGAATAGTCCTGAACTGCCTCTCACTGGGGGACGGTTGGTAACACAAGCTGCTGGACGGCCGATGGCGATTCAGGGAGGAAAGTTACTCGCTCCAATGTGAGTGAGGGAGAGGTGCGACGAGGAAAAGGGGAAAGAGAGAGAAGAGAGATTGGGTGGGCTAGGGTGGGGGGAAGTGGGGGTAAAAGGGAAAAGGGCGGAGGGGGGGAGGCATGCTTATTCACCAGTTTCCTGTCTACCAGGCCCTCTTGCTCCCTAGCTTTTGCAACTCTCTCTTTCTCTCCCTCTCCCTCCCTCTCTCTCTCTCTCTGTCTCTGTCTCTGTCTCTGTCTCTGTCTCTCTCTCTCTCTCTCTCTCTCTCTCTCTCTCTCTCTCTCTCTCTCTCTCTCTCTCTCTCTCTCTCTCTCTCTCTCTCTCTCTCTCTCTCTCTCTCTCTCTCTCTCTCTCTCTCTCTCTCTCTCTCTCTCTCTCTCTCTCTCTCTCTCTCTCTCTCTTTCTCTCCCTCTCTTTCTTTCCTCCTACTTTTCCTGTCCAACCAGATGCTTTTTCAGACTGTCTTGGCATTCTGAGAAATAACACATCGAAGAGGGTCCAGGATTTAGATACACACAATAAATGTAAGGTAAAGGTAAGGTGAACATACTGTGTCTGCAGCATATTTGCCATAGACTATTGTCGCGGATTTGAATGTCTTTGTGTTAAGTTACAACTAAGAATGATGACAACAATGTGGGAAGGAGACAGTGGACCCAGTCAAGAGTAAAGCCTCCTTAGTACAAATCTACATGTAGACTACCTGAGTACTGATAAAGTGGTATTGTTAGAAATAAAGTGCAGTTGTTTTGAAGTTTGAAAATGTATCACTTCCTATTTATGCATGGTTGTGTGTTTGTTTTTTTGCTGGGTTCATCATTGGTCAGCCAAGCATCCTGTCCCTCTGGCCTGTACAACAGTACTTCCTGCTCTCCACTAAGAAGGAGTCAACTGAGCAGCACAATGACTACCATCTGGGCATTGTGAAAACGAGTTCTGTATGAACTAAAGCAGGGGAGGTTGGCAGGCTAGAACAATAGGAGGGATCTGGGCACCAGGAAAAGAGTCCCTGAGGCAGGAAGAGCGGGGAAGAGGCCTTTCTTAGGGAGGAAACTAGTAATGGCACTAATTCTGTTTCCTTCAACCTCCATAGTGCTATATCCCCCTGTCTTCACTACAGAGCTGTCACAAGTTGGACTTCCAAAATATCCAGTAGGAAAAACTGGCGGTGTTGTTCTTATTTTCTTTAGTGTAAGTTATATCTGCATGTACTCAGTAGTGTAAAAGAAGAGATGACAATAGATCACCCAATGTGATTGGTCCTCAGTGAGATCTCCAACTCCCGCAAGACTTTAGTGGATTCTTGCACCCGTCGTCGAAATTTCTGCAACAGATGAAAAGAGAAGAGGACCTGGTTGTGTAAATCACTGACAACCTCGGTACAGCAAATGATGGTACCCCTTTCTTGGCCACGCCCACATAGGGCATCATGCGAGTAATACAAACACATTATAAGCACCATTGAAATTTTTAATAATACAGAGTATGTGCTTATACAACCTGGTGAAGACTATTTACAATTAGATGATAATATTTACTTGTATTTCTATGGCATGCTAATAGAGTGATGTACATGCTATGATTAATGAGGCCCTAATGGTACTTCAAATGTTAACGGTTATAAGTTTAACTATTAGCTGTTACACTTATTAGCAAATTGTAATATTCTATCACAGAACACCCAGAATTGCAACTTCAAATGAAAAATGAAAGTAGGTTGTTTTAGAATGCAAAATTTGCCATCAATTGAATTAAAGTAGGTTACCAATGATGGGCTCATTAATTGGTGTAAGAGATTATAAAATGCTAATGTGTGTTGAGCATATAGTTTACGTAAACAAGTACGTTTTGAAATGTATGATTGTGAGCCATAGCCAGGATTAAGAAACACTTACCATGTTTTATGAAATATGTGTATGCAATTATAAAGCAATCATAAGTATTTCTGCTTATAACACATTTTTTTAGCTTCATGTGAGTTTGCTCATATAAAGTGCTTCCTAATTGATTATAACTATAATGCCTAATAAATCATGCAATAGGACATGTTTAGATTCAAGCGGTGAATGTTAGTAACTGCTGTTCGACCGTAACTCTTACCTTTCGTGTGACTCCAGGATCTAAGTACCCCCTCAGTTTCTGGATGTAGGTGTGGGGTGGGTTCTTTACTTGAAATCTCTCCTAACACACAGGTTCAATTAAGTACACAGAATGAACATCGGTAAGTACCCTTTGGCCAAAAAGAGCTGTTTGTGTGTTTGTTGAAGAGGTATGTCACTGGTGCGTGCATTTTTATTTAGGATAGGTCTAGTATTCAACAAAGATGTACCTGGTCACAGATAAGGTCCCACTTTTTCTCATTGTCGTACTGTCTGAGAAGCCTGGCCTTGTCAGGAGGCAGATTCATTGAATTCTAAAACAAATAAATAAATAAAAGAGAGTAAACAGTGAACTTCACAATAACATCAAGTACACAGTTATGCTAATAAGATGTGGGGGCAGGGTTATTGGTTTTGTGTCTATTCTGGGTCATAGACTCCTGGTGTTCAGCAGAGAGTTTCGCCAAATTCGGAGTATGACATTATAACCTCACTTCCTGTTTGACTTTGTGCATCCTGTCGCATGAGATCATCATCCAAATCTCCTCTGCATGCTTGAACCTCTGAAACGTTCAGGCTCGCTGCACTTTTAGCCAGAGACTATATCAGAGAAAAGGCTATTGCCATGCCTAGCATCTATGAAGCCATAAAAAAACACCCAACACCACACACAGGAGACCTTGAGGCTACAAGTTTACGGGGGCTCAAAATGAAGTTTAATTGCTTTAACTTGTTTTGGGGCGCTATTCAATGTATGCATTTTACGGTGGCACTAGTTACTCTGTAACTTAAACCAGGGCCATATTACTTAACAGTCGGAACAGCGACTTCTTAGAACGACAGATGAGCTTCTAGACAGGGGTCAATTTAGAAATCTTTTAAACATTGGGGTAGTGCAAGAGAGTGAGTTTGCTGGCCATCACCCTCTGAAACTGATCTCCTCAGCGTTTCTCTTTGAAGAGACATGAAGGACTGTTTGCACAGGATCCCCCGTTTAGTCCGCATCAACAGTGCCCCGGAGCCTCGCCACATACTGGCAGTCAGCTTGGCCTTTAACCCGTGCCTATAACTTACACTTCTCTAACTCATACCAACTGCTCTTTTCCTCATGTAATCCCCTTACCACCAGTAGCCACAGCATGTGGTTGCTGGATCACACAAGCCATATACTTTTTTAGTTCCAAGGGTAAGCATGCAATGACTCATAGAAGGGAAAGCTCACATGCTAGTATTTTTATTTGTTTTCCACACTGGGACTGTTAGCTCCGTCCATCAGCACACATAGTGAATCATCTTGCCGGGCAGAATGATGACTTTAGAAATTGCATAGTATTCCCGTCCAACATTACTGTGGGTGCACAGTACATTTGACTGTGTATGTCTGTCTGCTTCAAACAAAGCCTACACACAATGGTGCAGTGCTGCCTCTACACCCTTCCATATGTCCAGCACAGATAGATGTTTTTTATTAAAAAGGCCAACTACTTTGATCCCTGGAATTGTCAGAAACCACATTCAAAGACAGACATGGCAACCATAATCCCCAGTGCTTTGAAAGTTTGCAAAGAACCTCTTCAGTCCCTGCAAATTTTAAATGATAAGAAGCCTGCAAACTAATTTGGACCCAGACAGCACTGGACAGCAGTGAGAAATGTTACATTGGAGCACTTAGACAGGACTTGCCTTCCAAAACCCACACCGAATAGAAAAAAGGAGATACGCCATGCATTCCAGATGTCCAGAATTACAGTAAGAATGTGATGCATTTATAATGGTTACAAACTTTGCAAAAACTGATCTCCCTTTACCTCTCTACATGTCTATCCTCCCCCTTTTCTGGGCTATTTTCCATCTTGGAAGGTCACACACTTTGAGGAGTGGGACATTTAATCTGTCTCTTCTTCAAAATGTCAACACAGGGTGGGAGAAACCCACAAACTTCCATTTGCAACTGTGTAGGGAAAGATTTTGAAATGAGACCAAATAAATAAAGCAGATGACAGTTAAAGCTTAGCAGGACTGCTGATGTGGCATGCGATTGGGCCAGATACATACACGCTCATGATGACATTTGATTAGACCATTTATCGGTCTCAGCATCTGCCTAGGCCCAGAGCCATTTGCCTTTGTTTTCATGGTCAACAATGAAGTTAAAGGAAGAAACTCAGTCCCCAGGGTAAATAGGCAAAAGCCAGGGTTCTCTCTTATAATTCAATTCTGAGCACAAACTGCAACTGTCAGACAGAGAGCTCCAGAGCCTCCTGATTAGGTTATTTAAATCTAAAGGGCAGGGGTGTTCCTAAACACAACAAACACTATTCCTTCATTCTGGTGGTTTTGGCAAAATATAAATACGAAAATACTTGCTTTTATCCCGAGGGAGACAATAAGTGAGAGCTAGCTTCTGTGACAATATTACAATGCATGATAACACTAATAACTCTCTAGTGTTTTGTTTATTTTTCTCAAACTTAACGGTTACAGCCTAAAGGTAAGCACACACACAAGTGTGTATGTGCTTAGCACACCTGCCGGCGAGATACCAAAACTGAAATAAGGATAGTATTGCAAGAATGAACTTAAATGGAATGGTAGTAATGTCTTTCTGCAAGGTAGAAAGGATGTTTCCTCTCCAGCTAGATTTGAGTAATTGAAGCCATGTAACCCAATTTTGTTAATTTCATTTCACTTTCTACTTCAACGATACTATCTTGCACATCCTGCGTTTTCCAAACTTTCAAAGTAAAACATTTTGAAAAAAGGTAAAGGCCTTTGAAAAAGATCCAATGCTTTACTGTCCTTTTGAAGGAGGGAAAATATGACAAAATATTTTTTAAATGTTTGGTGCTTGTTTTGTTGCCGTGCTGCCCACAAACTCTCTCCTCTCCAAAGGCTTTCTTGTGTGACCTGCGATGAGCTTGACAAAGCATTCAATGTAGGGCTTTGTAAAGTGCCATTCCAATCCCCTGACATTTGAGATATTTTTCCAAAAGCAGATTTCAAACAATTGCTGGTGGGCAGGGTCAATATGTACCCCCTGGTGCTGGGAGGCACACAGACAGGCTCCTGTACAACACTACACTAATACTCGGTCCAACCAGACAAACTGGTTTTACCATCATTATTGTCCAAATCACCAAGTCCCCATTGTTACACTGCAAACAGAGGGCCTGTTTTAATATAGAGCTGAGAGGAAAATGGAATGGAATGAGACTCCTTAACAAACATTTAACAAACTGTTTACTCTGTGGTCTAGACTGCGGTGCTACTTCTGATCTTTGACCTTCAACAAGTGGTCTGGATTCTTTTTTTTGCTATAGGACCTATGCTCACATTTGCCTCTTTTTTAATCAGTCTTACATTGACACATGGCCAAAGTCACACAATACATGTAGACATTGGAAAGAGTACATATAACAGGGTGAATGGGCCGAGAAATTGAAGAAAGCGCGGGCGTGCAAGGGCGAGCGAGAGAACCGTAGAACAGAAACACAGGGGCAGCTACGCGAGGTACTTCCAGAAAGGAGAAAGAGAGAGCAGGACATAAGATGAGTAGGTAAGAAAAGAGACGTGTCTCAGGGCCCACCAGTTTAAGTGTTGGATGGTGTCAGGTTGCAGGCTGACGAGGCAGCTGGAGGCCAGGAGAATCATCAGAGGCTGGGCAGAGCCTTCGGTCACGCACAGCCCCAGTTCAGTCACACCACGCTCACCAGAAGTCAACGGGCAACCTAATCTGACCAAGTCCAGAGCGCTCACTAGGTTGGATCGGCTCACTGATTTCTAGTTACCTTTGGGTGACTTTATGACCTGGAACTTGGCCGTAAGCTGCAACACCAAGAGCTGAGAGACAAATGGAGGAGCGACAGGATGTTTCCCCAGCCTTTTCCCACAGCTCAATCCTCACGTTGGGATAAGACAGGACAGACACCAAACCAAACTGGTACATGACTAAGAGTACTCTAGGTCCCTATCGACGGAGCTTCCTCTGATAGGCCCCTTTCTGACTGAAAATAACACTAGAAAAATAAAATACTGTTGGCGTATTTTTAGAAGACACTCTGTTTTGTTGGCTTTGCTTTCTGTTCCGTTTCCGTGACAGTCATGTATTAAAGAAAATTCTCTGTGGTTTATTCAGAAATATTGAAATGTTCAGAAAAACGATGTGTTGTTGAAACCCTCTGAAAATCTGTGGTTCACTGTGAGCTGTCTCATTAAGAAGCCTACTGCACAAACACGGTGGGATTATTTTAGAGTGAGTGTTCCCCACAGAGTGAGAGGTATATATGAGCGAGCACTGTCATCAGCGGAGCCACAATGTAAATCATATGTGGAGAGGCCTTCTCATTCAACAATTCTATTTGGACATGAAAACGAATTGAAACCATTGTGAAGGGGAAAGGGAAATAGACATGGGTGAGGTCAGACCTCTGCCTCTGCCACCCCCTTGGAGTACAAGCAGGCAAGACCTAAGGTACAACGCAGCTGGACATGGTACCAGTCAGAGCACTTGGGAGTTTATTCCGTTCACTTGCAAAATGGAACAGACATGTTGCAAGTACACCTTTCTTTCAAAGGAAGGGGCTGATGTAGTACATTACATACCTTCTTAAAGATGCTAAATACTAATGAACTAGACATAGCGACCAATAGAAATATTCATTCATATATTCAAATGTTCTACAAGTTCTCAACCTCTAGAGGACTCCTCAAAAACAGGTTTTTTAAAACAGAAGTGTGTTTTATTATGTATTTTTTGTACTGAGCACATCTCTCGACAAGGGAAGCAAACCCTGTCTATTGAGATTGGGCTGTGGACCAGTCTTTTTGCTGGATATAGCTCAAGATAAACATCTCCCTCCTCCCAAAATAAGAATGTTACCCTATAAGAGTCTATTATGCCCTTCTCAGGCCAAAGTAGTGCAGTCAGAAATAGAGCCACATCAGCCTTCATCTCTTTCAACCTCCCTCTATGACCCCCGCCCTCGCCGCCTCCTAGTCATCGCAACGGTGGGAATACCAGTGGGGCTCCGTCAGGATGGAGGACCTGGAGGAACGACGTCATCGGACAGTCAACATGGGTGGGACTTGACACCATCTGAAGATACACACGGTTGGCCGAGCCCCTAAGACGGCCGTTAGGGACACTGTTTGGCTTTCTCTGCCTCACAGGGAGGAGGCACAATGAGAGGAGACAGGACAGGAACCACAGCTGTCGCCGTCGTCATGGTGCTGCAGGGACTTCCTCGGATTTCCAGTAGATAGAAGCTGGCCTTGAGTATGTGCTGTCTGTCGGAAGCGGTTACCTTCTTGATGAAGGCGCTGTACGTGTATCTTTGTGTGTGTTGTTTTGTGTGAGAATTTGTCGTTGTATGTGTGCGTCAGTTTATGTTAGCTTTTGTTTGTTTAGAGAAGGGGGGGGGGGGGGGGGGGTTGAGAGGGGTGGGGGCGGGTTGAGAGAGTGAGAAATAGGGATACAAATGAATGTTGTTTTTTTCCGGTTCTCAGGTAAGACCAGCTCAATTGAAAGAGGCTGAGTGGAGTGTGACAAAACATTCAACACCCCTAAACCCCCCCCCCCCCCCCCCCCTGTTCTCCACACCGTCACCTGATCCATGGGCTGCTATTTATGAGGTAACACGAGCCAGGCAATCACAACAAAGCACAAACGTCGCACAAAGACCATGGGCCACCACTGAGGCCCATAGAGCATCCACTGCCACTCCAGCCAGAGACAGTGAGAGGAAGTAGGGATGATGAAAATGCGGGGGGGGGGGGGGGGGGACAAGGTGTCAGGAGAGGGAAGGGATGGATGAGACGCTATCCCTCACCTCCTGCTATGCCTTGTTTACAAAACAAACATAAACAAGCACTCCGCTGCCACATTACGATTAGGTATTAACACAACAGCAACCTACTTAGGTCAAGGTATTCAGCCTGTTTACCCACAAAGCTAAGACCGATGGCCAGGTCGGTCCTGCAATGTGAAACCTCAAGCAAGACTGTGATAAAAACTTCCAGCTAAACTGACCCCCCGAATCGAAATCAAGTAAATAATGTTGGTGGCAACCATGCACTCTTATCACAATGTATCTCATTAAGAATTTTAACTCTTTAAAAAAGTTGTTTAAAGTTTGAATCAGCATAATAGTGTATACACCCAAGTATACATTTATTATAGGATTACAAATTTAATTTATAGCGGTGTGAAATCAGTTCTAGGGAAAATAAATCTGTGCTCACTGCCATTCTAATGGCAGAGACGTGGCCTGCGAGCTGTTAAACACAAATCAAAGAGGTTAAAATCCTTATTACACCCTCTTGATGCCGCAGTTAACAGCAACACAGTTAACAGCTGTGTTGTGAATCTTACAGCCGGGACTGCTCTGCTACGCTATGCTCTGCTCTGTACTGCATGCGGTCTGAAAGCCCACGGATAAGTGTGAGACCCCACCAATCTTGGGATTAAAACGTTATATAGACCCACAAATTGAACTCAAACTGGATCCATTCTCACCTCACTTTGGTCACAGGATAGATTTTTTTGGATCGTCACCCATGTAGAATAACGCACACATTCCCTTTTAAACCGCAGCTGAGACAAACCGGAAAATTCCAGGCCAAGACCAGGGGTGCAGACCTTGGATGCAGAGGCGTCATGCACCCAATTTTCTTTGAAGGGGGCACAGTTTCACCTCTCCATTTATTATACGCCGGAAAGCCACTTCAGCGTACTACGGATTTGATTTCAAACCATTGTCCCAAACAATTTTGTGAATCGGCATGACGCCTCTGTTTGGATGGACAACTCTAAGATTAAGATAAGTTTCTCAGCTGGGTCATTGCCCCGGTGAGCATGGTGGATGTCAGTGTCAGAGAAAAAGGTTTCTACTAGACACTGCCTTCTAATAGCTACACTTGACCCAAATTCCGGCCCAAAAGCAGACAATCCCACGACCATGCAAAACCCTAATCAATTGTTGAGATGCATATTTCTGTGCTTAACACATTGCTCATACAAACACTTTTTCTACCATATTTATTGACCTTCTGAGTTCTACTGTAAGACAATTATCACCAGAATGAAATGTGATTATCTTGCAAACAGGGCCAGAGATGAACAAAGCAAATCTCAAGGCTGCGGGCCAAGGTCACAAAAAGATCCAGATGTTAAAATGGCAATGTGATAGAAAATGTTCTACGTTATCTAATAATTTAGAGCTTCTGAATTGGTGATCGAAATGCATTACAACAGTACATTAGTACATTAAGACGTATGATCCTGTAGACTACATTTGTTTGGACACAGGAAAGCTGAGGGGCCCAAAAATATCAACAGAGTAATAAGTAAGATCCAAACAAATGGCTGCTAGGTCAGGAATAAGAGCCATTAATTTGTTCCAACATCCTGTTTGTTAGACCCTGTGTGTCCATGTAAGACCTAGGAGGCCCCTGCCAACAGAGGATATACATACAGAATGTCCGGAATGCAGGTATATGAATAGTCTAAAAACCCAGGTATATGAATAGTCTAAGAACCCAGGTATATGTATAGTCTAGGAACCCAGGTATATGAATAGTCTAAGAACCCAGGGCGGTCAAGGCTTTTGACACCCCCCCCCCCCAGAAAGAGCGTTAGAGATTGGCCTGGGAAGAGACAACAGACCTCAGTCAGAACTATGTACAGTCTAAGCAATACTGAGAACAAATGAGGTTTTTAATAATTTTTTATCGATTTTGACTGTTCTGTTTTCCTAGGTCAAAAGAAGGAAGGAAAAGGGTTCTGATGGACTGAAGGGAATGAAAACGGACCACCTGGGAAAAAAGTCCCAAATACTCACAGGGCAAAAACTACGCGGAATTTACAACATGTGAATCATTATGTTCACTTCATCAGTCCAATGACTAAAAGTGTTCTGTCTTTCTCACTTTCGTCACTCTCTTCAGACTGATAGCTGTAGATGCGGGCAACCCCAGACTAACATTGAAAAGCAGAAATGAAAACAACGTGGGAAATGAGGTGATGCTACAAGGCAGAGACTTTGTGATGTAAATTCAGAGTGCTGGAAAATCATAAATGCACACACGTTGGCCAGTTTTAAAAAAAGGTAGTGTCTCGAGCTATAGCGCGTTAGCTCTTTAAATTGATTTATAGTGGCTCCTCCGAGCGTCCACGTATAAAGAGTGCAGCAGCACAAAAGGCACCAGGGGATGAGGCCCCCCTCTTTAAAACAACACCGACTGACAGAGTCCCCATTGTATTGAGGAGGAAGCCATTGCTACAACGTAGAGCCTCACAGTGCAGCTGCATCAAAGCAGCACCCCTTTTTTTATTTTTCATGCCAACACACACATATACTCACTCAAAACTCACACGCAAGCAAATATATGCATGCACCCACACACATGGGTCTTACTAACAAAATCCTAACTTTTCCCACATTTGCATAAATACAACATTCATCAATCTGCATAAATCAACATTTGAAGACACTCACTTTAAAGGCCTTTGCAAAGAGTTATTACATACACTACATGTCTATTTTAGAAACTTACGTTTGACCAATCAACCACTCTTGATTGTTACTATGGACTCCCTGAAGTAAACTAATCAGTCATTTAGATGAACTTAATCACTCATCCACACAGCCCAGGTTCAACTCATGCACGATAGCCCAGTCTTGCTTTCGCACACATGCTCTTCGCAATTACTGCCAGGGAAAGCACTAAAACTGTCCATGAAGCCTAAACTAGATTGAGAACCACACAGCCTGAGGGTGGAAAGAGCCAGGTGGACTGACCCACCGCCTGCACTCCTTTCTAAAACCATGCTGGCCGTGCTCTTGCGTCCCAGAATCTTCCTTTCTCTGGGGCTTGGTGTTTACGGAGACAGGTACACTTTCCCAGCTTTAGTTAGAACAAACAAACAAAGGCGTATTATTCCCCCAAAACCCCAAGCACCACACCCACTGTCTCATTTGAGGGGTGGAATCAAATTGAATGAGGGGGCGTGAGTGGAAATGCCAAATTGACACATAAAATACAATCCCTTGACAAAGGAAAAAGTACCCACAGCGTGACTCTGTTGGTTAAACTTTAGGGGGATCTGTTCACCACAACACGTCAGTAGTCTGTTTTAGGAGCCCCGCTCTCATCATATCAGAGGGACTGTCTAGGTAAATGTTGTCAGTGGCTGTCAGTTGTCAGACTTACTACTGCTAACCTTCCCATGTTAGCCAAACAACATTGGGTGAGCTAAAAAATGAACTGAACTTTCCAGCGAAAAGAAAAAAAGCACACAGCTTTTACGTCTGTGTGCGCTCCTTTCTAAAGAGTTGGTTAAGTCATTACAACCCAGTGCAGTGGTAGACAGCCATTTCAAAGGGAATTTTCCCTCTTATATATCTCCTGTGGCCCCAGCCATGCAAAGCAGACCACAGGAATCCGACAGCAGAGTGGTGCGGGGGCACTTTGAAAGAAAATCCGACCAGAGCACCCAGACCCCTGCTCCTGCCATACACCTTTGAAAATGGTACTACCATCTTGCTTCTCCGCCATAAAGAGAAAGTCATATGGAGAAGGTTAGCTAATAAGCCAGACCCACAGCGAGACTAGCTTAAGGAGCGATATAGCAGGAAGCACAGACTAAGGAGAAGGAGAGACGTTCCATTTCCATTTAGTACCCCGCTACGCCATATGGTCTAGGGATATGGGAAAGTTCCCATCGACACCCTGAGAAGGGAATGGAAAAAAGCCCATCACCCTGGGAAGGCTTTCCCTGCACTTTGATGTTGACACTGGATATCAGTACCTTGATAGGCCTTGTCTACATCTTTCAGTCTGTGAGGTCTAAGTATGTCTAAGGCTGAGCCGAGCTAAACTAATAACATGTAATGGGCTGGTAGCAGCCACCATCCTACTTATTGTGAGGAAAACCAACGACAGTGGACCAAGGCTTGCAATGTAATTTCGTCCTAAGAAAGTAGAAGGAAAAGTCTTAGCAGCTGTTTCCAGCCACAAAAGGCCGATTGGGCACAGCTCCTGAAGACGCTAGACAACAGAGAGTAAAAGGGAGAAGAGATGGCTTCAGCACATGGTTAGACTTGACCCAGGCATTTTATTAGCAGACCACATGAAGTAGTCTGATTTAACGCAGGGGTCAGGCAGGTCACCTCACCTCCCCTCACCCATCTATAGTAGAGGAACCCTGCTTAAGTCAACACTGGCCTGCACCAATGACATCACAATGGGCTGCTGCCATTCCAATGGCATGTCTGAGACGCTGTGTCTAAGATGTGGAGGCGGTCCAAACAGACACATGAGCACATTCATACACACATACTGTACAAACAAACACAACAACACCCACACACCCTCGAACACACATGGACATTTTATCTATTTTTTTATCTATTTATCTATTTATCTAATTTTATTTCTTTGTTTTCTACCACAAAAATGTGAAAGTCTGAAAGTCCGGGCATTGTTTTAGCATATACGTTTCCATAGTGACCTTTAATCTCATGCAGAAAGAAAGGCCACATCCCTCTTTTCCTAACAGTGTCCAACATCAGGTCTAAAAGCTTTGATGTATCTTTTATCTAAAACAAGAGACAGGCAGCACAGAGCTCAGACCATTGTCTGATAAGACGAAGCATGTTGTTCTTTCCCACAAAGCAAATGAAATTAGGGCTGAAGGGGGTTACAGGGTTAAAAGGGCTAAAGCCAACATCCGCAAAAAAGAGCGTGTGAGTCTGAAAATAATATTCTATCCATGCATGTAATGAGAAGGCTTGGATTCTGACAAAATAAATAAGAAGTCCCATTTTCATAACAAAGTCTTACAAGAAAATGGATTTCAAGCATGTAAAGGCTTCTTTGTGTTAAAGAAATAAGTATATGTTCAAATGGTTGACAACATTGCTGAAACATAGCACAGTGGTCAATATAAACTTTGTATTGTTCCTCACTGTGCTTCAAAGTCTGTTGAATAACACTCAATGCATAGGCAATATTTGCCTTGTGTCAGGGAGAGAAAGAAACAATTATGCCCATGCCTCTAGATGCCCTATTCCAGTAGTGTGAATTTTGCAATAACAATTCCAATATTTCAGTCTGTTAGTGTATTAAATAAAATGACTGGGTAGGGATAAGTTGTTCTCACAAAAGAGAAACACACATTTACACTCGTGAACAACCTTTTGTGAATGTAAAGGGACATAGTGAGGGTAAGAGGAAATTGTCAAAAATATCCTAGCAGTGCAGCATAGTTAAGGAAGCTCTTTAGGTCCTGAATGAGAGCATGCAGTGAACACATCTGGAATACTATGAACTGTGACCGAATTGGGAATCTTATTAGATAAAGTTAGCAAACCATTAAATAAATGAATCTCAAAGATGTCAAACAAAGCATGGCTACTTAGGCTACAATAAAATCAAATAAAACATATTTATAACTTAAATAATCGAAAGAGAAATGTACGGAATATTTCCTGAATATTTGTTTAGGGTTGATAATAATATACACTTCTGAGCGATAATAAATGGTAAAGAGAGTGTGTAAGTGGGTGTTAACTGTTAGCTTACTGTTATAAAGTGTTCAGACAACTCAAGCCTGTGGGTCTAGATGCAAAGATGGTGAACAGAGAGGGGGTGGTTCCCATTTACGATAGCTCGGGTGTGGGAGTTTTGGGGGAATTCAGAAAATGCTGTTTTCAGATCTCGTCTGTCTATTATGAAAACACACTTACCATAAACATGGGTCATTATGTGGACTTATCACATATTATTTAACCACTGGTTATGAGAGTGTCATTATTTAATACGGGTTCAGGCTCATTCTACATGCAAAACTCAGTAACTATAGCCCAAAGCTGAGTAGAGTAACTGACTTTTTGAAGACAAAAGAACTGCAGGAGAGGGAGCAGCAGGCAAAGCATGGGGGGTGGGACAGGACAGGTCGGCTAATTTAAAATATCAGCAACTCATTAAGCAGAAGAAAGAAAAGTTGTCTTGAATATCCATTTGGTACTGAGATACTCATGCTGTCTTTCCGGACAACACACGAGTTGAAATAATTGTCTAATTTTCTCATGAATAACACAAGCTTGCTTTCAAGACATTTAGTGCAGAGAAAGTACAAATTACATAACAATTTCTGCGGATGGGGTTTGTATAGAGTTTATGATAAGTCTACTCTAGTGATGAATAATTCATTAACATTCAATAAAAGATTGGTGTTTACGGACGTGACACGTTGCTGTCATAGTATCTAGTTGTCAGACAATTTTCTGACAACTAAGACATTGGAAATCATAGAATCCATGCCAAATCGATACTTACCAGAACTATTGCAAACCTCTCCTCCAACTCAGTTGGGTCAGGCATAGGCACTTTCAATGGCATGATGTGATGCTTCATCTCTGACTGTCCATCCACGCTTTCAATGTTCCCCATTTTTTTTTTTAAATATATAGGATCCTTCAATTACATTCAACAAAGTTAATAGATCGTTTTCTCCAAGGGTATTCCAAATAACATTGAATGACTACTGCTCGGAAGTCACCAGTGCGCAATTTAATCCATATCAATCTCTTCTGAAGTCCAACACATCAAAGGTTGACACGGCAACAATTTCATAATGTAACAATAATATGCTGGTTCTACGACTTTTGGTTTTAAAGAAGAAAATATGTAATAGCAATTTACCCTAAAACGTAACAGAAGCAATAATAAAATACAATTGCTTTCTTTTCCAAAAAATGGTTTCTGATTTACCAAGCCAATCCATCTCTATCTCGGCATTTCTCTTGGAATACATCTATTTCTACTCCAAATAAAAAGTTTCTGACTTTCCAGTTCTTGGCTACGATGCGTTTCCATTCATTATTGTTATGTGATCTTGATCAGACCCTTCGATGCTGCCTCCACTCAAATGCTTTCTTTCCGCTATTGTCCCACCTCAGATTGAGAAAAGATCCTCCCCATTGAGGCAATGACTTGTCTATCACTGTAACTTTGTTGCCCTGCTCCTCCCTTGCTTCCTCCTCACATCTGTTGCCACTGAGCAGAGTTACAGCTGGATGTGTTTTTGGAACCTTTTCGGTACGGACTTTATCGCGACCTGGTGGTTAACCTGGAGTGACGCAATTTATGTTTTAGTTGTTTGTGTTTTTTAATATAAAATAGGCCTACCTACTGAATATAAATAGTCAATGCAATATTATTTATTATCAATTAAACTAATTAGAAAATAAAATCATAATATTTTACATAAGACGGTGAATAAAGGAAGTAGAGAGCTGATTGTTTTGGAAGTGCAAACCTTTAATCAAACTATGTGCGGAAAAATGGCCCTTATGTCAAAGCACAGCAGATTTATTTGTCTAAACAGTAGGACTACTTACATATCCACAAAATTGTTTTCAAGCATAAGCGTAAGGGGACAGTGAAAGGACTGGGAGACTTCTTGCTTGCGCGTTTTCAGGTCTTTGTCTGGTAGTGTTCACGAACCACCCTGATATATTTTGGCACTACATGCAAAATACAAACACAATGCTGCCTTTGAATGAGAATATCTGTGATATGTATCCTACTTTGACAAACTTCATGTCATCAAATAAAAAACACAGTGACTCATATTGCTCATAGTATCTTAACATACATATTTTTTTCTGTGGCAAACATGAGGGTCTAAATTGTTAATACTTTCTTAATCTCTTATTTATTATTATTACTTTCATATTGAATATAAAATAAACCATTAATACTCTTAAAACTTAAAACATATAAAACGTCTTAATTTTTAACATAATCAGTACATAAACATCCTGAAAAATTGTGCACCAGATTGTAATACAAACAGCCAAGATATAAAAGATGTAAAAACAAAGTAACAGGGCATTAAGATAAGGATATGGTAAGGAGCTGCATCTGTTGTGCTTTATCCAACAAGAACAAGACACTGTAAATTCAGAAAACAGATCATAGGCATCCAGATGTGATCCTAGCATAAGGCCTTTTCGTGAGTTAAATTCTAAATGGACAATAAAGTGCTGAATTTTTTTAAACAAATGTAAAACAACTAATAATAAAAACAAAATGTGCAATCTTTTTGGTAACACTATGAATAGGTAACATTTATCCATTCAACTTTCATCTTCATGACCAAATGGTATTGTGGCATTTTTGGGTCGAAATGTAAGCATTATGTTTCATCAAAGATGGTCCCATTGCACATAAGCAGAGTAACCCTATTTAAACACACAAAGTACAGTACCTAGAAGCAACGATGAAGGTGATTTTGCACAACTCTCTATTTTAATTAGTCTCTTGTACCAAATCATACCTGAAAAAAAATTGAAGAAAGTCAAAACAATCAATAACTTGGTTAATAAGTATGGTTGTGGTGAGTATAATAATATTTTGTTACAGTTTGTGGCAGTGTAGCTGTAAAATGTTTCTTACCACTGGGTTACACCACTCCTCAGGTCAATCTGGTCTAGGTCCAGCAGTAACTGAAAACAACCGTTGACAAAGTTCAGGCTGAGCGCAAACATGTGACAAAGCATCCATACGGACATATAAAAAAAGTAGCATGTAAATGTCATATAACCAGAAAAACGACTTGTACTTTGTGTATAAATCTATGCATTGACCCACCTTGCCAATGAGCTCTCTCTCTCTGCTCATGAAGGACACACTGTTCTTCACGGACAGGTCAAGTCTCCTCTGTATGGACTCCTCCAGGGAAAAGTCAAAGTCAAACCTGAACACACAGAGAACACATACATGATGAGTAACCGCCTTGGACTTGGTACGACGTCTTTCCATTATCTCTTCTTTTCCCGTCTCCTCCGGCCCCACCTCTCGTTGAATTCCGGGTTGAGGTCTCTCTTCTTGATGGCGGTCTTCCTCTTGGTGGTCCTGTTCTTGTCAGGAAGCAGGATGAAGGACACATAGGGGTCCGCGCCATCCTTAGAGCAAGCTGCCAGGGCCCTGCGGACACACAGAGACGGCACACATACACAACAAAGGTTGCAGCCATTGGCTTGAGAGCCGAAAGCACAATGCACAACAATTCTATACTGTACATAGCCAGACAACAGGCTATTGTTGCAGCCATGGTCATTCAGTTCAATAAACGACCATCGTTTAGATAGTTGTGTCAGTGCGGGGCTGAGTGATACCTGCAGGAGAGGACGGTGATGACCAGCCTGCTCTCCTCCATGCAGTAGCCAATGGACAACTTCACCTGGCCAGCTGCCCCACTCCCATGTTCAGTAGCCCTGAGGACCCCATGGACAAGGACGTTTTATAACATTGCAACAATAGGAAGTTTATATTTACACCCCAACTGGATTGCCAGTCAACCAGTAAGTTTTACCATGTGACATACACAGGAGAATAAATGAACAATACAAGATCCTTGAACAGTGTCTGTGTCTTTCTCTCTCTCTCACTCTCACTCCCTCTCTCTCTCTCTCTCTCGCTCGCTCGCTCGCTCTTGCAGACAAACAGTAAGTGGACAATGGGGCATTGATGCCATGGAGAGTGACTCACGCTGAGAAGCTCGGCCTGTGTCGGAGGTCTAAATGGGCAGGATCCCATCTGGGGATGACCTGCTCCCCCTCCTCACCCGCGTCTCCGCTGACATCACCCAACTGGTCCCCACCAGCCTTATGGCACGTTGCCAGCTGGGTGTCCAAAATCTGCAACACACATGTCATGAGGCCTTCAGCTGGTCAAGTGCAATAATGAACTGTATCTACTGTATGTTATAGACAGCATGCTGGACAAGGCTACTGGAAAGATATATTTCATAGTGCTATATGCTGTAAGTAGTATAGTACATGTTCAGGCAGTGATGGCCACTATGGTTACCTTGAGAGTGGCCCTCAGTAGTATTTGGCTCTCAGGCAGAACTCCTTCCAGACTGAGCCAGCGATCTGACACCAGACCCTGTGTCCCAAGAACCTCTCTGAGAGGCAGGCTGACCGAGCCTAAAGCTTGGCCCCAGCTGTGGGATAGCTACGAGAACGTGTACACACACACACACACACACACACACACACACACACACACACACACACACACACACACACACACATATTGATACATGCATGCACGCACACAAACAAAAAGAATGAGAAAAAATATAAGGTGATCAAAACCATAAGAAGCATTAAACCATCTTATTTAATTTGAAGAACGATTTTGAAAATAAAATGAATAGAAAAGTAGTGAATGAAAATGCGTCAATATAAGCATGTGGATCTAATCTGATACTTACTAATTAACAGTGAACAAGCAATTGTTCCCACTTGTTTTCCTCACCTTGACAGAGAGGATCTCCTCTCTGGGGTCACGAACCAGAAACTGAAAAGCTTCGTCCCATCGAGGAGATGTTGAGCGATCACAAATCTTGGACAGAAGGAGAGGTGAAATCAACATAAGATTGGTATCATTCCTGGTCCCTGAAAAAGAAGTTGATTTAAAAAACGATTCTGATCTTGCTACCTTAGTTCGGTAGGACGTGCTCTTTAGGATTATCTCTGCACCGACTTTAGGCTCCTTCCCGCTCTTCTTTAACTGTGAAAATACAAGAAGACGAATAGATTCATCTTGCAAAACTCTCTAAAATACCGCGTTACGTAGTCTGAAGTGAAGCAATGTCACTCAATGCAAGAACTAATCCTGCTCCAATGGAATTGCTAGGTTCCCGCCATTATGAGCCACCCATCAGGCCCTCGGGTGTCATCACTGGGCTCTCACCGGAAGACCATGGGCACGCTCTACATAAACAAAGAGCACTGCCGCTGACGGGACGGCCTTGTTCTGGTAGAACTGCTGGGACTGGAACTGCAGGATCTGGGGGGGAGGCGGAGAGATTGCACGGTTACTCCCTGGAGGTGGCACGCGGACACACAGTGTTTGGCAAAGGCAGGGGACAGAGCTTACCGATTCCAGGCGTACCACGTCGGAGACTCTGGGCAGCCACTCCAGCACCAGGTGAACGCGGCCTGACTTGACGTCGTTCAGGGTGTACCACTACGACAAAAGAAACACATCGGGGGGCATGGGAGACACATCAATACGCCACGCATGCCATGTTGATTTGCAGTGTAGTCTCTCGCCCATTAGACTCTTGCAAGGGCCAAAAATATAACACTCACTGTATCAGTGAATTGTGACGTGATGATATCGCGTAGGCTCAGTTTAAACCTGCAAACACATCAAAGATTAAAACATTATTTCAAGTAACTATCTTATAAAGTGAATATTTTCACAAACACTTAGTCTGTTTGTGGATAGTTCCAGTGGGGTCGGGTCCCACCTGCCCAGGAAGTCATCCTGGTCCAGGTCCTTGTCATACAGCTCAAACTGGATTTCCTGCCCGGGAAGCTGGGTCAGGATAACCTGGGGAGCACACGCACACGCACACGCACGCACACACACACACACACACACACACACACACAAACATAAACACACAGAAAGACAAAAGAGCTAAATATGCAACTGGCAGCGTCTGTGCTAGTTTAGCATTTCCGAGAGTGAATTGTTAAATGCTAGACGTGAAAGTACCTCAAAAAGTTCATTCCAGATAGGGTTGAGATTCTCCTTGATGGTGTGACTGCGGAACGTAATGCCAGCCACCCGGATCTTCACGTATGGGTCACTCTTCCCCTTCACCATGCCCCCCATGAAGTTGTCCTTCGCTATCAAGTTAGAGGCCTCCACCAGATGGATACGCAACACTCCCTGTGTAAAGAGAGAGGAGGCTTAGTGTATGTTTGTGACAAACAATATTTGTTTAATTAAACAACTATGATACCAGCCAAGGGCAGCCATTTACCTCAGTTGCAAAGTCTGGGTCAGGGGTAGTCTGCTGTGGTTGGGTGGGTTGAGGCCTAGGCGCCCCGCCAAGTCCCCCAGGTGCCACCTGAGAGGTGTCTCCCCCCTGGCCCAGTCCAAACCCAGAGTCTGTCAGACGTGGAGATTCGGGGGTTGTAGGAGAAACATCCTCGTTCAACCACAGCACCTACAAAAAAAAAAAGGAAGAACGCTTAGAGCGGTAAACGGCAAGACAAGTAGGTATAAGGTTTTCAATATGCGGGTGCGTGTTTGTACCATTGGGTTGTGTGTGTGTTTGTTTGCATTGTATTCCCCACCCTGAGGACAGCATTGATGTAGATGCGGCTGGCAGGGCCGGAGTTCTCCAGCTGGAACCACTTGTCCATGGTGAGCTCGGGACTGTCAAGCAGGCGAGCCAGCGGGATGGTCAGGTTCCCCAGAGACATAGCCCGGTCATCGTCTTTCACCTGGGGCACAACACAGACAGAAGGATATGCGTATCAGCTTCCTGCATGATAGATGTACACTGATCTCTATTACGTGAGACCGTTTGATTAGAGTAAAACACTTGCTTGAATGTCAATGTCCTGTCTGCGAGGGTCCGGAATAAAGAAGGTGAAGGCATCTTCCCACACTGGTTCGTTGGTACCATAGCATGTCTATGAGAAGACAGGGTATGATTCAGAGTGAAAGTTAACAGCTAGGTGAGGTTCGGTGATCGTGCGAAACCATCCGAAAATGAATCGTACCCTGCTCTCTCTGGTGGTGTCCTGAATGGACAACTGGACCATGGGGCTGGGGTCTTTATTTCCCTTCTTCATCTAAAACATGGCAAAGGAACACGTTTAAACACGGCAAACATAAGGACGTCGCTCTCAGAGCAGAGGCGTCCCACACGGCTGTACTCACAGGCAGATCTTGTGCTCTGTCCAGATACACAGCCAGGATGGCCGCGGAGGGAGGATCTGATGTCCTACTGGTCAGATTCTGGTTTCTCTGGATCACCTGATGAAGTGAGAGGAAGTGCGAGAGAGGAATTTGACTGACCACCCTTGGAGTATTTTTTTCACAGAACTGTAGCATGCAACCAGCCCTATGGGCTGTTGACGCACCTCACTTAGTCTCTCAGCAGAGGGCAGCAGAGAGAGCCACTCCAATCGCAGATGAACGCGGCCAGATGGCACGTCTTTCAGTTTCAACCACTTTGGGCAAAAAGAAGGAGGTAGTTAAAGTAGCCAAAATAGACTCATTTCAGAGAGAGCCTATGAGTCATGCAGGGGAATGTCGTTGAAGATAGCAAAAACCACCAAATCACGAGGAGGGATCACATGGGATGTGATCACAGAGGACTCCTGCTGGCTACCCTAAATAACAGGATTACAGGAGTCTTAGGACAAGCTCATTGGCTTCTACATAATGCTCTTTTGCTCGTCCACACACACAAAACTGCTAATGCAGGAAATGTGAAACAGGGGGAAAATGCACAGACAAATATTTTCAAGAAAAGGTAGGTATTGCGACTCACATCATCAACAACTCTGGCCTTCTTTACAATATCCAGATCCAGTTTGACCCTGAGAGCCAGAAAGAAAGAGAACAATAGGGAGAGAGAAAGACGGGAAAGAGGGCATTCAAATCCAAAAAAACAACAGGCCAATGTGTGGAGTGAATTTGCGGCAGAGACAGATTGAAACTCTGAACCTGTTGTTCTGACAGGCACAGAGAAGAGGACAGTGAGTGGAGTCCTACCTGCCCAGGAAGTCATCTTGGTCAGGGTCTTTATCAAACACCTCCACCTCCAGCTCCTGACCCGGGACTTCATGAACAATCACCTGACGCACATATACACACACACACACACACACACACACACACACACACACACACACACACACACACACACACACACACACACACAAGCATTAAACACACAAAACAACACAATACAAATACAATACCTAAAAATCTCACAAAAAACACACGCAGATGACACAATATCAAGGTAATGCAAGAAGGACAAGGACAGAAACGTATAATGTACACGTGAATAACAGTATTTACTCTATCTAGCCATATTTGTGCTATTAACCTCGTGTGTCTTAGTCACAGGACGTTCTGTTAGAATCTCGTCATCAAACCTACACATCCTGTTTTCAGAATTTTCATTGAACACAGGAAACACAGGTCCTTTCCAATTCACAGTGTCTCAGTTTCAAAATTACTCAGTAGGTTCAGTTACATTGACTACAACTAAATAACAGATAATACATTTTTAACGTCATACATATAGTTTGTGCAAAATGTGTGGCCAAACCTAAATCCAACATTCCATGCGGTGCCCTCTGCCGTTTTCTCTCACCTCAAACATCTCCCTCCACTGGGGGTTCAGGTTGCTGTCCACATGGTGGGAGGTAAAGGTCTGGGTCCCGACACGCAACACAGCATAAGGGTCGGACTTCCCATCGATCAAACCCTTGATCACGGTGTCCTTGGCAGTCAGATCCTCAGCCTCAAGCAAATGGATTCGCACCACACCCTGGCACACAAACGCACACAGAGGAAGAGTTAGCACCAGGTCCAGATCAACAAGCCATGGCTACATGTTGATGGTTAGGGTTGTTACTTTGGTACTTCCAGTGTTACTGTTAAATTTATTAGCAAGTGATGTATGATTTGTACGCAGTAGTTGAATTAGAGATGTAATCTTCCGTGTCTCAGTGTGTGTTGGTCTGTCACTCCCCCGTTAATTTATTATTGAGAGGGTTACCCTTGGGAGAGGGGAGCGGAGCTGTGCAACGTGCAGGTCGGCCACCAGGGGGATAGTTAGGCGATTGGGGAGCACCAGGTGGGAGGCTATTGCATCCATTATCATAGTGTCCGACATGGCACTGTAAGTGGATGCAAGGGTGGTGATGGGAACACACAAAAAGAGACAGACAAACAGACAAACAAAGACTATATACTACAGCTGAGAACATGAACATGCATATAACATGATATCACCCTTCTTAACAATGGGGAAAATTGTAAGCACCCATTTGCTAAGGATGAGGCTGAGGCACAGAGAGTTCCTTTGAAATCATGTTTTTTTAAATGTGATCATTTGCGAAGAATACAATTCAAAAGATTTTACTGTGAAAAAGTATTGCCAACACTATTTGATATTTTAACAGCTATTAGAACTACACAAACCATTGACAATACTTCAATTGTATTTTCAGCTTTCTGATTGTACTCATCTATCTCATTATATATGATTTAAGTAACGCAATGACCTAAGTAAATAAAATGCCAGCACAACTTTTTGGCTAAATTGAGAGGCCAGATAGGATCCCATCTACTCACTTCAGTCCAGGGATATCAAGCAAATTGGTCAGCCCAGTCCAGTTTATATCCAGCTTCTGTAACAGAAGACAATCTGTGCTAATACAGGGGTTTTGACATTTGAAGTGCATAGTGTAGGTACTGGCAGTATAACAGCCTTTTCTAGTAAATCTCAACTCACAGGCCTTCGGATAAAGAACATGGTTATGGCTCCGACTAGAGGTATGTCCCCAATAAGAGGCTCCAGGATCACGCGCAACTTTCCATGGAGCTGCACAGAACAACAACACAGTGGGGTAACGTTTGCCCCTGGCTTTATTCATGTTGTTAAGGGTCATCAAATGCCATGTATTCGTTGTTCTTTTACCTGTATCCCCTTAACACCAGCTTTGCAAAAGTATTTTTTTATTTCCACGTTGATCTCAACATCACCAGCATAGCTGCAAACGAGAAGTCAGGAGTTTCGCTAATTAGACAAAATAAATAAAAGGCTCAAATAAATAAAATAAGGGATGCAGAACGAAGGCTTACCTCACATACAAATCCAAAAGGACTTGTCGTTTGTCATGCTCTGTGTGAGCCTTAACCCCAACCACCTTCATAGCCTGTGAAAATAGACTGCTGTTATTCACAGCTCCAGAACATGGGAACCATGCAGACAGCCATTCATCGATGTAAGATGCCATTATAACTTCAGATGGGAAACATCATGTGGAAATCAACAAACAACAAATCTGTCTCTTGACAATTTTTCATTTTCATGTACGATCATTTACGTGAAAGAACAGGGAGAGCATTACAGGCATCTAGGATCTCTGCTTCTCAAATAGAATAGTGGTAGTTGTAGGTCTGACCATACCAATCGACCAACTCTTCATCACAATGATACGTCGGTTCAAGGTCAGGCTGCATTGGTTGAGGCCAGGAATCTAATTCTAGTACCTTGTCCCCCAAGTTGACCTTGGTGAAGCTGAGGGTCTGCAGATGGATGCTGGAGGCTCGGATGGTGGGAGCAATGGTGTCCACCATCAACTTCTCCAAATATTGACCTACAAAGGGCCATGCCTGCTGCAGGATCTACAATATAGAGAATGCAATAATTCACGGATACCTAACATTCTTTACTGATACTTACAGGCAGGAGTTGTATCCTTCAAAATAGTACTGAGTTCAATTTTCAGGAATGTACTGATACACAAATACAGCATTTAAAAGTTCAAAAATACTGCACTGAGTGGAGACACTATATTTAAAGCATTCAGCCAATGAGCAAAATCAACTAATCTTTAGACAGTGTGAAAAGTGCATGACCACCAAAAATACATTTTGTTTCGAAAACGTTTGGATACTTATTGTGAAACTTGGCATGTGGCAGCGACAGCAATCAGCAGTTTAATACTCTAACACATGGTCAAACAGTTCCTCAGGAAGCCAAAACCACAGGCTCTATGGTCTGAGATGAGGATATCTTTATGAATATGAACAAAAACTCTGAATGGAGGGGTACTGTTTGCATTGTGACAAAGAATACCTTTTATCTACATGTATCATGAATTATTCACTCGGGTCATGCATCTGCTCTACATCATTTACGCAAAAAAAATAATGAACAAATGAGTTATGTGCTAAGCAAATCTCATTCCTAAACCGTGTTGCCGAATAGTGAATATCAAAATAAGATGCCAACGAGAAAATAAGTAAAACTTTAAAACTTAAAAAAATGTACTGTACAAAACGTCAATCCCCTCCTTGGTAAAATTTTGGAAAAAAAAAAGAATACCTTTAAATTTGTTAACCGGTTACCATACCTTTATGATACAAAAGTGCAGGTTAAATAACCCAACACATACAATAGAGGGCTTTGAATCTGAGGAATATATCAGAGGCATCATATAGGACAGTGGATTTGTGATGTTGTAGCCTGTCTTACTTGCAAAGGCCCTGGATACCTTTTTTAGACACATGGCCTTGTGGACTTCATCAGGCCTGAATTAATTCCAAAATCCATCTGCATCTACTTGGAGGTTAAAACTGTGTTAAGTTGGTGCCTCAGTTACAACTAAAGCATACTGAGCCTCAAAACATGAAAAAAACCTTTACCGACCACAGAATACATTTTTTTTTGCAATGACCATCAGACCACAAGTCCCTATAAATATACCCTTTTGAAAACATGTGGGGGAGCTTAAAGTTCACAAGTGAAGTCCAAGGACTTAAAAAGATTTAGAAGTATCCTATACAGAATTAACGGGGGGCTATGTGTTCTCCCACATTACCGAGCATTATAAGAGGAGATTCAGGGCCATTAACTTGGCAAGGCAATGAGGCAAAACATGGTTAACACGTAGGTGGTAATAAATGTAAAATTTTTGGGAGATATTTTAAAAATATACAATGTCAAAGTCAATAAGGGTGCTTATAACTTGTATCACAGAGCTGTATCCTGTTAACCTACTAGCTTCTAGCTTGTTTCCTCATGCATGTCAGTCATTTTTGACACATTGTAAATGAAGTGTCCCGCCTCTGTTTACAAATGACACCAGTCTAACAACCCGAAAGATCACCATACTGTCACTTTTCCCTTTATGTTTTGTATCCCTGTGTGAGGTTGGATAGGGTGGTGCAAAGTTCCTTCATCAGAATGTTGGTCATCTGACAACAGCTGCTTGACTCAAACTGAACACAAGGTTGTGATCCATTTTACCCTAGTACTCCTACCTCGCAATCTGAGGGGTAAAAATTTGAAATGACTAGAGACATCTTCAATCTGTGATCTGCCACAAAACTGGAATTGTGAAAAATGCAAAAGGTCACTAAGTATTCTTATTTCAATATGATGTTCAAACGCTCCAAATGGCAAGGCAGAGTTCGCTGCAGAAAATAAAACAATACATTTGTCTGTGCAGACAGATCACACATCATAAAGCCTGGAGGAGCAGACTGGAAATGAACGCAGTAGATCACTTCTGAACAATCTGGGCTTTGTCAGGGCCTTATTACATTTCCCCACAAGAAGGGCACCTTGTTTTTAGATTTTCTCTTCCAGGCAGGCACCCAATTGATGCTAGGTTACAAGCACACAACAAACCACACGCATAGAATATGGCAGAAGAACACATACCTTGTTTAGCCACTCAACTTTTTCAACGTCAGGGAAGTTAACCTGTAGAGAAAGTAAGTGTTCAGACCAAATTTATGCTGATTGTCAAAAACTGATGTGACCTTGTGGCATACGGTATGTTACAGTGCCAGATCACCTTTTCTGTTATTATGGCTCTGTTCTCCAGCGTGGATTTCACACAATATCAGTGACAGAGAGCTATCTTATGTGAGACAAAAATATGTTTTGGAGCAACTCTGATAGACAAATTGCGTCAGAAACTTTGGTTACAACCAAATAATGAAATATGACAAATGTATTCAAGTCTATGCTTATCTAATTCATTTGGGTCCTTTAAATTGAGCAACTTGCAGAAAACTAGATGCATTTTCTAGATAGCTCAGTGAAATATGAGACAAAGTACCTTCAAATTAATGATAACAGTCTGCACCATGTTATAAATTCAATGTGCAGGACTATATGGCCATAACAGAATCCCTGTCCAAATATTTAGGAAAGGTTATACTATTGAATAGTCAGAGTCTACCGTCAGCAAATAGGATTAGACTCAAGAACGGAAACATAACGTATTTAAAGCCATCTTCAGAAACATATTTCACAGGCTTGACATTGCCTACATTGTCATGAGAATTTATAAAATGTTATTTTTTTGAGTTTGCGACTGAATTTGGGCAAAATGTTTTACCATACTACAGTTTTTGAGATCAGTAGAAAATTTTAAGATGAAACTGTCCAATGTACTATGTAAATAGGGTTGACTCATCCAAGTTACGCATACTTTTAAATGTGGCTCACAATTCCTTCCAATTTATTCTGGAAAATCACATGAAAAGTTTCTAATCAAACAGGGATCTAAAAAACAAAGTGTTTAGAATCACATTTAGGAAAAGATTTCAATTGAATCTCCACGGTTCCAAGATTTTGACTAATTCCCATACTGCACTTTTGGGATTACCAAATATAGCGATACAAGACCAGGCAGTGTTTGTGCAAGTGAAGAAAAAAATGTGTGTGTGTGTGTGTGTGTGTGTGTGTGTGTGTGTGTGTGTGTGTGTGTGTGTGTGTGTGTGTGCGTGCGTGTGTGTGCGTGCGTGCGTGCGTGCTGGTGTTGATGTCCTGCCACACAAAATGTGTTGTGAGAATAGCCAGATATAAGCCTAATAATGTATTTAAAAGTTCGATGCTCATACTTAAGAATATCAGGAGTGGCTACAATTGTATGTGCATTGCATAGTTAGGCCTTGTGTTAGTAAGGATTGTCTTAAAATACAGGTTGGCTGATTAGATACATGACCTGAGCTTCAGCACTGATGGAAAACGATGTCTTACCCATGGAGGTAAATCCCGTTTACTCCTTAGCACTTTTGCAGTGGTGAATTCCCTCTCGTTGTCCAACACGTACATTGCAGATTTGAGCCGCATCACTTTCTCGTGCCGACTGTGCTTCCATCCCATGTAGACCATTAAACCAAACAGGACAAGGCAGATGCTGAACCCAAAGTAACCAGCTAGGTACACTGGTAGGAGTGTAGCCACGCATTTACCGAATGACCACAAAACGCTTACGGCGCGTTCACCGGGTGGATGGGGAGCCTGCGACTCTCCGAGTACGGCTGAATCCGTTGCCCCCAAGCTTCGGTCCATACTCGGTCCTGAATCTGTGGATGGCATAGCTAATTCTAATCTGCAACTGCAGTTCCGTGGTAGGCTACTCCTGATGCGTGATACAAAAACCAATGACTATCCTATAATGTCAGACAAAATATTCTTAAACGGAATTTGATTATATACTGATATGTGGACTAAAAACGAAACAAATTGCCTAGATCACATTTTTATTTCACCGAGCGGTCTAGACACCATGGCGCAGGAAATCTATGCGTTCATGCCTACTGTTGGTCTACGACACAAACTGCAGAAATATCGTTCTGACAGACTTAAGGGCGTGTTTAGTGTTAGCCCTGCCCCAAAAAGAAGACCGGTACAAAACATTAAAAATAATAAAGGTCAACGCACTTGATACCTAGGTATCAAAGCTGGATCACTACTTTGCCAGACAATATATAATTAAGATAAACCTATTAGCCTACCTGAAACACGTTCACGACATTATACTGAAGTAGCCAGAAACACCTCTCTATTGTATTATGTCCTTGAAAATAATCCCGTTATTTTTTACGCTCACCAAAAAGACAAGAATGTGCACACACAATCTATCAAGCTCGATAGCACCTATAGCCTATCGAATAACACATGGTTTTCCAGTGCGCAACGAAAAGCAAAAGATTGCATGTGCCCATGATATGCAAGCAGCATTTATTATTTAGCAGGCACGTCATTACGATAACTGCAGAGCATCACTGGTTAAGCAAGTAGGCTACGGTTGGTTGTCTTTGTGTTACCAAAGAATAGGCCCGCCACTGAATCACTAACTTTACATAACGAGAGAAAAGTGTAATAAGGCTACACATTTGATTGACAACTAATGAACCATTAGCTGACCATAACAGTTAGGCTATGCTATAGGTCTACTTAACTGCCCTGCCACTATAGCATACCTGAGTTTGGAATCAATGGCTTGTGAAGCCTACCTTCCGCAATGAAATAACCAAAGCAGCGTTTCATTTGATAAAATGCATTTAACTTTTGTCACAGGCAATGATGTGCACTTGTGAAACAATGCTTACAACAATTAAGCTAGAAATGCAGGCTGCCTCAACCACTGAGCCTTCACCTCTTAAAGTTTCTGAAACCCCTTGTGTAATGCGCCTTTAAGTAAATTGAAATCATATTCCGAAATCCCTGATACTTTGCGGTAATTGTTGGCACCACTTCCGAGACTTGCCTTGTGAACCTTGAACTTCATGTTTCTGGTTAGAACCTTACTTATTATATTGCTGTGAAACCAGTTAAGCTGATGTTGGACGTCGCCCAATAATTTCTGCCCGCTTGGAATCAGAAAAATCACTGTTTTAGACCAATTACTCAAGATGTTGTCCATCCCTAAGAAATGTCCGTTCGTTTGAAAGAGTGAGGAAAAATCATATGGTCAACGTCATTGAAATTGTCCATGTATACAGGTCCATTACACTCTCCCCGACAGATGACGGATAACCATTGCCACGTGGTTAAATTAGTTAATGGCAAAGCCCCAAATCTAAAAATGTAACAAAAAGAGTAACAACGCGCATTTTGTAAAACAAAAAAAGTTTAATCAAGAGTATAAACAAAAACAATGAAGTTGAGGCAACAAACAATGGTATCCATAAAGCTCCAGTGGACTTCCAGATAGTATTGAAATGTCGATCCGCTGCTCTGCAGCCACTCTGGTCTCACGTCCAGGCATTGGGTACTGCGTGATCAGAACTCGTTGTCACGGCCATGGGAGTGGTATCAGTTTACTTGGACCGCTGCCTCATCTTTCGCCTCTTGCGCTTCAGCCTTTAAAAGCACCAAACACATTATGATATAATTACTTACGCCATCAAATACCCAGATGCAGCTTTGTTAGGATGATAAATGAATGTCACTCACCTGCGCATACGCTTCTTTCTCCACTATAAGGGAACAGACGATGATTAAAGCAGTATACACGTGCCCCCATTAATAGACTCAAGTGTTAACTAACGTTACTTCTCAATATAACACCAATGCACTGGCAAAACCTGCATTAGCCATCTCAATTTGAACGCACTATGCTAAAAGCCTGATTTGTTTTTATGAATCGAAACTAGCATGCGCCTGGCTGGGCTGTATTTAGAATATGGTAAAGAACACAGCTGAAATATTTACCTTTGCTCTCATTGGGAGGAGTAGTGCCTGTAAGCAGAGATATAAAAGTATTTAAGTAAACTAGATGTATCTCCAAATTCGATGATTACTTTGGATTGAACCCCATTCTACGCTATTGCTGTTCCTTAACTTACCTTCACAGGGTACTTCACAGGATCATCGTCACTACTGTGCGACATGGTATTTATAGGCGATGCAACGTCATGTTCCTCAGACGTGATCATTGGGCCTTATCACCATGGCCCTATGGCATAGGGGATCTTTAGAATGTAAGTGTTTTCATGTTTCATGTCTATGGTGCCACTGACAGTGCACTGCAATCACTTGCTCGCTCGCCGATATATGTGGAATTTGATTGATTTAGTTATTTAGTAGGCCTATCTAACAAAAAATCACAAAACAACACTCCTATCTGTAATTACATTTTAGATATCCATAATAGCATTTCTCCTAGTCAAAATTGTATTCTCACTAGTCAGAATGGGAATGGAGGATATCCACAATAACATTCCTAGTAGAAATTGTATTTCAAGATATCTACAACTTTGATTGTACAAGTCAAAACTAAATGTAAGATATCTTTAAATCATTAAAAAGTTTAAGTGGCCGTTTTAACATTTAATCAATAGCCTGGATAGGTACTGCAGATATCCGTAATTCAATTCTTCCTAGTCAAAATGAACATTTCAGATATCCACAATTACATTCTTATTTAGCTCCCATCTTCTGCTCAGTTGCCTGAAGGCAGCACGTCGTCACCCTAACTTAGCTTTTCAGATTTTGCGCAAATAGGGAAAAAAGAAAACACAATGACAACTTTGCACAATAAACATATCAAACTGCACAAGTGCAATCTGCAGTCGACTAAAGATAACAGCTAGCTGTCAATAATATAAAGGTGTATTGTAAATTATCTATGCATCTCTACAGAATTGAACTACATTTAAAAATGATCTAGTAATATGGATACAGTCATTGGCCAATAACCATTAAAAACAATGATACACTGTTCAAATTGAGGTGCACAAACCAGAACGGAACGCGTTCCATGTCGGTGGAAAAGGCCTAAATGAGGCCTTCGTCTAGGTCCAGTTCCTCAGCGACGGATGCATTTTGGGTTAGTAGCAATACAATTCAAGTATTTATAGTAATTAATTCACAATCGATCAAAGCTTTCGCCCATGGTCAGGTATCGAGAGGGGTTGTCTTGAAAATGAGTCTAAGTTTGACCGTTAAATATTATGGGAAGTTCGGAAGTTCGGCAAACTTCGGCTTTAACACTAGGGCCGTACCACTTTTGAGTGCCCGTTTAACCATTGAAAAAGGGAGATTCCAAGTAAGACCACCCTCGACCTCCGCACTGTGGAGAGAAAAATATGATAAATATGAAAAAAAAATATGATATTAGCGGTAGACTTATGGAAAGATTGAATTGTCAATGGTTTAGGAATATGCGCTTAAACCAATTCATAATTCGTTACATATGAAATAAAACCTACTCCTTTTTATCAAACTGCTCAAAGTTAAGGATTTAGGATGGAAGAAAGTAAAAACAAAACCTAATGTAGGGTCAGGGTTATTTTGGGTTGTGGCCCCTACAGATGCTGATCGGGCCACGTACCAGTGCAAAACCCATGAAAACCTCCAGTTCATGGTTTACACTCTACAGCCATGGAATTATCGACTCAAAGAACCTTGAGGAGATGGCTGACCCCACTGTCTGTGCCACAGGGATCAAAGCCTGCACCTATGTTGACTGCGAAAAGTGCCCGCTGACCACTCACCCGATCCTGAAAGGACAGGTGAGGAAGAGAGGAAGACCATTATCCTCAGGAAGGAGGTGCTGAAGCAGAACTGGTTAGCCATTTTCAAGACCATTTCTTCAAATTCTGTAAGCACCTGTTTAACATCAGGTGGCAATATGGTGCCTAAAGAAAGCTACGGGAAAACCTCCAAGCCAAAGAGGGCGATTTCAGCGAAAATTACTTGAGCAAATATCACAACGAGATCCAGTCTGTGCATTTTGAGGATCCCACCAGCAGGCAACTCTGCACACTGGTGTACTGTACACAACTCAACGGACACCAATATCACTGTTTGATCTCGTCCTCACGACAACACGACCCACCAGGGATCTGCGCCCACCTGGAGCCTGTCCTAGAGATGGTGAAGACCAAGTACCCAAAGGTGGAGAGGCTCAGTGACGGCCAGTCATTATGGGCCAGTGGGGCCGTGACCCACTAACGCAAAAAATAAAAAAGAAAGATACTAAACATATAGGCTATGTAGTTATAAAACTGCAAGGGAATTGCAAACTGAATGGCAATGAAAAGTTATCAAAATTAGATACTAGATCAAAACGCTACGAAAAGTCGTGAAGATCATAACAAGATGATAAGATCGCAAAGCGGGTTTGTAATTTCATGATGTGGGGCCGATAAAAAATAAAAGCCAAACGTGCCTTTGCGCATGGACTTTACTGTCTTCTGATGAGAACCAATTTCCTGTATAAAAAATGTAAGTCAGCTATCGGTAAGATATGTATGATTTATTTTATACAGAGTATTTTTTTTTTAGTATTTTTTTGTGCCCCACCAGCCTAAATAAATCCACCGGCCGCCACTATAGACATCACTTCTTCAGTGACCCCGCAACACAGCTAGCAAAACGGAAACTTTTACCTCCTCTCCACTGAGCCATTCAGGCATGGTTTCAAAGAGCTGACATGGAATTTATTTGAGGCCAGCCATGGCAACGGAGCTCCAGATGGCATCGAAGGGAAACTGAAGCTGTCAAACAACGCGTACATAATACCGCTGCAAACCTCACTTACTTAGTGAAATGAATCGTTATTTCTCCCGCTGAGCGTCTATCTGCAGCGGCCTCGGTCGCAGCTGCAACTCCCGTTAGGCCAAGTCAGGTATGACCTCAGGTCAGGTGTACGGTCATCATGTGGCTTAAACTGACTGCCGGCAGCCAGATCCTTTTATTTATAGCAAAATTAGTATCAATTGTTACATTCTCTTCTTGACAAGAGCAGGCCTTCACAAAAAGAAAAAAAGTAAATACGCCTTGACAAGAGGGCACTCTGGACATCAAGTGGCAAAGGGGCAGGTGCTCGGGCACCCTCCGCACGTACCTGCTTAAGTATGCAAAGCATCATGCATCCTTGCAACTATCCTGATTGGTTAGTTTTTAACAGGCTTCCCAAGATTTCTGCCCCTAGGATATATCTTCTCTGAGCATTTGATTTATTGATATCTGCCAGGAAGTACGTATTAAACGTAAAAAATATATAATTTATAGACAATTTTACTTGCATACTGCAAGCAAAGCACAATGTAAAAAATGTACCGTGCTACCATTTATTTTTGAAATGGGCCACATATGGACATCTTCCTATTATGATTCTACCTATTACAGGTCTAAAGATTAGCCTAAATTTTAGAGCAAACCTTTATTATAAGATGTAGAAGCCTCCAGATAGTAAAATCAAGATGTATTCTGTTTCTAATAATTGATTTGATGCTTTCTGCATAAGAGGCTTAATTTTAACATTTCATGTGTGGAAATGCTGCTGGTAATAGGTGGATACCTAATCTGTATGTTAAGAAAACTTGTAGGTATTTTCTGAAGAAAATATCAAAACATACTTTTCTTGTGCAGAAACAAAACACACAACTTATTTGATATGAAAACACAATTTGATGTCAGGTGGCTTTTTAATGTTTCCAAAAATAGTCTCTGAAACTGGGATCTGATTTACAAAAGAAAGCATCAGGTATTAAACAGCTATGGAACTAATGTAAACACAGACTGCTTTATAAGGGAAACTCCTTGACAACAGTGGCAGTGGTGGTACCATTGGCCTAATCAAATGTATAACAACCCTTTGAAAAGTGACACAACTAAGAATCATAACATGCTTGAATTAGGTTAAATCTTGTGTGATTGTATTACACTGTTCTCCAAGGAAGCCAATTGGCTGGAGGCTTATAGTATTCTAACTTACTGGACCAAACTGTCATGATTGTGAAAGTTATGTATGCCATTAAAAGGTAGTGATTTGCTGGTTAAGAGTATTGACCATTTCCTACATTATTAATTAGAATCTTATTGGTTGAAGTTGGATTTTCAAATAACAAACACCCCGATTCTTGTTCATGTCATGAGGGATTGATTTACTGTGACTCATTACTGTCACAAAAAGAAAAATACAAATTGGGTAGGAGGCTCTGGTACAGATAGTTGAACCTCCTATTCAGTGGACTCAAAAAATCTCCTTGCACTCAATATTATTTTCTTTGAGCAAAACTGTGCTTACTGTTTAGGGGACAAGCCTGTCTCGAGGGCAGTGAAATTGAATGGGATCTGTGCTGACATAACAGTTTGGGAGGCTGCTGATTTCTAAATTCAGTCTGACATCAGTTAGATTGGGTGGTATTCACAACAGTTAGGCCCAGGGCATCTTGCTGGGCAGGATGGAAGGATTCTTGACGTCTGTTCTTTGGGTTGTCAGATGTCTGTCAGTATTCTAGAAGTCTATTCTGCCGCTTCAGTCTCGTCCATGGGCTGTCCTGTTGCACTTTCAACAGTCTTGGACGCCTTTGTCAAAAACAGAAAAGAAAAAGTAATTAAAGAGTTTTCTAATTGGAGGTACTGCAGGTCTTACAGAACTATTGACAGCTTGGTACTCCCATCCTACCTTCTTTTTCTTCTTCTTCTGCGTTTTGCGGCTAGCTGAGCTCTGAAGCAATGCCTAAACAGGAGAAAAATTGGCATTTCTCAGTTCATCATCCCCCCAAACCTATAAAATCTATGAAAATGCCAAGTTAGCGGACAGCCTTATGCAGTAGAAACATTAGGCTCACCACTCTTCCAAGGGCATAAAAGCAAGGACATGTTTTTTGTTACCTTGAGTTCTGGGTCCTCCACTTCATGCTCAGACTTGTAGAGCTCCGGTTCATACAGGCCGTTTGTGATTCGCAGCGGTCCGTTGACCATTAGTAGCACAGTGAATTTAAACTGGGCCACAAACTCTCCTGAAACAGAAACGCAAAACATTAATTTGAAGGATAAGGTGATGCTAGGGACACTGTGTTTTAGTTATTTAACTTGAAAGGCATATAGACTGGCACTAACCCTCTTTCTCATGCAACACGTTGAAGGGCTGAAGCAGCTCATGTTTGGCACACTCCACCACACCCAGTCTGGCCTTGCCCTCATCCTCAAAAGCCCTGAGAGGAAAAATGAGGAAAATAGATCAGCCATGAGACGGTGAGAGTATACAGGGGGAAAAAACATGCAGACAACAAAGGTTTAGGGATCAAAGAAAAATACTTGGTCTAGAGTAAACGGTGATGACTGTTTCTTCAGTTTTATCTTTGATGTATCAATGAATACCATGTCATTAACAGGGTTCCCACACCTTCTTAATCATCAAATTCAAGGACTTTAAGGACTTTCCAGGCCCAATTCCCACAAATTCAGGAACCAAACATGGCATTGTTTGAGACACAGATCAAGGTTAATTATCACACTTTCTCTGTGCAGGTGGCATGTGAAACAATGATGCAACTGCGGGAGACGCACATGCAGAAAGTAGCCTATTTACTAACGTTAAGTAAAAACGCTATTTCAATTTCTATTCTTGCGCAGTATAAATAAATTCAAGCACTTTCAATGATCCATGTCTATTTTCAAAAAATGTCAAGGCTTTGATTTTTTTTCTCTTGAATTGGTGGGAACCCTGCATTAAGTGTGGGTGGAGGCACTGTGTTAAGGTCCTACCTCAGTGTGAAGGGCATCGTATCAAAACGCCTCTCCACTTCACTGAAAAACATTCGGGACGTCTTCATCTTCAGCCCGTATTGCTTGTCAGGGTCACGCTTGTAGATGGTGGTCCTCTGTCCAACATCTTTTGCCTGAACGGTGAAGGTACAGAAGAATTAGAGCAAATCAATGAGGATTTGAGCATAGGTCCCTAAAAGGGGAATCAATTTCCCTTTTCATTTACCTTTCCCTCTCCAGTGCTTATCAGCACATCCACAGCATACACCTCGTGTACTTCAAACTCCGCCTTCTCATGGTCCTTCCTACAGACACAAACAGGATCTGTCATTAGTAACAGGAACACAGCATTAGGTCCTTGTAATGTATTGGGATTCTCTAACCACCAGGGGGCATCACATAAATGGCAACAAGGATTTAATTGGAGGGGTAACTATGGAACTCAGAAGTGGAAGTGTGAAAACAGAAAGAACAAAAAAGATACTAAAAAGGCCGCTGCTATAAGTCAAATGCCAAAATGGGGAAGGTGGGCACGGTGAATCCTTTTGATGCCCACTCAAACATGAAGATTATTATGAGATGCTGGATTTCTTTTTCATGGCAAATTATATGAATTAAGATGTGTGAGAGCAATTGCATATAGTCTGTGAGATTGTACAAAGATTCAAGTTCAATATTAGAACTAGAAGGTCGAAAAAAACGACAGAAGATTCTGTGGCTGAACTGAGGCGGCTGGCACAACAATGTAACTATGCGGATTCACTGCTGCAAATGTGAAGAGACCGACTTGAATGTGGGGTCAATGATGACAGACTTCAGAGAAGATTAATGTCTGAAGTGGATCTGACATTTCAGAAGGCATGGAAAACAGCACACGCTATGGATAATGGGAAAGTTAAAGAGGATGTGAAAGTTTTGCAGGGCCAGTGGACCAAGGAGGGAGCATCCGGACAGACCTGGGGCTTCATTTAGAAACATTGCGAACACACAAAAGGCGGTGTATGCCACAACCTATTCAAGCTTTGGGATTTAAAAAAAAAAAAAAAAAAAAAACGATCTTGACGGACTGGATACTTTGACCCCATGCATACACATGCACATATACCAGAGAAAAGACGAACTGCAACTCCGATGGCAGAAGGATGAATCTCGAGAAACGCCATTGTGTAAAATAAATCTAAATATCACATCTCACTTATGATATATGCAGTTCCCTGGACACACAAAAAACACATAACATGATTTAGGACTGCACCCCTTAGCAGTTGCCTATGTGTCCCCTATGCCAGGATCCGCTACGGTGTACGGATGAATATTAATTAGCATGGGGTGTTTCACTGACTACTTATATATAGGCAACTCATGTGCGCCAAACTATGTGCTGACTCTGATTTATAAATCAAAACAGATGTGAGCGCACTGTTATAAAACAGGATATTTTTTGTGCATCAGCCCTTTGTGTTTCATCCGTACGCCACCTTTTGAGGGGAATCTTACGAAGTTTTATGAATGATGCCCCAGGACTCTGTCTGATTTATTCTCTGTACTTGAAACATCACAGTCTCCAATGCCAAAAGCATGTTGTAACAACTCACCTCTGCTGGTCCGTTGGGTTTTGAATGATGGTTTTTTCTCCATCAATAACATGTTGCTTTAGCTGATGAGACAACATGCCTAATTTAATAAAGTGGAAGAAAATAATAAGGCATGTCAACATTTGTGAATGCAATGGAGTATACTGGCTGGAAATTAGATTGTGGTTGACCAGAAAGAACAAATTAATTTGAAACACTAACCCTCAATAGGTGAGCACTTGAATGACTTTGCAATCTTGTTCCAAGCTTCTGTGACCTGTGTGTTCTGAGGGAAAGACAGGAAATTATTGCTAAACAGGGTGTATGGAGACAAACTCTGGCATTCCAATTGAACATTAAATTGCCCCCACCTGGTTTCCAGGCTTGACAAGGCGGAGGGCAGCCTCAGCACAAAGGTGTGCAGCTTTGAGCACATCTGCCTTGCGCCCGGTCAGGGGGGCTTCCTGGGGTAACAGAAAATATCCACGGTGAGCAATATGTAATGTCAATAAAATGTAATTGTTTATCTTACTAAAAACATGTTGCAAATCAACAAATGGACATTCCAAACGAAAAATGCAATTCCTTTATGGGTCCAGTCAAACAAGCACAATGAAATTTGACACCTAAGACATTGGCAAGTAATGTGAAACCAAACATGAAAGCAACAATGCCATACCTTGGTCACTCCAACCACAAAGCTGTGAGCCACGTTTGAGATGAAGCCATCGACATGCACTCCCAGATCACTGCACGCAAAGAGAACAGGCAAACATCAGGCATAGAGAGAAAGACTGACATACATGTGGACCTACACAACTACTAGAAAGGCACAATACAAAACAGCAAGAGACGGGGTACTTACATTTTGACAAGGTCTCCATCCTTTAATGTGATATCTGGATCACTCTTCAGAGGGGAGTGGTGGCACACACAATTGTTCACTGAGACACTGGTTGGAAAGGCAATGCCTGAGGAAATACCATCAGCATATGATGTATGTTAATCCAACACACTTGGCTTTAACAACACAGGGGCTAATCCATTTAAGATTTTTCAGGGTAATTTGTTTAATTACTGAGATTAACAAACCTTTCTTCATGTCTTTCTCCTTCTTGAACACTTTCCCTATTTCTGTCATGATGAAGGCATCTCCTGTCTGACAGAGGCTAAGCACCGAAATGCCTGCAGTGGCAGCCTGTACTACAGACTTCAGGGCCTCTAAAATGGAAAAGGAAACAGATAAATGAGAAGGTTAAAAACAAATAACTTATTTTGGGCTGTTCAGTGATTTTCCTACTGACAAAGCTATGCCTATGGATATTCGTCTATGCAACGTAATTTGGGTATCCGTTTAGGGTAAGCTGTTATTTTTAATGACTTCCCCGGGGTTCTTTTGGCAGTGACACTTAAGTTACACACGCGCCACGGTAAACGTTACACTGCAAACAAGGGATGTGAACGGCCTTTATTTTCACTTGAACATACGCGCTAGCTAGCCAGGTAACGTTCCATAGGACATATTGGCAACTCGAATGACTGCTTTAGCTGACGAAACGTATTACTACAGAATGTGGCTAAACTTAACTCCCAAAGCTAAATGTAATCTTTAGTAGCCGACGAAGTTGCAGCAACTTGACAACATTGGCTAACAGTAAATGTAATATTAGCTATCTAACCTTAGCTACCTCACGTTACGTAGCGTATTAGCTGGCTAGCTAACTTACGTTAGCTAACTCACGTCATGGTCAGCCATGTCACCCATGCTACTATGTGAGCAAATAGTGCGAACGCTAAGCTTAATCTTAGCAAAACCTCAGACGATACCTTCGGTCAAGTAACACTTAACCATTAAAGTACAATATTGTAGCACTTTATTGATTTTTGAGACAAGCTTAACGATGTAGCTTTCTCTCACGTTATGCTTCTGCAGCACATGGCTGCTGTTACAATTCACAGACTGGCACCATTGCTAACATTAGGCGGATATTGACACTTGGTAACTGTTTAGCTTCTGTGGTTGCAAATAAACATTTTACTTACGGTTTGCAATTTCAGCTCCCATCTTATACTTGGTAACAACCAAGTCATCAGCGATGGTCTGCTCTTGCGGATCGTCATCCCCGGACATCTTTGCAATGTCTCTTTATCACTCAAGTAACTTTTTCCCGGGTGTCAGCCTTGCAACACGCTGCTTCTCAGTCTATCTATGCACCACCACAGGCACCTCACTCTAGGCCCGAGTCAAGCTGTCCACGAGCACAAGATCCCTCCCTCTGTGGCTACGTCCCACGCACACCAAGCGGCAAATTGCGCGCGCGTGCGTAACTGCAAGGAGATGAGACGTGATTGCAAGATTTACCTATGCCCAATTTGCCAATTATATTATCTAAAGTTGACTCTATACTAAGACCTCCCAGCTAATGAAACACCTATACAATTATTACGTTCTTTGTTTATTGGCAGCAATACACACGTATCATAATCTAAAGTCCTATGTCACTGATCATTTCGCTTTGCACGATGTTAAAGGCAGGCATGCATCATAGATTAAATTCAACTTCATTGTTATTACACTTACAGAGTACAGTATTGAGGCAACGAAGTGCAGTTTGCATCTAACTCAGTGCAATATACCCAGCACTGTGATCCATTTTGGCGGATATCAACTGTCTCCGCGATCCACCGATGTCCAACCAGCTATCAGAAATGATTACATAAATCTCCTTTATCTTATTCGCCTTTCTGCTATTTTGCTATTTGTAGAAAAAAAACTTTGACCACCGAACGAACGAGTTGATTACTAGGGCTTGCCTAGGGCTCGCCTACGAAATGTAGGCGTCAATTGGCATTTGCAAACATTCGCACACTGATGTGCCTCAAGGCCTGTGCAGCCTACATAGTTTTAGTCAGCGTTGAGTTACAGCCCTTTCAGCAGACCCAAATGGAAATGTATCATTGAAATCAGCATGGATTGTCGACACGTTAGATTACCAGCACGACCAATCTCCAAATTTGTGTTGCACAGTAAACAGAAAGGCTTGTCATGTGAACATCTATTACACCTGATTGCCCCAAATTAAAAGGTTATTGCACAAAAATGCTGCGATGTTACAACAAACGTTACAGATCGCTTTGACCTGCCCTGCGCTAAATCGCTGTCAAATATCCCAAAAGAAAAATACAAAGCCCAAACTGTAATTCAACTCTACAGATTACCTTTCAAGTTTGCAAATCTTTGTCCAATGCATTGAGTTTTGAGATGGATTTATCTCCATACACCCCAGGCCCCATCTTTCGAAAATCAATAAACAAATCCATTTTCATTTAAACTCAACTCACACGTGTAGGCGATCTACTAGAAACCGTTTGCAGGCTTCAGAATTGTATCTGGTGACAATAAGCACATAAAGTAGCGCCACATAGCCTGTTGGACGTTTTGTTTTTAATGTGTGGATTAATTCATTCTTATCGAGTATTTTTTTCTTGCTTATGCATATGTTAATGATAGTCTGATTTGCCCCGAGATCCACAAAAAATCTTCTGCGATCCACCTTGAATCGGGATCCAAGTATTGGCCGCCACTGATCTAACCAGATAGTAATAGTGCAAAAAGCGGTAAGGTGTAATTTTCAACCAATAGGGGGCGTTTCAAACCAGCAGAGTAGACTGTTCATCTAATGCATAGAAAAAGCCTCCTTAGACGGCCTCACAAGGTACGCTCTTGGAAGCCGTTTGCTTTCTATCCGAAGCTAATTAAGTTCTAGTACCATGTGCACATAGCATTAGCATATCATTTTTTTTTAAATCTGAGCAGAAACTCCAAGTCTCCAACATAAAAAACAATCAAATCATAAAAGGTAACAATTTTAATTGTGTAGTGGTGTAGGGCTATCATAGTATGTTTTAACAAGCACAAAATAGATCCTGTCTAGAACATGTGCTTTGTTATTATTTGGAAAAGATGTAACTAAATGCAGCAAGGTTAGGTCCATCGTAGTCCCTCTTCAATCTCCCTGGTTCTCATGGCAAATGGGCGGGTTTGAACTAAGTGTGTGCAGGGATGAGATAAAGGTGAAAGCAATATGCCAATGGAAAACAGTTCTTAAACAAGCCGGAGGCGCACGTGACCAAATCTAAAGATATAATGAAGACAGACAGTGTGCTCCAAAATGTGGCACTTAATATTTTTTAAACCTTAGGTTAATAAAGTCTACAATACAGTACAATGCCAATGTGTGCTCTGCATCCACCCTATACCCAATCTGCCCACTAAACACGTCTGTGCTGAGCACTAATCTCTAGCTAAGGTACACCACATCTGTGGTTTAACCTCGTGAGTTAAAGGTTATTGTTATGCTTACAACATCTAGCTGGCATAGTTAATACAGCCCTGCCTTAGTTAAGTTGTTGAGGTGCTTTGGAGGTTATAACTTTCAGGAGGTTCATCAAACAACCAAAACAACAATCCCAGCTCCCGTAACAGGAACTTTTATAAAGAAAATAGGCATTTTAGTTTAGGTTTGGCTGGGAAGTCAATATTTTTTATTAAGAATTCTTGGACTATCTGTATTGTAATATTATGACAATTTTATTATATAAAAGATTGCAGATGATCAACAAGATACAAAAATCAATATTCAGTAAACAGACTGCAAATACTATATATGTATTTAATATGCAACTTTTGCACTCTGACATAAATGTGGGACATTGTGTGTCAGTTCACAGATGTGGTCGCCAATATGCATGGGCATCTGGTCCCCCTAGCTTGATGACTTATGTCAATTTGTTCCTTATTAATAAGGAATATATGTCATTTTCAAATGAAAAGTGAAACATTTATAGTGCTATATATTTTATATACAAGTTGGGTAAAGTGGATTACAATATCCATTAACTAAACAAACTTGCTTCCAACCTTGATTTAATATGGGATTGTAAATTATCCTTCAGAAAAACAGCTTCCAAATCTATCTATATACAAAGCTAAGTAGATTCCGGTAGAGTATTGCTGGTTGAGTGCCAGTCTACATCATTATGTTCGCAGAGCATCTGGCTTGAGGAACAGTCTGCTGTGCCAATAGTCTGGGTTGTCAAACGATGTGTTGTTGGTAGGCTCCCCAACTCCAGCACACACCTTGATGTATCCCCTGAGCCCTACACACCTGCTGTTCACCTCTTCCTCCATGGCGACAGTGGCAGCAGCCTTCCCCATTAGTGGAAGGTTCTGGTACTCAGCCTGCTCCAATCCACTGGAGGCGGTGCTTCTAAAGCCCTCCATCTCCTCGTACTCCTCTATCTGCCCTGCCCCATTTGTGAGCACATCTGGGCTCGGGCCCGCCCCACTGCTCAGGCTCCCCTTCGGTCGCAGTTGTTTATTTGTGTGTTTGTCCTCCTCCTCTACCTCCCCTTCTACCCTTTTGTCCTCATCAAGCTGAATGCTCCCCATTCTGTTTCTTTCCTTCGTACTTGTAGCTTTTTGTGACGATATTTGGCCTTCTCGTTTCTCCCAAACAGGCTTCTTCCTGGAGTTGGTGCTGCGGATGTCCATATATTCATACTCGACAGCTACTGCGGCCGCTGCTGAAGCCGATCTCCTCTGGCCTTCACCTGTGGGATTGGAATCGCCGCTTGCTTGACTCTCTGGCAGGCCCGTAAGATGGCCGTTCTCTATGGATTCTCCTTCAGGGGTCACTTTAAAATCATTTTTTAGTTTTGAATGTGAAGTGGGTGAATGTGTGTCTCTCCACACCTTATCTGCTTCTTCTAAGGACGGTGCGGTGTTGTAGGTTGGAGAGGGTAAAGGGGAGTTTTTTTTCCACAGTACTGTTGAAGGGGTGTCTAAGTGTATAGAGATAGCCTTAGGTGAACGGGTTAGGGGGCCAGGCTGTTTGTTCATAAATTCATACTCCTGAGCAGGATCAGAGATTACAGCCAAAGGAGAAAGTTGACTCCGAGAACTTCTGGAGCCCCCGACACTAACATGACTGGATATCGAGGCTGGATGAGATAGAAAAGAATCTAACACAGAGAAAAGACATGTAATGTATTATGTTATTATTATTATATTATTAATGTATTGTTTCGATTCTTAGTAATTTACTAACAATTGCTAAGGTATAATTTACCCCACAATAATCTTATATGATATCTAAATATAAATATATGTCTATATATATCTATATCTATAGTGAAGGCTGCCATATAGTTACCTCTTTCTTGTGTAGCAGATGACCCTGGCAGCACATAGCCATAACGGTCCTCCTCTTCTGCCTCCTCAGACTTATGAGTGAAGGCCTCGGAGGTTGAAGATAGATTCCTGTGCAGACTGCTGGATGTGTGAGTGCTGCCACGCTCTGTGCCACTCCTGGATCTGCGCAGGCTGCCACCCAACCCTGCTCCCCGTGGTAGCTCCAATTCCAGCCCACTTCCCCTGCCCTCTGACCCCTCAGACAATGTCCGCTCTGAGTTCAAGCGAGACCTCTGAGACCACAACTACAGTGGAAAGGTAAAGAGAATTGAGAAATATGTAACCGCACATAAAAAATCACCACAACCTTATCTTGAATAGGACATTTGGGAAAAGGATGTGACGTCCTTAGTTTCCTTTTTTTTTTAGCATAGCAAGTATAGTTGTAGTACTGACTTCCGTGTGACCATTTGGCAAAGTGTGTTCACAATACTGATTCAATTGAAAGTATCTATCAGTCTTAATTGGTCCCGCTGAAAGCTATCACGAACAAATGGCTACAAGACAAGTCAGTCTCATGTAGAACTCTAATTGTGTGTGAGAGAGAGAGAGATACAGTAGAAATTGCCTGTTGTCTATGGATTTGTGCAATAGTATTGTGGCTTTATTATTCCTTACCTGGCGGGCATTTTCCCCTGCACTTGGGGTCATGGGTAGATACCCTACAGGTCCAGCCTGAGAAGTGCCACTCGACCACTCGACACACTTATCGACAATAAGAGACATTTGAGACAATTTCTTCTGAGCACGGCACATGGGCAAGGCAAAGGTACTTGTACACTTTGACCAAATAGGTAATTCAAAGTTCTTGACATGATCCAAGCAGGCACATACAAAAATAAAAGAGATGATTATTTACCCTGTGAGAGCTCATTCTTAGACGAGACAAGCTCCTCGACGGGGAAAGGTGCAGAGGAGGTGTGGCCAGACCATCCTCCAACCCTTCTTCACCCTGGTCTTCTAGCCCCACCTCCAGAAGGCCTCTCTCTGTTTCTCTTAGGTATGAGTCTTCTGACTCCCCTTCTCTTTCTGACTAGAAGAAGAGAACAGACCATGGAAGAAGTGAATACTCAAAAACTGTTAACGTATTTTAAGTTCAAGGTTAAAGGGGCAAAATAACATCTATTAGATCTATAGTGCAATATAAATCTCTTTGGTCTTTTCAAACCCTAGTACATCTATTGCTACAATCATAAAAAATGATAACCCTAGAAAATACTGTATATGTAGTGCTATATTTACTTCTTACCTTGATGACTAGATATCGAGGCGGGTCTCTCGCCATACGAGTAAAGTCATTGGCCAATTCTTTGAAAGTGGGTCGAGTATTTTCATCAATCATCCAACCTGCCAAAATAAATTAGGACTTTGACCAGGTGTTGTAATCGTGGCTACTAATATCGTATAGATAACAAGTGTGTGAAAGGGAACAATATGCTTGTAACTTACACTTCACCATGACCATGTATACGTCAATAGTACAGATATGGGGCTGAGAGAGACGCTCGCCCTTTTCCAGTAAACTTGGCACCTCCTGGGGCTGCATATTGGTATAGGGCTCAACCCCAAATGACATAATTTCCCAAACTGTCACTCCTGTGTAAGAAATATGAGGTGGACTTCAGACTGACCGGCATACAAACAGGAGTTCACACACAAAAACCCACACCAACACATACAGTGTTGACACTGTGTCACAGGTCTATACATGCACCTTACCATAACTCCAAACATCACTCTGATGAGAGTATCTGCGAAGCAAGATACTTTCCAGTGCCATCCATTTTATAGGAGTCTGAAAAGTAAAATAAGTCAGAGGGAATAAAATAAACGTTTCTATTTTAAAAGCACTGTAACAGTACTATAAGTGCTGCAACGTAAATACTTGTAGTGACTGTAGGTGAATCAGGAGATGGACGAGTATCTATTACCTTTGCATCGCTGAAGACATATTTCTTGTCATCAGGGTAGAGGAGGTCTGCCACACCATAGTCAGAGATCTGCACCATGTAGTCATTCTTCAGCAGCACGTTCCGCGCGGCCAAGTTCCTGTGGACCATGCAATGCTCTTCTAGGTAATACATGCCCTGAAACAAGACACACACAATGTTACCTTCCAACTTAGTCACGATCAAAACAGGTATATATTACTAAAACGTGTTAGAACACTAGTTGGAATTTCCACACACGGTCTACTCCGATTCCATGTCAAACGACACTGCCTAAATCATAAGTTGCATTGGTTTACCTTTGCGATCTGAACACACCAATTGAGCAAGCGCTGGGGGTTCAGATTGTCATTGCGTTGCCTAATGTGCTCAAGTAGGGACCCCTGAGTGCTGAGCTGGGTAACAAGCTGCAGACTGGAACCTGGACAGATACCCAAGAGCCTAACGATGTACGGGTGGTCCAGACTGCCCATGGACAGCATGTGCTGCAAAGCAGAAGAAGAGAGTACAAACAGTGAGGCTTTGTCTGTCAATATCCTTTGAGTAGTTCTCTGTGACGAAACACAACCACCCCAATAAAGTAGCCAGTACACATAATTTTGGGGACTTTCAAACCTGATGCAAAAAGACCTGGAGCAGCATTTGGAACAGCACCGATGAATATTGAGTGAAGGTGAATGGTTCTTACATCAGTGATCTCAGTAAAGGTCTGTCTGCCAGACTTGTCCTGTATGGTCTTAATGGCCACGGGTATCTTTACTGTTTCTCCATCTGGGGTCCAGAAACCCTAAAAAAAAAACTGAGTTGATTAAATCACAATCACACTCCTCATATATGTATTGGTTTCCTGATCAATCACAGACAAGGAAGAAGTGTGAGAACAGTCTTTATGTGCAAACCTTGTGCACTGTGCCAAAGACTCCAGAGCCAAGGGCTTTAACCCTCTTCAGTTCCAGTGCTCTTAGAACGCGGGCATGGACCTTAGTTCCCTTCTCACCTGGACCAAGGGGCTTAAAACCCTGACAACAAATAGGAGAAGAAAAGTACAATGTTTACCCTTAACTTGAATGAAGAACAAAAGGCATTTAAGTTCAAACTGGCATGGTACATTAGGAGCTCACCTCCCCACTCTCCAGGTATCTCCTCATGGCTCTCTTGCGGCGAATGGCCAGCCCACGGTGGTAGAGCATGCCCAGCACAAACAGCGCCAAGCAGATGAACAGAGCCGCTGGAACACCCAGAGCTATCCCTGTGATCTGACGGCTACAGAGAGAGAAATGAAAGACAGAGCAATGTGTGTGTTCATACAAGGAAGACATTGAAGCTTGATGGTAAGGCATTTAAGTGAGCTTTAATGCTTTAAACATTCACCTCCATGCGGTGGCACTTACCTACTTTCAGCTCTGGTTGATTCTACACAATCAATCAACCCTGGGCCAGAACATCTGTAATAAACCACATTGTTACTGTCTGGAAAATAAAATAATAATATATGGACATGGCAATGGACTAGCATGTGTCTCAGTGCCTGTGAGACACACAAACACAAACACTGAACGAGGCTGTACCCCAGTGTGCAGTTAGCGTGGCACGGTTTGCAGTGCCTATCCTTGTTGGAGTATTTGAAGATGAGTCCCATCTGTCCATCATCCACCCCACTGGGGCACGAAGAAACACAGTAAGGACCGTCTTTCATGTTGGCACATGCCACACACTCATTGGCCTCCTGACAGCAGAGATAGGTGTCAGGGCAGTGCAGACACACAACACTTTCTGGTCAGACAAAACCTCCTTAAGGAATCTGGTTATTTTTTTCTAATTGTGTGTTTGTATTTCACATGTTCTTTAATACAACAACGTTAGACAAGTTTACGACCCTACTATCAAACTACAGGTAACTTGCTCAACCTGTTTATCTGTTGTGAAAGTACAAGGTGCAAAATGTCACTGGTATGCATGTGGGAAGGTGTGTTGGGTTCAATGGAATCATAAGTTATTTGTCAATGGGCCAGCATAACGGATTTTCAACAACAAAACTTAATACCACTTAATAATAAAACCACTTTGATATGTAACTGTATCAAAATGTTACAGATAGTAAGGTTCTTCGATATAAAAACTGAGAAAAGGTCATGAACGTTTTTGCAACAATTATGGTGAGTCATGTAACAGGAATGGGTTTACATAAAAAAGCTTACAAGAAGGGTGTTGGATCACAAGACTGCAGAATACTTTTTTCAATATAAACTTGATAGCCCACTTAAAATGAATAATGTGAGTGGAGAAGTGAGATAGCAGGAGAGAAACAGATAATCAAAGGGGAAAACAGAGACAAGTGAGTACCGGTCCGGTGCAGCTGGCCCTTCCATCCTGTAGTTCACACTCAGAGTGACAAGCAACACATTCCCCCTGAGCTCCTGCAAACTCCCGGGGAGAACTGTTGAAAGGACAAATATGGGGTTAGTTGAACTTTCCGTGGTTGGAATATTTTATCACTGCGGGTAAAAAGATGACATATCATATAAATTATCTCTCTCATGAATAGTCAGGAAATAATAGTTCCATTTCAAAAACTCAAACACTTAAAAAACTGACCCTGTGAAAAAGTTGCATTGAGCCACGCAAGTTCCATCCCGGCTGTGGTTCCTACAGGACACACACTGGGTGGGCCCTGAACCCCAGCAGCCTGAATCCGAGCACAGCGGGTCACATACATGGCCGTCCGCCTCTGTACATAACAATACACATCCGTTTTGTTATCACTCACATTACATTAAAACACCACTGGGATGCTAATACACTGACTTGAGCCAGGAACGACAGTATAACATCATTTGGTTATTTATAGACGTCAATCTTAGTTACACGTAATTAATTTTCCATCATAAAGACTCAGACCCCTGTATAATTTAGTTCAAGTTGTTATGTAAACGGAGATTAAAATAGTTTGAGATTAGAATACTTTATGAAAATGGCTGCTAAGCTCTCATTCCACTCGCTTCCACACCCAGCTCACCACAATCAGCCCGAGGCCTGTTGTTCTTGATGTTGTTGGGTCTGGACTTGGGGCCCTTCAGCAGACGAGTCCAGTTCACAGTGTGGTGATAGCAGAGATTGTCATTCTGGCTGAGGTATACGTTGCCATCACTGATTTCTCTGAGGGACCTGAGACCCAGAGACGTCAGGGTGGGCACATGCATTACCATCAGAGAGTAACGCCTGCCAAAGGACCAGGAAGAAAACACACGAGGAAGAATAGGAACAAAGATGTATGAAAAGGACAGATCAACTGATCAACAAAAGATTATTATTTTAACTTCAGAATTCAAGTAAATAACATTAACTGAAACATTGATGTAGTGATAGATAGTTTATGTACGGTGTATATATAAATATATATATATATATATATGTGTGTGTGTGTGTGTGTGTGTGTGTGTGTGTGTGTGTGTGTGTGTGTGTGTGTGTGTGTGGGTGGGTATGTGTAGTGGTCAATATACTATATACAGTATATCTATATAGATAGGTAAATAGTTCAATGTTTTTCTAATTGCACCTGAAAAGCCATGCTTAAGTTTGGAGCAAAAGAGTTAAGGTTAGGTCAAACAGCCACAGGCCGTACCTCTTTGCACTGAAGGGCATCAGGGAGAGGGAGGGCGGGAGGGTAAGACACAAAGAGAGAGAGATTACAAACAGGGTGACATGCATGTTCAATATACGCTGTTTACACAAAAAGCAGCTTCAGTTATTAAGCAAACACAAAGAGGGGATGGAGCTGGACCGGGTGTACATTAATGGCAATGAGAATGAGTTATTAAAAGTGTGACATGTAAGGAGATGTTACGCAATATAAAAAATAGATAAACATGCTCATCCAGAACATTTTATTTAGTGACTTTGAACTCACTTGCATAAATGTCTAATGCGCAAAACAAGCAAACGCACACACACACACACACACACACACACACACACACACACACACACACACACAGAGAGAGAGCGCGCAGCCTTACTTGTCGAGGGATCTCCCTTGAATGGTAGTAAGATTTGAAAACACTGACAGATCAGTCAACTCTTTAGGCCAAGACTGGATGTTTAAGATATCTAAAGATCAAACATCATGTTAATAATACACAACAAAAACAGAAATCTGGGTATCTGTATTTACATGCAAACATTTAAATAACATACTGTTAGCCTACCTGTTATTTCTCGAACAGTTCGAAATACTGCCAACTTCTTGGGGTCCAGGGGTGGGATGTTTTTAAATTCGTCTCTGAGAAATAAATGAGGTGGATATATTGTAGTTCTATTCATGTTAGACTTACACTTTTAATTTTGAAGGAAAAGACTATCTTACCCAGTAATGCCCGTAACCTGGAAATGAAGGCTGCCCTGGATCTTGGTGCAGTTGATGAAACTGTCAATGTTGCTGGAGTCCACTGTTTGCCTGTGTTCGGGTCCCGTACCCTCACAGGCTGCAGCCAAAAACATATTAGGCCATGCATGTCATGATATCTACTTAAACCATGAAGTCTGTCTATGGGCATCTGATACAAACCTTTAGGGCACACTCCCCTGCAGAGCTCACATTGCCTCTGGCCCCCCCTCTCCACCTCGGTCTTGTCTGGGGGACAGCCGCTCACACACGAACTACCGTCTACCACAAAATGGGCTGGGGAGGGAGGGATGGAGGGAGTAAGGGAGGGAGGTAGGAGCAAGGGGGGAAAGGGGACATGGGAAGAGAGTGAATTGGAGAAAAAAAGACAGAGGCACCTATTCAGACTCATTAAAGCCTTGCAGGCATAAGGTCATTGACATCACTGTTATGTTTTATGGTCAGCGAAAGTGTAAAGACAGACAGCTCGCAGATCAAGACAATGAAGTCTTCATATGAAAGCATAGAATAAAAACAAACCATACCGCAGACAGACAGACAGACAGACAGACAGACAGACAGACAGACAGACAGACAGACAGACAGACAGACAGACAGACAGACAGACAGACAGACAGACAGACAGACAGACAGACAGACAGACAGACAGACAGACAGACAGACAGACAGAGTAGATAGACTGAGACAAAGCTACTCACTAGGGCAGTTGGATACACAGATGGATCCATACTGGTACTTGGCATTGGGATTGATCTCGCTCTGATAGGTCTGTTTGTTGTAGATCATAGTTTGAGGACACTGCAGCACACATGCACCTGTGTCGTTGAAGTGGCGGCATGCCTGCACAGAGACAAACACACACACCAATACACACTAAACACCAATTGGGCTCACACGACTGAAACAAAGGCTAGTTGTGGGATCCCCTCTCTGTAATGTCATTAACAGATTCTCACGGAGAACGGGGGAACAGGGAGAGCACTCACAAAGCAGTCCGTTTCATGAGGGCCTGTGCATCCCCCTGCACACTCTGAATGGCAACAGTCCCCAGGGCTGGTCCCGAAACAGCGTCCGCTACACTGCAGCGCGCACACAGTCTTAGTCACTGCATAACACGGCAGATGGATACAGGGGTTAGACTGAGGTCACAGAGAGAGAGAGTGAGCATGGCTAATTAGAGAGAACAGAAAGCAACCAGAGGACAAGGAAGTGGGCAAAAAAAAAAAAAAAAACGTCCAGAAAGAGAAAGAGGTCACTCACAGCTCTGACACTGGTTTTCGTTCGGCCCCCAGCAGTACTCCTCGCAGGCAGGATGACACGGGCCTGGTAGGGAGATGGGGAGCAGCATTACAAGGTGGTATTATCCAGCCAACTGCTCCCGTGGTACTGGACGCAAAACACTGACCTTTCTCTTCATTGAAGCCTATGTCAAGGCGAGCACTGCCGTCCGTCATGACATCTTGCCAGTTTACCCACGGGCTGTAGCCCAGGTACCTGTTGTTGATAATCCGCACTCCCCCCTTCAGGATTTCTGGGTGAATCACGGACAGCAAAGAGAGTGAGAGAGACAGGAAAAAAATATCTGAGCCGATTTGACAGTTATTCCCGCCTGACATTAAACAATAGGTCCGACATGCTGGGTCACGTTGGGGAGAAACTTGCTTCTCTCGCACAGTCTGAGGCTTAGGGAAACATACAAACACAGAGACAGAACACTTCCCTCTAAACGTGTATCCAGGCAGCCTTGTTTCCCTGTTAAAGTAATTAATCATGGGTTCTCTCTCTGTCAAACTATCACTTAATTCCCTAGCCATATACCTGAAGGAAAACAGTTGCTTGTACAAATTGTTTGGGTGGCGTCAATTTCTTTGTTCTGACATGTACTCTGTTGCAGGGTTCTAACGTGCTCTGAGTGGGTACTGCTTTTACCACACATATCTTTATGGATCTCTATTGATATCTGCTTCAAGACACATCACCTTTGCACTCCTCATTTCCCCTGCTGGTCTAATTTCTCCTCCCTGCTCTGAGTTCAGCTCCCTCAACCTAAGCCATCTCAAAACCCTATGGTATCTTCAATTGATTTATCACAATGTCTTCTCCGGGTCTTGCTCTTTGTGCTGTTTCTTTTCTCTCTCTCTAGTCCTCCTACTCCTCCTTCCCCTCACCAGTCCTCACCAGTGAGGTGCGTGAGCCCAAGGTGCTGCAGGCCACTGGAGCCATCCTTGGGGTAGTTGAGGAAGACCGACAGAGCAAAGTCTCCATCATACAGCGTGTTGCCTCTGATGATCCGCAGCTGGTCCAAAGGAAGCTGTCTGAAGTGGTTCATGGCGATGAGGATGTAGCCCGTCACCTCACGGATTGTCTGGACAAACATTAGTTTACAATAGATTATTATTATTATTATTATTATTATTATTATTAATAATAATAATAATAATAATAATAATAATAATAACAATAACCTTTATTTAAATATATAAATATCACCTTTGTAAACCGTGTTACCAAAGTATGACTTTTTGGGACATAATAGCAGTAAGCCGATTTGATGTCTAACGCCACATAAAACTGAAATGGGTCTGCAGAACTCTTTTTAAATTTCATGCAGACTTGATATTGCTGACGGAGATGATTTTGAAGATAGTGCTCTAAGGGAAATAATCAACATTTATAAGAGTAATTCAAGAGAAGTGAAGACTTAAACTGCAATCTCCTGTGTGCAGCATTGGTGCATGTGCACCACAGCACTATTAATTTGGGACAACTATCATTTTGAAATGATCTTCCAAAAATAGCATATGAATGTGAGCATTTAGAATTATGTTTCGACACCATTGCTTTATCAATGTAGAATACACTAAATAAACAATGCTGAAACACATATTTACAATTTAGTTATACATGAGTATGTAACGTAGTAAATGGGCTTTCATTTTTGAGACACTTATGTCTGCTTATTGCAGTGTGGAGTCGTATTTTGTGCAGTTAATTTTGCGCACGAATAATTGTGAAGAGCTGTGCGTAGTTGTATTAAAAAGGTGCAGTTATAAGAACAATTCCTACATGCATGTATGGATAAACTAAGGCTTAACTCTAGCTGACAGGCCTTCAGCTCATACAAAGTAGCCTAAATGAGTATATGTAAAAGCTGTATATTGTGTAACCTTAAGAAAGGAGAAGTCCCGGTCACTCTCGATTTGGGTGATCTCAAGGTTGCCCATGATGATCTCACAGCCCGTGTACCGGTCCTTAATGAGGTTGTACATGTACTCCTGAGAGCCCGTGGAGCTGAGCCCATTCTGAGTACCAGGACACACAACTGAGAAACACACACACACACACACACACACACACAAAGCGGAAATTATTTATTTATAAAATGAAGCAAATGGAAGTACTTCTTAAGTGTAGAGGCTGGAATGGTGGCACAATGATGGTACTCATATTTGCTGATACGCCTGAAGAATGTAAAATGTCTCTGTTTCTATGCTTCTTGCAGTGTTAGATGTTGTGTCTGCTACTATTCTGGATGCGAAGCAGGGCAAGCTATCACCCCTTAATATGGAGAGGTCCTGGCCCCAGGCTGAGGGGAGCACAGAGTGGGGGAGCAGGGCCTTTCTCACACAGAGTACAACATTGTATTAAAGCCATACATGTGGACAGTGGGTCCTAGTGAAGAGTGATGCAGTGACAGACAGTGCTTCTGTGTGTGTGTGTGTGTGTGTGTGTGTGTGTGTGTGTGTGTGTGTGTGTGTGTGTGTGTGTGTGTCTGCGCTTGTGTCCGTGTAAGTGTGTGCTTGTGAGGGGTTCATAGTGCTGAGATCATAGCAGGGACAATAGGCCATGTGTGAGAACTCCATTCCTTAAAGAGGGAACGGAGATAGAAAGACAAGAAGGGGACTTGCACACCATCTCTTATTGAACAATTTAATGCACTAAATGCATCTGTATTATTTGAATGCACATCTGGAAAATAAAGCAATATGTCTACACCTGCTGTAGTACCCCAATGATACGCTAACCTCTACCTTTTTCTACATTTGAAAGCAATGACATATTGAAAGCACTGATGTGGTTTCGTAATACTTGATGGCATGGTACTATGGAACACCTTATCACGACATTTGAATGAAGGCTACTCTTCTTATCAGGCTCGAGTGATTGGGATTTGCAAAACTCCATAAAATCATGTAATCATGTAACCTCTTACTGGTAAACACGCACGCACGCACACGCACACACACAGCTTCAGGGAACAAAATATCTCAGTACACTACTCATTTACACAACATACTCTTGAGTAAATATTGGCATTGAAGAGGAGTGGAAGCTGTAAAGGGACCACACAAAGCAACGAATCTGGAGAGAGCACAGTGATTCTAGCTCAAAGGGCACTTTAACCACCTGCAAACACGCAGATGGGTGTGGACACTCAGCCAAGAAACAGGACGGAAAGGAAGCAAGTCAACGGATAATTCAAAAACAGGCATGCATTTATACACACATGTTCTCATGATTTTCTACAGGTTTAGACAGCACTGTTCTGACTGATGGTCTACAACCACTCAAACACAGAGGGCTAGATGGGGGGGGGGGGGGGGGAATATGTAAATGTTTTGCACTTATCAAACCTAAACTCCCCATAAAGGGGACTAACATACCACCACCCAAATCATTTTGAATATTACCACTTGACCTCCAAGGCTACAAGGGCAACAGAGATCTGCCCATGGATTTACTATTGCCTCTGTAAACCAGTACTGTTGCACTTTGCCAGCAGCAGCTAAATGGGTGACGTATTAGTACCTCAATTAAAGACCCTCATTAAATACAGTACAGCTCAGTCACGTGTCGCAAAGTTTCCTTGGAGGGGAACGACCTATCTGAACTGACTTAAAAAAACAAGGATATTGGTTAATCATTGATCATTGATAAATAGTCATCTAAACGGCTGCTGAGACTATATTTTATATTATTATGTATACAAAGGGACTGTTTTCAGACAGTTTGGTGAAGAATGTTAAGAGGAAACAAGAAAGAAAGAGAGTTATAGTATTACTGTTGTTGCAGTTTTCAAAATTATGAGGATTTCAGAATAGATCATCTCATCGTTGGCTCTGCAGAACTGTGAAGGACAGGTGGTGGGGCTGGTGCCTCGGCCACGTTCTCTATCCTGCTCTACCGAAATCTCATGACAAACAAGTGACTCACATCTTGTCCCTGCAAGAGTGACACACCTTCAGGTGAGGCAGGGTGTGCGTGTGTGTTTGAGTGAGAGAAAGAGTTTCAGTGAGTGAGGGGAAAAGGAAGAAATAGCTTCGAAAATGAAAGAGAGAGAAAGATTCACGAAGGGGATTCAATACAGCTTAATCAAAACGTTTAGGGTATGTTCACATCAGAGTTAAGGCTCACTCAAACTGCGCTAAACACCTAGACGCCTTCAGGAGTAACAGAAGCACCCTTCAGAGCAAAAGTATAGGATCACGTAATTTACCTTCATGAGTTTGAGAAGACGTGAGACGTGTACACGACATCAATATAATGCACCACAGGATCCCTCGCCAATGATCCATTTTGTCAAATCCGGTCAAATGGATATAAACATGACAATACAGCTCCAAATAGTGGTCAGAAACCTAAATTATGACCTCCAAATACAGATTTCCGAAAATGACTTAAGATTTGTTGACAGCTTTTTCGTGGGAACTTCTCTATTTCATCTGCAGAATCCCCAGAGTAAAGTTCTTGACTTGACAAAAAGTCAGGCAACAGTATCCCTCATATCTTCACAAAGGGTTGATTAGGCGCGTAAGTTCGGCAATGGTGTTAGAAAGTGGCTACAAGTTTTGACACTTAGAGCTCCCTCCCAGACTGTCACTGGTGATTGGTCAGTAGCTGAGTTTATCTACCAATCAGAGGTTGTTCCGTCTTCTACAGTGTAGTGGCCTGCAAACTGTCATTAAGTGTGTTCCATACTAATCTAGGGCAAAAAACGGTTACTCTTGACTCTTTTCTTTAGATCTAATTATATTTTTCCCAATATTTTTATAACAAATTATTTTACATATGATTTTATAGAACACTTTCAAAAGGTTTTGGAATTGTTACATACGTATATCTAGCCAAATGAAATCTTGTCACTCTAGCCACATATTCATCAATTCCGTTGACTTATTCCTGTTGCATGTTGTCAGTGAGTATGAGTAGAAGCAGTGCTCCTGACTCCAAGTCAGTGTCACTGGCAGAGAGGTCTGTGTGGCCCAACTGTTCTTCAGTGAAGAGCATTATTGTACTCTGCCCTGTTAACTGGTTAATCACCTCTTTGATGCATATGGAGCAGCCTGTCACAATGGGCCCTTTGTCGATTGGTCAGTTGACTTCTGATCCCGAACAAGAACATGGCTGCAGACTATTCAGCATCCCCCGGCATGCAGTGCCTACTGAAACGAGAACGGCTCCTATCAGAGGAAATAAATAGCACTCACTATGTATTTAGAGGGCTGGGGCTTTTTATTTAACATATATGCAGTAATTTCCTAATTTTCCTAATTGTTTAAACCAATATGCCAACTCCTGTTCTTTTATACTGTATTAGTGTTTGAGAGAAATAAATACATTTAGGATCTTTTTTTCATTTTGCATGACAGACGCATTTGTTGGGTTAAAAAAACTAATAACAGGACAAAACAAATATTTAAGGCTGATGTACAAAAGGAATTCAAGTGGATGCCTTCCACATCTACTTTAGTTATGAGCTGGCTCACTCTGTCAATCAATCCTTTCTTGATTCCCTTTACAATTGTGAATCAGTGCCTCATCCCCTGACATGAAATTCTCTATCGTCTACTTCTCCAGCAGGCGGAGACAAAGGATTACGTTGGCCCCTCAAGTGAATTCTGAGCAACACTGTTATGAATTGATAAGCTAAAGATCAATACAATAAAACGTTTTGAACAGTACGTCAGCGTATTCATTCTTTCATAATATTTTCTCCAACGAGCAGCTTTAATGCATCCCTCAATAGGACTGTGTTTATCATTTCTTATAATAGTTCATCCCCATATAATAAAGCTTATTAAGTATTTACTATGTTTGATTTTTGTTTCAAATGTGAAACCTGATTTGCAGTGCTTAGTTATACGGGGGAAAGCTAAGAGGGAAGAGGGAACTAAATCAAAGTGATATGACGGTATGGCTCTCTGTTTCTGGATCTGCCATACATTTTTGCTTAGAGGGTAGTTAAGACGATCTAATCTGATCTGAGAGGCCTGCTTTAACACCTTAGCCCAGAATGGCCATCATTTGATTCCCACACAGCATTGTTGCCCTCTTTGAGGCGAGGTGTGGGGGCAGGTGCTTTGGCCCTTGCTGTCGCCGCTTCCTTCATAAATTGATGAATTGATTGTAGGGCTGCTGCCAGTGTGTCTGTGCCATGAACGAGGGTGTCCCGGTTACGGCAGAGAATCCCAGCTATGGCACTTGCCCTGGGGCCGCTATTGTGGCTGTCCTGCAGGGGGCCCTTGGGGCCGGCGGCCCAGGGAGCAGATTTGACCCACATACTGCTGTCACACCCCTAGAGACACAGCTCCGGAGCTGGCAGGCTGGCAGGCAAGTAGGGGTGGGAAGGGGGTCTCAGACATTCTGTTGTCTGATTGGCGCGTCCAAACATTGGTAATATTTACTATCCGTGGAGCAGAGCAAACCCAGAGTAGAAAAACAAAGCTATGTCCAACTCTTCAAATGATGAAGACGCGCTTAATTGATTATTTGTCAATGACTGGTTTCCAATAGTGTAACTCACACATTCTCAAGGGATCATGACCTCCAGCTTAAAAGGAGAACACAACAAATCCAACTATGGTATGCTAGAGTAATTATGAATTCCAATACAATTTGGGAAACAGCAAAAAAGATCCAGCACCTCCTGAGCACGTTGCAGTATGTTTAAGGGAGACACGATACAGAAATGTAAGCGACATAACATTTAATTTGGTCATTATAATGATTGAACAGCTTAATTCATCCAACACCATTGCAGCCATTTATTTACTAATGATTTTTCAAGTTTCTATAATTAAATCAACATAACATTGTTTTACCTTTTATACAAAGATTAAAATGTTGGAATGTTATACCATACTTTTCTTTCACTATCTTTTCTTAAATCGTGTAAATGGAGAACAAAAAAGGATTTTGCCACTACAATACTGATAGTGTATTCAATGTTACATTTATAGGGCATTAGTAGAATGTTATGTTCATAACTACAAACTGATATTATAAGCAAACACCAACTGTCAACATAAGGCCACAAAAACAATTACATAACTCAATAGTGTACATCACACACATACACACAAGCTGTTTTTAACTAGATATGTCTGCCAACACACCAACCCCAATATCTACAATCAAGTATATAAACAAAATTGTTCCTTTTTTCTCAATTACTGTTCTCTTGTTTGTTTTGTTACGTGAACATATACACAGCTGAAATAGAAAATCATGCTTTTGCATATTAGAAGGGTGTTAGGTAAGCTTCTTGCACTAAATCCATGATACTAGTACATAATCCATCTACCAGTATCGCATCAACCCAACCAGTGGTAGCAGATCATGTTGACAAATATTGTCGTTGGCTATATCATTTACATACCGGATACAACTTTACTTATCATTGTCAAAATATCTCTATTATGACCATGCATAATGCTATAACATAACTTTTATCAATCCTATGATACTTCTATTTTCACGAATTCTCAACTGCCATTGAATAAATTAGATAAAAAAATAGGACCTGACTTTTGGCCCATTAAAAACAGTAGGGCTAACAAATATTAAGTAACAAAATACAACAATCATTGATGTAAAATGATATAACCTAAACAAACAAGAGATGCACCCTGCTGAAAATGTAGACGTCATATAAATTAAGAATCCACAAGGACTCCCAATGTTGTAAAGCACATGACCCATTGCTGTTGTCTCAGCAGGTAAGTCCAATATCTTTATATTTTCTGAGGCAATTAACAGAACTATGCAGATTATATCCAAGCATTAGCATAAAGGCTTCAAAAGGGTATGCAGCCATGCTTATGACTAAATCAAAGGACAAAAGTCCATGCAGGCTAAGAAAGAAAGTTGCAATACAGAGAAAGTTGTTTTTGCCTAAGATTGCCCAAAGTACAAGATAATAAAAAGAAGGCATAAGAAAATAAATAACATTAAAATAGAAAAAATGCAATACTCAGTGATAAATTTGAGAAAACACCAGCATCTTCAGTTGATTTTTCTCATTAATAGAGTTATGTACTGTTTTCTTTTCTATTGTTAGTACTGATTCATGAAATGGCATTTGGCACAAGGCGTGTTATAAATAATACAGATATACTTTGACACTGTCCTGTTAGAATCCTAATGGGACATTATTTTCATATTTACAGCAATATAAAAGTGTCTGTGAAATAACTCCGAAACACTCTCAATTGCACAACATTATGCAGCAACGATCATGCCTACACTTGCCACTTCCTTGTATTAATGTAATTCTGGATTATAATTAATATTATGTCTTTCTCTTACTACAGTTTACTATGGATTATGAAATTCCAAATACCATGTCTTGAATGCAATTTTTAAGTTACACCTGTTCGTTTTGAATAACGAATAAATGATCCACGGTAAATCCAACAACATTGGAAATATCTACACAAATAGAGGGAGAAGATGGGAGACAAGGGACAGCAGTAGCCACACCCGGGCAACTCTTTAGTCCTGCCTCTCCATGTAAACAGGATGGATCAACTTCAACCACTTCAAAAAGATCACTTGATCTGGTGATCTTGTCCCCACGTGCATCCTGGCTTTATTATTGGACTCCCTCACTTTTTGTTTTTCAGCTGATTGGCCAGCCAGTCCAGACCTTCGTAGAGGCCGTCTCCACTGGTGGCACAGGTGGCCTGGATGTACCAATTACGGTGGCGCAGGGAATGTAGGCCCAGCTTGTCGGTGATCTCAGCGGCATTCATGGCATTGGGCAGGTCCTAAATATGAATGTGCCAAAAGACCACATGGTGATTCAGACGAACAGATCCAAAAGTCTTGGAAAAAAAGTGACGAGAACAATTGAAGCGGATGAAAAGGAGAGTAAGCCTACTTGTTTGTTGGCGAAGATCAGGAGAACTGCGTCCCGTAACTCATCCTCAGCCAACATCCTCATAAGCTCCTCTCGCGCTTCGTTTACACGCTCGCGGTCGTTACTGTCAACTACAAAGATCAGACCTGCAACGGGAGAATAATTGATCACCTTAACAAATATACTGTAAAAACACAGGCGTCTGGAGTCCAACACTTTACAAACGACTTTACAAAGTCGTTCAGGAGGAGATTCAACAAGGCAATGATTTCCTTATGCTAAACAGTCACGTTGCTTGTTCAGACATTTATAGCGCAAAGAGTCCCAATGGAAAATATTGTCACAGTTGCTGTTGTATGCAAATTATTGTTTTTCTATGGAGCATATTTGTCAGAGCCATATATTTCCAAGCATGGCCTGGTCAGGCTGTGTCAGCAGGGAACGCGTGGCATAGCTCACCCTGGGTGTTCTGAAAATAGTGCCTCCACAGAGGTCGGATCTTATCCTGGCCACCAACATCCCACACAGTAAAACTGATGTTTTTGTACTCCACAGTCTCCACGTTAAAACCTGAGAAAGCAACAAATAATCAGTCAAATGCGCACAGCATAAAAATACTTATTATGAGATTCAGTTGGCTTTAAGACAACACCAAAAAAGCCAATGAATAGTAGATTGTTGTTTCATACCAATGGTCGGAATAGTTGTCACAATCTCCCCCAGCTTCAACTTGTACAGGATGGTAGTTTTCCCTGCTGCATCCAACCCTACCATCAGGATTCTCATCTCCTTCTTTCCTATAAGACTTTTTAGCAGATTTCCAAAGATGTTTCCCATGGTGACAGACTTGATTCACCTTTCTGCAATACAGCGCGTTTAAAGAAAACAGAAATGCATTTACTATACATGGCAGACCATTGCAGAAAACAAACAGTGAGCCACACTTGACTGATGGCAAAGCCACAGAAACATGCCATGGTTAGATAAAGCTCATCAACCACAACTCCAACCATTAACACCTCGTTATAGCTGCAAGCCACTTCTAAGGAAATGCCGTGAAGCCTACTTCGCACCTCAGCAGGCAGTGGACCTGACAGGGGTTTGCTGCTGTACAAGCAGCACAGTGTGAAAGATCTGTCATATTGAAACTTGCATTGACTTTTAGGCAGCTCATTGTTGTCATACCTTTACAAATCTGTGTTGAAATAGTGCTGGGAAATAGCTGAAAAGATGTTTGGGATGATAACCTAAATTGTAGGTCTACATCTAAATGAACTAATTCAAACAACAATTAATGTGTACCTTTTCTGACAAACAAGGTCTAACTTAGTGCCTTAAGGCCAATTGCAGTATCTGTTGCTTTAAGGATGGGCCATTACCAAACCTGTACTTTTATACTGTTTATGATTGAGTCAAACTCAGGATTTTTTTATTTTATATTTTTGTCAATGTTTCTATTGTTGAGATTTAAATTTTAATCAGAGCTGTCCCGTTTTTTGTTTGTTTGTCCCATACCACTTTCTCACCCTGTAAGAACAGCCAACTAAATGTGGGCAACTACTTAATTTAGGCCACCAACCAAGTGATAAGCATTGTGTCTATTTTCCTTATTAGGTGTTTAGCCAAACTCGATGTGGCCTCTCTGAAGTCATATTAAGCCTTTTACGAAAACAGAAACACATTGATCTTGCACACAATATGGGCTAATCGAAAATGCTGATATTATACAGATGTGACAGTCTCTGGTCCTAAAAAAGAAAAAAAAAAGAAAAGCACCAGAGCACCAGCAACCTATATCGACAGCTGTAAAATATAACTATGTCTGTCAAATGGTCCGTGAGATCAGATGTATGATTTATGTTTGCAAATATTGCATGGGTTTCATGTATTAGGTCCACATAGGTTATGTTTCGTTAGAATTTGCATTAAATTGACAGGCCTACTGCAGCGGCCATAGGATAATGCAGGAGGAGGTGATGCCTTGCGATGGATTAGCTGGATTAGCTGGCACACAATGTAGCTAAACCTTGCACATTAAAATAGGGGGAAATCATGAACTTAACAATTGATTAAACAATGTGAACGCGTGCAAAAATATCCTCCTCTAAATGAACAGACTATGTAATCCTGTTCCAGTCACGACAAGCAGAACAGGCGGACTGAATGTCGTCACCATTCTCACCTACCCCCACGCCCATTTGGTAAATTTGTATATAACAGCATAACACTATATTGAGTTTATGATTTGTACATGTAAGTAGTGTACATGTTTTAAAATGTTCTCATTTTGCATCTAATTCACACTCACCTCTGTCAACGGTATCAGCTGGAGTCAGGGAAAAGATGAGGGCTATTCTCGCGATGAACTGCTGAGCAGTATGACGATTCAGCTGCCTGTTCTCGCGATATTAGGTCGTTAATATGAATAACTCGCGCACCACCTTACACACTAATCATGACTCATTACAGGGCTTGAAGTCATTGCACATAGCATTTGAAAATGTGCAGCGTAGGCCTATTGCTAACATTTGCTATATTTTATTTGGTGAGTGAATTAACAATAACAAATGGTGTCGGCTAGGTTGTATTCTTCATATGTCTTCAATATAGATTAGGTCAGCTGTATCTTAAACCAAGCCAGTAATATTGTAATATGCCTACCTAGGCCTATTGATTCATTAATGTAATGATCAACATCATTGTCATGGGCTCAGTAATAGGGATCTGGCAGAACATAATCAAATAAAATATTATAGCTCATCTAAAGTGTAGTACGCCAAGTAAGTCATTTTAGTGCTTTTATAAATAAAATAAAAAGTCACACCATAAATAGAGGCAGGTAAAGTGATGAAAGTGTCAATTTGACCCATCTATTCAATAAAAATATCGTGAAACCACCATCATTTGGAACTGGGCGCAGTAGGAAGAACATAAATACTTAGCCATAGGTAACAAGCCGTTGAATGTAAAATGTGTCTCTCTTGTATGTTTGTCAGCGGCCCTGTGATAGATGTGTTTATCAATTCAGCGGTTCAAGCAGGGGAAAAGGAGGGAGCAGATGTTTGCAGCTGCACACCAGATTATTGGGTGGAGTTGATGGTGGGGGAGCATGCCGTGTTTGTGTGCGTTGGGTGTTTGAGGGGGTTACAGGGGGGTTACGGTTGGTAGGGATGGTGGTAGGAGAGGTGGGGTGGAGAGTTATGACTTAAAGGAGCCTTTCCTCTGAAGTGGTTGCCAGCATGCACCCCAGCAAACACAATCACAAGTCTGGTCGGTTCTGCTAGCTGAACTAATGAGGGCCTGCACATAAGAGGGCAGAAGCTTTGATGTTCTGGGTAGCCGGCTCCTTGTGTTTTCTCTCCCGCTCGCCTCCTCTCCCTATCCCACATCAGAAATGAAAGGGGAGTCGAGAAGCAGATGTTTTGAGCCATGTATTTATACAGAATATGCTTTATACTTCTCCCCCATTTCTTTCCTCAGCACTCTTTACAACAATATCTACTGTATGAGCAGTAAGTACATCTTCCTCCTCTCTTCATATCAAGCCCAGCATATAAAATGGTCTGAGGAAATACGTATAATCATCCTGTCAATCAAAGATAGGAGCTTTTATCTTCCTAACTTTCTCCCCCTTTCTTTAATTCCAGCAATCTGGTTGTCATTACTCAGGGGGCAGTCAATGTGTTGCTATGCATGTGTCAGTATCTGCAGCGATGGAGAGGAGAGCGGGAAAGGAAGAGAGGAAGGAGAAGAAAGCAATCCAGGGCTGTCCACCAGCTTCTCTGTCTCACACATGCGAGAAACAGTGACAGGAAATTCCCTTTTGCAGCCGCTCCAGGGTGAAATGATAAAGGAATGAAGAAATGCAAAGCAGAAATTCAGTCCCTTATCATTCCATTCCAGTCTCTCGCCCTCTTTCTTTTTTATTCTCAAACTAAATATAAAAATAAGTAGACCGTAGTCAGTCATTGGTACAGCAATTCAAGTCAAGTATTAAACCTTCTTAGATGTTCACTTGGGCTGGGTCCCCAAACAAGGATGTGCCTCTAAACAATTCCATCACATACAATGAGTGTGTCATCCACATGTGCAGCTAGGAATTCTCACATTGTAAATCCAGTCAGATGATGACATTGTGCTAAAGCAGCACAATATGTGGGATAACTCAGTATCACCAGGAGCTGTGTGTGAATCTGTCTACAGTATCTGTCCATCGGCCTGTCTGCTAGTCTGCCTGATTGTCTCTGTCTTTCCGTCCGTCTGTCAGTCTCGTTGCGTCTCCTTAAAAGCTACAAGGACGGGGATGCAGTGTCCTCTGGAGCACATTGTTCATTTGCCTTCGGCTCTAAATTCTGGAATGATAGTCACCTCAGATACTTTGAAAGCCAATACTAGTGAGTTTTCATTCTGTTCAGTAATAAAGGTTCTCCTTTCCAGAAACAATGTTTTGCTGCCATGAAAAGTCCTTCTCTCTTCATGATGCTACCTCAAATAGATTCCCACCCGTGCTCGTAGGAAAGACAAGTAGCCAGCCTCGACACAAAAGCATCGCTAAAGGAGCCTTTAAAGGATGTTGTAGCTCTAAACAGTGCCCTCCACATGTACAATGTGAAGGTCCTGACTAGCATTTTAACATTCAACAAATGTATTTCAATGATTGTGAAACATCATGAGTGAAATTCATCATCGTTCATCCTAGATGGGTAGGCAATTTTTTGAAAGACATCGTTGACCTGTGTTGAATATTGAGCACAATTCAGTAGTGTTCATTTTCATACAAATGTTTTGATATAAATGCAGCACACACCTTTCTTTTCTTTTTTTAAATGTTTATAGATTGTTGTTTATCAGCAATGTCGGTATTCCTTCAAGATTTACAGAATGGAACCATGTTTTCCCACTGTCTGTTTTGAGGCAGGCACAGGTGCAACATATTCAAAGAGGATAATTGTCCTGGGACCAGTTCCATAAACAAACAAATCAAATCCCTTTGCCCATCATGTCAGCTTTCCACCACGTCACTGCCGTGTTAAGCCTTTGTTTACTCATGGCACCAGTTTACCACTCTGCGCAACACTCTGGCCTCAAATGTTCCGCTCATAAACTTGTCCCAAACGGTACAACTTCGTCCGCAAAGGCGATACCAATTACTTTACAAAAATATATACATTTTCAAGAACACAAATACTGTACAGTGATGGCGGATGAAACTTTAAAAAACAACGCATCTCTGCTGCCGCAGTTGTTTATTCTGCAGAGCATATCGGATGGGATCCCGGGCATTTTCATGGCTGAGAAGTTAACATCCCAACAGGCAGAAGAAAGATAAATGACACGAGCGACCGCCTCTTCATTTTCAGAATAACAACTCCTACAAAGAGAAAATAGATCCCAGATGATGGAACGAAAAGGGAAGAGAAGCAGGGGATAAACAGATTCACTGAGAGACTTACACAAGGGGGAAAACAAACACCCAGCTAAGGGGGTTGCCGGATATGTGTGTATTAGAGAGTCAAGGCTTTGGCTAGTCATCTCAAGTACTGAATGGACCAAAGACGGGTCGTTTAGATTGGTGGTTTATCATCTATTTGCACACGTTGACCCACTCGGTGACACGGCACTCCTCACAAAGCACATAGCAGCACCAGTGGAAGCGGCAGTGACAGCGCTCACTGCGCGTCTGCTTCAGGATGTTGTGTCCGCGGCCGCAACACAGCGAGCCACAGCTGTCCATGTTGAGGCTGGTCTTGTTGCAGATCCGGCCCTGAGTTCCCAGAGAGTCTAGGGCGGGCTCACGTTCACAGAAGTCTGGGGACTTCTCAAAGTAAACCAGCTCCCGGGACACGCTCTGACGACGGCCCCCGTTTAGCCCCCCCGAGCCACCCTCCCTGTTCCCTGGCCGGATGTTGAACACGCCATTGTTCTTGTTCTGTGAATTGATGAAAATGGCTGACAGGAACTTGTCCCTCAGCAGGGAGCCCAGCAGGCGGAACTCTGGAGAAACGTACCAGCAGGTCTTAAACTGGCAGCTGCCTGAGGTGCCATGGCACTTACACTTCCTCTTCATATTGTCCCTCACTAGCTGCGAAGACAAAGAAAACATGCAGGTAAATACATGACTGGTTTCCTTATAAATAATGTCATTTTCCGAAAACCTACACAATGGTCACACATCCTGCTGCGTGTCAGTAGACTTAACAGAATATTGAGGCATCTCACCTGGCGGCCTACTCGGTTGTTGTGAATCCTCATGCGAGCGTGGATATCTCGTGGTGACCCTCGGGAATCTAACCAATCCCTGGAGAAGCGCTCTCCAAAGCGAGCATCATGACTACATCCCCCCCATTCCCAGGTCTCCTGCAAAGTGCTCAGCTCATCGGGCAGGGGCTTGAGGAAGGAGGAAGGGTGGGCAGAGTGTAAGTTGGCAGGCATTTCCACGTGGTGAGAAGAAAATTGAGAGGGCAGTGCGCCTCCCATGCTAACCCCTCCCTTCTGGAGGGTCTGCAGCTGCAGCTGGTTGAGCTTCAGTCGTATTTTGTCATCGTCCTGGCGACGCTTGGCTTCACAGCCACACCCCTGCAGCTTACCCATGCTGCAGGCCGAGGCCACCGAATGAGCTACACCGGCTGCCAGCAGAGACAAAGAGAAAGCGCTCTCTCTAAAACCTGAAAAATATAAAGATAATGATAACAGAAAAAATGATTCAGACTGACCAGCAACTCGTTCTTTCGAACCTCTGACTTCTAAACAGACAGGTTTACCAGCTGACCTAAAAAGTTGTGATGCAAGATATTCTATGAATGTAGGTTCAGTTTTTGCTGGTTAATTGATTTCTAACACAGACTCACAAAGACACAAACAAATGGCAGTCTCTCACCCCTTTTGAGGATGGCACTTTGGTGGGGTAGCTTGCCATGACTTTCAAGAGAGGAGCAGTTCCAGCGCTGGTCCTTCAGCTGGTGCTGGCATTCATGGATGGCCACCTGGATGCCCTGCAGTGCTGAGGCTGTCACATCAGGGCTGCGTACACACAGGCGCATCTGACGCTTGCTTAGGCCTGCAAGCCGCAGGCACACTGAGTTAGGGGTCAATACTGGATCTCCCGCCACCTTCAGGCCTAGAATGTCATTGCATAAAACCCTGCAGACAAAAAGAGAGCGATAGGTACAAACAGAGAGGAAGAGAGAGAGAGAGAGAGCAAGAGAGGTAGACAAAAACCGAAAGAGATAGTTCACTATAACTGGCAAAAAGCTCAACAGCCATCTTTTGAGCAGTGTGGACGGAGACGTCATGGAACAGTGAAGCATAAAGTAATACTTCATTAACATAGCAATTAGACTTCGCCTACTACTAATTGAAAAGACTAAGAGACAACGATTAAGTAAAAACTTCATTTTGGGGGGAATAGAAAATGAATGGCTTATCAAACATAATATCAAACCAAAGTGCCAGCATAGAGTTAGTTGGTGGGTAGTCCCTGTTGATGATAAGGTTAAAATATAAAACATAGAGTTATAATAGTTACATTGTTTAAATATATTGATATGTTAAAATTTTATGCACTTGTTCAAGCTATGCAGTCTTGTTAGTTTCACATTCACTAAAAGTCATATTATTATCACTGTTATATCAGAGTGAAAAAAAAAAAGAACTCTGCTTACTTGCGCTTTGACAACAATGAACAGTAAAAAACAGTTTTTATAGCCTAAGCTACTTTATTTCTCCCGTTTGGCACACATTTTTGATCCAACGGGTTGATATCAACTAGAACAATTTAAGCTATGAAATAATTTGTTTTACCGAAGGGATTTTATGTCTTTCTACTGTATTGCTAGGGCTTACATATTTTTTTCTCAGAAAGCACATGTAACATGTCCTATCTTTTTACTCATCTGTTTCCTCAAGTCCACTTACGTGAATGCAGGTGACATAAGTACCAATGCCAAAATCAGGACTTGGACCCAGCGGAGTTTGTATGATATCTCCATTTTGATAGGCGTCTTTCCCGACGTGACATTAAAACAATGTAGTTATAATCCTATCGAAGAAATATTTGTTAGTATTACCGGTGCACCTTCTAACGATAGAGGAGGGAAAAGAGGGAACAGGCTAGTTGGAACGCATGTGAAGGGGAGGGTAGCAAGAGAAGGGAGGGGAGATGCCTCTACAGGCGGTTGTATCCAAAGTATTGACCAATATAAAAGGCAACAAAAGTTAACCGCCCTATTGTAAAAATATAGCTATTTTCTATTGGCTACGTTAAATACCATCTCCAGAGGTTTACGCATATATATGGCTCGATTTCCCAATCGCTAAATAATTTTTTTGTGGCCTAGATACTAACTGATGTACATCTATTTCAGAGCAAATGTTGGTAGTTCAAATGCTTGAGATGTATGGCATTTTCAGACAAGATACAAAACATAAAAATGTAATAAAAAAAGACATCCTTTTTAGAAGAATGTTACAAATCTGGTTGGATAATGTGCATAAAATGGATGAGGTAATTTAAAAAAGCTGGATGGGGGAGGGGATTGCCGCTGGTTCAACTGTACAACAGGCAGGAGCAGCAGGCAGGCGCACAGCTCAGCTCACAGTCCCTCCAACAATACTGGGGTACATAGTCATCTGGTCCCCCTTCCTCCCTCCTCAACCAGAGCGTCTGTTCTGTATTATTGTTTAAAACAACCTTATTCAGAAACAGCTAAATCCTTTCATTTCAGGGAAATAAAAAGTACTGAACGGTGGCATAAAACGATCATTATGGCTTTATAATTTTGTTGTTTTGGTTGGCAATTTCTCAAAGACTATGTGTATTGGAATAAATTGCTGCTCTTGCCAACAGAACTATCCATCCTTTTTTGCCTGCATCTATTCGTTTGAAAAGGAATTGCTGATGGACCTAAATAAACCTGTTAAATTAAGAGTCTTAAACAGGTGCATTCAGATGTATATTGAATTATTCGTTCTTGTTGTATAGGCTCTTCATGTCAATTCAGAAATAAGTTGTTTTAGCAGAGTATGTTTTTCAAGTAAGGCTGCATAGTATAACATTAACCTAAAAAATCTAACACCTCCCTCAAGTGACACAACCTATTCATTTAATCTCCTTCCATTTTTTAAGCTGCAGCAATGAAAAGTGCATTAGCATTCTGCTTCGGCGTGTATATCTAAGTGGCTTAAAAAGTGATTTGAAGTTGATTTGTATATAAAAGGCCCCCCCTTTATCCGGATTGCCACTCTAATCTGCTCCGTGTTGCATGATTGCTTCAGGAAACCCGTTTGAGCACCTTTATTAGGCGGGGATAACGTAGGATAGCACTTATTAAAGCCCCTGCACAAAAGCAAACTTCCTTTTACGATAATTTCTGAGTAAGAGAGAGGAAGACAGAGAGAGAGAGAGAGAGAGAGAGAGAGAGAGAGAGAGAGAGAGAGAGAGAGAGAGAGAGAGAGAGAGAGAGAGAGAGAGAGAGTTGCCATGGCCCTCCCTAAATAACTGCCAAGATAATATAATAAGATAAAACCTATTCCCTCTATTGATGTGCCATATTATTATACTTTTACACGGTTTAAACAAAACAGCCATGAACCGACTAAGGTCTCAAATAATTTTGAGGGACTGAGATGCTTATAAACTACTGTATCATGCATGCGTCGAGGGAGGTCTGTTGACCAGATGTTTGGAATGGTTAGGTTATTCATCCTTCTTCGTCTATATTGTCTTATACCATTACTGATAAGAGACATTATGGTCACAGGCGTAATCTCTCTTTATTTTGAGCCATAGCAGTTTTAGCTAATTTGTGGAAGATATTTAGGTTACTAAAACATATTTAATGAAGTATAAGCAACATTAAAAGGGTCGGCTATTAGTTGCATTTATTTAAAATCCTTCAAAGCTCTAATTCTCTCTCATAGATTTTTTTTGCAACTAAGCTGTGTATGATATAAATTTGGATACTAAAGGCTGAGAAAATTTCCTATGCCACTGAAAAAATTTTGAGAATGTATACTTGTGTTTGAGAAAGAAGGAGGAGACGCGGTTAGGGTGTAATCCAACCGCTGGGTAAAAAGGGCAGTTTAGATGGCTCATATTCCGCTGTAACAGTACTGTACCGTGACTCCAGCTTGCTCTGCATTGGAGCGACAAACTGTGCGCACCCACAGCATCTCCACGTGCACGTGCTTTACACACACACCAGACACACACACACACACACACACACACCACACACGCAAACACACACACACACACACACACACACACACACACACACATACACAGAAGAAGCACATCAGGTTTAAGAGGGATCACTCAGCCATACTCAGGCTGGATATGGAAGAGCAGGACCTTTTGGAGAATTCAATGCGCACATTGAAAAGGAATCGATGGATTCTGTGATTACCGTGAGACTTTTCAAGTAATGTGTGCCACACTGTGGATTGGTCTACTTTTTCTCTTTTCCATTCTCTTTTCTCTGTCCGGTTCAGTTTTCTTTATTCATTGTGCACCCTATGAAGAGAATTAACTATCCCTCCTTCCAATCCTATTGAAAAGGGTCGAAAAAACAGAGGGAGATGAGAGCAGCAAATCCCTTTTTTATTCCTCTTGTAGCGCTCAATAACAGAAGAATGTGTCGCCTATCAGTCACCGAGGGGATCAAGTCTTCGGGACTGTCCCACGCGCTCAATGCGCTGTGCAAAACATCACTAAGTTTGAGACAGTGAAGACAGCAGCAGCATCCTGCTGGACACTTCAGCTCTGCACAAGGAGTCATTTACCAACCTGTCTCATCTCCTCATCCATTTTAGTCAATCGTTCTGCATTTTTTATCCTCTAAATCTCATTGGAGTGTGGTGTGGTAAGTAGTTCCAGCTTGTTGATTACTCAACTTGAATAGGTGGACTAAAATCAGTTTCTTTAATTGCATGAGCTTATTTTAAGGGCTGCCATATCTGAAGTTTCCTATCAATTTGTCATGTTAACTGATGTCTTTAAATACATATTTACACCTAACAAACAACTGAATTTAGGAAACGTGGACCAAATGTTTATCAGTAGCATAGTGCAAAATAACTCCAAAAGTTTGACTTTTCCTCTTCGAATTTCAATTATAGACAAAATGAGGTCCCTCGCTCTACTTCTGGGTGTGAAAGCCGCGTGCATTCTGCTGGTCTCTTCGCTCTCAGGAACTGGGGCCGTCAACAACAGCGGTCGATGGTGGTAAGTTGAGTTCATGTGTGATGTATTCATTTCATTAGGAAAGCTTTTCTGGCAAAAACAACAGCAACTGTGTAACCACAAGCCTTTAAGGGATTTCAGGCGTAGACTGCACAATATGGCCTAACACACTATACAGGCAACACATTTCATCTTTTTTGTTTTCAATTATTGTCCTTGCATGATTTTTGTTTCTTTTTTTATGTTTGTTCAATTTCTCCCCCCCCCCCCCCCCCCCCCCCCCCCCCCCCCGCCTCTCTCTCTCTCTCTCTCTTACTCTGTCCTTCTCTTTCGCTCCCTCTTTTTCTCGCTATCTTTCTTTCCCCGACTCACTCGCACGCTCCGTGTCATTTTCACAATGTGGCTGAACACGAGTCAAAATGTTTCTGTCCAATGCGGGATAAATTAAACATTTCCCGACTAAGGACAATCCCATTAACTTAACCCAGGGTCATGTTCTCCTTATATGCTGAACATTCCAATGTGTACACATAGTATGACAGAGTCTATTATGTCCAAATATTATTTTAAAGGTATTATAAAATACTAAGTTAGGCCTACATGCATGGGATCATAATTCTGACGAAATTGTAAGCCACACAAAAAAGCTACATTTATTTATTGAAATTAAATTGAGAATACATTTATCAACACAATTCCCCTCCTATTTTGGGAATTGTGTCAACACTTTCCTGCTCTCAATGCACCAGTGTAGGTATAACATGAGTCTGGGCTGAAGTGCATAATTAAACAAACACCCTCATCTTTATTTTTTATAATACTTGTTCATATAGTTTATAAACAACTTATATAATAATTATTATAATAAAAAAAAATGTTTAAGCAACTGACCTAATTTTGGTTTTTGAAAGTTGTCCTTAAATATTAATGCATATTTTTGTTCACACAATTGCATCGAGCTAACCTAAAATAACTGTGGTGACTGGGGCTGTGGGAAATTAGTTAAAATCTGCTTGTGTATTTCATAATTCGAAATCATTTTAAAAGTTAAGGTCTTGGTTTACAGCCACATTATTGGGAAAGGTTATTGTTGTTTTTGGACCATGCATGGGGCATGTTTGCTTGCCATTAAAACAAAAGAATATCTGTTGTAAGAGCACAGGTAAAATGCATATGGGTATTGTCTGAGCTGCATATTACTTCTTTAATCCAGTTATTCTGCTAATGATAGTTGAATTGACTTGATTTGGAAAATGCAGATGACAGTAAATTAAAAAGAAAGAAAAAAAATCCATGCATACTGTTGCCTTAGTTTTTCAAAGTAATGTTAGTGTAGTGTAGTCACTCTAAGGACAATACAATTTTTTTTTTTTAAATAAATACGAAGACCGATTTTTAAATCCAAAAGGGTGATCATAAAAAAGGTTGGTGTCTGATAAAATCGTTTGTGAGATTTGTGCATTTTAGGCAACTTATCCAATTTAGCAGGACACTGAAGCATCCTGTTGTTATTTGTTTTTGTTCTTAAGCAGATTGTTTACTGACTGTCCTCAGTCCTTTGATCAACTACATTTTAGGTCTGCTTGCACAGTCCCATCAGCTAACACTGAAAACTGTTGCCAAGTTGAGGGGAGTGTCCAGCTCCATTTGCTTGCATTGTTACAATGTTATCAAACCAATAAAGCTCCAATTCAGATATAATTGCAATTCAGAATGTTCTCTTATCATGGGCATCAGCTGTTTTACACAGCATAGAAGAACAGGGATGGTATAATTTTTTACAAAACCAAGGATAACATGTTAGGACTCACCAGTTAAACAGGGATTTGGAGCAACAGTTACGTGCATTAGCTGCCAGCCCCCTAACACTGATTTCCCTGTCTTGTGTTGTGGCAGGGGTATTGTGAATGTGGCGTCTTCTGCCAATCTCCTTATCAACTCCAAAAATGTGCAGTTGGTCCTGGACCCGAGCCTGGCTCTGCTGAGTCGGCGCCAGCGCCGACTGATTCGGCAGAACCCTGGCATCCTGCATGCAATCGCTGCTGGGCTACACACTGCCATAAAGGAGTGCAAGTGGCAGTTCCGCAACCGCCGCTGGAACTGCCCGACCACCCACAGCCCAGCCATTTTTGGCAAAATTGTCAACCGTGGTGAGTGTCTAGGAAACAATAGGCCAATTTAATTTCTGAAATGTCATTGAAGCTTGTTTAAGCCTTGAAGAACCTGCCGTAGAATACGTTTCTATTTCAATAGGGTAATAATAATTCACAGCAAAATGAATGGCAGAATGGGAAATAGCAATCTCCATAAATCCTGATTGAAGATTGATGGTGATTTCTGTTGTTGCATCAGGTTGCCGAGAGACAGCGTTTGTGTTTGCCATCACAAGTGCCGGGGTCACCCACGCAGTGGCTCGCTCCTGCTCTGAGGGAGCCATAGAGTCCTGCACCTGTGACTACCGACGACGGGGTCCTGGGGGTCCAGACTGGCATTGGGGGGGCTGCAGTGACAATGTAGACTTTGGCCGAATGTTCAGCCGCGAGTTTGTAGACTCTAGCGAAAGGGGTCGAGATCTGCGCTACCTTACCAACCTACACAACAATGAGGCCGGAAGAATGGTAAAGTGTCGTCCACACCAACAAGTCTGCTGTAACACTCTCTCATGTTGAAACAACATAAACAAGGCTGCCAGGTCTTTTATCATTTAATCACCAAGCGTCTCTTCCTCCTCTCTGTAGACGGTGGCGTCAGAAATGCGTCAGGAATGCAAGTGTCATGGAATGTCCGGCTCCTGCACCGTGCGCACATGTTGGATGCGCCTGCCCAGCTTCCGTGCTGTCGGCGACTTCCTTAAGGACCGCTTCGATGGTGCGTCTCGAGTGGTCTATGCCAACAAGGGCAGTAACCGGGCTTCTCACCGTGCCGACCCCCGCCACCTGGAACCGGAGAATGCTGCCCACAAACCCCCTTCCGCCAGGGATCTGGTCTACTTTGAGAAATCCCCAAACTTCTGCTCATACAACGGAAAGACCGGGACCCTGGGTACTTCTGGCAGAACCTGCAACAGCTCTTCTCCAGGCCTGGATGGCTGTGAGCTGCTGTGCTGTGGGCGTGGCTTTCAAACCCGCATGGAGAAAGTGACTGAACGCTGCCATTGCACCTTCCACTGGTGCTGCCATGTTAGCTGCCTGAATTGCACCAGCACACAGACGTTACACCAGTGTCTATAATTGGACGGCAACACCTTAGTGAATATGGGGAGAAAAGGTTAACAGTTACAAATGAGATCAATCAAAAAGCACAATATCATGGGAACAGGGTATAGGTCAAGCATGTGTCACTGCTCCTTGTTGAATATATTGGGGGTTTTACAGTTTAGACGAGGATATTTGAATGTTGCACTGCATCCATGCAGAATGGATTGAAAAACTAAGCCTTAAAATAATGATTACGCTTTAAAAAAGGGGAGGATGGCCATGATCCGAGAACTGGAACCCAGGGGTGTCTCTTTCCTCCCAAGGTACTAGTCTCTCCTTTTCACCAGCGTAGAAAGAGGAGGAACTGGACACAATGTCTGACAGATGTCTTTGTGGCCAAAGAACCACAAGCATGTTCTCTCATAAACTGGTGAAGAACTCTAACAAGAGGGTGGTTATTTTAAACATCAGCGTTTTGTTTTCTTTCGCTGCAGTTCAACTTCTTTTCACATAAAATTGTGTGAAGCATATCTCATGGGATACGCTGTTCACTCCCAATTGCTATGTACTTAGGCCCTGAATACAGACCAACCTCTTAGGATTTCCTCTGTAAATTCCCACGTGTGCCCTCATTGTTTAGATTGTGCTGGAATCTAGGACACATCAACCATGATTTACCATTGTGTGATTTGCCACACCGCAGTCCTGATGTGAAATGAATGGACTAGGCAACCTCCAAGGATAACAAAGTTGTCATCCTGAAGTCTTACTCCAAGTTACAGTAGTTTGAATGTAGTATCAATACACTGAATATTGAAGAGTAACTACTGTAGAGTTTTCCTGGTGTATCTGCAGAAAAAGATAACTGTTCAGTCAATATTGAGCCAAAAGGACAAAGGCAGAAAGGCAACCCTGTAGTAGAACAGCAACAGAATAGTTTACAAGAGGTGCTGTAGCAATTTGAGATATATACACCCTTCAGCAAATTAATGGCACTTTATTAGTGTCTACAGTGTACCGCAAAATGAGTGGACACTAATTGCTTTACCACAATACAGCCACTCATCAGCTAAGAGAACCAAAATGTTGTAAATAAAAATATATACATTTCTATTTGAGCTGAAGTTACTGGCAATTTAACAGTGTGTATTGCCCACCTGTTAGAGGCCAAATGATTGAGAATGGGTTGTCAATAGATACAAGTCAGGTGCTGTCTTTTTTATTTTCAATTCTGTTTTGATGCAATGTAGTTTACAAAAAAGGTTGAATACAGAGCCAACATTAGTTGGAAAATGGAGGTTCTTTCTTATCTGCTTGTGTCCTCTAAATACTTGTTTTGTGATGCACTGAATATTCCTGTTTCCCCTTATGTAAATACAAAAATATTTATTGCTGTATCTATACTGTTGTAGAGAGAAATAAGTAAGACGAAGCCTTTTAGATTTTCCTTCAAAGATTTAGCTGAAATTCTGTATTATAAAAAAACAAAACAATAAAGTGTATATTTTCAATTAAGTGGTTATTCTGAAAAAGTCAATCGATGCTACTTTGGTCATTTTTGTGTTTAAGACAGTTTTGACAGCCAACCAAGTGAGCATATAAGCCTATCCCTGGGTGTCCCAATCTTAATCCTATTATCAACACCAAAGCAGTCTTTCGACAGGCCAAGCAGCAAACACAGCAAACCTCCCTTCCCGCTCTCTTTTTGAAACCACAACATATCTTTGCACACATAGCAGCTATTTTATAGGATTTTACTGTGCAGAATGTTTTTCTTCATTTACTTAATGTCGGAAAGAAATAAGGAAATATTATGAAAAATAATGAAACCTTGCAACAACCCACCCTCTGGCAGCAGAGCCCACCACAGAAGTTTGGATGACTCGGTACAGTTGCTCCCCAGCTCACCGCAGCACAGCACGGGGGAAGCGAGGGTCAGCCAGGCAGAGCGCCACACAACCACACTTTGCCTGCCAATACACACCAAACTCCCAAAGGTCCTCCTATTAGAACACAAAACCTAATGGAGGTACACAGAGGATAAATGAGAGGATAGCACATCTACTGTGAGTGATCCTTTTAACGATATGAGTGGGGCCACAAGTGGCTGCTGTAGCAATGGGGTAAACGTAGGGCAAAAGGGTAATCGATATGAATGACATTTTCTGTCTTTTGAGGGAAACAAAACAGTAAAAGAAAGCCCATAACAGAACCAGTAAATAAGGTAAGGTACAGGGGTGTTAGCATAAGTCCTAAAGAGATAAGTACAGATAAAGGGGATAAAGGCACAAGGGGTGAATTAAATTAAGGCCCTTTAGCTGCTTAGGACAAGATGAGAAAGCAAACCAACACACATAAGCGAAGCTGTAAAATGACCACATATCTATGATAAAATGAAAAATACAGTAAGTTTCGAACTTTAGTTTAATAATGTCACTCCTTTGACAGCCTTATGTTATGAAAAATCTGAATCATAGTCAGTCAGAAACACTCAGTTTCAGACATATACTACGAAAGAAATAAAGGCAATCAAACAATGCCTACAACATGAGCTCAGCTGCAACAATGATGGCTGATCATGAAAATAGTAAGTGGATAGGGTGTGAGAGAAAGAGAGACAGACAGAGTGAGAGAGAGAGAGAGAGACAGAGAGAGAGAAAGAAAAAGAGAGTGCAAAAGAAACATGGCAGGGTTGAAATCCCAAGCGTGAGAGGGTGGGAGAGTAAGAGAGGGGGTGCTGTCATTGTGGGAGTGATAAGGAGTCAGTGATAATTAGCTCAATTAGTGACAAAGGCAGTGTAATAAATACCGACTTAGTGTCTGGGTCCCTGCTGGCCTCTCCTTGCGCGACTTGCTATGCGGCCCTAGCCTGACGGACAATTCATTAAACCGACAAAATACCCCACCGTCCAGGCGTGACGCTGCAAGTTAGCCCCCTACAGGCCTGGGCTATTGTTCTAATTGTCTGGGTTGGAGTCACTTTGTGGCCCCCTCCTCCTTAGCCCCCTCCCTCACACTCTGCCTTCAGAGAGCCCATAGAGTTAATGCCCCTACCTAACTCTGTAAGTAGGTGATCGGCAGGTTGGAAAAAAGACAGAAAGAGAGTTTCTTGGGGTGGGGTGGGTGGGAGAATAGTGGGATTAGGGTATGGAGGTTGCCTGGGAGTGTTGGGAGTAGTCCTGATTGGAATGCAAGAGAGATGAGTCCAGGACCTCGGATGCGGGACAAAGCGAGAGTTAATAAGGAAAGATTGAAGGGGCTTGCGACAATGAGCCGCCACCCGAGTCGAGATGAAATTGCTTCCGCGGATTATAGAGAGAGGGTGTGAGTGTTGTGTTTTTTTTGTGAGGATGTGTGTTTGGATGAGCATTTGTGCATTCAGGTTTTTGTCTGTGAGTGTGCTTATGTGTGTGCAGGGGCAGGGGGAGTGCTGGATTGATGGCTGCCCCTCTGGTTGGGGAGCAGGGGACCAGGGAGACCAACCGGCTGTTCCCACAGTCTGTTCTGCTGCAGCCACCTTTGACACAAGGCTCTGCCAGGCGGCAAGCAGGCGAACATGTAGCCATGAATGAGAAAGACAAAAATGACAACACAAATGCTCTCTTCCACAAAATCTTTATCTCTCTGAGATGGATACAGGGGGAGGCTGGAGGAGATTAGAAATTGGAAGTGAAGGGCATTTAGAAAGGGACCAAGGTGTCCATACCATGAGGAGCCATACAACTCCCGATAACACAACTAATAAAGCACTTTAGTAAAACTAATCATCCTGCCTTGCACATTGTCACAAAACCTTAAATTGTTGGGGAAATGTCTACAGATAAACATTATTCCACCAGAATAGTCAGATATAATTTTGAATGGAAAAGACTCCCTTCACTTTCTTTCAACTGAATGACCTCCAGTGCCTTATAAATTGCTTAGTTTCTTTGAGGAATTAATGTATTTCCCCCTTTTTTTTAAATAAAAACTGAATTCATTAAATTAAAATTGTATGTTTAACTGTATTTGTAAGAACCGGAACTTGGGGCCATGGGTATTATAAAGTTAATTGAATAATTGCTCCCAATAAGGAACTTGATAATTGGTTGAAACAAAACCACAACGACCTGCTTTTCTGTCATTTCGTACGCAATATTCTCTAACATAGTACTTACACAATTAAGCTCATGTTTGGAAACTATGTAAGCTTTCCAAAATTGTGCTCTCTACTGTGCCGTAATCAGACAAAGATCTTTTTACATACAGAACATAAAATCATACACAAAGCCTAAAAGCTAGGGTCAGAGCCATCTATTAAAATTCCAGCTAGATTGTGGAACTGCTCTCCATACTGTTGTCTTAGGGTTTGAAGAGGTTGATTCTGATTTGTTGGATGGAGAAGGTTCATGATCAAGGATGTAAACAAAGTAGTTGTTTTCAATGACCACTGAATGTTTTTATTCAGATGAGGATAATAACTAATATGGGGACCGTTGGGGACATGGCATAAATAGAGTTACCTAAAAAAGACTGCATGAGTGAGAAAACGTGTGTGGGTGTGTATGCATGAGGATAGCAGCTGGGAAGCACGCAGAGTCCAGAAGAATTGTACCCTAGCAACTGACCTTTCCAGCAGATGGCAGTTCCAGAGTAACAGCCATCCCGCATCACAATGGCCTGGCATACTAACATCTCCATCACTTCAGAGTCCACAAGCCTGTCATATCCCATTATACAAGAGTGAAGTTTACATTCATCATACACTTACATAGACAGACACACATACAACATAAAAACAACTGAATGCAACACAACTAAAATAAATATAAACAAGTTCAAGTTGAACAGTTGTCCCACATACCAGGTGGGATATATGGAGGGCAAAAAGGGTAGGATGACAGATTTAGAACGAGGAGACACAACGGATACTCACTCTTGTCCACAACCCTCCAGACACTCTAAAACCACTGCTTTCCATTATTGTGTTTGCCATGCATAGTGAATCAGGGCGGGAATGTAGACAGACCACTGGACCACTGTGAGCAATCAGTATATATATGTGGTCAGGCTCTGTGCCCCTTCAGAGCAGAATGCAGGCCAAGCACTGCAGTTAGGTGGAAGGGTTGAACTTTGTGGCATATACATGTAAGTATAAGAAAATGTCAGTGTGTTAGCAGTGATAGTGTGTGTGTGTGTGTGTGTGTGTGTGTGTGTCTGAGCATGCATGTGTTGGGACATGCTTCAATAATTGATGACCTTTAATCCTGTGCAACCCCCCACCCACCCCCCCACCCACCTCCCCTCATACACACACACACACACAGATACGCTAACATGCTTACACACACACACACACACACACACACACACACACACACACACACACACACACACACACAACCATGACCTCTCTATTATCTCTTTTGGCCCGATGGCCTGATCCCAGTTGGCCCATTTTCATTTTGACTAAGTCATCTTCTCAAACACATGACTGCTGAGATAAAGTCCTCATCAATGACACCCTTTCCTTCTGTCCTCCCCCACTACAACTGGAATATTTTGGGTTCAATGGGAATAGTAGGTGGTCAGCCTAAACAAGAGGGTACGGTTAAACAGATACTCCTAAACAAAAACACATAAGAGCATCTATCAGCTTTACAGGCTTCGTTTGGATTCAGCTGTTAACCAATATGAAACCTTTGCTTAAAACTCGTTCACAGGACTGTATTCTGCCACTTCTCACAATCTTTATATTGCCTTTTTTTTTTACTCTGATCTTCAGCTATTCTAGCAGGCATAGCCTACTCGTACTGTTCAATCTCTTTGAACAGTCACACACATTGTACTTTATGCAATGTAGGCTATACTGCAAACTGTTGTTTGAGGCAAAAGGGCAAAGACCTTTGTTTTTCTGTTTAATTAGTATTTTTTACAGTGATGGTGGGCCACGGATCAACATCGACACACAATAGCAGGAATGATTACTTGCTGCAGTTAGGAAGCCTTTGGTTTTTTGTAAAGTCTGTCACTTTCAAGACCTGCTCAGAAACACACTGTAGGCCGCCCCTGCTTCTCCCCTATACATCATGATTTATTATTGTGACTTAGTAACATAATTTCCTTCAGTGGTTGTCACTGCGATTATGTGTGTTTGTCTAAAAACGTATTTCTATATTGAACTTTTACTACATTTCAGATTCTCCATTTACACAATGTTTAATCAACTCAATCTTTAAATCTCAACATTGTCACAGCTAGTTTGGCAGTAATCGGGTTGTGACCTCAATGTTCTCTTGGGGGGTCATCAAAAATAGACGAACAAAATTATGTTTGCCCAGCAAGCTATTTTACTCCACCAAAAGAAGCCTGAAAGAATGCTTCCATCGTGCGGATGACCATCCAAATTACACTTAACGGAAGTAAGGACGGACGAGTGACGTGATATGTTCTGGAGCATTTCCTGCCCGCTCTCTTTCTAGCTCTCCTCTCCACGATGGTGAGTTCGTCTTGGTTTTCTATAGGCCCATGGTTTCAAAATCGAACATTTACACGATAAAAAGGGGGTTAAATTGGAAATGTACATATTAACGACAGTCCAGAAATCTTACAACACGTGTTTGTTGAAGAAAAGTTGTATTTTACCAGGATTTAGTTAGCATTATAATCACACGTTCGTTAGCTTGCGTTGCTAATGTCGCCTACTAACATGGCATGCTCTCTGCTCACGTTAACCCCGAGATTAGACGCACGGTCTGTGGCCTTTATGAATGTGAAATAATAAAATGTAGTTTTGATTGAATTTTTTTCTTAAACTTAAGGGAATCTACGCTTTTTTTTTAAAGAACCGCATGATTAAGGTCGCCCTGTATCGTGTCACTTCGCGACACAATTCCGGTTACTAATAAAATGACTAGTTGGGTACCAATTGACGGCTACTGAATTCGATGTGTGGAAAGGTTGCTCAACCTATATAAACCCCGTGCAAACTGCAAACCACTAATTCGACACTATCTCCGTCAAAAGTTTATATTTGTATACAATGCCAGAATTTGTGAACTTATTCTTAATTAATGTCCCTCTTTCTGTAAACAGGCTTTGATGTTAAGTTTACTCCATACTAACGTCAGATCAAACATTTTGTTTAGACTTGTAGTCTCCGTAAACAGCGGCGTTTTTGGCTTTGCTTGCTTACTTTATTTGTTAATTTCCCGATTTTAACCTTATAATAAATATTTGGGACTCATTATAATGGGGATGCAGTGCATACAATAACAGCAAAATGTTATGTTAAGAGTAAAATGTCTAATTGTTTTGGCAGTAGTAAGGCTTAAAACTAATAGATTGTAATCTTAAATGTATTAATGCTGACCGTTTCTATCCTCAGACCAAGAAGAGAAGGAACAACGGTCGCGCCAAGAAGGGACGTGGACATGTCCAGCCCATCCGCTGCACCAACTGTGCACGGTGTGTGCCCAAAGACAAGGCCATCAAGAAATTTGTCATCAGGAACATAGTAGAGGCTGCTGCTGTGAGGGACATAACGGAGGCCAGCGTGTTTGACTGTGAGTTGCTTACCACACTAACAGGTCATGTCACTTGATGTCTTTTTTTCTTTTTTTTTTTGCATGAGATGGGATAATGGATGCTTTTTGGCCTTGACTAATAGCTTTTCCCCGTCTCCCTCGTCCCCCAGCCTATGTGCTGCCCAAACTCTATGTGAAGCTGCACTACTGTGTCAGCTGTGCCATCCACAGCAAGGTTGTGAGGAATCGGTCTACAGAGGCCAGGAAGGACCGTACACCACCACCCCGCTTCAGGCCCAGTGTAAGTTAAGACAAACATCACGTGTTCGAGCAAACAAAAGTAACATTGTAATTGCATGTATAAGTAGCTTACCTGTCATCAGGTATTCTAAAAACAATCTTTTAGTTTTCTCAAGCCTCAGTCCCTTTTTTTGAGGATGTTTATGTGGACGTTTGTAAGTGAAACATTTTTCTAATCTGGTTCTTGTTTTTCTTCTCTAGGGCGGTGCCCCAAGACCACCTCCTAAGCCAATGAATTAGATAACAATGCCACTGTTCTAAAATAAAATGACATTGTGAGAATCCTTGTTTTATTTGGTTAAAAAACGTTTGCAACATAGCTGATCCTGAACACACTAGATATATTTAGACTGTGACTATAGGCTGTCTTGACAGTTCACTTTTAGGCCTACATGTTGTTGAAGTGTATGCACGTGCGTCATTATTAGCTGCCTTTCTTATATAAACCCAGCAGAGGATAATTACTGTACCTTTTGAGAAACTAGCTACTTATAGGTGCTGAGCTTGGACAGATTAGTGATCAAAAGTTCACAAGTCTTAACTTTTTTGATTAAGAGATCATGCCTGCACATACAGATTGAGTGGTTCTGGTATGAATATAGTTATCCAAAAATCAAGGTGATTATTACTTTGTCCAAAGACCTACATGCTTACCTTACATTGTGATCAACATAAAAAAATTGGACCAAACATTCTATTATGATAGATAAATGTGTCTGGTAGCCTTGGGTCACAGTTATCGGCAACTGAGGCAGACTTTTTTTCCCCAAAGGATGAAAACATTGTCTATTGAACATAAGTACAGGCTAGCCCATTTCCTAAAATACAAAGCTCTTTCAGAAGACAGTCTGCCTTGCCACAAAATATACTGTATACTGAAGAAACATTTGTGGATAAAAATGTTCAGTGTGTCAAGTGATATTGTCTTCATAAAAACGTTTTTAGGTGCAAGAAGACACCAGTTAGGAAACAAATGTACAAAGTTTGCTTTGCATTTATTGATTGCTTGAAGCACTACTAACACTTGACAACCCCAAAAGGTATTACAGGTTTTTATGGCAGCTGGAGCTAATGTTATAATACTTAAGCATTAAAGCTTAAAAATAAATGATGTATGAACACGTCCCCAAAGGTTTTGAGAGACTATACTAAAAAGATAGTCCCACTGAATTGATAAAATGAATGAAACTGAATTTAAAACAAACAAACATTTCTTATGATTTAGTCAGCTCTTTCAAGTAGGTCTCGTTGATCAAGTGCAAAATGATATCCCAGCTCAATCTATCTTTTCTCATTCCTCAGTGCTTTAGAGATAGCAAAAATATTCACACTCAAACTTTAAAGGCAAAATCTATAATACATTTATAAAAAAGCTGAATAAATTACTACACTGCATAAACCCAAAGTAGGATCGCGAAGTGTAATCCAACTCACACAAAAACTATGGTTGATATTAAACCCAGACTTTCAAACCTGCAGATAAATAAAGCCAAAAATGAAGATAATGTAGTTTATATCATTTATTTATTATTATTATTTTTTTTTTTTTACCCCTTAAGTGCCCAAGTGAATGTTTTTTTCAAATTAGGGCAATGTGCATAACCTTCTCTAACAATCTATCAAACATCTACAACCCCCCCCTCTCTCTCTCTCTTTCTCTGATACGCTTCCATACTTCTTATTTTGAAGTCCATATCCTTATATTAACTAGGATGTAAACCATAAAAACTGTTATTCAAACTATGTAAACCGACCAAATAAAGCATGTTAAAGCACCTTTCCACAGAGTTTGTTAATGAGAGGAAAGCATTAGGGGAAGGCCCAGGCCCTTTTAAAACCAGGAAATGGCAGTTATATTTGATGCTACTGTGAACTCCTTGAATTGTATGGCATCTTAAACTTAACATAAAAATCACTTGGTTTGTGTCTAAATCATGGCCATTCATACACCATCCCTCACATACCCCACCCCTTTGTTAGTCTATGTGATGTTCCCCACGGCTGATGTGGGAGGCAAACTCGTAGCGGTCCGCACTGCGGTAACCGCATATGTTACACTCAAAGGGGTGGCGAAAGCCATGGCATCCCATGTGGATGGTAAACACAACGTGGTCCATGAAAAGGATGCGACAGTGTTCACAGCGGAAGGAGTGAACTACTCGCCCCTTTACATCTACCACCTGCACAACTTCTTTGCAAGTAGGCGGAGATCCAAAGCTCTTCATTGACATTGTGTGAGGAAGACGTGGGGTGCAGATCCTGTCCCACTCTAGTTCAGAACCTTTGGTATGGCTGGTAGTCTTCCGGTAGCAGGGCAGGATAGGGGTCGAGTAGAGTAGGTGGTTGGAGTTGTTTGTTAAGACAGCAGCACCTTTACTCTGTTCCTCTGCTGTGCTTTCAGTGTCCAGGCAGCCGTTGCTAGGTGAGGCGGTGGGGCTTCGAGTTGAGGGCATAGCTTCCTGATCCTCACCCGTCTCCCAACCAGCTAGCACTTCACTTTCACCTGCACACTGGGCCGCTGCATCCTGAGGAGCTACGTGGCTAAAAATAGAGGACAAAACTAAAGGGGGCTTGGACATAGAGGCAGGTTGTGTCATGGACAGCTTGCTAGGCTCAGGGTTCTTAGCTCCACCGCTGGAACCCAGCGGAGGGAACCTACCCATCCCAACAGAGCCTGCAAGATCCTCAGTAAGGGGAGAGCTGAATAGGTCATGCTCTACATCAGAGCCAGAGGACAGCTCAAAAGGGGCTTCAAGCACATGGAGTTGCATGTGCTTTTCTCCTGTAGAAGGAAAATGTATATTCGTTTTCTCGATACAAACAACAATATAATAATTTTGTTGGAGAATTTAAGACACTACATTTTGTATTTTATACATAGGGCGCACCCAAGAACTTCTGAGGAGTGGACCTCTTGCGTTTGGCAATGCCGTTGGCTAGCCTGTCAGCTAAGATAGGTTTCTCTGAGGAAAGCTGCAACACAGGTGCAGTGATTGGCTCCAGTACCAGGGATTCCTTACCTGAAAGTAGAACGCAGCACAGACTCTGCATCAGTATTCTAGGCTATTCATTTAAATGATTTACTGTTTATCAACATTTTAGATATTCAAATGGAGGACAGACACACATCTACCATTAAAGTTCAGTTAACGCAGTGGCCCTTATGTGTTATGTAAATACAGTATTAGTATGTGTATGTTACCTATTTCAGTCTGCAAACTGGGTGGTGACCGGTGACGATGATTCTTCAGGGTGCCGTTGCAATGCTCAATGTGCTCGTCCAGGGTGCTTTGCCGTTTGTAGCTGCGACCACAGGAGCTGCACTTGTAAGGATTGCCTATTGTTGGGGAGTATTCTGCGACAAACAGATAGATCCTCTATACATTTGACTAATATCGCCTCCCTGTTGGTGTTCACTACATACAAGCCAATGAATAATTAGAGAATAAAGTTAAAGGTAGCCCAAACATAGTTCACTCAATCATTTTCTGTAATATTTTTTCTTTGGTATGAATAGGATTGGCAGAGTGAGATATATTTCTTTAGATCCGAGTACTGCTGTCTTTAGTAGCTTGATGGTAACATAGATGATGGATTTACCCATTGGCACAAATTCTTGAAATGATTTGGGTTGTGATATTTTGTTCCACATCTGACGTAGGAACATAGGAAATAGCTAACTTAAAACCGCTGAGTTCCACCTTTGCAAGCAGCAGGCGAGAATGACGTCACTTCGCAGAATACAAAGATTACAAATTTCGTTTCTTTGAAAATTACCCCTGAAATCAGACCCACCAAGACCTGTCTATGGTGTGTATTGTATGGTAACACCTGTTGAAATACATTGAAAACACCAGCAGGATTTCCTGTTTTCAAAATATTTTAAATGTCATATTGTGCATGTTTGGAAGGTTAGATTTCTGGTAAAGAGAAAAGATATTTCCTCTGAACTCCAATGTTTGGTTAATGTAATTTCTCTCTTAATGCAATTACAGCTATTCCCATCCAAAGTATATGTATTCATATTTTATGTACATTTTTAGGGGGTGTGCGCATGTTTTTAACATGTTGTTTTGAAACCCATTAAGTGGTTGGTGCCTTACCAGAGTGTGTGCGTATGTGCCCTGTGAGAGCATCTCTTCGGCGACAGGCATACTTGCAAAATGGGCATTTGAAAGGCTTCTCTCCAGAATGCAGCTTTGTATGGCGCAGCAGGTTACCCTTTTGAGTGAAAGAAGCTCCGCACTGGCTACATTCAAAGGGCCTTTCACCTGTCAGTACATACATGTGAAGTAATGGAATCGTGTCTTGTTCTTTATATTGTTTTACTGAGTTTACACTGCACTTGCATTGTATTATTGGTTTATGCAGCGTTCAAATTTTGTTAATATCTACAAATTAGTAACTTGGTATTTTGCTTTTAAATGCAATTTCAAAATTTTAACTGTTATCACGATTACACACAGCATACTCACTTTTCTACTTGATCTCACCTGTGTGGCTGCGCTTGTGAACCATCAGCACATTCGGGCCGATGCAGATAATGCCACATTCGTCACACTGGAGCTTCCCGTTGGACATCCGAATGGGATGAGGAGACACAGGCTTGGGACTGGTCTGCCTGCTGTAACCAATCCTGGTGCCTTCCCCCATTTCTATACTTCCTTTTTCCTTGGTATGCATACCTTCCCACCTGTCTTCTCTCTCCATGTCTCTCTTTCCAGGCTGGGGAGTACTGGCTGGATCTTCTTGACTGTTCGGCTGAGCTTTCACAGAGTTTACTAGGCCAAGAGAAGAGAGGGGGAGAGAGGGCAAACATTGTTTGTGCATTATGTTTAACATAGACCCAATTACAGTGTGTACATGAATATGTCAATGACAGATCCTGATGACTGACCACTGAGAGAGCAGGTGTCGGTGGCTTGTTGACTATTTGGAGAACTCGTAGTAATCAGAGGCAACCCTCCAAAATGATGCTGCTCCATAAATGACTCTCTTCCCCTTGCTGCAAACCCACATCAGTGAACACTTAAGTCAAGTGTCCACCTTTGTTGAATCCAGTAAACTGTATGACTTTGTGTGATAAGTAAAAATCCATTCCATGGCTTACCATTCCCTGGTGAATGTTCTTTGCAGTCATCATCATTCGTTCTCTCACTATATGACTTCAGAAGACATTATAAATAAGATAAACTTTTAGGTTGTGTAATATACTTTAGTTTTTACACAAATACAAACTTCAAAAGGGTTTCAGGGTATACAACTCATATGAAATAAATGTTCAGGCATTATCCAGGCTACAAAATGTCTTATCATCAATGCTTACCATTAAATAGGCATCCATTGCAGCGACAAACCTTTATGTAGGTACAAGTCCCTGGAGGCTTGAACAATTTCACTGCAGCAATCGATTTATTATTATTTGTATTATTTATTTATTTATTTACACAGGGTTATGATGTATATACTTGCATATCTAGTTGTTCTCTGTTCTTGTTAGCAAAAGCTGATGCGGCAGGCTTGATTTAAAGACAGCTAATGCATGAGGTAGTAAGAGGAGTGACTTTTATTCTACAACCAGGAAATAGAGAAATGAGAGACCACATTGATTCAATCATTAGATGTGTGAAATAAAGTGATGCGACAAAATAGCAAGACATTTTATGTTAATAACTTGTAATATTCTTTTTTTTTAAAGATTCATGAAAAATTATGAGGAGCGCTACTTACAATCGGGTGGGAACTGTGAACTTTATTATTGCAGAGGGAAATTTCTGTGTTCCAGTAGATTCAGCACAACAGACACAGCTACACTTAGACAATGCGAATAGTCCTATGGGTATCCATATAAAGCAGGTTGTTTAAATGGCTAAATGTAGGGATTGGATAACCATAAGTAAATATCGATTAAAGTACAAAAAGTACAACATTTATTTGGATTAAAAAAAGTTAAAAGTATATTTATCAATATACTGTATAGCTCTATGGATAGTGCAAAGTAAACAGAATAGTTAATTTACATGCACAAACTAACAATGTATTTACAACATAATTCATGAATACCCTCAGAGTATGCCAGTGTTGATTTTTTAGTTATGTATTAATTATTTATTTGCATAGAAGTCAGGCTTAAAGTTTGTCAGGGCATGGTTGCAATATGTACAGGATTTGATTAATTTACTAACAAAATATTTTACCCCAATTCCTTCCATAGGCTATCCATATTTTTGAATTGATATCCATTATTTCAGCAATGTTATATCACATAAACTAAAACTAGTGGTGCAAACATGATTCAACATTTTCCAAAGAACTACCACAGGGTGGCAGCAAACAACATATTCTAAAAGTGCCCAAAGAAGTTCTAATTACAAATATGCTATTTATCTTGCTGTTACTGTTTAAAAATAAACATTTTATTGATAACTTATTGTGCCATTTGATGGACCATCACTGCTGCATTTATTTTTAGTATTGGTTGCCTAGGTTGGATTGAACGTATCTTGACGTTTTGACGCTTGGCTATTTTTTTTTGTCTCGGTTGCTCTTACAACCAAGTTACATTATTTTTCTCCCTTTCTTTCCAAAATATACACCAAAATAAATATAATTTTAGTATGTAAACACCCAAATAGCTTTAGCTTGCAGCCTAATAGAGTAGTCAGTTGTAAAATCACTTAAATCGTTTGGTTTTATGTCTTTTGAGTAAGATCTCATAAGCATCATTGATCTTTATAAACATCTGATGTGCCTCTTCCATTATGCTGTGATCTGGGTGCCATTGTTTGGCCAGTTTCCTGTAGCTGTGAGTGATCTCCTCCTGTGATGCCTCCTCATTTAGTAATAGTACCTGAACACATGAAATCACCTTATATGAAAATATCTCTGACATGCTTGTTAATCTCCTAAAAGTCATTTAGGAGGAATTATTCATGTTAAATCTGTATGATAATTTCACAATGTTTTCCTTGATGTTTTTCTTTTCTCACACATTACCCACTAACCTTTAATGCTTCTTTCTCTGCCTGACTGTATTCTCTGAGAAGGATTTCCATCATTTTCCTCCAGGCTTCCTCAGAGTAACCCTCTCCAGTGAGGACACACAGGACCCTGTATGGGATCAACAGGATGTACTCCACAACACCTCTGAGCCAGGGTAGAAACCAGAAGACATCCAGGAGGGCTACCACACAATCAGATAGATAATAAAGTGTGGCAGTGGTGTTGTGAAAAACACAGTACCCCAATGGGGCAGAGAAGGCTAGCCATGCCAGAGCCAGTCGGTACATCCGTGGACCTTAGAGAAGGAGGGGAAATTAAAATAAAAGAAAGAGAGGAGAAAAGAAGTTAGACTTATAAAACGAGACACAAATTACAATAATTAAGAGCTTGATAAAAATCGGTTAATATTTGAAGTGAATATGTGAAACCATACCTAATTTTTGTGATCTTCTGGAGAATTGTGAAGGTTTGAATGTACGGTGCTGGGACGCAGTAACACTTGCAGCTAGGCTTATAGGTAGAGGGGAAAGAGTACTGCCATAGAATATTGGGGATGTGATGACACAGGCTGCGAGGGTCTTGTAAAGGTCAGAGGTTTGCAGACCAACATGGGACACCAGATGTACACCAGCCCCCACAGATATAGGGAGGACAATCAGATAGAAGAAACTAAGTGTGTTCAGGCCTATCAGAGCTACTGTACCAAAATAAATTCCAACGCAAACTTGGCCACCAAATCGGACAAGACCAATGGGAGGAGGGATGTCTATGGGGGCCCTTCTCTTAACCCCCTCTTCCTCCTGATTGGCTTCACCCACATATGCAGGGATGCGAAAGAAATCTCTGGCGAATCCTATACCGAAACCTCCAAAGGTAAGCATCCACAGCAGAGCATGACTGTCTCTTCCCAAGTATAGATGATGAAGCCCCATTGGTCCACCCATTGCCCAAAGGGCATAGGTGACTGTTATCCTCTTTACCATGCTGCAGACTCTGTGGATCAGTGCAAAAACAACAGAAACAATATAAGAATAGGCCTAATAGGCTTATAAAAGGCTTTTATAAAAATGAAATGCATTAGGAGCATTAGGATAGTACACATCAAAGGCTTCCAATTGCTTGTGTTTGTTCGTAAGGTTGAAAGAACACTTTTGCACACTTAGATTAAGGTTTAGTCGACGTTTAGCAATAGAAAGCTATAGGTAAGCTATAAGTATCAAAAAGCTATTTCACCATGAAATAACAGGCCTATGTAATATAAACTTTATAATTTACTGAAAGCTATTCAGGGTGATAGATTAATTGTGCTATGTCAGTCAAAATCGATTGATTCGTAAAATCTTACCACACTTTTTCCAATATTTCCGTATATTAAACTGCTAAATGTTGTTGCATCACTTGCACGGACTTTGGATTGTGACAATGAAATGGGGACAAGGCCTACGCAATGCGAACATATAATTGAACATTTGAAAATCACTGATAGGATAAAGATATCAGAGGAAAATATTGATATATCTTATTATTATTATAGATGGAAACAAGTATTATCATGACTGTCCAACGCCACTGACATGTTCAATCTTTTTTATGAATACATAAATTAGCCAAAGTAAAATATGTTGCTTTAGCCAGAAGAAGTTACCAGACCTCAGACGCTCCGAATAGGTTGCTTAATTTTGTCTGCCCGCCCCTTTCTCCACCCCTTCCTTTTTTTGACCCATCAGTGACTTCTCTTTTTTAAAGCGAAGTTGCCCTTCTCTACACTCCGACAGTGTGTGCGTGGTACGTAGCTGTCCAGAGAATGCAAATGTGGCTTAGTTACAGCACATTCTCAAGTGATGCATTCTTGTGTTTCAATTAAATCCTGAAACTTCTTTTAGTTTATTTTGCCTCTAGGATACTGCTTAGTGTAGTTAACACACAGTAATGTTTGCAAAGAATGGAATTGGACGACGTGTCGGTTAGAGAGCAACTTTTCCACAACCGTGTCCGAGAGACAATCGTAAGTAGGCTCCAATGGTCCATCCATAGTTTAAAGTTTTGTTTTGCCATTACAGTTAACTGTATATTTCGTGCTTCGTTAACACGTCAGAACTTCAGTTCTTCAGAAATAACGTTATAGCGAGCTTACTTTAGTTCTGATGAAACCGTCAACCGTGCTCTTTCTTTACAGTTAGTGCGCGCGCGCGTGCATGCGTGCAAGCCAACGGGTGCTTTGTTAGTCGGGAAAGGAAATAAGCCCACTAAAGGGGGCTGCAGTTTGATGCGCTCACAAATTGTTAAGCCAATCAAACTTATTAAGCTTTACCCGATCATCTATTATTTACATAAATTGAATTGCAGATTTCCTTTGACTCTTCGACAGAGCTGGTGAACTTCAGACCCAGTTGTTACAACATGGCATATGGATTAATGGATACTGACCCTTAACCTTGATAGCAGTGTCAAAATAATAATCATATTCGCTGCATTTTTTATGAACAGCTATGTAATTGATGGCTCTCTCAATTTTCTCTCCCTAATTTCTTGAACTGTTGGCTCATGTTAGCGGCTTTCTAAAAATTTGACTAAGCAACATGCTCACCTGTCCTAGTTCATAGGCGCTCTATGTTTTTTTTTTTAGCATAGCCAAGGCTCTCAGAACTTACTATGGGGCTGGTTTTGCGGTAAAGCTAATCATGTTTTTTTTTTAACAGATGTAAGGGTTTTGGGCAAGTGCTGTCCCCCTAAAGCAACCTGTTTTTGCACAGCAAATATTTTCTAATGGATGCAATCCCATATTAAGTCTTTTTTTTGTGAGTAGGCATTTCTACACTAGTCTTGGCAATATTGTTTTTTTTACGCTCTTAATCTTTCTTTGTCTATCTTTGAGACTAAGAAATGTTTCCCTAATGGGCTGTTTATCTTTTGGAGGTTGAATAAGATGGATAGTTGATGACTTACCTATGACGTATTCGCCAGTCTAATTCATTTGAGGTATTAGTGTGTGTTAAATGGTCAAACATCTAAGATTACTGTGTAGAGCAAAAGCGTGGGCTGTTTTTGGATGGTACGAATTAATAGCTTAATCTTTCATTTTGTTCCATTTTATATACAATGGGTTGCTTTATTTAGCCTTATTTGCTAACTTCGCTTAACTTGATTAGCTCCCCTTGCATTTTTGTGATTTGGTAAAAAGGATTGAATGTGATTAACTGTAGGCTATGGCAATATATTATATTTAATTATTTTGAAGGAATTGAGAGTCAGTGTGACATGTAGCATTTCTGCAAAAAGCGATTAGGTTTAGCCTTCATTGTAAACGAGGGACAACAACACTGCATATTGCTGTTATCTAGTTCACTAGCCAACACATCCACACCAGGATCTTAAGCAGCCATGGCTGTCTTTAGGCACTGGGGGTCTTTGCACTTCTTAAATATTTGTAGATGTGTGGCCTTCAGACATATTTATTTATGCCTGGACCCCAGGGTTTTATTTTGCATTACACTCCTAGGCCGTCCACCTTTTACTAGTGACGTATATTCCCTGAACCCCCTGTTCTTAGGTTGACTAAGCTGTTGCGAGCTCCTTACCAAATACAATTTGGGCTTTACTTCAGTAAAAAAACAAAAACATGTGAATCTAATTTGATTTAACTGCATAGTTATACGCTTATTTCTCAATGAGGCCTAATCAAACCTAGAACCAGACACAGAATTTGTTTACAAAGCCGGCCTGATATTGCCACTTGTTTTCAAAGCTTATTGGTCTCCTTAAGTGGGTCAGAGTCTTCCATTATATCTGTATACCACCCCCTCCCCAAGGCACTACCCACACAGTCTGTGTGTACTATACCATGTGTCTTTAGATTTCATGGTTGGGTGCCTATATGCTAAAACAAACCTAGTCTGTGCTAGCCTACCTCTAAAGAGGGCAGCTTTGAATTAAAATATTATATATAATGCAAGTTCTGTACTAAATCCTGGTATAGATTAGTGTCCTCTCAAGAAACATGTTTGGATAGTAAGTCATAAACATGTTCTCACATTAGTGCAACAATTTTCCTGGGGTCTCTCTGAGATCTATTGTGTTGTGCTGTTAGTTTCACCTCAGAGTGGAATCCCTACATCCTGCCAGGCTGCCACCCATGGCCATCTTCCTTCCGCCCAGGGCAGACAACGTCAATGTGTCTACTTTCTGGTGTTTAGTTTTTTGTTATTCATGTTATTCCCTCCAACCTCAAATAATAATGAAAGAAGACGGGTCCTTCCAGTGTTATCCTCTTTGTTTTATTATGGCATTGAATCCTTGCACACTACATTCAACTCGTGTTTAGTCCTAAACCTGGGCCTAGCTGGTGTGTTTCTATACCTTTCCTAGTTTAAATAGGGTGTAGTCGATTGATAGTTGCTTGGCCTGATTGCATCAACTTCTTTTGAGCAGTTGCATATGTCTAAGCAATTCTGGTCTTGTGATTATGGATTAGTACATGTTTTCAATATGTTGTCTGGGATGAATCTTCTGTACCCTAGTGTTGGGTGTAACTTCAATTGTTGTAATGAGTTAATCAGTGACATATGCTGTTCAATCCAGATATAAGAAGGAATCGTATGACTAGCTTTGGACAGGCTCCTATTGCAACCCAATTGTTTTGTGACTTCTTTGCCTTTGCTTGCAAAACCTGCCTTTAGAACAGACAGGTTGAATTCTAAGATTGAACTAATTGAAGATAACAATGTGTCAGTCAAGGGAAGAGCGTTGTTGACGGATCAATAAGATGATCTTGGTTGACAGTTTTCAGGCTCTCCATCAAAAAGGCTTAGTGTACTCCTTTCTCCTGTGACTCTTCCTGTAAGATAATCCTAGCCCTCGACTTTGAACTCTTTTCATTCTCTGTATGCTGGTGGTAATCTTCAGATACCATCTGTCCCTTTTGGCATAATGTTTTTCAATGTGTCCCAGGCCATGCTACTGCCTCACCAAACCTATATTCGGTCAACCTTTTGTTGCTTGTTTTTCCACTTACCTAACCTACAATCTTTAAGTCAACCCTGTTTTGTTTATCTTTATGTCATGATTATCTTGTGCCACTTTCCCACTCCCTTTTCCCACCTCTGAACCTGTTGTATAGACATGATTGTTTCTTCAATGTTTTTTTTTTTGGGGGGGGGGGGGATTATGACATAGGCCTAATAGATATTGTTACACCAGCGTATTTTGAAATACCAAAGATGTTCTGTGGATCTCTTCTTCGATGTCCTTGCCATTTGTCCCCCCTTCTTTTTCAAGCCTTTCTGATAAGTGCTAATTTTGCCTCCGAATGATTGTTTATATTAACTAGCCTAGATAAAGTCACAATATTTAAAAAAAAAAAGACTTAAATGCCTGTATATGATTTGTTGTTTTAAAAAGATTTGGTGTCCTTTTATCGAAAAAAACATAAAACATACCGAAACCACAATAATTACAGCTGTGCAAAATAGTTTGGTGCATTATTCAATAGAAGCATTGCGTATACCATGGAATTCTGGGTATTTATAGCTCTATTTGCTCTTTGTCATTTGATATTTGTCTTGCTTTGGCTTATTGTCTGGCCTTACCAAATGTGGTTGCATAGCTGAGTAGTGTTTGCCAGGCCCCAGTCATATCCTGGAACGAGTGGGAGTACACTAAAACCGTGGCATCTTTGTTTTTTACCCTCCCAGATCTGTGTCCTCCTGTTCACAAGCCTCTACATTTTATCCTACCTCATTCTGACCCACTTCAAGAAAAATGCAGAGTTTGCCACGGGTGAGTATCATGTCATACGGAACATGAAAATCCATAACAGATAAGTGTTCTTGATTGGGAAATAATAACACGTTGCTCCGTTTCACATCCCTCCAAAGAGGGTTGCAATGACATTCGTTTTGGGGAATTCTCCTCAAGGGGATTTTTTTTAGGCCTTGGTTTTAAGCTTGCAGGCAACATTAAGGCATCACACTCAACCTGTGATTGTCAAAAAAAAATAACAGCAACTCTACACCCCATAACTGACTATTTAGGATTTCTCCCTTTTATAAGCTTTTGCCAACTGTCTGGATAAGTCAGTCTGCAACAGTGGCTGATACGGTAGAGTTGAACATGATTCCTCGGTTGACAATATTTCAGGAAATGTCCAAGTTCTACAAATATGTTCATTTCAATAAGTAGGGTGTTGATATGCACATTATAGTAAACGGTATTATTTTTTTCCCTTCCTTTTTCCTAAGCAAATGACACTGGTGACAGTGCTGCCACTAAGTTGTTCAGTTAGTGGAAGTGGCACCAAAACCTGTGGTGGGGCATTGTTCTTAATGAAAACCATGTTTATATGCTTTATTTTTTCTAAATTGAACAACCTGAACACTCTAGGCTGCTACTTTGTGCGTGAGTAGGCTGTCATACCATACCGTGAGAGACAGAGAAAGAAATGCCGCCACTGGGTAGTTCAAAGGAGGATAAAAAATAATGAAACAAAGTCAGTTAACTGTTTGACCAAAATATGACTTTAGGATTTAAATAAGAAAAAGAATAAAAATGTTAAAACACCAATGAAAGTCCATCGGCATCAGTGCCACCAATTATTTGTTATAGTGGCACTGGACAGATTTACGGTGGCAAATGCCACCAAATTGGTGGCAGTCCAGAGCCCTGTACACACTATATAAGTGAGTTTGCGCCCAGGTGTAATTATCTCTACAGCTGCAGGACGACTTTGACTGGGACGCAGGGCCCCATTTTGCCGAAGGAGTTATGCAACATATAACCACCACAGACCTTCTTCTGGCTGTGCCGACAGAGGGGCTGTAAAGAATGTTCTTTTAAGATAAAAACACTCTGTCAATACCTAACCCTCTGCCGGCCCCGAGGCTTCTCCGCTCCTCGCAGAAACTTCACAAAGACAGCCTTTGTCCAGTGAGAACATAGTCATAGTTGAACATCATCCATCAAAATGTAGGCACTCACCTTGTTTCAGTATACTTCATCTGCACTTGGATAGCTGATGTGTTTTATGTGTTAAAAAAAATTGATGCACTGTTGCAGCTGAACTGAACAAACCCCATCCTCCTACGTTAACCCATCCTGCTTAATATCTTTTAGTCCAAACCAGTTTTAGGTGATGCAATTTATTAAATAATCGTCTTTATTTGAAACAGATGTCGTACCCCCCCAAAAATCTGCCCCTTATTGCGTCCTCAGGTCATTCTGGGTTTAGATGGAGGTGGGCCAGATTTATTGAGTTTTGGTAAAGTCAGTCTGTGGAAATCGGTTTCACATTATTCAAGCCTTGTTGTTATCCATCCCCAGCACAATGTGTATCATTTCAGTGAAATTGGAAGCAACACATTATTAATCTTTTTTACAATTATCAAAAATGCCAGATTTATGTCCCCCCTTTCTGTAATGTTTTCCCGCATCTGTAAGTAGTACGTTCCATATTGTTACAAAGTTATTTTGTGTTGCAAAGGGTGATAGAAAATAGTGTTCTCAACCCTGGCTTCATGTCCTACTTTAACAGGCAACAAACTTTATGACTGCTTTACCCAGATAACTCGAGAAAAATAGGCCTATGTGTCCCCGATCTCTATGGCTCCCACTGATAGACTGTCCTGGACATGAGTTGTCAACATTCCTAACATTAAACTGTTATCTTCTTGGTCTCTGTGTAATCTGTTTTTTAAGTTGGTGTGCTGTTTTTCAAGGTTTTCCCCAGTTGCCAATTTGCCATGATTTAGGGCAGACTTTGTCAGTACTGTAGCTTAAAAACTAATCTTCGTTAGTTGAAGTTGATGCTATTTTCTAGATGAGTGTTTTGAGAAATATTTTCTTTTTAATTGAAGCATGTGCTTTTCTAAGGAGCTAGAATATAATCTTACACACACCATACTATGTCAGTTCAATGTCTGCCATCTAACGTTGTGATCTGTGCTCTCTCCTAGATGACATTGAAGATGCTACCGTCAACAAAATTGCGTGAGTGAAAAGCCTTAATTATTAACTAGCCAGCAGTAATCTGTGTGATTAGATTACTAGCAAAAAGCAAGAGCATCCCTGTCAATGTGACAATATGAGCAGTGGCCAGTTGGCTCTACCTAATCGTCCACGTTTGTCCGCTCCACCCTGCCCTTTGTCCTGACACGCTGGCACTCTCTGTTCCCTGGTCTGAAGCATAACAAACTAATTAACTCTCAAATTAAATCATACTCAGTTACTCAGTAATCATACTCATTCACTCAACAACTGATCTCGGTGTTTCTTCAGACTGTGGCTGTGTACGTTCACCCTGTCTGTGGCAGTGTGTGCTGTGCTCCTGCTCCCCATCTCCATCCTGTCCAACGAGGTGCTGCTGATGTTCCCACACAGCTACTACATGCAGTGGCTCAACGGGTCACTCATCCATGGTATGTGGCCCCCGACTCTCCATGCCACGGGCCAAACTCCCTGGAAAGAGATCAATCCTGCTTTTAAACTGTTTCTCTTGACCATTGACGAGATCCGAGGTCATGATTGATGTCACTGGTGCATGTGTGGGGAATAATTAATATAGATTTTTGTCTCAGTTGACGTTGATGTTTCTCGGCCTTTATAGTGCAGTTGCCCTTGTGCAGCTACTTTTTCAACACACATGAGGCCAGATAGAAACAGCCAGACCCGCTACAGTTTCAGGGAAGAAACTTGCTCAAAGAGCAAACTCTGCACCATAAGTTTTTTGTCTTCTCTTTTAAGTCTGTAGCTTATTTTCAATATACTATCATTTAGAGAGGATACGCACTGCAACTCACAGCTAGACTACGCCTCACAGTGGCTGAAATGAATACTTTTTTTAAAGTTCCGTTTTTAAGTACATTTTGCTTTAGCTTGCGTTTGTTGTTCATTTGTAACCCACCAGGCTTGTGGAACCTAGTATTCCTGTTCTCCAACCTCTCTCTGGTTTTCCTGATGCCGTTCGCCTACTTCTTCACGGAGTCCGAAGGTTTTGCTGGGTCCAAAAAGGTACTGGCTCCGGGAAGACTTTCTAGCATAGTGGCACACGGCAAATGATTACATGTATGAGGATTGCAAGTTCCACACTATATCCTGTGCTATGACCGTGCCTTAAATTATGAAAATGTGTGTTTGTGTGTGTGCGCGTAGGGAGTGATGGCGCGGGTTTATGAGGCGGTGGTGCTGCTGTTGCTGTTGGCCCTGCTGGTGCTGGGCATTGTGTGGGTGGCATCAGCCCTCCTGCACAACAACATGGCTAGAGAGAGCCTCTATGGTGAGTGACCTCTGACTAACTAGGAGGCTCTGCTAGAGAATGGGATTCCAGATGAATCCAATAAAAATGTTTTCTGTGTCTCTCCTGCTTCAGACCTTTGGGAATACTACCTGCCTTACCTCTACTCTGGCATCTCTTTGTTTGGAGTGCTGCTGCTTCTGCGTGAGTATACTGTATGAATCCCAAACTGTTGTTGTTGATAAAGACATGTTTAAATTGTGAAAGACATTTTTAAATAGTTCTGAATCTGTTCAAGTTAAATGGTTTTTATGCTCGTTACAAGCAAAACACTACTTTAATCTTGCACACTTATTATTATTATTATTATTATTATTATTATTATTATTAAAATCTGCTGCCCCATGATCTTGATAGGCCTTATTGGAGACTTGCAGTTAGAATGTTAATACGTTGTATACTTATTAGTGTAAATACACCTTGGTTATCTGGAGGAAAGGCAATTTTATCGCGTCTTAATTCCTTTATCTTTCATCTCTTGTCCTGTGGTCCACCTCACCTCAGTGTGCACCCCATTTGGACTGTCTCGCATGTTCAGTGTCACTGGAAGCCTCCTAGTCAAACCACGGGTTTGTGAAAAGTCCTCTTCTTCACATGCATGGGCATTGACAACTAAGTCACACGGATAACTTGATAGATGATATGTTTCTCCCTCAGCTGTTGGAGAACATAGAGGAGACTCTGAGTTGCACTGCACTTGAGGAGGCCACCCTAGTGAGGAAACTCAACCGTGAGTGAGGAAGCATGGACTGGCACTCATATTTATTCCTTCATCTTTTGACTCGTTTTGAGTCGGGGGGGGGGGGGGGGGGGTTGTTTGGTTCCTTATCTTTTGGTTTGTTGCAGGACGGGGTACATCGTGCTGGATCAAGCTCAACATGGAGGTGGAGAGGAAGGAATTCCTCAATGTCCAGGCCAAGCGCCTTGCACTAGGTAACACTAGCTCATTGCTCAATATGGGCTCCAGTAATACACTGATCACAATGTAGAGCCAACGACGTCTGAACTCAATTTCTATTCTTCTACTCCCACCTCTACCTCCTAAAGAGATGCGTAGAAAAGCATCCCCATGGCAACGCAACCTGGGCTATCCACTGGCAATGCTTCTGCTCCTGGCTCTAACGGTAGGTCTGGTTCCTGTTATGTCTGCATTCACAGCTACAGAACGAATAGTATTTCTGTGTCGTATAATGTAGCGATTTGACTTTCTTGTCATTTGTCAAGATACATATTTGTTGTTCCCATTCAGGTGGTGTGTGTGCTCATGGTGTGTTTCAACGTCCTGGAGCTCCTGTTTGACGAGACAGCCATGCCTAGAGGGATGGAGGTGAGGATACCTTTTGGCGATGAGGGTGCAAGCATCTCCCCTGGCCATTAACTATCTCTTAGGATATGGTGGTGTGTCCCGCGTTTACGCTGACCAACATAGGCTGAACATGGGCTGCCTTTGTGTTTCAGGACCCTCGTCTGGGGACAGCCTCCTTCTCCATGTTTGGCTCCCTGGGGGCAGCAGTGCAGGTGGTCCTAATTCTGTATCCTTGAAACCAAAACTTTACATGTCCGACAAACAACCAACCCATATAAGCTTCTTTTCTATGGTTCCCTTTGTAAGATGATCTGCAGCTTGATTCACTTGACTAAACCAATACATGGTCTCAATCCATGGCCCAATATCTGCTCTTGCAATTTGTTCATCAGTAGAAAGCAGGCGAGAGCGAGCTAAGTAAAATGAAGGGAATATGGATTTTATAGTTTTCACTGCTTATAGTTTTGTTCAGTTCTGCTGAGCGGTCTCGGGTTAGCAGCCAATTAGTTGAGTGGTTCTGCTGTGAGTGTGGGTGGGTGGGCAGAAGCAATATTGCACGAGTGAGGGCACGTTTTATTGACTCAATGTAGTGTTTCAATTTGTATTTGACGCTCGCTTTGCGCTTGACTTGTTTTAGAGGAGTTGTTCATTTAATGGCTTTGCAAGATGCTGGTAATGCCCTAGAATAGATATTCCATGGAAGTGTAATTGGGGGCTTGAAAAAGGTCTTCTTTCAATCCTTTCTACATTTCAGAATTAGGAAGGAGCCTATCTGGTTGAGCACCTCTTTGTTTGCCTGTGTTTAAATGTATTCATGTACAGCCTTTGGCCCTTAACGATGTGTGACAGCTACCTGATGGTATCGTCAGTGGTGGGCTTTTACAGCTCTCCTCTCTTCACTAGTCTGCTGCCTCGCGTTCAGGACACAAACCTGACACAGGTATTACAGTCTATGTCTCAGTCCCTGTTAATATTTCCCTACGTCCTTTTTTTCTCCATGCTGCAAATTGATATTAGGTTGTGTTCTGCCATTTGTGTTCGCTGTACTGACAGCAAAATCCTCTTTGCTTTCCAGATCATTGGAAACTGTGTGTGTCTCCTGGTCCTCAGCTCGGCTCTGCCGGTCTTCTCTAGGACTCTTGGTAAGCACGTGCAATATCTGCTGGACAACACTAGAACCACATTGAACAACATTGCTCAGTGAGCAGTTGATGCTTGTAATTTTACCTTCTAACCACAAGGGAGCATATGTCAACAGCGAATGAGAGTTTGAGGGACTTGGTAGGAGGCTGCTCCGATGATCAGTGGATGAATTCCATCACTTTCTAAACTCATAGTGAATTGCCTTTTTCTTTCCTTAGGGATCACCGGCTTTGATCTGCTGGGAGACTTTGGCCGTTACAACTGGCTGGGGAACTTCTACGTTGTGTTCCTGTACAACATGCTGTTTGCCGGTCTCACCTCCGCCTCTCTCATCAACACGGTCACCTGGGCGGTGCAGAGAGAGCTCATCCGGGCCTTCGGTCAGTCTCTGCCGCTTTGCCAGTACATGCTGTCAATTAGAGTGTGCTGTGTGTACTTGTACTACTATATTAGAGAGGACTGAAAAGGGTGTTGTGCTAATTAAGGGAGGACATTTTGGACCAAATTACTGGTTTTCATTTGTTAATTATTCTTGAATAGAATGCAAATGGTCATTTTAAAATACCTAGTATGAAATACAATAATGTTCCTCATGACAAAGGCAACATGTTGAATGCCAAAGTAAGAATTTAAACAATACAGTCTTTAAAAGATTATGGTTAAGATTAATGGGTCACGGTTAGGGTAAAGGTGATGGTTAGGGAGAGGGTTAGGTTTAGCTTTGCCAAGAAAACATAAAAATATATAGTAAATTGACTCTCCGTTCCTCACTTTCACTTGTGCTTGTGCGTGTGCTTGTGCTTGTGCTTTTTTTTTATCACCTTTCCAAAAAGGCTGGCCTCTATGCTGCCTGGAGTCAGTGTAATTTGTGCCTGAAGTTAGGCCTGGTCATGTTTCCCTATGGGCTGGTCTGTTTTCCTCAGATAGAAAGTTCACAATCCTCTCAGGAAAGTGAAAGGGGACAGGAGGGGAGTAGGGTCCCCCTAGGGGCCTTTAGGCTGGGCCGCTCTAGCCCCAACATTGTGCACACACCCTCCGGCCCCTCCACCCAACACAAACAAGGCTTCTGAGCGCAGTCAGGCCAAATACACAGAAACTCACACACTCTCCTTCCTTACAGGATAGATAGCATCTCTGCTCCACTGTAGTTTGCTGCTCTTTCCCCATACCCCCCTGTAGGCTTTTGTTCTCTGATTGATGGGCTTTCTTTTCACCAAACTTGCCTAATTAATCTTGCCTTTTACGGTTGTGCTACAACCATGGCCACATCATTCAGTGTGTGAAAGTGAATAATATTGGTTTGTTCTCTGCAGGCCTCCACAGACTGCCTCTGAAGGTGTCCCGCTCCACAATCCCCCTCAGACTCCTTTTGGCCAGTGGGCTGTCAAAGATCTATTGACTTTCTACCCCTTCCTGGCCTGTCCTTAACCCCTTGGACTGAGTTTTCCAGTCCAACCAAAGGGCTTTTGTATTTCCAAAACGAAGAGATTGGTGAGGAAAATGCGTCCGCAGTTTGCCCAATGGGGTTTCAGAGCTTTGCTCAACCAACTTGTCGGGTTGTTGGGGAACAGTTGGTTTCATTGCTAAGTTACCTGAGCCACAAAAATGACTGAGCGAAAAAGGGATTGAATCTGCATGCAGGGTCTTAAGTGTGAAAACACGCCGTGTACACCCCCAGGAACAATTACCTTAAAGAGAAACGGTTTTGGAGATGGATGATCGCTCTGTGGACACATTTAATAGTCAGCAGAGCTATTTTGGTCCATTACGTTGAAGCTGTGATGTAATTTCCTTTTCCTGTTCTAGGCTGAGTGTTCTCTTTCTCTCTGCAGCCTCCCCACACTTTCCCGTCTCATGTAGTACCACTATTTTCAGACTCACCCTGTGAATCCCTATTGTATATTTGTCGAGTCTAATCAGCCCTGCTGTGGTGTGAGGATGTGTCTAATGGGGGAGTAGACGGGGGCAGGCCGGGGCTTGCATCTCACTCTGCTTGGTTTGATCTCCAGATCATGTTTGGAAGATGAAGGGTTTAACAAAACTTAAACTTTGTGCTCTTACTGGGCTTTTTGTACAAAACCAGACTAGAGATGCACATGAATAAGGAGGGCATTATTGTAGTTTCTAGTCAGCAGACTTAATTTAAATCTGGAAAAACAGTACTTGGTTTGGAATAATTAAAAAGCCAGGATAATTCCTAAAGAAAAAGAAAGGAGTCTGTGTTATCATATTTCAACAATGCTATGCCACTTGTTAGGTAATACCAATGACACTCAAACGTTCAGAATTATACTGTGAATCTTTCCTTTTAAAAGGTTGTGGGGAAAAAACAAGTGCAATATTGTTTCATATATGGTGGTGTTTTAATTAAAAAAAATACATTTTTAAGTTGAACTTGTTTAACATGTTGTCTGGTAGTCACTACCTATTATTCTTAGAATGTCCGTTTGCAAATTTGATATTTATTTCTTAAGCATTAATGTGACAATCTTTCTCTTCAATCCATTCCAATGTATGTTGTTTAGATGAATGACAATTACTTTACAATCAGGTCTAGAATGTACTTTTTATTGTTAACAATACTCAGTGATCATTGCTCCTTCTTTGCTGTATCAGCATGTTAGCCTTTAACTCAGGAGCTCAGCCACCAGCAGGGGGCACTGTCTCCCAAAGTCACTTGTCTTTCCAAAAGTTTACCTCCTTGTCAGTAGTTAGTCAAAGTATAAAGTTTACGAATTTCTCATAACTTGGATGTGTTTTCCCAATGTGCCAGCACAAGGTACGTTTGAAAGGGAGGACCTGAATGTAGTACCGCTGTTTTACTTACATTTTCTATTCAAAGGCATTCAAAGTTTGAATTGCATAGTTGTTTAAAATCTGATGATTGGATTTAACCTGTTCTTTTTTTTTTTAAACTTTTGAAGTGAGCACACAAGAGCAGAGTGGATTTTTCCCCTGAACATTGAAGTTTACTTTGCTGCCACATCGACAACATTATTATGTTTTGAACAGTGCTACAAAATGACAATAAATGTTCATATTTTTTTCTACAAATGTGTTATTTTGGAAATGGTGCATCTTGACCTATCTAAACCTCATTAAACCACCTCCCATCAGTTCACCTCTCACAATTTGGTTACATGGAGGAAACTTCCACTCTTTCATTCAGCCTGTTGTAGGTTCTAGTGGGTGAGCGTGTTACAATGTGAGTAAGTGTGCGTGTCTGTCTTCAGCGTCCCTCCACCCTTTGTTGCCCTTCTTTAATCAGGGGCAGAAGAAGGCAATATTGTTGCCTGTCTGTCAACAGTGGCAAGCAGTGACGCCGCTACAGCGATAGCCCACGCTTTCCCCACTTGGATGTCACTGCCAGATCAAAACCCAAATCAGGACAAGAAGCAACGCTCTCTCGCTTTCTCCCCTCCACCCATCCACCTCTTTTCTTGCATCCGTTTTCCTTGCCTATTGTTCATTTCCTCTCCCTTTTTTCTAAAGACAGACAAAGGTCTCTGATTAATTCCTGATTTTTGTTTGCATTTCAATCCTTGTTTTCTTTTGTTGGATGTTTTAATTGAACTCATTTAATTTCTGCTTTTGTTTTGTGTAACCTTTCCTTTGCTAAAAGGGAGTGAGCTTGAATGTTCCCGGAATCCTATACATCAGGAGACTGGTTTTCTCCAATAAGAGATGTGACATATCCGCCGTGTGTGTGTGTGTGTGTGTGTGTGTGTGTGTGTGTGTGTGTGTGCGCACGCGCGCGCGCGCACAGCATATTAAACTAGCATGGGGTTTATTGCCTCCCTAAATCTGGTTGAGTTAATATTGCATTCCCACAGCAAAGACCATGTTATTTCTGACCAATAGTTTACATTAGTTTAAAGTTTTTCCACTTGGAAGTTGAAAAACTAAATATACAGATTAACATTGTCATGACCTTAAGAGAAGCATTCGAGAACAATGTAAACCATTATTATTTTATTTTTTTAGAACCTTGTTTTCAGTACTGCTGATATGTTGCCTTTGTTCAGTCATGGATATCAGTACATCTCCGCCATTACGCATTCCCTTAGCGTTTCCCGCCATTTCACTAAACTCTGCACCTACAAATGTATCCATTTTTACTTTCCCTAAATTTGAAAGGTCCTTTTAAAATATAAATAAACACTGCCAGAACAGTGGGGGGTGAGGTCTATATCTGGAGTATCTAATTCTTTGTTGAAACACTTTTGTGTTGACTTAAAGGTAGATAGGCATAGTCGATTTTTGTTTCAAGATCTAGTAGTTCAAAGAAAACACAAAAGATGACAAGAGTTGCCTAGCCTACTTTAAGTGCAGTAAAAATAAATCCAACAAATGTGTTACATCATGGTCTTAAATACTCTCTCATTGTACCAGCAGACAGGGCATCAGATTATTAAGTAAATGTCAGGATAGGCTCTTTCTAATAAGCATTATGTTAGTTGTGGAGCAGTTGTGCAAGGTTTGAAAGGGCCTCTTAAAACTGGGCCTTGGATCGCATTGACTTACTGCCATAAGTAGTAAATAGTAGCAACAGATGGCTGCCAATTCATTTGTAATCTAAATCACTGACCATCCCTCCAACTAACTTAACCAACCATTTCACGTTTTTGAAAGATTTCCGTCATCAGAATAACGCTGCCTACGAGCAAAGAAGAGCATAGATAGCTGCAGTCAAAATGTCACAGGAGCCCATTGGTTGCCATGTACCATTTAACCGGCTTTTCAACATATCTGGGACGAGGCGGGAGGCATGCAGCTTGGTTTGTAATGGGATAAGATAGGCTATCTTTATTGTCAAAACATGAGAATGAAGGGGAAAAAAGACACAGATTAGCTTTCCTGACAGTCCGCTGTTTGAAGTGTGTGCCAAAGTGCATTAGGGGCTATTATTCCCGCTGTTGGACGCTGGCATATTGAGAACTGCTCACAGGAAAAGGCGAGACTTTCTTGATAATCAACTGATAACGGGTCACATTGTCCTTTAGCCACAGAAGCCCTGCACAGCGCATGCACACTCACGGCACACTTTCATCACATACTGAAGTGTCGGTTACAATGTAAGAGATATACAGCTACATGTGACCTCCAACCTGTTTGTATGAAACAGGGATGCCCCCGCTTTTGTCCACTCTGCTGCGTCTACTCTACTCTGATCAGCACACTGCTTGCTGCTCCCCACAAATGCCATATCTTGGATAAGACATGCGTTATAGATGTGCGCGAATCTGGAATTAACATGTTTATGTAAACATGGTCTCAACAGAGTACTCGGGCCACCTGAACTTACCGTTTCACTCACTATCAGTGATATGGGTATGCTTTAAGGTGAAGGGCAGCTAGCAGATACGCAGAGCTACATAAGCTGAATAAGAGAGTTGTCTGAAGCAAGTAATGCGCCACTCAGTGTTGCCCTTCTGAAAGAGCGCCACCCTGCCTCTTCCTGCACTGATAACAGGGTGAGAGACAGTGGAACGGGGTGGTGGTGGTTCTGCTGCAACTGTTACTGGTTGGAGAGGGTGAAAAGGGCTGGGCGTGGGGGTCGCAGAGTATCAGCTCCTTGACTTTCCCTCTCCCCCACCCCTTCCAACGGCCTCTGTCTAAGGAAGTGGATCCTGCAGAGTGTCTATTCAGCTCCAAGAGACAAGACAAACACTTAAGATATAAACGCCAGCATTGTTTCTGTTGAGAGGACTGAACTGTACAACCAAAGAAGTATATCACATCATCGTTGTCCCTCAGTATCATCTGCACTCTGTTGGTCCCTAGCCATCAAAGACCTCTGTTGGCTGATGTTTCCTGTTCACTGAGTTAAGGCTAAAGGCATGACAGAGTGGTGTGTTTGACCATGGGCCCAGGTGCAAGTGCAGGCAACCAGCTTTAAGAGAACAAAGCGGGGTAGGCTAACCGAGGCAGGAAAGATCTCGTTTTATGTGTCGTGGCTTTGCAGGAAACCTAGCCATTCACAGAGCTATATACTCCCATCCTGGAGTGGGGGAGTGAGGGAGGGGCATCAGAAATAAAAACTAATAATAATTACTTTACTTCCATCTCCAACTCGTAGATTTGCTTCCTTCCTTTCTCTTTTAAGTATGATTTTTTTTTTCTTGTATTGGTTTTCTGAGAAAAATGAGTTAATTGTTCATATGAAAAACTTTGTTGCCGTTCCCTGCATTTGTCATTAGTGGAGATATCTCTCATCTGTGTACCAGGGTCGGGCCCTATAACTTTCCTCCATGTTTATCATAAAGGCAGGAAGATGCAGCACGCCTCACAACCCCTCCCTTCAACATCCTGGGATCTTCTGGAACCTTCCATATCGTGGCTGCTTGCCTGCCTCTGACCTGTGTTTTCATGATGTAAAGTGTATTTACAAATGTCAGGAGACAAATTTACCAATGACCACTTTTTAGTGCAGAAAACATGGTATCAATTTAAAAGGGATGTCAGTCTATTTGGATTGTTTAAGGGATTTTAATATTATTCTGAACCAAATTTCATATCTCTGAAACCACAATCTCTTAATTTTATTTAGCTGTATTCCATGCGCAGCAGATTACATATAGCACCATTGTTGGAGCGGTGTTTTGGGTTTGCTCATTGTTCTACACACCAGGAGTGTTCGTGTGGATTTAAGGAAGGGGAATAGGTTAGTGACACTTTTAGCCTCAATCAATTTCAGTTTAGGTAAATTATAAGAGTTGCCAGACACATTTTCTTCTCCTCCTCGCTATTGCCTTGCTCTTTTTCATATTGTGACATTATCTGTGACTTCTTATGACTCTTGGATTCCCAGCCATTGTTCTGTGACAAAAATAATATGTGGATGTGGCCAAGGGGTGTTTCCAGTAAAGAGGTCTTGGGTGTGCTGGGTTCAGGGTCTATGGGTCAGCATGGGTCTCCTGGCTTATCAGCAAACAAAGGGAGCCAGAACTGAGTGAGACAGTCTGCCTTGATTCAGGACTGAGCCCATGTACCCCTGTCCCACAGCAGGAATCTCTCCGACACTTGCTTTTAATAGTACACCCACACCTTTACTCTGTTCTATAAACTCCTCTCAAACACACTGAAACACTCACTCACATTGAAAGTGAACAGTTAGTTCACAATATCAAACGGTGTGCACTATCATGCTTTTGATGGACAAAGAGTTATGTGCATAGATTCTATATTTCCCATTCAAACAAAAAGGTTTTTCAGGCAAACAACTGTCTCTTTTAATGTTCTCAGTGAAGTATGTACTTTCTCATGCATCAACAAATCGAATAGGTACTTGTCAGTATATAGAAATGACCACCATAGCGCTAAAGTGGGCTAATGTTCGTTTGTGACGAATTGGAGGCGTGTGCTGTAGTTGTGGGAGCGCGCAAAGGAAGGGAGGGCAATCATGTCCCGACACTAATAAGACCAAATGGCTGGCGCACGGTGGCCAGGAGCGCTGAAATGCGACACAGGACGGTGGACTCACACAATCCCATGGGAGACATTGCTGAATGGCCGAATATGATGAAAATGTCAACTGAATAAATGCTCAAGTGAGACTGACAAGGTGCACGTGAGGTCTGTCTGCTTATCTCAACAACGGACATATTTCATAGCTGAGAGAAAAGTGGTTGGTTAGCAAGCTTCTGAAAACACCTGCTCCTAGACACGTAACCTACCTACAAAGGACTATGACACAAGGATCTATTTTACTTTTTTGTAATCTTTTTTTATTAATACAATTATTTAGGGTTTCTTTTACTAATAATTACTGAATGATACCAACAAAAAGTTACATCTTTTTAATTGGTGAAACGTCATTGGACTGGCAGTTTGTTTGTTTAGAGATCATAACTATTCATGGGATTGGACAAAATAGACATTTATGAAATAACTGTGGGTTTGTAAAGAAAATTACCACACATTTTGTAAAATAATTGTTATTAGTAAGGATATTTGTACATTAGAGAAAACAAAAACAGTTTAAAACGTGAATAGGGATAGTTTAAGATGAATAGCAATATTACTATGTAATGTTATCCTCAATCATTTACAACCCATGATCAGGAATGGACCAATATTTAAGATTCATTCTATCAGGTGCTCTAAGCTTTGTGGTTACTGTGGACACAGTGGGTCACTGATTCCTGGGAACCAGAACTCTACCCAATGAAGTTGCCTGCCTGTCTGGCATGGCTCGCCTTGCTTGCTGTTTGCCTGTGCTCATGGATGGTCCAGGGATGCGGGCCAGGCCCTGGATATGGCATCCGCCCGAGACCCAGGAAACTAACTCCAATGCGCTACAAGCAACAGGTCCCCAACTTGTCTGAGAACAACTTGGGGGCAAGCGGAAGAGCGGAGGGCAAAATCACACGCTACTCTGAGCGCTTCAATGAACTTGTTTGTAATTACAACCCAGACATCAAGTTTAAAGATGAGGAGAACACCAAAGCAGACCGCTTCATGACAAAGGTGAGACTGGCTGGCTGTGCCTGTAATGTTCAATTAAGTCTTTATCGTCCCGGTAGAATTGGATAGTTCCATTGAATGACTAGGTGGATCACTTTAATTGTTTCTCTAATGGCAACTGGTGACTGATAACTTTTGTACTGAAAGGCAGGTGTGATATATGTTGCAGCCAAGGATGCTCTCTCAATGACCTGACACTTGCAACTGGTTCCTTAACCTCTTACAAGTCCCTCTACTGGATGACAAATTAACTACATACTGAAGGTGGAAGAGAGCCTCCAACCAAGATTGTAAAAGCACATGTGTGCTAACAATATGTAGCATCATTTACGTCTTGCTATTCGATTTACACCCCTTTTTCTTTGTCAGATACTAAGATCAGGATGTGATTTGATATTACTCTTTAATCTAAAAGGCTGCGTTCCCCTTCAAGAACACTTCCTTTTAATATTTAACTCAAAGTCTTTGTTGTTCAGTCATAAAACGATTCCTCTGGTTCCACATGCCTGGTCTGAGTGCTCACCAAGAGGTTAGGTGAGACACATAACCTTGCCCATAGTAGATTAGGTAAGGCATGCTATTCACACAAATAATCTCCTGCTCTGTACTGTATACCCCCGGGCAGACTCTGGAATGTTCTGACAAACTTTGATATCTGGGCAATCTATCCCTTTAAGATTGATAAGTTTAATTTGGAATGCCTGTTTATACTGTCATTTGTATGGCCATGTGGCTTTGATGGTGATTGAGTATGATGAATACATAAATGTGTTCGCCTTCCACTTGTTGAATGTTTGTATGTGATGGAGCTCTGTGGTTGGATGTGTGTGCGCCCTTCTGATGCCCAATGGGCCGTTTTTGAGTATGTATTATGTGTATCTCCCCTCTCTTGACCAGATGTAAAAGACGTTCTTTGTAAATCATTTGGTGATTCTGAGGGGTCGCCTATTCAAAATTCTTGCTTGCTGAAGTAATGGCACCGTTGGAAAAGCCGCTATTGTAGTTCTGACAATGAAACGCCTCTCTTCAATGGAATCGCGAGAAAAATGCTCCCAGTTTGTTTTCTGTGCCTCTCTCTTTCTCACTCTTGCTGTCAAATTCCCAAGTCCATGCCCATACATTCTTCACCCTGCCCTCTCACTTAGCCCCAACCTTGCCTCTTTGCTGGGCTGTTCTCTTCTCACCCAGTCCCTCTCTTTCTCATTCCCTCCGCCACTCTTGTTTTCCCCGTCACACCATCTCTCCTTTCTTTATTTGGCAGATTGGCTTAATAATCTCTCATACATCAAAACTTAAAAGGCTTGAAAGGACAGATCTTTTGCCATTCTGTGTAAGGATAAGTCAATAAATAATAATGAATGTGAACTGAGTGTAATAGCCTCCCTTAGATGCTGTTGTGATTTTGCAACCTGATATTTTGCGACATGCTGGAATAGTTTGTAACAATATGGCCAGTAAGCACATGGGGGTGGGAGAGTCACTGTGTTCCCGACTCTGGTCAAATGTCTCAAGGGTGACTGCGAGATGTCATTCCTGTAACCCAGAGAATGGCCTTGATTACTCTCTTACCTTGCAGAAAAGGCCAAGGAATGTAACAAAGTGGCTACAATAACTCTGTTCTTACGTTCCAAGTGTTTGAGTAAGCAGGGCTTGGGTTTGCCTCTATCAGCCTTGGAACATAAGAGGAAATATGCGATGATGTCAATAGACAAACATAACCTGGCATAGATGAGTAACGAACCGTCAGAGACATGTTATAGGACACGGTATTGATTTGCAAAAAAGTTTAATGTAGATAGTGCAATGAAGGATACAGTGGAACCACACAGTCTACTTTCCGTCTCAGACAGTGCCTTGTCTCATGTTAATAAGTAATTAAAACAGTCTTGGTCATTTCCGCCTTAGGGTCTTTCAGACATAATTTGGCTACACCCCACCTGCAACTGACATGCTATCCCTTCAAAAAGGTTGTCTACTACTTGATACTGGCAATAATTGCAGCTTAAACGATAAAAGAATGTGCTGGCTGTGCTCAAATTAAGCCATTTTCGTTGTGTTACAATGTATTACTTGCTTCAAATAATAGTATTTTCTTTCTGTTGATTAGCGCTGTAAGGACAGCCTGAATAGGCTGGCCATTGCTGTGATGAACCAGTGGCCAGGGGTGCATCTGCGGGTAACAGAGGCATGGGATGAGGATGGCCACCATCCCCCTGACTCTCTCCACTACGAGGGCAGGGCTGTGGATATCACAACTGATCCCAGAAAACCTGAGAAATACGGGCTCCTTGCCCAGCTAGCTGTGGAGGCCGGCTTTGATTGGGTTTACTATGAGTCCAAATCCCATGTGCATTGCTCTGTTAAAGCTGGTGAGTCTACGGAACACATCACATTACCCTTGCATGACCTGTTATTAAAAATGATCAGTCATTTGCCGATCAGTTTTCATTGAATATATAATATGATATGATATGTTTTTTTTAGAGCTTAACATCTTGACCATTTTCCTTTAGATCACTCTATGGCAGTGGAGAAAGGAGGCTGTTTCCCAAGTTGGGTTCAGGTGAGTGTGGCTGGAGGGGGACAGAAGGCCCTGTCATCACTGGCTCCTGGGGACAAAGTGATTGCACTATCTGCATCAGGCCAAGTTGTGCTAAGCACGGTCCTTTTGTTTCTGCACCGGGACCATGAGAGCAGAACCATCTTCCTGATTTTGGAAACGGAAGATGGACATCAACTGGCACTCACCCCCCACCACATGGTTTTTCTATCTCCTCTTTATAAACGTCACCACAGTGAATACAGGGCTCAATTTGCAAGCAGAGCCAAAAATGGGGACTACGTTCTCATCCATGGAGCAGATGGTCGGGTGCAACCATCCAAAATCATATCAGTTAAACAGAAAGAAGACGTGGGAGTGTTTGCACCGTTAACAGAAGATGGGACTTTGTTTGTAAATGGGGTGCTCGCATCCAGCTATGCATTAGTGGAGGACCACAGACTTGCACACTGGACGTTTGGGCCTCTCCGGCTGGTGCTTAAGTTCACCCAACTGCTTTGGGGAGAAAGCACACTGAGAGGAGAAACCATAGAGCCCGAGACTCTCTCTCATTGCAGCACTCACAAGGTCCTACAGGTAGAGCAAAATACGACATTCAGCCATCGAGGTATGCACGAGAGCCCACCCAGTTCAAACAGCCAAATGAATCTTACCGCACATCACCCACATCATCATTTAAGTGATATGAAAGAAACACTCGATTGTGAGTGGTCAGGTATACATTGGTATGCAAGACTTCTGCATAGTCTTGGGCACATCTTTCTAGACTTGAAAGAGATTTCATAAAAGACCTGCAAGCTCAGCACTGGTACATGTGTTAAAATGTTAATGCCATCTGTACAAATTGTCTATCCTCATACAGTTGCTCTCTCAGTTTTGACTGTAGGCACAGCCAAAGATTTTAAGTAGCTCTTACTCAATGCACTTATTTACATTTCATATTTGATGTATTGATTAATGAAACCATGTTTGTTTAACCAGTACAAAAGGTGACTTGCTACAAACAAGTTTGTTTAATAAATTAATGCTAGATGAGGCATTATTACACCATCGTAAACTGTGCTATAAAGTCCATCACATAACATGTTCAAAATTATATTCAAGTAAATGTTTTATAGTCTTTGTGGTTTTCCAAATAGATAATCTCAATTATTATAATACGATGAAAAAATTATAGTATTTGTCGGAAAAAATAAAAAGTTTATTTTTGTACTTTTCAATTATAATATATAGATGTTGCAATGTATTGTTATTATTCAATTAACTTTGCTGTCAGCTTCTGGTTGCTATAATCATTTCAATATTTTTTGAGATAACAGAAAGATATGTTGTGACCCTGGATGTTTTTTTCTATACATTCTTACTGTTTAAACATTTTTCTGTTCCTTTTTTTGTTTTTGATTAAATACATGTACTGAAATCTTGTGTGGTTTATGCAAAAGTCATTTGCTCAGTGTGTTATATAAGAGCAGGTAGCAGATGGGGGTTACTCTGTGGAAATCAAGTCTAACAGGTAGACAAGTTAATGAAAAGCCCAGACCGACTTAATATTCACACAAGCTGCTCTATCTGTCTCCCTTTATCTCAATCACTGCCTCCATCCTCCCTGCTGTAAATTATCTTCTTTTTCACTTTGTAATACACATATTTGATATTTGGTCTAAGGATTCAAACTATCCCTTTGTTTTATGTCCAGTTCATTTTAGGAACATTCTCTTCACATACCTCACTATCAAAGAAGGTAACTGTGTTCAATGTATACATTATGGTGTAGATAAATCAGGGTAAATATGTTTAATCGTACTACATAAATTCACTTAGGCTCTTATACCAACCTTTCGTTTCAGTGAAGCCTATTTAGAGACTTCTTAGTAAATACAAAGAATTGCACTGATCCTCTTCTTGCATGGACGCATATACACCCCCTTGTGGAGGACTTCACACTATGCTGTGGTTTTATAGCTATAATTTATTACTTTGCAATGCTGTGCATAAACCATTGCTGAATGCTTTCCATTTAACTGTAATAAATCATCATATGACAGAGATAGTTTAAGTCACTTTGTAACTGCAATAACAAAAAGCAACGTTAAGTAAGAAGATATGAACCACACAATCCACTAAAAAAACAGATCCAACATTTCAACACCAATGATAGTTGGATAATGTTAGGGCAAAATGTTACGTAACTGATTGAATTTACATTTTATTGTTGCCTACACCCAAAGCCAATTCAAACCATACTCCGCAACAACATAGGCCTAGACTATTGTGTGTATCTTGGTGTTGTATACTAGGTTACTGGTCAAGACTACATGATTTTTAAATGTACTCTTTGGATGAGAGATAAAAACAAATGATTTGAAACCAAACATCATCGGATCACAAATTATATTTTCTTGCTCCGGTTTGCGTTCCGTTGTGAACAGCTGTGGGTGTATTCCATGGGATTATCCTTGAAATAGAAAATGCAGATGGGAAATCATCCTATTGTATCTGAACAGACCAGCGACACAGACCCCAAGATTTAATACCACCCACTATTTACCTCATAAACCAATCAGCACAAAGACTCACAGCTACCTAACCATTCCCAGCCCTCTAAAATCCAATCCCAGCTAAATGGGAGTTGACTAATCCTGTCAGGAGCACCAGTATCTATAATAACTATATTTAATATGAAAACCTGTACAGGTCCTTTCACAGATACATTAACACAGGCATGTGGACAACATTTATAAAAGAATTAGGTATATGTATTTAAACAAATTGACTCATGCATGCTTGAACAATATGAATGTTTAAGGGACATTAAGATTCCTCCAACTGAAAGGTTGTGCTGCTTCATTGATAACAGAAGATAAAAAAAAAAACATTTTAACGGAAGTAAAGCAAATAGTTATAAAAAAAAAGCAAGTATATTGAGATTAGCCCATATTTTCTTTATAACTAACACTAATGATTGACAAAAAAGGTCCACAGTAGCCTGATCTACTAATCTACTACTAGAGCTCTGGTCACAATAGTACAAAGCCAACTCGACAAGTTATTGTATTAATATCATTTAAACATTTAAAAACATGATTGCTAGTCTTACTGTGCACAGCCTATCTTTTCAGTTGAACACTATTAACCTGTTTGTGTGTGTGACAGTTTGTGCATACTTCAATTAAAGCTGAGTAACTAGAGCGGCAACTAGGACAGGATCTGGCTAACGGTAGCTATCTCTGACCATTGCCAGCACTAGTATCAGGCTTATTGCTTGAAGTTGGGCATCCTTCCGACACTGTCAGGACGTTGATGGAGACTTGCTTCTCTCTCTGCTGCGCTGAGGAATTCTAGCTATTACGTTATATTGCTAGGGCAGGGAGATGAATTGCTCACGATGATTGTCACTGTTATATAGCTGCACTTAATCGTAGCTGCCGTGTTATTGTTGTTTTTGAGGACATTTCTGGCGTTAGTTGATTAAAATTATCCCGCGGAGTTACAGCTTGCCACCCGCCGTGCACTTCCCCCACTCCACTCTTCCTCCAGCCGGCTAGCCATGCTAGGTACCTAGCTAGCCAACGGAAATAAAATGAGAACCATCAACGTTTTGGAAGCAAAGTGGCTGGCTGTGTTGTTCTTCTGATGTATGAAGTTACAAGATTTTCATTATAAGGTGAGCTGTTTAATAAATGTTTTACCTCTTTCAAACTTCACCGGACAAACGTAGGCTGACCTTAGCTGAACGGATGATGGGCTAACATTCGTTAGCTTGCTGCCTGGCTTATGTCTGTCTACTTTCTGGAATGAATCGAGAGTTGTCCAATTCAACAGTGAACTTGTGAAACTACAGTTCATGTTTATTGTGGGATTGTTTTGCCTAATATACTAATGTATACAGCTGGCATGCGAGCATACATATGGACAAGTAACGTATGCTAGCTATCTGATTCGATTTGCCGAACTTACAATGTTGTTTCATTGCGGAACACTTTAGCTAACATTAGCTAACGTTACTATTTCGATCTGATTTTTGAAACGTAACCATTCCCCTAACATTGTAAGCCTGTTTTTGAATAATTTACAACGGCTGAAGTGAATTTCAAATGATTGAATGTGATTAAATAAATGTTCTGCTCTTAGTTAGTGTTAGTATTATGTAATAGCTTTGAACGAAGATTGCTTGAAATAACGTTATTCTAAAATATAGAGACTAGTGAAAACAGCGTTTTAACGTTAGGTCTGCTAACATGCTCATATATCATGATGTTGACTCTTTGTCGGCCATGCCCATAGAATACAGAATCTGATAATTCAAGTCAGTAAGGAGGCTATCGTATCGATGCAACGTTACAGAGATCGGATAGATTTAGTGACATGGACGCCTCATTAAACTAACGTTATAGTAGTATTGCTGATCCGGTCCAAGGAAAGAGTTTAGGATGTGACTGCCTGTTGTGCTATATTATTTCATTATTCTACAGTATATACAGCATATAAGGTTGACAATTTAGTATTGATTGGATGAGCCCTCTACACATCTTTAGTTTGGTTTGTAAATCACAATCTATTAGCTCATGTGAATGATGGCAATATCGTCCTGCACGCGTTACGTTAGTGAGAAGGTAAGGGTTGTCTCTACACTACAGTGGCCAAGAATACATGTGACCCCTGTTATGTGGCTCTGTGAATCTTTCCTAAGCTGTTATTTAAATGTTGAATGTATTTAGTCAACCACCTGATCATATGACGCTTCGTTGTGTCTATTGCTCTCTTCTCTTAGTGGTATTAGTGAAAACTAACTCATTTGAAAGATTTATTTTTTGCGCCTTGTTTACACTGTGATTGCTTTGGTTGCTGCCTATTTTAACCTACTCGCGGAACTTTCTTGTCAAGTTGCAGAATTCAGCACGAAATTGACTGTGCTGCAACCGGAAATCAACAATACGGAAGTTGTATTTTCTTTGTGTATCTTGGTTTATGGTTGTTTTATTTTAAGAAATCAACAGTTCACTTACTACGTTTTGTGCAATTCATTGACAAATTGTTGGTTTGGATTATGCATTTCTGGGTAAAAACGATTTTTAAGATTTTATGCATTTTTGGGGGTTATAAATTTGTGGTCGGTGACCATCGCGCTATTTCCATGGGAGTTAGCAAATCAAGCAACTAACGTTAGCTAGTCAGCTAGTAAGTTAGCTAGCTAACCTTATCTAGTTAGCTAGCTAGCTTGCTTATCTATCGATGCTAGCTATAAATTGGCTAACGGCGTAACGTTAGTGGGGTCCACTAAATTGTGTGAATTAACTGCCATATTTGGTTTCTACGTAGCTTGCTAGAATAAATCGCAGATCATATGACGTGTCGCAATTAAGAAATATCCAATAAGTAAGCAAACCTTCGTTAATAGTTACCCATGTTAAGTTTGCAGTAACGTTAGCTAACGTTTGTGTTTTGTACCTTTAAAGATATCAACTTAACCTTTGTAGCTAACGCTAGCCAAGTAATGGGTGTTCACTTTCGCTTACAGAGTTGGTTTTCTTTCTTTATATTGCTGAAGTTAAAGTGCTTTTGAAAAGCCAGCTGTTTTACAAACAGGTAGTAACAGTGGAAGCTACTTTTAGTTAACAACTCTGGTATATATGTTTTGATACTTATAGCGAAAAGTTAAGTCTTGGTGTGTTTTACCTCACACAATACAAATATCTCGTTGTTGAATGCCATCCCATGTTGCATTCTTCACAAGTCTAGGTTAAATGTAACAATAATATTTTGGACTTCGATTAATTGTTCTAATGCATGGTGTTTCTATATATTGGAACATGATATCTGCACTGCAACCAGTTTGAATATGAATGTGTTTATTTATGTATTTATTTATTTATATATATATATATGTATATTTTTTATTTATTTAAGATCTCTCTCAAGGAGTTCAAAATTCGTATAGGGGATGGAGGAGCAGAAATCAAACTGCGAAGAAAATGACTCTGAACCGACAGGTAATGCCTTTATGCGAATGTCTCTGACTTCCCCATTACATACAAAAAAGCTTCTCTTTTAAGTAGCATACTCGATGAAGTTTGATAATAGCAAACAATAAAGATCGTAGGATGAAGTGACTGGTTTAGAGCAACTTTGATGGAGTGTGTTGCGCTCATAACTCAGTGATGTAAAGTTTCGGTCTAAACTTTTATTTATGCTTTTGGGTTCTGCTTTTCTGCTCCCTGAATTTTACTTGAGTTTGTTCGGGTTGTCAAAATTAAAATCCCTCCTCCTTCCATAGCTGATGACAGCGCCACTGCAAAACAGCCTCTCTCCTCCGATGGGGCGTCAGAGCCCCCTCTTGCTGCAGAGGATGTCTCTGACTCAACTGCTGCCACTTCCAGCACACCGTTGTAAGTTCCACTGAAACATATTCAGCTTTAAATCAAGTATTGAGTTTTCATAGGTTGTAAAATTGTAGGCCGAAACATTTTCTTACTAACATATTTTCCTCTGTGAATTTACAGAGATGGTGTGAGGGCCTGTGCTCTCTGTAACTGTATGGAACGCAGTCTGCATGGACAACGTGAACTCAGAAACTTCGGGCCATCTTCCGAGCGGTCGACCCTGGGGCATTCAACTTCGTTACTGCCAGGCCCTGGGAATGATGACCTGTCTTCCATTGGATTCTCAGAATCTCCCAGTCTGGCATCGCTATTTGATGACTCAGGCAAGATCCCAATCCTACAGAAATTTGAGTTCACACATATATTCCCACCCCTCTACCCCCAAATATTACAATTTGTCTTCTTGGTTCACCTTATCGTACAGTTTAAGAGCCATTTGAACAATTTCTATGAAATATTATACATTATCAGAATATATATATATTTTTTAGACCAGCCTTTTGTACAAGTGTTCAAACTTTTAATGGTGTTGGGAACAGGGGGCTGTTGGGTCCATCACTGGTGTGCGGTGTGGTCTGAAGAGGTGAAGCAGACGGAGGCTGGGGAGCTGGAAAATGTTGACAAGGCCGTAATCTCAGGGACACAGCGGGTAAGTGGTCACAGCCTGGTTTAGCAGTAGGGCCCAATTAGCCTCACATTACTAAAGGTGCTCTTTTGACACTATGCTAGTCAATCCGAAGGGCCTACTGTGACCTTTGACACTGAGCAGAGTCATAATATGTGCCCTTTTAGATTTTTATTGAACCTTGAGGAGGGTTTGTTGACGACTGATACCACAATAAAAACAGTGCGTTGCAATGACCAATAGATATATTTGTTTTTTTTGCAATAGATCACTTCTAAGGTATTTTTACAATCTCAATCCTTTAAAATGTCATATCCATCCACTCTGTCCACTGTCTGTTTGTCCCCAGCTATGTGAATACTGCAAGAGGCTGGGTGCATCTATTCGGTGCCACTCTGAGGGCTGCTCACGGTTCTACCACTTTCCTTGCTCGGCGGCCAGCGGATCCTTCCAGTCCATGAAGGAGCTGGTGCTCCTCTGTTCAGAGCACATCGGGCAGGCAGAGGAGATGGGTAAAGAGAAAATACCAACATGTCCCAGTTGACCAGGGTCGATATTGGGGGGCATCCTTTCGATTTTGCGTGGTTTCATTTTGTTTTCGTTTTGGACAGCAGGCGAGGAGGCTCGGTGTGCGGTGTGTGACTCTGCGGGGGAACTCTTGGACCTGCTGTTCTGTACTGACTGTGGCCAGCACTACCATGCGGCCTGTCTGGAGATCAGTGCCACACCCATCCAGCGCTCGGGCTGGCAGTGCCCTGAGTGTAAAGTGTGCCAGACCTGCAGGTTAGTTGGACTGTCTCACGCTGCTTCCCTTACATTTACAAGTGGGGAGAAAAAAATGCACTGAGATAGGCTTTATTTAAACATTCCTGTGCAGTCTTCTCTTTTATGACTGAAAGGAAAAGTTCACTACTTTGGATGTTTTTACTTTGGAAGTAATTTGCGCAACCGCTATCGTATTGCAAATGGTTACAATTGTAGCTTATTGAGAAAATGTACTTACTCGGAAACAGTCCAAATGGATTTTAAAACGATCTGGATGAGTCAGGACAACTGGTAGAGGTACAGACATTAGGTTAAACATGAGGTACACAAGGTAGAGAAACTGTTCCTTTACAGAAGCAAGCTAATATAACCAGTGTCTATTTTTAAAGAATTCAATCTGAATACAAGGAAATTTCCTTTTTTGTGTTTTACCAGACAACCAGGGGAAGACTCCAAGATGCTTGTGTGTGATTCCTGTGATAAGGGCTACCACACTTTCTGTCTACAGCCAGTCATGGAGTCTCTTCCCTCAGACCCCTGGAAGTGCAGAGTGAGTGACGGCTCATGTGTACTCAACCGGACCCTTAGTATAGAAACAAAATACCAATTACAATGCCAACAGTTTATGTTCTATGGTATTGTCTGGTACACAGTGCATGTGACTGATTATTTCAAAATACTGTTTTAATGTACTGCATATTTTATTTATTGTAGTGGTGTCTGTGATAGTGTTTCTGATGAATGTTTTTGCATGTGAATGATCTCTTTTGTTATCTGTCCTCTGTCACTTCAGAGGTGTCGCGTGTGCACGGGGTGTGGGGCCCGCGGCCTAACTCTGCCAGGCTCAGCCCAGTGGTTCGACAACTACACGGTGTGCGAGTGTTGCCAGCAACGACGCAGCTCTGTGTGTGGGGTATGCAGCAAAGCCCACGCGCCCTCTGTCCCTCTTCAGCCCTGCAGCACCTGTCACAGGTCAGTGCAACGACACGCTAGCACCCTAGGGAAAGGCATGCGGGGTGTAGATTCTTAAGATGCCTCCATCCATGATCCCTGACCGTTCACCTCTTTCCAACCCCTCAGGTATGTGCACAGTGAATGTATGTCCACTGCAGCCCCTCCGGAGGATAAGACCATATGTGCGCTTTGCAAAGAAGCTCAGTTGGAGACTGCCACACCAGCAGAGCCCGCGGAACTCCAATGCACAGAGACGGAGGTGCCCGAGAAGACCCAAGGACACACAGACACGGTGGAGATGCCAGTCCAGGCAGACATCGCCGAGGTGACGATAGGGCCAACGGAGACGTCAGAGAAGGCAACGCTAGCTCAGGCCAACCCCACAGAGGAGGAGACGGCTATGGAGTTGGGTAAGTTTCCTATGCCTATGCCTATGCCTATGTCAACCTCTCGTCTGGGATCATGGCGCAATCATAGTGGTTCTCTAATTACATGTTAGAACCTAACCATTGCATGCTTGCCCCAGAAACAGAGGCCGTGGCTGTTGAGGACGAAGTTGAGGACTGCACCATGGAGCAGGGGCCTCCGCTGGTGAAGGAGACAGAGCAAGACACTGCCAAGGCTTTAGGTAACAGGCCATTAAAGTCACAACTTTCCCTGTAATGAAGACGGGCAAATATTGTTCCGCTTTTGAGTTCATGATCATATGAAAACAGTTATTAACCTGCTCTCTTTGGCAGAAGAATGTGCAGTGAGAGAACAGAAGTCTCCTTTTTCACCTGCGGCCGTCGTTGAAGAGAGAACAGAAAAGGCTCCCAGCCAGCCGGCTCCAGCCAGCCCTGTCCATGAATCCGTGGCAGAGGCCGAAGCTAATCCTGCTGAACCAGCGCCAGAACAGCAGCCGGGTCCTGAGCAGAAAGACAAAGATGAGGAGGAGGAGGAGGAGGAGGAGGAGGAGGAGGAGGAGGAAGAAGAGGAAGAAGAAGAAGAAGAAGAAGAGGAAAAGACGGAGACGGTCGGGTCTGCAACAAACCAACGAGACGAGAAGAGCAGCTCGGAGTGCAAGCCCGCCTTGGAGCCGACCAGCCAGGGTCCACCAAAGTCACCAGCTCCCCCCACCGCCACCGGAGAGACAGAGGCTGTGCCCATGGAGACGGATGAGACCGAGATCAAGAAGGAACCGCCGTGTAAACCGCCTGGGACTCCACCCCAGCCCCTCTCCTCAGAGTTGGCAGACCCGCCGGAGGCCCCTTCTACTGCGGACACAGAGGACATGCTTCTCCGGTCCGAGGAAGAAGACGAGGAGGAGGAGGAGGAGGAGGAGGAAGAGGAGGACGAACGGGGGAAGGGAGAAGGCCAGAGCAGGGTGCTGAAGATCAAGGAGGAGCCCCAGGAGGAGCTGGAGGAGGAGGGCAAGGCCGACCTGCTGCTGGACGAGACGTCCAACCTGAGCCACGGGGACGAGAGCAGCAGTGGCTTCCTGGGCTCCCCAGCCGAGCCGGACGCCCAGCTCTCCATGGAGCTCAGCCTGGTGCCCACTGGGCGGTCCCGCTCTGACTCGCTTCTCACCGAGACCGACGACTCGCTGCCGTTCGACCCGCTCAAATGTGACGGGGAGAAGGTGAAGCGGAGGGGTGGTTCCCCAGGCCGCTCCCGAATGAAACAGGTAAGGTCCTCCGTTGTTCGGTGTCCATCTTTGGTTGTATCGTCAAAACTCTGCTGAGCCGAGGCAGCCAACTGTCCTCTCTGGTTGCTTTGGCCTCAGTGCTCTCAGTAATGTAATCTGGTTCTGAATGGAATTGACTTGGCCTTTTAGGGACGGAGCAGCAGCTTCCCAGGGAAACGCAGGCCTCGAGGGGGTGGTGGCGGTGTTGGAAGAGGTCGCGGGAGGTCACGCCTGAAAGCCATGGCCTCCTGCATCGACGCCTTCCTGGTGGGTTGACAGGATCTTCAGACAGCATGCTCATTTATAAATATGGCATTAAAATGGTAAGATAGAGATGTTTATATGTACAGATGTGGTTTAGGTCTTCATAGTATTTTTTGATGAATCTCCACAGCTAAGCATGACCACGGACACAGGGCCGAATAAAGAGGAAGAGGAGGAGGAAGATGACACCATGCAGAACACTGTGGTGCTCTTCTCAAACACTGATAAATTTGTCTTGCTCCAAGTAAGATCCTGCTCCATGGCTGACATTTCCAGATGCACTCTGGCATTTAGTATGTCCGACCCTTAGACCGTTTTTCTGTGGCCCACAGACTCATCTTTTCCTCCTGATCTCTTTTCTCCATCTCAGGACATGTGTGTGGTATGTGGCAGTTTTGGAAAGGGCGTGGAAGGGCAGCTGTTGGCCTGTGCGCAGTGTGCTCAGTGCTACCATCCGTACTGTGTCAACAGCAAAGTAAGTTCTCCCCTTTGCACTCGACGGCTTGCTACTCAAACTCGCTCCTCCGAATGTTTGGCCGGTTTATTTTTTTTACATCGCGGTGGCCCTCTCGCTCCACAGATCACCAAGATGATGCTGCGTAAAGGCTGGCGCTGCCTGGAATGTATCGTGTGCGAGGTGTGTGGGAAGGCCTCGGACCCTGCCCGCCTCCTGCTGTGCGACGACTGCGACGTCAGCTACCACACCTACTGCCTGGACCCACCTCTGCACACGGTGCCCAAGGGAGGCTGGAAGTGCAAATGGTAAAGCTCTGGAAACGCGACACCCCCGTTCAGCCATTTTGCTTTGAATAGGGTCAAATGGAAATGAATCCAGCCTCATTTCCATATTTATGTAAACTGTTTGTGCCTCCGCTCTCGACGAGATATTCAAAGAGTCCGTTTTCTGTGGTCTCTCCGGTTCCCTTGTTTTTTTAGCAAACTCGACACATTCTCGACCTGTGCCTGGCTCGGTGTCTCCTTAATGTTTTGGTCTAAGCGTGTACATTGTCTTTTCCTTCTTCAATTGTGCAGGTGTGTGTGCTGCATGCAGTGCGGAGCAAGTTCGCCGGGGTTTCATTGCGAGTGGCAGAACAACTACACCCATTGTGGCCCGTGCGCCAGCCTGGTCACCTGTCCTGTATGCAGAGAGAACTTCATGGAGGAGGAGCTGCTGCTGCAGTGCCAGCACTGCGACCGGTGGGTAGCACACACACACACACACACACACACCCACACACACACACACACACACACACACACACACACACACACACGTGCAAGTAACAGAGGGTATAGCTCACACAAACACAGCTAATTAACACTAGTGGGTACTGGATTATTTATGTGGCATTCATATCATGAATTATTCCTTGTCAAGATGCTAGTTAATGGGATTTGATTTGAATCTGATAAGTATCACGTTGCATTCCCCTTCCTAGATGGGTGCATGCTGTGTGCGAGAGTCTGTACACTGAGGACGAGGTGGAGCAAGCCTCTGACGAGGGCTTTGCCTGCACGTCCTGCACGCCGTATGTCCCTAAACCAGTGGGTAAGTCGGAGGCCACTCCTCAGTGCAGAGGTGAAATCTCGCTGGATGCCGACGTTTTTCCTAACTGTGCAACTCCTGTGTGCCACTCATCATTTTCTCTCTGTTTCTTGTTGTGCATAGTAGTGGAGTCATCCATCATGGCATCAATAAAGATCAAAGAACCAGGTTGGTTGAGTCATCTCCCCTTATCCACTAAATTAACATATTGTCATGGCTCTCATTAATCTCCTCAGCCATCAGCGTGCACACGCAGATCACTCATCATCTGCCAATTCTCGCTCCCCCAGAGCCTCAGTTCTACCGATTGGAGGGCGTGTGGCTGACTGAGTCAGGCATGTCCCTGCTGCGCAGCATGTCCATGTCGCCCCTGCACAAGAGACGGCAGCGCCGTTCCCGCCTGGGCACCCTGTGTGGAGACGGGGGGCCTGACGGCATGGAGCTGAAGGAAGGAGATGGAGACATGGAGGAAGGCAAAGGTAAAGGGTGCTATCCATTTACCTGGTTATTCTCTGTACGTGAGGTTTGAGATGGCGTAGGGCGTTAAGACATCTAAGCGGGTTTGATCGCTTCGGACGTCTTTTTGATACGGTTTCCAACAGTGACTTGGCCCTTTATGGCTTCCTAAAAAACTGTTGTTGGTAAGCATATTATTAAGCGTCACCTGACGGTTGCTGACCATTTTCCTACTTTTTAATGTTGCTCATGGCTCCTCAATGTCACTGTTGATTACATCTGAATGCTCATGTTGAAGGAGAGGCGGGAAAAATCAAGAAGCAGATTCTTCAAGGTTTAGGTGATGGAAAGTCTGTCTCCGTATCATAGCAACAAAACCAAAAAGCACCTAGAGCACTTGACACAGGCGCTAGAAGCAGCGATTCCGTTTTTTTACATAGCTCCACAAAACGCTTTTTTTGTGTGCGCTTGGCTTAAGTCTCTGCGAGTCAACGGCGCTTATTCCCCACACCACGCCGACTGTTACGTTTCTTCCCCAGTCTGCGGGGAGCCAATGGAGTGTGAGCCCAAGATGGAACCCAACGGAAGCCCAGACAGAGAGGCATGCAGAGAGGGCATGGTGGACTGTGAGGGTCTTAAAGGTGGAGCGGAAGAAACTGAAGACAGCAAGAAGAGGAAAAGAAAACCCTACAGACCAGGTAAGCCATACCTAACAAAACCCATCGGTCAAGCACATCTTAAGATTTGTAGTATAAGACTAGGTGAGAATATTTTTAGATGTCAAATATTTTCCAACTTGGATCTGTTCTAGGTATTGGAGGCTTCATGGTGCGCCAGAGAAAGTGTCACACGCGCATTAAGAAGGGATTCTTCGCTCAGCTGTCCGGCGCAACCACTGTCGACGGACAGCCAATAGAGAGAACCATAGAGGATGGTGAGTGTTTGCCTGATATTATGGCGGCTGATGAAATGTATTTTTAAAATGTCATAGGATTCACCATAAAATGTGATTGCTGCCAGGGCCCCATCCCGATACGGACAGCGCTTTGGAGCCCAAACCAGCAGAGGGAGAAGAGCAGGCCAAGAAACGCCGGGGCAGGAAGAAGAGTGCGCTGGAGGACATGTTTCCAGGTTACCTCCAGGTATGTTCTTGTCTTACCTTCTATAGTATTTTGCCCCCTACTTAGGCAGAAAACATTTGTGAGAGAATGCAGTCCAGTGGTTAGAATTTGTTTCTGCGTGTGTGTCTGCAGGAGGCTTTCTTTGGCAAGACTCTGATTGACTTGAGCAAGAAGGCGGTTATGGTTCCCCAAGCGCAGAGGCACGGCACGGGCCTCCATCGACCACCGCTACCAGGGACCAAACCCCCTGCCCCTGATGGTAAACAGTCTCGTCTTTCCATTCAACAGAGGGTTTCACCCTGAGAAAACGTGTCCTTGTAGGCGTGAAAATATTATGGACATTGCATGTGACCTATCGCTTTCTTTGTGGCCCTTCAGCTGCTGAGTCCAGGGAGGGTGTGATGAGAGTGGGTTTCCAACTCAAGCAGGAGGGGGGTGAAGGACCCCCGGCTCAGGGAGAAGGAGCAGGTGACTACCCCTGAAACATGGCCTCTGTGTCTATAGATGAAGCTCATTCTGGGCATTATGCATGTTGCTGAAAGATATTCATCTTTTGAGTTATTTTTTCAGGAGCGTCGGAGTCGTCTGTCAGGAACCCAGGCTCTACCGATCCTCAAGGCTCTGACACAGAGAAAACTGACGGTATACGTCCACACTTTTCATAGACGTAAGGTACCAATGTTATTTTAGTGCCTACTGCTGGAACACGGTTTAATTTGTTATTCCTTTTCCAGGTCTTCCACAAGGGGTGGAGAGTCAGGACTCTGAGCAGTTCTTCCGCAAAGTTCTTGGCGTGTCGGAGAGCTCGTCGTTGGGGGGCTCCCTGCAGGGCAGCATGAGGCCTATCCTGGAGGGCAGCAAGGGAGAGCTCGGCTGCAGCACTATGCCACAGAGACCTCTCCTCTCAGGTGCGTTATACGGCCACTTCCATAAGGAATTGTAATTATTATAATAATAATATTTGGTGTGAAATATATATATATATATATATGTATGTATGTATGTATGTATGTATGTATGTATATGTGTGTGTGTGTATATATATATATGTCTCCCTCATCTTGGACTCCTAATTGCTGATACAGAAAGTGTGACGTTGATTAGACTTTTTGTGTGACGTTAAGTTGTAGAGTATGCTGCAATGTTTTAGTGATCTGGGGTGTTGATTTGTGTCACTAGTAACAGAGCCTCTCTTTCAGGGTCCCTGCCCTCTGCTGGAATGGTGGACTCATTCCCTAGTCTTTCTCAGTCCCCTTTCTTTGACGTGAGGTACATGCCGATTTCTTTACTCAAAACAGTTTTAATGTAAAAAAAATAAATAAAAAGATGTTCCTTTATTTGAAGTCTCATAGTTGTGTGTGTGTGTGTGTGTGTGTGTGTGTGTGTGTGTGTGTCTCTCTCTCTCTGTAGGGACAGAAGTGGGCTTTTCAGTCCAGATGGTGGAGAGGAGAGCCCCTGGGCCACACCCTCCACTCCAGCAACCCCTTCCACCCCACCTACTCCCACGGAGGGAGACGGCGACGGCCTGTCCTACAACCAGCGCAGTTTGCAGCGATGGGAGAAGGACGAGGAGCTAGGGGAACTCTCCACCATCTCCCCCGTGCTCTACGCCAATACCAACTTTCCCAATCTCAAAGAGGAATACCCAGGTCAGTCAGGAGAGGTGCACTTTGTTATCGCCCACATAACCTCTCAAGAGCTGGTCAACTGTTCATGGCAATTGATGCTACAGTGTCTTAACCTTTTCGCGCGTAAGTTCTAAATTCTCTAACTGTCCCCCTAGAGTGCACGCGATGTAAGAGCAAGCAAAAATATTCTCGAATTCGATTGTGACGCGTCAGGACAGAAAGCCTCTAAACCGCAGTAATTGTATTTACTTCTTCGTTTATCGTTGCTTAGTCCTCTGTGCATACTGTATGCCTATAGGCTATCGTGTATGGTTCATAAACTAAAAATATCTGTCAGAGCCAAGGTAATCAACTTGTCGGTACAGGACTCAGGAGGCGTGAAAAGTAGCCTACAAGTAGAGACCTGGAGCAGCCAACTTGGTCAGTTATCTTGTTCGCATTGTTTGACGTTGATAACAAACATGAAGCCATCCGTAAATCCGATTCATAACAGTCGGACTGTTTCACTTTTTGGAAATTAATTCACTGAACTATTTTATTGTCACGATATGCTGCAGATAATACTGTAATATTTTAGTATTTGTCAGGTCACTCATCAGTCAGGGCTAAAGAAAGTTAGCTAGCATAGCTACAGCACCGTCGCCGTATAGATTATAACCTGTTATCTTAATACTCAGATCATTTGAATGTCTGTAACAGAATAAACGTATTGTATTTGGCTGACAAGACTGCAAATTCTGTGAATGTGAGGACTGGCTAGTCCCTAGTCTGGGTTAACCTAAACGCTTATTTGATTATGATGCAACAGTAGAAAATGTACGTTCTATTGATACGTTCTAATCACACCGGTGTGATCGTACGCGTCAAAGGGTTAATAGCCTGTATATCTAAATCAGGCATATTTATGTGAAGATCATGTCATTAATTACAGAATTATTCATGTGCACTGTCCCTTATTTAAATAAAAATTATACAATAATAATAATTGTCCCCCCCCTGCCTACCACAGACTGGTCCAACCGGTGCAAACAGATCATGAAGATCTGGAGGAAGGTTTCAGCAGCTGACAAGGTTCCTTTTCTGGTAAGCTTCTCACACTCTGTTTTTCCATGGGCAGTTTTGTGGAAAGTGTTTTTCTGTCTCTAATAATTTGTCTGACGTCCCCCTCTAGCAAAAGGCCAAAGATAACAGAGCGGCTCAGCGAATCAATAAGGCCCAGAAGGTGAGGGGTCAAACCTCGACATGAGGACAGAACCGCTGCATAGCAGCTTTTGAGCCTGGCGTTTTCCAGCCTCCGCTGACCTCTCTTTTGTTCCTACCACAGCAGGCGGAGAGCCAGGTGTGCAGGCCCATCAAGACCGAGCCCGGACGCGTGAAGGGCGAACGGCCCAGTCTGCACCTTCAGATCCCCCCACCCTCAGGTTCTGCCTCCAACCCTTCCCAGCCCAGCTCTGCGGAGAGCCCGTACCCCTTTGCGCCCGACTCGGGATCTTCTTCCGCCTTCTTCCCGGACGGGCCCACAAAGACTCCGAGCTCTGCAGATATGCGGACCGATCCTTTTGCTAAGCTGCCTCCTCAGTCGCCCCACCCGCACTCCCACTCCCACCCCTCCGCACCCTATTCTGGATCCAGCCCCCTGCAGTCCTCCTCCTCAGGTTACCCCCACTCCGGCCCACAGGGCCATCCTCAGGGAAGGCCGGCTAGCCTCGGCCCCTTAGACATGCAACCAGGGACACCTGGAACCCCCCGAAGGGCCCAGCAGGTCGACCCCTACTTTCGACCGCAGCAGCAGCTGGGTCACCCACCCCAGCAGGGAGCACAGGACCCCTTAGGACTCCCAGAAAGCCCTCGGTCCAGGGCGGGTGTGCCTGGAGACTCCCCTCTTTTCTCCCCACCACACACCGCCCACTATGGAGACCCTTTCAGAAACCAGCACGGAATGGGGCGGCAAGAGTACGGTTCCTCCCCTTCCCCCTCCCCTGCTGGGATGGGACATTACAGGACTGATATGAGTGCCCCTTCCCCTCGATCCTCATCTGCTGGGCGGCCAGACCTGGGCACGGGCTCTCCCGCTGGGATGCTGGACTCTGGGGATGGCTTGTTCAAGGCTCCCATGACGCCACGGATGCACCAAGGGGAGAGTGGGGCGCTACATCCGGGTGCCTCCCCTAACCACCCCTCTGAGGGCTACAGGCAGTCTCCCTCCACACCCTACTCTGACCCCTATGCTCAGCCTCCGCTCACCCCCAGACCTCAAGCAGGGGACAGCTGCTCTCCTCTGCCCCAGAAACACCCAGCAGGCCAGCAGGAGTCGTGCTCGAGAGTGCCCTCCAGCCCCCAGTCCCAGGGCAGCTGTCAGTCCCCTCTCACTCCCGGAGCCCTTTCCAACGATGCTTTCTCTGTTCAGTCACCTGCTGCCTCTCGCTTCCAGTCCCCCGACCCTTACTCTCGGCCCCCCTCACGGCCCCAGTCCAGGGACCCTTATGCTTCTCTCCACAAGCCCCCCCGGCCCACCTCTGCTGCACCAGAAGGCACATCCAGTTACAGAGGCTCACCCCACCCTAACCAACCCCCGGCCTCCCCTCTTACCTCCAACCCTGGCGTGGACCCTCTCTCTGGGAAGCCTGCAGCACCTACCGCTTTCAACCGCATGCCAAGCATGGGCAGCTATCCAATGAACCAGCAGCAGCAGCAGCAGCAGCAGCAGCAGCAGCAGCAGGCTATAATGGCCCAGGCTCAGCTTCAGCAGCCTCAGCCATCAGTTCAGCAGGTCATGGGGCCTGAAAACTTCCACTCCAGGGGGCCACCTCCCTCTGGGACTCAGGACCCCTCAGCCGCCCGCCCTCCTGATGCAACGCATCAGCAAGGCTCGCAGGACATGCCCGACATGTTGGCAGTGCAGGATCCCGCCCTGGTGGGACTCAGCCCCTCGGAGCTAGAGAAGCACAGACAGGTATTTTTATAAGGGCATTAGAACTAAAAAAAAAAAAAAAAGTCTGTGTGTTAATCGTTCAGATCGTCTCAAGCCTTTGCCGGCCTCTTATTCAAATTTCCTCTGTTTTTGTCTTTTGTACACAAACTCATCATCGAGACTTATTTAATAAAAGTCACTCTTGTATGTTAATAATGGCCGCTCCTAATTTATTCATCCCCAGCTACATGGTCAAATTTTTCTTTTATCTTGTAGTAAACTAATCAATCTTCCTTTCCTGCAGCGCCAGAGACTAAGGGAGTTTCTGATTCGGCAACAGATGCAAAGAAACACGATAAGACAGGAGAAGGAAGCGGCTGCTGCCAGCAACGCTGCAAATGTTTGGCCGGGAGGAGAGATGCCTGCCTTTCACCAAGACAAAGCCCATAGAGCTCCACCACCCTACCCACAGGTGAGCTTGGCTAACATCAACGTTTTGTGACCAGACGTGTGGCATGCTTTTGTATAGAGATGACTTATTTTGAGGGTAGATGTTTTCCTTCAATCTGTTATTGGGTTTCTTATGCCGTTACTTGTTCTTTTCTCCAGGACCGTGCTGCTGCTGGAATCCAGGCTGCAATGGCAGGGAAGCTGCCTATGGCGGTTCCTGGCATGGATGAAAAGCTCCTCCATTCACAACCTCAACAGCCCCCTACCATGATGGACTCATCACTCAGGTAGACTGAAAAAGTCCCATAACATCTCGCTGACCTCTGCATTGACTAATTCCTGAAAAAGGAGAACTGCCATTTGATCGGCACAGCTCTTTTTAAAAACCTTATTCATTTTGATAAATTAAGTATTGACATATTGAGCAGTATGTTACATATATATATTTTATATACTTTTCTTACAGACAACCAGGGCCCACCAATCCACAGGGCATGTATTCTCGCCCACCCTTCCCACCTCAATGGCAAGGCCATGGCCCTGGTCCCCAGAGATTCCCCCAGCCTGGCATGGAGGCCATGGGCCAGAGACACCATCTCAACCCCCCGGTCAACATCCAGGCGATGCAGGCCTTGGCTAACCCTCGTACCATGATGTCTGGGCCTGGCGTAGAAGCCATGCAGCCTATGGGCCAGGGGCCACCTCCGCAGTTCATTGAGCTGAGGCACAACCAGCGGCTGCCACTCGGGCCCCAATTCCTGCCCCGAGGGCCCCAGCCCCGACAACGCCTCTTCATGGCCCAGCAGGACATGAGCGCTCCTTTTGTTCAGCAGCATCCTATGGCTCAGGCTGGAGACCCCCAAGCAGAGGGAGTAAAGGACTCGAGGCTGGGGCCACAGCAAGGTGGTTTGTCGCTCTTAATGACTCAGCAGGGCAACCTTCCTTCGTCGCAACATGCACAGCTCCAGTCCCAGGCAGCCCTCTCTACCCCTAACTCTTCCAGCGGCACACTCCCTGGTCATCAGCCTCAGACTCCACAGCCCAGCACAGTGTCCCATACTGTGGCGGGGGTGTCTAACGTGGACCTTCCGGAGTCTGACCTGGAGGCGCTAGGGGATCCTCCTGGGGAGGGAGGGGTTGAAGATGAGGATGACCTGGCGCTGGACCTTGACCCTGACAAAGGGGACGATGACCTGGGCAACCTGGACAATCTGGAGACCACCGATCCGCACCTCGACGACCTGCTCAACAGCGATGAGTTTGACCTGCTGGCTTACACCGACCCGGAACTGGACCAGGGAGACCCCAAGGATGTGTTCTCGGACCAGCTCCGGTTGGTGGAGGCCGAAGGCGAAGGTCCGTCCTCTGGCATCAAATTGGAAGAGAAACCCAAGGTTGAGAACCCACTTGGCGCCGCTCATTCTGCCACCACAGGTGTTTCCAACGCCCCGCAGATGCCCTCCTCAGTGACTGTGGACACCTCCAGGGTTAAACTGGAGGACCAAGGTATGACTCCTCAGCTGCAGCCAGACCAGAAGGTGGTTAAGGATGAGATGGAGGCAGTGTCTATGCTGCTGGCAGGGGCCACATCATCAGCAAAGTCCACACAACCGGACAATTCTTCCCTAAGCTCTGTAAGGTTAGGAGGGCTTCCATACCCGCTGTCAGGCCATGCTGACCCACTGTCTTTTCCCCCATCCACCCCTCATTCAGACCTTGGGGAAGACCTGCCTGACGTAGGGGGCCAGCACTCGCCTGCCGTGGATTTGGCCAAGGTGGAGAGCACTCTGGAAGCCAGTGAGCTGCCCCTCCTGATCCAGGATCTCCTGGAGCATGAGAAAAAAGAGCTGCAGAAACAGCAGCAGCAACAGCAGCAGCTCAGCTCCCTTCACCAGGGAACCATGGTAGGTCACATGCATGGCATGCCCGGTCAACCCAACCCTCAGGGACCCGGTCAGATTATGCTGCCCCAGCATCACCGCCCACCACCGCAGGGGATCATGGGACAGCCTGGCATGGTAACCCGCCCACCCCACATTATGCAACAACAGCAAAGGCTAGCGGGAGCTGGAATGCAACCTCCACCACACATGGCCATGGCCCAACAAGCCATGATGAGGACGGGCCAGCCAGGGTCCATTCACCCAGGTCTTAATCCACAGCAGCAGCAGCAGATGGTTAAACAGTCACCTCTGGCCAACAGCTTCTTTCCTGATAAAGGTATTTAAAAGTTCTGAAAGAGGTTTCACATTTGCATTGAGTTTTGTTCTGAATACCATAAGCTCATCTTCTGGCCTTTGCCTTGTCACAGATCTTGACAAATATATGACCGATGACATCCTGGACCCAATTGCCAAGGCTAAAATGGTGGCACTGAAGGGTATTAAGAGAGTGTTGGCACAAGACCCAATGGGAGTACCCCCTGGTATCAACAGGTACTATATTTAATTTCAAATTTAGGGCAAGTCTCTATTGTTTGCTTCTCTACTCCATTCAATATTCCAGTGTTAATGGCGGTGTGTTTTTTCCTAGGCAACAAGTCTCTCTACTTGCACAGAGACTTGCTTCGGCTCCAGGATCAGATCCACAAGCTCAACTTGCATCTGGTCCATCTAAGGTAATCTTTAACCAGTAATTTATCTGAAATGCCTCTACATAATTTTTTTTTTTTTCTTTTACTAAAAGATATGTTAAGTTCTTTACAGTAATGCACATACTGATGCCAATACCAAAACTTTTTTTCTTTTTTTTCAGGAGGGAGAAACTAGTGACCCAACACAAACCAGACCAAATCCTCCCCAGTTTGTACAAGGAATCATAAGTATGTTTTAACATTCTGGATTTCGTAATGTGTTATATGTTGAATGTATTTAAAGCAATTAACATTTGTGTTTGTTGTTGTTGTTGTTGTTGTTTATTACATTTAAACACGACCCGTTTCATCGCTTGTAATCATTCAGTTATTAACTGCTGTAACCACCGTTGGTCTTTTCCCTTCAGATGATGCAGAACACCACCAGTATCAGGAGCGGCTCCTCCATACTCAGCAGGTACTGCAGATGCAGCTCAAGTTCCTGGAGGAGCAGATTGGAGCTCACCGAAAGTCTCGGAAGGCACTGTGTGCCAAGCAGCGCACTGCCAAAAAGGCAGGCCGGGAGTTCGCTGAGGCAGATGCAGAGAAACTCAAACTGGTTACAGATGAACAGAGCAAGATCCAGAAAAATCTTGACCAGGTTTGGGAAATCTTTACTTCATCTCTATCTCGCTGCCTTTGTGCCCTCCTTTTAAACATATAGTTAGGCTCCATAATTTATCCACTGCATTGCTGTGTTTCAGGTGCGCAAGCAGCAGAAGGAGCATACCAACCTGATAGCAGAGTACAGGAGCAAGCAGCAGCAGCACCAGCAGAGCGCTGGCCTTCTGCCTCCAGGACCATCCACCCAGGGCCCACCTCACATGATGAGCAAGATGCCTGGCCAAATGATGATGGGCCAAGGCCAGCAGGGCGCTCCAATGATGGGCCAACCGCCCGGGATGATACCTCAAGGAGGGATGCCTGTCAGAATGCCTCAAGGACAGCCCTTCATGGGAGGTGCCCAGCCCCAGCACCCTGGAGCTCTAGTAGCGAGGCCCCCCGGTCCTCCTGGAGCTCCAGGGTTTTTCCCACAGGGCCCAGGAATGCAAGGAGCCGACCCACGACTCTTGCAGGAGCGACATCTTCAGCACAGGATGCAGATGGTCCAGAAGCTCCAGCAGCAGCAGCAGCAGCAGCAGCAAATGATGGTGGGACAACAGCCCATTCCACATCCAGGCCAACAACCTGGCATGATTGCCCAACACCAAACAGGTGTAATGGGAAACCCAATGATGGCACACCAACAACCAAATCTTCAACAGGGAATGATGGCCAACCAGGGCAATCAGCAGGGTCTGATGCAGGTGCCCCAAGGCATGATGGGAGGCCAGCCTATTGGCCAACCGCCGCAGAACCTCATGGCAGGCCAGCCCATGAACCAGACCCAAGGCATGATGGCAGCTCAGCCGGGGATGATGGGCAATCAGCCTATCGGACCAGGCCAACAACCGCAGCGTCCTCAGATGATGATGGGCCCTCATGGAATGGTGGGACCTCCTGGTCTCCGAGGGCCCCAGGCTCAGCTCATGCCCCAGCAGCAGCAGAATATCATGGCCCAGCGCATGCTCCTCTCGCAGCAGAACCCAGCGAAGAGTATGGCTCAGATACAGCAGCAACAACCACAGCAGCAACATTTAACGCAACACCGGCAGCCAACGCAAGGGCTAATCAACCAACCTGCCCAAGAGCAGCAAGGTGGGCTCTCACAACCCTCCACCCCTCAAATGGGTTCCTCTCCTTCAGGGGGGAGCAACCGAGTCACCCCTCAGCCACCTGGGTCTGTGGAGGCCCTGCAGCAGGGCTTTTGCCAGGACACACTGAGCTCGAGCTCCAAAGAGGGTGGCATCCTAAGTCCCAATCCAAGAACACCGCCACAACATAGTGGATCCTCTACTCCCATTCAGATGTCTCAAGCAGGAGCTGGGGGTGAACAGCAGCAACAGCAGAATCAGGTTTACCTAACCCAACAACAACAGCAGCAGCAGCAACAACACCAACCCCAACCAAATGCTCAGTCTGGACCTCAGCAACAGCCGGCTATGCAGTATGCAGGAAATCAACAACCTGGTATGCACCCTCAATTACTACAACAGCAGCAGCAGCAGCAACTTCAACTCCAGAGGCAGAGCTCGCTCACTGCCGACCCCAAGTGTGGCCTGGTCACTGTGAAGGAGGAAGGAGTACCACAGATGTGCCACATGGCCCAACAACAGCAGCAGCAGCAACAAGTGGTTCAGAATGTCATGCAGCAATCGCAAGATCCTAATGTCCAGCTCCCTGATGGAAGGGGCCAAATGCAAAATGTCATGAGCCAGAGCTTACCTGGTCAACCTCAGCCTGGGATGGTAGGCCACCCGAGTCCACAGCAGCAGGCCCTGATGGCCCAGCAGCAGAAGCAGCAAGCCATGATGGGTATGATGAGGGCCCAGCAGCAGGGGATGATGGCCCAGAGGCCTGCGGTCCCCCCTGGACAGATCCGTGCCCCCATCAACATTCAGGCCATCATAGCCCAGAACCCACAACTCCGCAACCTCCCCCCTAACCAGCAGATCCAGCACATCCAGGCCATGATTGCCCATCGTCAGTTGCAACAGGGTCAAATGGTGAGGATGTCGATGGGCCAGGGACAGCCGGGGCAGATGAGGCCCCAGGGACCACCAGGGCAGGGCCAGCAGGTTGTGGCACAGCGGATGCCGGGGATAGAAGGCCAACAGATGCATTATGGAGCTATGGGGAAGCCAGGAGGAGTGGGCCCTGCTCAGCAGGCCGGTATGATTGGCCCAACAACACCCAGGGCTCCTCAGATTCAGCAGGGTATGATGGTCCCTGGACAGCAGCAGCAGCCGGGGGGTAACCCCCAGCAGATGATGCAGATGATGCAGCAGCAGCAGATGATGAGAGGCCAGGTGCCCGTAGCTCTGTCCCCCATGGGCCCAGCACGAGGTTCCCCACAAAGCCGTGCCGTCAGGCCTGTGTCCCCGCGGCAGCCTATGGCCAACTCTCCGGGAGACCCACATCGCCACGGCGTAGGGATGCGACCAGCCACTCCCAACCAGCACCAACAACAGGTGCACAAGGCAGCGGCAGCAGGCCGCCTGCAGGGTTCTCCTTCGCACGCCGGGTCCCCTGGAGGTCCGTCTTGCCAGAGGTTCGAGCAAGGTATGAGCCCAGCTACCCCCGGAACACCCCATTCAACTCATGCCCGCTCTCCATCGGTTGCTGAAAGTGGAATCGGAAAGGGCAGCCCTTACAGCCAGGTCAGGTCCTCACCACTAAGATCTCCTGGAGCCAAAAGTCCTCTGGATCATCCCGGGCTCAAGGCCGAACCCCAAACGTCCAGCGGTGAAATGCACACTCAGGCTTCCCCAAACGGTCCCTCTCACCAGCAAGGGGACAGTGCACCACCACTGTCCCAACAGCACCATCCATCCCAGCCGGGCTCTGCTGAAGGGGACCTGTGCCGGATGACTCTCCAGAACATTAAGCAGGAGCCCAGAGAGGTGCAGTGTGACAACGAGGGGGAAGGAGGGGCTCATCCTGGGGGAATCAAGCGGGAAGCCACTGGCGAGCCCGTCAGTTCGGGCAGCGGTACTGGCTTTGTAAACACTGGAACCATGGGAGGAGATCATGGCACTCATGGGCCCAGATCCGAAACGGGTCAACAGCTTCTCCAAAAACTCCTGAGAACCAAGAACCTGCAAATGGCAGCTCAGAGGCCCTCCGACGGCATCCACAATGAGATCAATGGCCACATTAACACCAAACTAGCCATGCTGGAGCAGAAACTGCAAGGGACTCCACGTAATATGGAGGTAAGTCCTCTTTACCGTCTTTTTAATGAATTAGCTACGAGTCTTACGGTAAAGTCATCATAGCATTTCTTTGTTTATTTATTGTAGGATCTGCAGTCTATTACCAAGAGGCCTCCCATTGCAAAGGCAAAGCGCACCACCAAAACCGGGGAACGAGGACTTAACTCGCGCAAGAAGAACAAAAAGGACGATGTCGGAAAGAGCACCGAAGCCCTGATGAAACAAATAAAGCAGGTAATGAGGACATTGAGAAATTGGTATTGCTTGATTCTGACTCCTTTGCCGCGTCAGCTGTCCGCCTGCTTGTTTGGAGCAGACTGTTCTAACTCTGGTCATTTTACTCCAGGGCCTTTCTCTGCTGCCCCTGATGGAGCCCTCCATTACTGCCAGCCTGGACCTGTTCGCCCCCTTTGGCAGCAGCCCAGCCAATGGGAAGATCCAGCTCAAGGGCTCTTTTGGGAACGCGGTACTGGACAACATCCCTGACTACTACTCACAGCTGCTCACCAAGGTACCAGAAATGTGTTCTATAGACTTTCTGTCACATTCTCAGATTCTTTACTACCATGCGACTGCTTCGATCTAACTACTGCACTGGATGGTTCTTGGCAGAGTAACCTCAGTAATCCACCAACTCCACCGTCCTCGTTGCCCCCCACTCCGCCACCCTCTGTGCAGCACAAAATGCCCAACGGGGTGACTGCTGTGGAGGAGCTAACAGAGACACAGAAGGAGACCGAGGCCACAGAGGATACAATGGGTAACAGAACGTCTTAGTCGTGGCTTCCTTTGGACAATAACGACTCAAACTTCTTATATGCACTCGGATTTCATTTGAACAGTGCTCATATATTTTTTGTGTGTTTACAGATTCTGTTTCTGAGGAGGTGAAGAATGTTGATATTTTAGCTGCACTCCCAACCCCTCCTCACAACCAAAACGAGGACATCAGGTAAGCTATGAAGTAACTTTCAAAGACATGGAAATCAAAAGCATGCGTGGCTTTTGTTCACGTAAAATGTATTTCTTTCAGGATGGAGAGTGACGAAGATGATGATGCCCCGGACAGCATCATCCCGGCATCGTCCCCCGAGAGTGACAGGGTCGATGAAATGCCACGATTCCCACGCCTCCAGGAGCCCAAAGAGGAAGAAACTGAAAGAGCAATATCCCCAATCATCCCCCTCATATCTCGCACTGCCATCCCAGGTAGGGCCTCAGCACACTGAATTGAAAGTGCCTACGCTTGCCATAAACATTTTGATAACCCTCTTTTCATGGTTTATGTTCAGCCTTCCCGGAGAACAAGCCGTTTGAGTTAATCGATGGCAAAGTAGTGTCCATGTCCAGCCCTTGGGACAAAGCTAAGAGCAACGAGGTGGCTGTCACTTTCACCCTGTCCTCTGCTGCAGCCAAGGTACAGAAGACAATCTCCTTTTGACCTCCAAACCTTTGTTTCTACCATCAATTGCTACAACAGAACTAACCCCCTTGTCATTGTGGCTGTAAAGAACCTGAACCATGTGATGGCTACGATGGCCCAGCTGCTGCACATCAGAATGCCTGGCTCCTATGAGGTGACCTTTCCCCAAAGCCCGGGCAGACCAGGAGCTGGTGGAGCTGGAAGAGCCCCTGACCAACCAGGTAACTTCATCCATCCCGACGCACTTTGTGCAGTTCTTTTTCACTTTTTCAAACTTGCCAAAACCAGGATTTTCTGTGACGACTAAATCACGAGAGCAAGTCACAAATTGCAATAAGTTGTTAGCAAAACAGAAGACCTAATAGCGAGTTCTCCATTCAGGTGTGAAGACCGGTCCTATGGATGATGCTTCACCCAGCCAAGACGAGTGGCTTAGGCAATTTGATGTGTCTCTACCTGGCTGTACACTAAAGAAACAGTTGGACATCCTCTCCCTCATCAAACAGGTGAGTGAATGCATTCCGTTCCCCTGGGCTCTCTTGGCTGATAATGGTTTGGCTATGTGGGACAGAGTTCAGGAGACGTAGTTTTCGTGTCGAAGTTGACGTGGAGCCTCTGTTTTTTTTATTTTCTGCCTAGGAGTTTCCAGAGCAGGAGGACAAACCGGCTCAACACTGTTACACGACCAACGTGTCCGACCTGGACGTGCGCCACCTGCCTGTCATACCAGTGGAGGAATCCCCGCCCCCATCCCCCTCGCCTCCCCCTCCCCCTGCTCCGGCTCCCCCCAGTGAACCTGAACCACCTACCCAGCCAGCCTCGCCCTCTCCTGCCAGCCCTCCCCACGTCCAGGTCAAGACGGAGCCTGAGCCGGAGGCCATCGACTGCCTCCCGAAAACCGAGCCAGCCGATGCTCCCGAGCCCAGTGCTGACTCGGATCCAGCTGCTGATTCGATTCCAGAGGCTGCTCCTGCGGTCCCTGATCCTGCTGACCTCCCCGCGCCCTCTACTGCCGATGCTCCTGATGCGGTCACTGCCGCTCCCCCTCCCGAGACGGTGGCTGACGCCGCCGAAGGCGATGCCGCTGATGTCGCGTCCTCTGATGCCGCGGAGGAGGGCTCTGCTGCTCAGCCGCCGTCCGTGCCCCCGGACGACTCCACCACCACCACCACCACCACCACCACCACCACCATGGAGGTGTCCATCAAGGCCATCAAGCAGCGCAGGCCCTTCTCCCCTGACGAGGAGGTGGCCCTGCCCAAGATGAAGAAGTGGAAGGGTCTGCGGTGGAAGCGCCTCCAGATCGTCATCACCATCCGCAAGGGCAGCTCCCGCAAGGAGAACAGCCGCGAGGTGTCGGAGCTCATGGAGCGCCTGCGCATCACCCTGCGGCCCGACAAGCTCCCCAGGGACAAGCGCAAGTGCTGCTTCTGCCACGAGGAGGGCGACGGCGCCACGGACGGGCCGGCCCGCCTGCTCAACATCGACGTGGACCTGTGGGTGCACCTCAACTGCGCCCTGTGGTCCACGGAGGTGTACGAGACGCAGGGGGGAGCCCTCATCAACGTGGAGGTGGCCCTGCGCCGGGGCCTGCGCACCCTGTGCGCCTACTGCCAGAAGACGGGCGCCACCAGCAGCTGCAACCGGCTGCGCTGTCCCAACACGTACCACTTTGCCTGCGCCATCCGGGCCCGCTGCATGTTCTTCAAAGACAAGACCATGCTCTGCACCCAGCACAAGCTGAAGTGCCCCAGCGAGGAGGAGCTGGCCGCCTTTGCCGTCTTCCGCCGCGTGTACATCGAGCGCGACGAGGTCAAGCAGATCGCCAGCATCCTGCAGCGCGGCGACCGCATCCACATGTTCCGGGTGGGCGGCCTCATCTTCCACGCCGTGGGCCAGCTGCTGCCCTCCCAGATGTCCAACTTCCACTCGGCCACCGCCATCTTCCCCGTGGGCTACGAGGCCACCCGCATCTACTGGAGCTCGCGCGTGCCCAACAAGCGCTGCCGCTACCGCTGCCGCATCAGCGAGAACGACGGCTGGCCTCTGTTCGAGGTGCGCGTGCTGGAGCACGGCCAAGAAGACCTGCACTACCGCGACACCAGCCCGGACGGTACAGACCTCAGACCAGGCTTGCACTTACACTACGTGGTCGAATAACTTCAATAGAGATCATGGTTCATCTGTGAGTGTAGCCTGACCCTTGCTGTTTTTCCTGGTGTGAAGGTATCTGGAACAAAGTGGTGCAGCAGGTGGCCAAGCTGCGGGACGACTCGGCCATGTTGAAGCTGTTCACCGAGCACGTGAAGGGAGAGGAGATGTACGGCCTCACCGTCCATGCGGTCATGCGCATCACCGAGTCGGTGAGCACTCAACGGGAAGACGCTCTGCTTCAAACGGTTGCTGACTCATCGCGTGTATGATACAATGTTTCCCTGTGTTGCCTTCTCAGCTGCCCGGGGTGGAGAACTGCCAGAACTATGTGTTCCGTTACGGTCGCCACCCTCTGATGGAGCTGCCCCTCATGATCAACCCCACTGGCTCTGCACGTTCTGAACCCAAAGTCCTAACGCACTGCAAGAGGTAAGGCACCGACACCCCCGCTGCACGATAACAGAAAACATACCGCCATTGTGATATGAAGGGTAATCCTTATAATGTCAGCAATGGCAATGCAGCAGTGTTTTTTTCCCCCCTATAAACCCAGATCCATAACAACCAATGTCACGTTTTTGTTGAATGAGAGCATTGGTAATATGTACTTAAAGAAAACGTTTGGTCGGAATTCCAATAGCTTGGGCCTAGGAAACCCACTTGGCTTTGATATAAAAGAAGTATCCAGCCCTTCAAGCATAATAACTTACTTTAACTCTATGTTCCCAGGCCTCATACCCTTAACAGCACCAGCATGTCCAAGGCTTACCAGAGCACCTTTACCGGGGAGACCAACACCCCTTACAGCAAACAGTTTGTCCACTCCAAGTCCTCCCAGTACCGACGTCTGAAGACGGAGTGGAAGAACAACGTGTACTTGGCCAGATCCCGCATCCAGGGCCTGGGCCTGTATGCAGCGAAGGACCTGGAGAAACACACCATGGTCATCGAGTACATCGGCACGATCATCCGCAACGAGGTGGCCAACCGCCGTGAAAAGATCTACGAGGAACAGGTACTGATTAAGGAACATGGTCGCAGATAATCAAACTGTCTCGACAGAGTCTCTGCAATGTTTTGGTCAAACCCACGGCTAGGATAGTAACGCAGCTAAAATGTATCACTTGTACAGAATTGTGCTGACTTTATCATTTTAACAAACATACCGTTTACGTCTTTGTCTGTGACCTCGATTATCACTTGTGCTTAAGCTGCTATCCTGCGAACTATAACGAAATTAGATAGTAGGAACGGTTAAACCAATATGTTCCTAGATTCATTGATCTGATCTCTTATATATTTACAAAAAGCACTCATTGCAACTTTGAATATTGTCCAGGATTTGACTTGCATTTTTCTGTGGTTCTTGTGTAGAACCGTGGGATCTACATGTTCCGTACCAACAACGAGCACGTGATCGATGCCACCCTGACAGGTGGCCCAGCTCGGTAAGGGCCTAGTTTCAACTACAGTTTGTTTTGGTTGGCAGCCGTTAGCGTCTGTCCTACCTCAGTGTGACCCGCCCTTTCTCTCTTATTGCAGCTACGTCAACCACTCCTGTGCGCCCAACTGTGTGGCTGAGGTTGTGACATTTGACAAGGAAGACAAGATCATCATCATCTCCAGTCGCAGGATCCCCAAGGGCGAAGAGGTAAGCTGTAGAAATCCTTGCTCGCATTACCTAACCCGGCAGTTGGAAGAGGCACCGTGTTCTAAACAAATCTGTAACCACGGAAACATTTGACACATGACTTCTATAGCCTGGGGTAATGGATAGCTATTATGGGGTGTTACTGTGAGATGGAGAGACCAAGGACGGCTTACTCAGTTGAATAATGTTTGAGGGAATTTTTAAAGGCTGCAGGGTTAGAATGATCTTCAAATTGCTGCACTTGTCAAGCCAGTTTTCATGAGACATGCCAAAGCTATATTCGGCTATTTCTAGATGCTGTTTTATTTGAAAACGTGTGGGGGGGGGGGGAAATAGGGGGTTTGTCAGTTATGATCTTGCATCCTGATGTGTAATGGGTTGAGTGGTAGTGATGATCTATAGGAGATCATTTTGGAGACCTGTGTTAAATCCCCTTCAGAAAACTGGATGTATTGTTAAAACTTGCACCCGAAAGCGATTTTAGGCTGTACGAGAGCACAGGTACGTAAATTAAGCATGTCTTTAACCTCCATCTCTTTTCAGCTGACCTACGATTATCAGTTTGACTTTGAGGATGATCAGCACAAGATCCCTTGCCATTGTGGAGCCTGGAATTGCAGGAAGTGGATGAATTAACAGGGAGACGGAGGCGCAGGAGAGCGAGCGAGACGTCCCCTCTCCCTGGTGCCAGAACAATCCTGCGCCAAAGCCTTTTGAATTCTACTTACCCAGTTCATAAGCTGTTGTGAAAGGTGTGGAGGAAAAGACTGACCTCCCAACGATAAGAAACTTAGCGTTCACGCCTGTAGCCAAAGGTTTGAAAAGCATTAAGAGAGAAAGCAACCAACCACCTCCACTAACAGCCCGAAGGCAGGACAATCTCTGTTTGGACTCGTGCAAAAAACCTTCCTCTGCCAAAAGCAACCCTTTCCTCTACTGCTCCCCTTCAATAACCTGAGTGTGGCAGGAAAAGATCCTCAATATCTACCAAATGATCAGATTTTGTTTGATATCAATACTCTCCTAGTGCAGCGCTCACCTGGAGCTTTGATGAAAGCCATTTAAAGTACTAGGAATGAACTAATGAATTTTTAACTAATGCAAGATGGACCTAATCCTCTCCTACACCCCCTCTCCTACCAGGGAAAGACACTCTCCCATCAAGTCATCAATGAAGAAAACTTGGATATTGGCTAGCTAGACAATCCTGATGTCTCTGTAAAGAATTATGTATGATGGATAAGATGTAAGATAATATAAAAGTTGAGATGCTATTGACCTGTGGCTCCAGAGGCACCAGATGTTTTTTTTTTTTTTTCTATCTGGAGCATAATGGTGGGTTAGTTGGACCCAGTCTACCTCATTGATTTAGTGGGAAGCGACTGCTTTGTATAAAACGGTTAACTGCTACTGTGGAAAGGGGAGGGGGGGGGTAGTTAATTGACTTAGGCCTTCTCGGACAAGCAGGGAAACTTTAGCAGCAGGTTTGCTTTTATTCTATTCTATGCTGATGATGATTTACAATAATGAGCCAACATAATTATTATTCATTAACCATGTATACAAACATATGTATGAACGTTTTCAATAAGGTAATGCATTAAGATCACAATCAGAAGCTTAGCAGGTGTGCTTTATGCCACTTGATTATCCTGGATTTCATGTAGCATTTCTTTTGCATTCTCTTTATTTACGCATTCAGAAATAATGCTTTTTGGTGTGTGAACACACAAGCAATTCCACTTTAGCAAGTGTCAGCATCCACAGATTCTGGATCCTTTGGAGCTTTTAGCAAGACTATCATGTCCAACTAACCTTGAGTGAAGGAAATGTGTACTTGCGGCTTTATGCATTCGGGCCGCACTTATTAAAAGCTAGCTGAACGATGCAAGACTACTATCCCATAGGTTTTTCCACCTGTAATCCCTCAAGCCCATCTCTCAACAAACATTGAACCTTAAATCATGCCTCTTCCTCTGCGTACAATGTAGTGGACTGTTGTAAACTGACTGTAGTCGATCTCTGCCTGATCAGAGTTTGTGTATCACCTTCCTATATTGTGATTTTATAATGGTAGTACCGTCTTTTGAAGGCTTGAAGCAATGGCTTGGAAAGATTTGTAAAAAAGGGCATTTGTTTTCTTTTATATGTAGGTAAAATGAATGACAAAGTAAATCTTTAAATAAGGGAGTATTACAAAAATCTCCACTTCCCGTACTACATTATTTTATCTTTCCCCTAACCTAAAACCTCACAATAAAAATGCAAAAGTGTACAAACTGTATATATACACATTAGGGGATGCGCAGACTCTTTATCCAATCCCTTTTTAATCAATAAAGTCAGATTTAGAGAAATAAAATTAAAGGAAAAAAAAAATCAACCACTGGATATCATTTTATCAAAGATTAAGCTGTAAATATATAAATATATGTAAAATGGCAAACTAAGTAATATCTTGATATGTATATGAACCAGAGTGTTTTTGCATTTACCTGTTTTTCTATTAGTGTTTTTGCTATAAGCTTTCAAAGACCATTTGTAAAAAAAAAAAAAAAAAAAATTCTATGTAAAATAGGTATGTAAAAATGCCTGGTCTTTTCCAAATGCTTGGATGACAAGCCAAGGTGAACATAAAATTGTTTAAGAAAGAGTCCATGTGGAAAGTTGTCATGATTATTAAACATGAAAATCACTTTATTGCGTAAAGCAGTACAATGGTGCATAGCATTTGTGTATTTATGTAATGTTTATTTTCATTTTATTTATGCTACTGCTTGTCAATTACTAAACCTATCCCTTGATTGGTTACAATTTGATTAGTATATGAATCATTGAATGGAAAATCTTGAAATACATAGAATATAATTGTTATGAATATGATTAGTGTTTCGTTATTTTATCATCCCTATAGAAGTGAACGTGTTGATATACCTTGTGAAATGGTTACTTGGCCTAATGTATGTTATGACGTTATATTCAAAGTTAATCCCATACTTACCTGAGAATGAATTGCACTCTCATAGTATAATGAAGTTACTCTCTAAAGTGGTAGACATTGATTAAGTATCAGAGGCAGTGATATTTTTTTCTTGGTATGTTTATATTTCAAGGGAAGACCATAACAACTTTTGCCACTCACTGGATTTTAGCCTAACAAATTCTTCCCTTCACTTATGTTTGAATATCTTAATTTAAGTTCTCTGCATATCTTCTAATTTAATAAAGAGTTTGCTCGAGTTGAAGTTATTTTTTTTTTTTTTACCTAACCTACTTTTTAAAAAGATGTTGCATCTGTACAGCAGAGTTACTTTTAGGGAATATGAATAAATATAATGATCATTTTTATTGTATGTGGCATGTTTTGTATGGATATTATTTTCAATTGTACATATTTTTGGACAAATCCAGAGGTTGCATCTCTTTATATACAGCTTTTCCCTATTTTTTCCCATCTTATTTCTTTGTCTCTGGTTTTATTTCTTCTAAAGGAAAATAAAATGCATTTTAAATATTACTTGACTGATTCTTTATGACCTTATTTCGAAATTTGGGTGGGATGGGTTGAATTAGCATTTTTCATTATATATGCCAGGGAAAAAAGTATTACATGCAAAACGAAGAATCATCTTATCTTTGACCATGTTAGCAGTAGAAGTATAGGCCTAGGTGGCTTTCACACAAGGTTTGACAGATGGTAATTCATTTTACAAATAGAAAACATGAAGGAAAAAGATACAATAAATATCTAAAAGCATAAAACATAATATTTTTATTATACATTTCCAAATATATTTCCAAACTGGATTTTTTTTGTAGACTTTCTTTTGTAACTGTGGGACCTTTGACTATTGATGCTAACCTTAGAATGTAAAAGAAAAATGAATATGAATCAATTCCTACTGGCCTACTCCTGATTGATTTGAATATTTGATGTCAGTGAAGGCACTTTTAAAAGGTTAATTGTTTGGCTCGCCAGCCTAGATTGGCCCTGCTTATAAAGGGTATATGATAGCTCAAATCACAATAAAACAAGAAACATAGGAAAAAAACTTCAATTTATTGTTTATCATCTATGTACATTATGAATAATCCTAAAAATATGTGGATGACATGAATTTAAAATAACTGAAGCAGTTATGAACAGGAGTGACGTTCTGACAGTAAAATACAAATGGCCAAAAACCAAACATGAACAGAAATATTTAACATTTGGTTCACACGACACCAGTCTGAACCAATGAAACGGTATTGATTGCCCCCTTTGACTATGCATCACTTGCTGCACCTTTCTACCCAAGTTAAAGTAACAGCAGCATTCTCTGGTGTATGGAGCAAAACAAGAAATAAAGATGTACTATTGTAATGATCTTAATCAAAACCAGTGTTCGAGACAGCATGCATAAACTACTTCCATTGAAAACTAGTACTGTACTAGTTTAACAGACCCCAGACCAACAGTTAATAATGCAAATATAACATTTCTAACCAAGTTCATTTTTTTTTTAAATGCCTTTGTCATATTTTCCTTAACTGGTCTGCCAACAACGACATACTCAAATTTGAAGTAGCCATTGGTTAAGACCGCAAAGACTATTATGAGACTGTTCAGTTTCCCATTACAGCATTGTCGTTCTTATAAATCATATTTATCATTGAACAACATAATATCCCAGTTCCAATTCCAACATACATCTTTTCTCAATAAATAACCAATGATGATTGGTGCTCCAAGGTTACATCATAATCCTAACTACTCCAGTGTCGAGAGGAAAAACAGCTACCACCCATGGACATACATACAAGACAGATTTGGTATACTGAGCTCTCAAGAGGAACAGGCATTAAAACACTTCAAAGAACCAGAACAAACTGGGATCAGATGTACCGCCAAACTAGCTCCTATGTGACTAAATAAAATCCAGCAGATGACAGTCAACTTTCCCTGCACAGATGGTATCCATGCAGGTCAGAAACTAAACATCAAAGTACCACTTAAGTCAGTAAATCAAGTGTTTGGGTACAAATTACCTACTTTCCATGGTAAATAAGAAAAAGATAAATGTTTAATATATACAAATCCCATGTACCCATCATCAGTAGTGTCCAGTCAAAGACAAAAGAAAATAACCATATGATCTTTACACAAAACACAATTAGGGCTTGAAAAAACAACCATATTGTATTTTCATAGGCCTAATTAGCTCAGTATATAAACGCCATCACTGTTAAAAACCATGATAGATTGAAGGTAATTGTTTTCATGATAATCAAATTTTGTAGCGATGGAACTCTAGTACAGCATAAAAATCTAAAGATATTGGCTTGTCACATCATCTGATCTCACAGTGTGTTCATCAATATGAAATAAAACTATCCACAAATAAATAAAATGTATCGCAAACACTATCCCTGCCACATAACAAAACTGGACCCCATCCAACAAGTGACTCTTACAGGAGTCACACATGAGGAAGCTACAATAGAGTGCAATGTGTTTCTCATTGTGAGCTATTCTATCAGCAGAATGCACATCTCTTACATTTTCAGAAAGTAGCCATTGGGAGATACTGTCGAATAAACAACAAGCTATCTCAGGCTGCATCCTTGTGGCGGTAGTCGTTTTGAGATGTGGTGGCGGACATCCCATGACGCTTACCAAATCTCCGCTAGTCTCCAATTTTACGATCGGCAACAGCAACTTAGCGTGCTGCTGCCTGGATCACAGAATATCAGGTCTTACATCTTACTATTCAGCTTGACACAAAACACACAGCATGTTTATGAGCCTTCGGGACAAAGCTAGTTAGCATCACTGAATAATGTAAGAAAAACAAAAACAAAGATCAAATAACATTTCCTGTCTCTTTACAATAATTCCTGCCATGGAAAAACCAGAGGGTGTGACGGTATTATCAGTGGTAGTGCTGTAGAGTAGTGGCCCATGGAGAGGGGGATGTGATAGGAGGAGGCTGGGACACACAAGGGAGGTAGGGAAGGAGGTTCTCAGTAGTTTGGGCTAAAAAGGTGAGGTAGGCCTTGTCATAACTTGGAGTGTGGCTTTAAAACTGGCAGGGTTTAGTTTGCAGTCTTTAGCGTCTGGGGCCTCATATCTTGACGTCTTCCTCGACGCTGAGCTGAGACAGGGTCTTCTTGATGCGCAGGGCCGTCAGCCGTGCTGCTCCGTTGGCATACCAGCACTCCCTCATGATCTTCCCCATCACACGCAGCGACTACAGGGAAAGGATAAAATCAACAAAAAAAGTGTGAGGGTTAGACTTGATCCACTTTCGACAACTTTGACTGACAACCCAGGCAAAACTTTGAGCACGCCAGCACGCCCCCCCCCCCCCCCCCCCCCCCCGGACGGTGGTGGCAAGTCGATGGACTTCTGTACCTCGTAGCTCTGCCACCAGTTGGGCACGTTGGGCCTGAGTCTCTGGTCACACACCACCTTCCTCATCTCCTCTATGGACGGGTCAGACGGCACCAGGTCAAAGTAGGGCAGCTGATACTCCTCGTGGATTCCTGGGGAATGGGGTGGGGAGAGAGGTTACAGAGGACAGCCTAGTCACACACCCAATCCCATTCAGGTCATCGACTGGGGGATAACTGGATCCTTCAATTAGCCCTGTCGACATCGTGGGCCAGGGCTCTCTTTTCTCACCTCCGGTGCTGCTGCGTCGAGCTATCTCCCAGTAAACCAGCCCCAGGGCATAGATGTCGGCACACTTGAAGGAGTCAAAGTGTTTCATGTTGATGGTTTCATCCAGCACTTCTGGGGCCATGTACCTGGTATAGACACATTCAAACCGGTCAGCCAAAATGGATGTCGTGTTCACCAGAATGTCTAGGATGCTGTTGAGTGTGCATGCCAATATGTAATTTGTGGTTGTGTGTGTGTGTGTGTGTGTGTGTGTAGGGGGCTTATAAATTGCTTGGTACCTCTTGGTGCCCACGCGTTGGTTAGGTGCGATGTCGATGGTGTCGGTGATGGACTCGTGGCGTACAGCCAGTCCCAGGTCAGCGATGGCACACATGCCATTTTTCTTCACCAGGATATTTTTGGACTTGAGGTCACGATGAGCGATGCCAGGCTTACCTGTGGGATAACGTACAGGCCAAAGGAAAAACCCAAAAGAATGAATTCTCAAATAAACGATAAATATAAATATAATATTTTTTCCCTTTCTCTCCGGCGAGCCCCGTTGAAATATACATCCTCTTTTATAAGGGAGCCCTAGCCAAGAGGTAAACATAATCCAAAAACGAAAAATAATTAAAAACAACAAACAATAAAAACAAATTACAAATAATAAGACCAAGAGTCTCATAAAAAAGGCTGGACATTGCACTGTATGTGTATTTATCTCTGCTATGTCCCCATGCCTTACCTTGAGTGCCCAGGATCTCCATGTGCAGATGGGCCAGACCGCTGGCAGCGGACAGAGCCAGCTTTATCATGCCCTCGATGGTGACTGAGTAATGGTTCAGGTAGTCGAACAGCGAGCCGTGCTCGTGGTAGTCCGACACCAGCCACAGCTGGGTCCATGTGCCGTTATCTGATAGAAAGACCAGGAGATGGGACGTGTTATATATATATATATATATATATATATATATATATATATATATATATATATATATATATATATATATATATATATATATAAAAATATAAATATAAATAACACATAGTACTGTGCAAAAGTTTTAGGCAGGTGTAAAAGAATGCTGGCAAAAATTTGAAAGTAAAGACTGGTCACAGCAAATATTGATTTGATTTAGATTGTTCATTTGTTCATTCTCTTTGCATTTAGTTAATTGATAAAAACAAGCTATTAACACTTCAATTTTTGAAAGTATTCATACTTTACAAACCTGCTATAAACGTTTGCACAGTATTGTATATAAATAAATGAGTATTCTAAAATCCTTGCAGAGATGATAAGACGGAGAGCTGTAAAGATTTTCTTCCTCACCTTTGTTGTCGGCAGCGATGAAGCCTAGGATGTTCTCGTGGCGCAGCATGATGGTCTGGTAGATCTCGGCCTCGCGGAACCAGGAGCGCTCCTCTCTGGACGAGAAAATCTTCACCGCCACGTCGCCGCCTCGCCACTTCCCCCGCCACACCTCCCCAAAGCGGCCCTTCCCGATGATCTCCTGCAGCACGATGGTCCTGGCCACAGTCCTCTGGACAAACAGGGGCAAGCCTGCAGGGGGCAGCAGAGGAACAGAAACATGTATAAACACCACATAACATGGTTGTCTTTTTTTCTTTTTTTCTAAACAAACATCTGGCATGTTAGTCAAAATCAGTTTAAAAGGCCTGGATAGCAAAGTTCCATTGGTGCCTGTCACTGTTCCATGCTGTGTGTTTCTGTGGGTACTGACCAGAGCCCGATCCCGAGGTGGACATGTCGTAGATGAGGTCCTGCAGGGTCTTGTCCTTGGCCAGGTACAGGTGGTCGCAGGAGGGGTCCTCCACCTCCAGCCTCTGCCTGTGGCTGTAGGCCCGCTGGTGGTACTGGAACAGGAACACGCCCACCATCAGCAGCAGACACACCAGGAAGACGGGCCCCGCGATCACCGCCACCAGCTCCACCGGCCCCCAGGGGCCCCCCGAGCCCCCACTGTTCACATCCTTTTCCGGGACTAGCCGGGAGAGAGAGAAACAGAGTCATCAGACATACCATCCTTGGAATATCCCCTGCTGGCCTAGTAGAAGAACAAAAAAACGTAAGTTGCTGTTATTCAATATTGTATATTATTTTAGCAAGCCCTCACCAGTGGGGATCTTGAGGTCCACACTGTTGCAGTAGTCAGTGTAGCAGCAGTGGGTGTTTAGCAGGCCCTCGGCACCCTGGCAGAAGAAGGGCTGTCCAGGGGGCATCAGGCTGTCCCGGGGGATGCAGATGCGCATGTGCTCCTCTTTCTTCCCGTTGAAGTACGTGGAGGCCATGCAGGCCCCGTCCGTCTCGCACTCATAGCTCGTCTTCTCACAGTTGGTGCAGTTGCACCGCAGAGCTGGGGGGGAGAGAGGGAGAGAGGGTGTCAAGGCATTTATACGGCGTGACTAACATCAATATGACGAAAAGCGGGAGCCAGTTTTCAAACGAGGCCCGCACTTCTCCTGTGAGACACCCAGGGGGCGTGTGGACCCCACACCCTACGCCACCATAACTGTTCCCCCTGTCAGCTTGTTAAGCGCCAGCGGCTGTAGAGGGCCGTGCAGGCTGCAAATCAGAGAGGTAGCGGCGACGGCGGCGGCAGCAGCAGCCACTGGGCCCAGACAGCCCTGAAACCAGATCCTCCACTGCAGATGAACCCAAACACACTGGGTGGAGGGGGACCTGTCTAGTGGGACAGGCCCAGTGAAACCCAACAAGGGGAAGAGAGCTCCTGCCAAATCCCCAATGCGGCATTCTCGGCCCCCGTCTAACCCGGCGCACAGCACAGACAGACAGACGAGGCGGGTTTAATGGGGGCTTTTAAGAAACACGGAGAGAACTCCTGCCGTGGGATTTGCTGGGAGCCGACACACCGGGACTGACGCCGCTCTCGCCGTCTTGGAGCGCGCCATCTGAAAGTCAAATGAGGTGTGTGTTGCCAGGAAAGTCTGTCGAAATCCGGCGCATCCAAGTTGTAAAAACTTGGGAGGGCACACAGCGAACTGATTAGATTTGGGGAGAAATGTGATTTGGAGCCGACTACCGTTACATCTGCTTCTCATTTGGGAGAAGGTCAGGACTGAGGCTCTCTGAGCACATTGGGCCTGTGCGCTAGTAAACACCCTGACCAGGCACGGCAGCAAGAGACGTTTGGCGATGACCGAGTTTAACGGGGGAACAATAAACTCAGCCTGGCATGACTAGGCAGACCCCAGGTCAGCAGCCCAAGCAGAGAGCTGGTCGACTGCTGCGAGTACAGCGTGACAGCTGAGGCTTAGCCAGGGGGAAAAAATGCTGGGCCACCCCGGAGTAATCAATGTGCTGGGTAAATCAGGCTGGGGGGCATTCAAACACTCTGCAGGGACACAGCACATGGAGGATTTCTGGTCTTCATTCCCCTAAACGAGGCTTCGTGTGGGTTGGACCCCTGACGGGGCTCTGGAGCGCCGAATGAAACAGGCCTGAGCAAATATTCTGTCTGCCTTGTTTTCTGTGCTGCAGCTCTGTGGGTCTGGTTCTGCTGATGGAGACGCTGGACAAACACGGCCGAACTCTGGGCCCTTTTGGAGGGGGGGGGGGCGACAAAACCACGAATGCCAGTGCCATGTGGATGTTTCTCCCAGTTCGACTGTACGTTTGGAAGATGCGTGGGAGTATGATTGCACAAAGCGTGTGTCTGTTTGTCTAGGTGACGCACCTTCCCGGACCATGGGAAATCAACGATGGAAAGTAAATGAGCGAGTTTAACCAAGAATGAATTCCTATCCTCTGTGTGTGTGTTTATGTGTGTGTGTGTGTGTGTGTGTGTGTGTACAGAGAGAGGGGGAGGGGTGCCAAGCCTAATAAAAGTGGAAAACAATTTGAGTGCCATACCCTCCTTATCTGGGGCCCAAGGGGGAAATAGCGCCACACCACAGAGAGGACACGCTGCCGGTGTCAGTAGCGGAGCCTGCTAGTTCACTATCCCAGGTGGGCAACAGCAGACTCCACAAATTAGGTTCCAACAGCATCGTTCAGAACAACAACGCCCCCCAAAGAGTAAACATGCTTTCTAAAAACAGAATTAAATTAACTCGCTTGTTTAAAACTGGGGGGAAAATGCTCTTGGCACTTCGCAATGATCCTACTTTAAAAAAATAAATAACACCAGAGACTTTTTGAAGTGGAACAAATGCATTCTATCAGTGCGATACCACGTCTTGGGGGAATTCTTTTCATAGTTTGGCTGTGAACCCCACAGCTCAGGGACGTGCATGCGCACAGTCAGTCATTGGCCAGCTCCTCTTCTGTCTGATGATAACACCGAATTCTCTTTTTGAATAGAAGTCACACAAAATATGCAGGCACAATAGTCTGAAGCGTACAACAACAACAACAACATAAACTGATAAGAACATAACGAGACATGGGCTAGACACATTCTGTCGAAGCCGCCATCGTGCAACAGCAATGTGTGGAGTGGGACAGATGGTAGACAGACAGACTAGAAGCACCAGAGAGGAAGGAAACTAAAACATGGCTGAGTGCCCCATCCTGGGCCTTGTCCGAGAGGTTTGTGCTTGGCCACAGGTTTTGGTTGCGGCAGTGATCTGGGTAGACCCTAACGTATTGCAGTCGACCATACAATCTATTTTTGGTCAAATTTGAGCTAAAAGCCTAAAAAACACAAACTTGAAAAGGTTAAGCCAGGATAATAAAAGCTGGTAGGAGGTTAAATAGAAAAACAAAAAATATCATCAGTCCAGGACTAAGTCTAAAAGCTCTGAAAATACTACTTTACTGTTCAATAAAATAATGTGCAAACATGTGGCTACAATCGTCAAACCCATGGTATTACCCTAAAGGCCTGTTTGTTTACACAATGATCAACATATCAGGCTGAAAGAAATGTCTAAAACATCCTTACAAAGCCACACTGGCTGAAGTAATATCAAGCCTAAACACATATGGCCTGCTTAGAGGGCCGGACCAGTGTGTAGCTGGAGCAATCTCTGCTTTTATATCCACCTAATTGGTGGCCTAACACTGGGTCTTTGTGTGGAGATTAGGGCGACATGAAGAGGGATTGGACTGGCCCAGTCTGAACAAAGAGCAGGGGAGCAGTGTGGGGGGATGGGCGCCAGGCTGGATGGGGGTCTTACAAACCCCCTTGTTTTGGGACCGGTTGGGAGCATACACCCAAAGAGGAGGGGGAGACCAAATAAGGCGGGACAGTGAGGGGGAGCGTTGGGGGTGACAAGGCGGGGGCTTATAGAGTCCCCAGCTGCGCCTGAGGTCTACCCAAGTGACCAGCTGCAGCCGTCAATAAAACCCAGTCTAGACTTTGACTTAAAAAAAGAGGAAACAAAGGAATTTGGTGCAGTATGGGGCTGAGGTGATAGTGTGAAGTTCCTATCATTCCGTTCATGTTGAAACAGGGAATGGCAAACAAAGTGAAGAAGAGATGAATCAATCACTTTTGCCATAACAAGTAATTTGGACGCAGCTTTAAGAAAACCTGAGGGAGACTTCTAAACCACACAATGAGCTGACAAGCAGGCCGTTCTGACCAACCTCAATGTTTGAGTCTGTCAGTGACAACTAGCCTGTTTATATAGAGAAGCAATGTCACATTTGGGGGGGGCGTTGAAGCTTACTCACAGTATGATAAGGCGATGAAGTCAGTGGAAAATGTTTAAAGCCCATTTGGGATGGGGGAGGGGCTTCAATTTTGTAGTCATTCTGGTGACTAGAGAGCACAGACCATGTGTGTGGTGTGTGTTTGTGTGTGTGTGTGCATGCGTGCGTGCGTTCAGGGAGGACCATTACCGAATGCACTAGCTGAAATTAGATCCATACAGATACCCAGACTAAGAGCTGATCAAGACAAGTAGACGCCACCAGACAGCGCGAGTGCGCTACCCACACACACACACGCACGCACGCATGCGAACACACACAAACCGTTGTGCGCACAGAGACACGCACCACTATCCTCCTCTAATCAATGCTGGGTAAGGAGGAAAGTCATTACCTTTGTCTGCATCTCAGGGTCAGATTACTGGTCTGATTTTAAAGTAAAGCCTCTAGGGACAGGCAGCTCCGACAATCTGCCCCAGCCTCTCCATCGTCCTATCTATCTGCCTGTCTCCATCTAGCCTCTAGTTTCCCAACCCTCCACATGGCTCCTTTAGGAGTGCACTTGACTTGTCCAACATCACCCTGTCTGAATTCAAAAGCAGGGAAAGAGGAAGTAATGCAGAAATAAGCCCACGCATCTTATAAGAACAAAACAGTAAAACAGTAAAAACACACCCAAGGAGCACATTGGAAAAGTGGGGCACATGCCAGGCCTCTCTCATAACAGCAGCAAATAAACAAATGCTACCCATTTATAAAGGAGAGGGAGGAGGAGGAGGGGATACAAGGATGAAAAATTGCTTTTAGCAAAGGTATATTGACCACACCTCAACAGAACACCCCTTTGACAATGTTACACTAATAGAACCCTTCTACATTTTACACGTTGCTAACAAGAAATGAATTTTCCTAAGACTATAAACATTACAGTTATAGTTTTGCCCAAGTAAAAGATTCATGTATTTTATAAAGAGAGATCTACATGACCTGCGTAAACAAACCCCACCACAAATAGTAGACCAAGCAAAGGTCAAAGCTAATTGTAGCCTGAAAAGGAATCCCCTGTAGTATAACACAGTGGTCAACGTGAAGCTGGGTCAGCCAGAGGCTAGACAGTCTGCTGGGGCCATTAGGCCCATGTGCCTCCAGACCAGCGGAGGTCATTATAGCCACACGGATCATTAGGAGGGGAAAACTATGCTCACACTGCCGCCACACACTTTGGTTCTCCTGTCTTTTTGGAAGTCAACAAGGACGGATTTGAATAAAGACCCCGAGAAATGACTTGACAAAACCCAAAAAGAAAAAGTTCTGGCCAAGAGACTCAGCATTTAAAAAGGCAAGCTATGTTTCCGTCCCTGTCCTCCTCAATTTAAACCAGCCTGCAAATTAAATTTAAAAAACTTTCCCTTTTTCACACCGTCAACAAGTGAGCTCTTATTTGCTCTACTGTTTCAACACTCTGTCTTCATTCAGGCACACGCCCATGCTTGCAAACAGGCCTTTGAACCCAATAACTGTAAATCTTTGAGTTCATTTGCTTGGCTTGTATCTAACAGACAGGCGCATACATGTTAGAATCTGACTTTAAGGGGCTTCCTTCTCAATTTCCTAACATTAATCTTTACATGAAATGGGCCAACAGCACCTGTAACCACATTTATGTTTATCAACCATTAAGTGGGGATTTTTTTATTTCCTTGTCAGCTACTTTTGATTCCATGGAGCACATCAAGCAAAGACCGATGTCAGAAGCAGTAGGCCTGCTTTACATGGCTTAAAGAGCTGGGTTTAACAGAACAAGAGAAATCGCAAACTACATTATTTACACCAAGAAACATGGAACATGAAAGATATTTTGTGAACTTCTTTGCTGAACATGACTAGTTGAGGGCAGGCGGGGACACAAGTGGGACCATAAATAACGAATACACAGAGTTGATGTTGTCTGGCCTATTGTATTCAGGTAAAATAACAGAAAGGGCAAAAGACGGGAGAGAAACAGAGGGGCACGCCCTGTCTTCCGGCAATCTGTTTGGAACATGGTGCCCATATCACATTGCTGCTCAGACTCATGCACTGGGGCACCTGACTTGAGCATGCAAGGCCTCCAACACAAATTTCTTTCAATGCTTTTGCACAGAAAACACATAATCCCTTGAAGTAGTAAGCATTCTCAAGCAGTCAAAATCATGAAAACTCTCATGGGATAGATGACAGCGCTACCGTTCCTCGGTTGAACCCCCCCCCCCCCCAGGTTTTAGCTCCAACATTGCACACTCCCATTATTAGGTGGTGGGTAACTGTGGTTCCAGACTGAGCCAGGCCTCCTCAGCTTTCGTCCATTAGTAGCCTAGTCCTGGCCAGCAGGACAAACCTCTCACCACCCACCGTCTATACAAGGTCAGAAAGCCTCCCACACTCACAGATGTAGCTCTTCCTAACACCTCAGTGTTATATTTGTGTAACCCAGTCAGACAAGTGGTCTATCTCATTTTTCCTATTTACACTTGCTGGTTGAAAAAAAAATGTGGTGTATCATTGTGGCCAGGGAGTATCCTCCTCAGATTCTTGGAAAGGATATGAGTCAGACTATCAATCACCCATTTAGAACACTAATGGCTGACAGCTCACTTAAGAGTAGATCTACACTGGCCCACCATGGATGAAGTTGGTGTTTTTTGTGCTTTATTTACTGTGACAGTTTTGAACTAGAAGATTACATGTTACAGATAGAGAACAAATAACTAGTGGTTTACCAGACGAAATTGTGCTAAAGATGTCGTAAGCCACTGCTCCAGCAAAGTTCAAGAAGCAAGTTCAAGAACCTGGTAGAAACACACTAGCAGTTGTGCACATTAGCTGGCCATTCATCTTGTGGATTTGAATATCAGCTGCTTATTGGAAACCAGGGTGAGAACAAATGGAGGTGGTTTATAACCAGAGCCTGAAAGGCTGCACTCGCCACATTATCATCACAATGTAGGCAGACAACAAACTTTGACTTCAGTCTGGGACGCAGAGAACCCTGCTGTTGTCACCCTCTGTCAGCATTCAAGTTCTCCCGGAGGCCACTAAACACCCTTTCAAATCGACAATTTTACATCAGTGTCGAGGGCCACAACCATTGTGCATAGTTTGGACTATAAAAAAAGCAAATGCCAATGGTTGCAGCCTTTACTTGACGTGAGCTATTCTTATAACATCTCCATAACCCATAAAAGTATTGGGAAAAGCGGTTAATTTATAGTATTTAAAGTATATGAAACAATAAAAAAATAAAATAAAAAAAGACATCACTCATATCACCATTTCACATTTGACCGACCCCACGTTGACTTGGTTTGTCACGGACCCAAAAAATACTAAAGTACTTTTCGTTTGTATTGTAAACACAACACGGCAGATCTAAATCAGACAGTAACCACAAAGATAAGCTTGCAAAAGGTTAACCTAGCGCAAAGTTAATGTCTAAATAAACTGATGCAGGGAGTGGGAGCTTTACAACACAATATTTCACTATATACAGAGTTATAGCCTGTATTTGTATTACTGGTACGACAAGCGTAACTTGGCTTTTCACTCGCGTTAATGAATAGCTACCTATGGCTAATGCAATGTGCTAAGCTAGCAGGGGTTTCATTAACACTTGCGCCTTGAAACAAACAACCTGAATGTTGGCAAACCAAATGAGGTTTGCAACAATTACTGTTCATCAAACTATGGTAAATGCCCCGTGTTGTTGACTTATCTTGTTGTAACTGCTCGCGTACGGCACACTATATGTGGCAATGGCTATATATTTTTTGTACTTATTCAGATTAATACTCAAGCTAGCCGTGGTTTACAAATCCCAGACAGCGCCATCACGAAGTGCGACTGGCGGTGCCAGCCCAGCCAAGCCGCCGTCTCATTACATACTAGATATGTAGACAAGCAACCAGAGGCACACATTGTAGCTGATACTCACCATCTCCGATAGTTACAAACCCAAATAGGGCAAGTAAAGTTAGGGCAGGTTTCATCGGAGTCATATCTTCAGAATTCCCATCTCCACACGTTAAAATACGTTCAAAGAGCGGTGTCACCAACAATACGGCCTGACCTAAACCAGCTAGGTGCAACCACAAACCAACCACTCACCACAGTCTACTAACCTAAGTGACGTGATTGAAGGGGTGTGTGTGAAATTTAAAGGGGAGGGCTTAGTCCTTTTGTTGTTGTTATGTTCATCTTCTTTGCTTGAATGGAAGACATGAGGATTTAGAATTCCAGAATGGAATTTGGTTAGGGAAAAGATATAATTGTCTAAAAAATAAAAACCTCAATTCATCTGGAAAGTTTCATCAATAAATATTAAAATGTTGTGACCCATAAAGAGCTCAAATTGAATGCTATATTTTTCTAATGGTAGCCGTCTCATTATGGAAAGACACTTTTTATATGCGCATTGGCCTCAAATAATATACAACATGCAAATAACTAATATTAGCAATGTTTTGATAATATCTACTAAACAGAATATAATCTATTACAATGCAGCCAAACTCATGATTGTTATTTAGGTAGACCCACTTTCATAAAAAGGCAAAAACAGTCCATCACATCTTTTAGAGCACCAGATAATTTTTTTTCACATTAGAACAAATATTGTTGCACTGTGCAATTGGTTGGTTGATGGCAGCATGTGCTTGTACTGTAGATATTGTGTGCATGCATGTGTATGGGCTATGCTATTTGTATTTTAACAGCAGATACTGTACTGTATGTGTCCAAGACAAATTCCTGTCTGGACAATAAAGTCCACCTTATCTAATTTAATCTATTTAGTATACATCATTACGTTAAAATGCAGTACACCAATAGTCTGTCTCTATAAGTGAACACCAGGCAGTCTGTCTGATATTGAGTTGTACCATTAATCTCCAAATAGTTATCCAGTGCACTAGACAGACTGCCTGGTGTTCAAACTCTATGTCTCTGTTATTGTCCCTATTGGGATAGCCCAACTATGGACGGTATAAACAGGATGGAAAAAAATTATGGAAAGACATCAGATTCCTTATGGCCACCTGCAACCCGAACACTATGTGTTAAAAATAACCAGCATTTCATCTGACTTACTGGACAGGCTGGGGCTTTGAAGAAGCATTATCTCTATTTAGAGTTTGCTTTGAACTAGGCAGACTTAACAAAACATATGGCTGTATTTATCATACCTCACTGACATTTTGGTAAATAAGTCCAGTTGAACATGACTAGAGATAATAATATCTTTCAAAGATATGTTTGAGGTTATCCTTGACAATTGCACTTGCCTATTACTCTTTTAATGTTTGAGTCTGTGTCCTGAATAAAATGAATGAGTGTATTTCACTGTCAAATTTGTTAATTTAAATGTTAAAAAGAACATCAGTGGGTAGGAGTTAAATAATATCTGTTAATGCTTGTGGTCTACCATGCCCAAAGATTTGTTTTGATTACAAACCTGTATTAAAACAAGACTTCTTTAAAAATAGTAAAATAAACAACATATTTCAATTAAATAAAACGTAACATTGTCGTAAGATAAAGATTACAATCACACCTACTTTTTTCAACTGACGGATTACATTTCTGAATTATTAAAATTGAGTCTAAGATGACCTCTTGTGGCCAGTGAAGTAACTGCAAAATGGAGCAATCGAAACGCTGTTTTATTTCCCTTTAAAAACATTGTGACCATCTGTCATTTTGGTACTGGTGGTAAAGATAATTCAGTAGCATGTTAGTACTGTATAGTAAATATATTTAAAAAATATTTATATAAAACTTAATAAGCATGAACATAATTGATCAAAAGTGCTCAAAATATCCAAATAATTATACACAAAGTCCTATAAATTCATAATGCTTTGAATACGTAAAATGTAAAAAAAAATTATGTAGGCCAACAATTAGCACGGAAATACTATGATCCTGAAGGATAATGACAATAATAACAGAAATATCCTATATTTATAATACCTCATAATTCTGATTGGAAGAGGAAATCATTTACCTTCTCTTTATTTTTCTGTGAACTATTTTGGTTGTGCTTTTTCGGTTTCACCTCTAAGGCACAAACACCTGACACTACTCATCCTAAATGTAAGTCGTCTAAATGTAAGTATAGGTCCAGAGTGCAACTCATCATTACATTATAGTACATGCATACTTTAATACTATTTTGAACTGTAGATACCTCTAAGTTGTGGACTTAAATAAATTAAGCCTCATAATATAAGTTCCATGTAAATTAAATTGAGCCTGGCAACGTTTAAGGTAACCCTATTTGCATCTAAATTGTGCATATGCACCTATCACATCATTAGAAACAGTGAAACAGAACCTATGTAGGTCCAGCCGTCTATTGGGAAAACTAGTACTAGACATGAATATTAAAAAAAAATATTTTTTTAAAGCTCCATGCTTGTCCAAGTCCAATAATAGGTATTTTCAGATGAACCAAGACCAAAAACAATCTCTCCCCAACAGCAATCCAAAGGAAATTATCCAGTTATATTAAGGTTTGGTTGGATCTCAACTTTCTGAAGGCACCAAATACGGCACACATGGTAGTAGATCATGATGAACATTTAAAAAAAGTGCTCTGTAATACAATTAAAAGGCCATGTGGATGTGATAAGAGACTGTAACTGAGATTCAATAACTGAAATATAACTCATATTGATCTAGTGCTATGGTATTGGAAGCCGTAAATGATCTCTTTTAGTCTTGCTTGTCTTACGGTCCCGTTTAGAGGTCCTTTAGTATTTGATTATTGTGCAAAAGTCTAGAGGTCCTGCTTGAGTTTCTCCATCTTGTAATCGTGGTCCTGGTCCAGTTTGGACAGGGTCTTCCTCACACGCAGGGCAGTCAGTCGAGCATTGGGGCTTTGGAACCAACACTCCTTCATGATCTTGGCAATGGCCAACAGGGTCTGACCAGATTCAAACAAAGAGACAGTTGAAAACTGTAGGAACATTTGGAGGTAGCTAAAATGTTATCCAATTATAAGGGAGGTTTCAGGTTTCTCTGACAATGCACAGTAGGATAAAATAAATTCGTCGCACTTTTTACAGTTACAGAAATTACCAAGTACCCCAGACTTACCTGTTAATATCTGGTACTTACGAGAACAATGTTAATGTAGGAACCAGGTAATTTGTGTTACAATTGCCAAGTAAGTACCTAAAACTAACTAATAAAACTGGTAAAAACTGGTAATAACGAATACTAACTAGAACAATGTCTTTGTAAGACTAGGTGACTATATGTATATTTATCATTTATGTTCCAAAATACAAGCTGATTTAATAAATTACAATATAAGTACCCAAAACTAACATGGTAATGACTGGTAATAACAGGTACTTACTAGAACATGGTTTATGAAGAACCAAGAAATGTGTGTAATAATGATCATGTTAGTACCAATAATTAGCATGGTAATAATTGGTATTTACTATTACTTACTGGAAGCAGGTTTATGTAAGAACCAGGTAATTTGTTATAATTATCATGTAAGCACCTCTATATAGCATTGTAATAAGCTATCCGTTCTGGTACTTACGAGATCACTTTTTTTTTTACTTACGTGATATTCAATTCTGTGAGTTCAAGTACTTACAAAGTACTAGAGATCAATTTAGTATTAACACATTTTATGTCTGTACCTCCTACCGTAGCTGTTAATGGCAATCACTGTCAAGGTATACCTTTGTTGCCCAGCACCTATCTGTGAAACCACTAAATAACAGCATGGTAAGAGTCCTGTAAACAAAACAACACTTGTTAACTAATGATAGTTAGGTACCTTTTGTAGACTATACTTAGTTACCTAATATCTACACGTGAAACAACTTAACTAATAACACCATGGTAATAGTACTGTAAACTAAAGCAGCACTCTGTCTAGTGCACTTGATAAATAAAAAAAGAATTACCTAGTCTTACAAAGACTAGAATAAGTACCTATTACCAGTTATTACTGGGTTAGTTTTAGGTACTTACTCTGTAGTTATAACACAAATTACAGGGGTTGTACATAAACATTGTTCTTGTAAGTACTGGTAAATACCAGTTATTACCAGGTTAGTTTTGGGTCCATACTTGGTCATTTCTGTAACTAAAATAAGGTGCTACAAAAAAATAGCGTAATATGAACAGAAAGTCAAAATACCTCTTCATAAAAATATGTATGGCATTGATTCTACAAATTTGTGCAAAACACGTGTTACAGATGTATCCTGCGGTTAAGATTCAACGATCCAGGCAAAGGCTCAGAATTTCGAATCCCACATTTCAATATCTAGTAAATGGATGCAGGCGAGTGTTTATCTGTCTGTGTTTCTAAGTACATATTTTAGTATAAATATCTCACCGGGTGGGAGTGTAGTCTGTTGTGCAGACTAGGTCTTTGCTGATCCACACACACCACTTTTCTCATTTCATCAAAGCTGGGGTCAGAGGGCACCTTGTCGAAGAAGGGGGGACGGTACTCCTCCACGATCCCTACAGCAGCAGGAACACATCATCCCAGATGAAATATGCACACTCATTGCAATGTGAAGACAGAATTTACTAACCATATCCAGAATTCAACAGACATATCTCTGTACTGTAATTAGGAACCAAAGCTAGTGTGAGAAGGTTTGCCAGGAGAAGTGCCAACATTGTGTCACTCTTTATCATAAAGAAAACCCATATTTCAAGACAAAAATAACGTGGAGACCGAAAGACTATCTATTTCAGGATTAGATAACAATTGAATGGTTTTGCTCATACGCTTATGGAATGTGGTTATCCCTTCACAGACTGATACAGAACATTTCATACTTAAGTTGGACTGAAAGGCGATTTCACCAAATTATCTTGGACTTGAATAGAACAAGGAAAGTTACTGGTTCTCAGGGGTATATTGTGATGGAGGAGTTCTAATATACCTACCTGTGTGTGTGTATGTTGTCTTGAGTGTGTGTGTGCTTGCGCATGTATTTGAGTATGCAAACATCTGGACTATGTGAAGGCTAGTGCTGACACCAGATAAGGCTGTCTAATTACTAGCACGCTAATCATAGGGAAGGATAGTAGAGGGAGACACAGACACATCCACACAGCCACAGTAGAAAGAAACACTGTAGTACTGAAAGACATTGCACACAAAAGGTCCCTCCTGGATAAGATGTAGAGGCCTGTGTTTTTATTATTTTGAGTCACGAAGTGGATATCCATGAAAGATACAAAATTGCATGCAATAAGTTTGTATCGTTGCATGTATTGAAGTTACGTCCCACATTCCAACACCTACACAAAGACTGTCACAAACAGCTCAGTGTGAAATTGACGGGAAACCCTTCTAATATGATTTGCAATTTCGAGCTCAATCTACCTCTAAAAAATGAAATGATAAAAACAAAAGAATCCAGGAATAAATATTGTTTGAGAAGTGGTGTGTCTCCCTTGGACATGGAATTTGCTGCAAGCTTTCTACTGCTAATGCTTCAACTAAACACAGAAGCTCTTAGCAACATATTTATTAACAGCAATCTTTACTGAGTTTAACTATACTATATAGTATATATATAAAGATATACATATGTCGATGGTGGTTAGTTTAGTCAAAATGAGAGAGGCAATGTTGTCGATACTGCCAAAGGATCCATTTTAATAAGTGTTACTTTAAATATCAGTAGATGTGCTGGACATGTTTTATAAAATGACTTTGCTCTATTTAAAATCCCTTTGCCTAAAGCCTTTTTGGATTTACCAAGGCCATGACACCAGGCTTTTCAGAGAGAACTTTTTATCTTCATCTAATCAGAGTCCATCAGGGGCTGTCTGTCGTTTACCATTGACAATGGTCCTGCGGGAGATTTCCCAGAAGACCAGGCCCAGGGCCCAGATGTCGGTCTGCTTGTAGGACTCAAAGATGTCCATGCGGATGCTCTCATCCAGTACCTCAGGAGCCATGTAGCGCTTGGTTCCAACCCGGGGGTTGTTCCCTACATCCAAATAGTCACTGGTCTGGCAGTGCATCACAGCCAGGCCTGGATACACATAAAAGACAAAGTAGAAAAGAACAGGGTTGGCGAAGCCATCAAGGTATCTAACTGTTAACATTGGTAACTTTCCATGTTATCTTGGGGGGATTTTATCTGTAGAATTCTTCATGGAATGATCATAAGAAGTGTCAAATGATTAGTTGGTCATATAATATCTGGTCCATGTGGTCTTGATGACAGATGTGTTGCTACTGCATGAACTGTATTTCTACAAACAAAATTTAGATTTTCTACCCTCCATTAATCAAACTCCTTATCTTTACTAAGTTGGAAAAGGTGTATGGCCTTAGTACATTTGAAATCCATTTAATTCACATTTTTGCAGCCACAGCAAAATGAATTATTTTCAAATTGAAAATGAACCTATTTTTCTATCAAGCAGTTGTAAGACGCACTTGTGTCCCTTTTCAGCCATTTCCGTCTCCTCTCATCAATATCTCACCCAGGTCAGCGATGCAGCACTGGCCATTCCTCTTCACCAGGATGTTGCGGCTCTTCAGGTCTCGGTGGGCGATGGCTGTCTTGCCCTGGGTGCTGAGGATCTCTGTGTGGAGGTGGACCAGGCCCGACGCCACGGACAGACACATCCTCAGACAGCCCTCAGGGTCCATGCTGCTATACTGCAGGAAGTCGTAGAGGGAGCCCAGCTCGTGAAAGTGGGTGATCAGCCACAACTGCGTGCTGGAGTTCTTAGATGTCATGTCAGATGCTATAAAGCCTGTAGCGCATAGTGATGAGGGTCATGTTACAAACCATTTTTTTCTTGGTCCATATAAGAAACATCGTAATCTTAAATACTTATTTTTTAGATAGATAGATAGATAGATAGATAGATAGATAGATAGATAGATAGATAGATAGATAGATAGATAGATAGATAGATAGATAGATAGATAGATAGATAGATAGATAGATAGACAGATAGAGAGATAGATAGATAGACAGAGACAGGCAGACAGACAGACAGACAGACAGACAGACAGACAGACAGACAGACAGACAGACAGACAGACAGACAGACAGACAGACAGACAGACAGACAGACAGACTATTCAGTTGAAAATAAAAAAATTTGAGCAAAGATGTAGTCTTAATCCCACCTACTCACCAAGGATATTGTCATGTCGGAGCTGAACAGTGTTGTAAATCTCTGTCTCACGGAACCAGGACTGTTCATCACGAGAGGAGAAGATCTTCACTGCCACATTCTCCCCCATCCAGGTTCCCCTCCACACCTCCCCATACCTGCCTTTACCTGCACGCACATACATACATGCACAAAAGGTGAAGTGATTTCAAGAAAGCCCTCTTGAATAATGTGAAACATGAAAGAGAAGAGACTGCGTGGATGGGCCACTACGTGAATTCAATGCAGACCTGACAGGCAGTGACCGTGAGGGAGAGGGTTTAGACGTAGGATTTCCTATTACCTACACACTCGACCAGGGAGATTTGTCTGGCCATAGTTCTCTGGACCAGATATGGCAAACCTGTCCCACTGCCTGACGTACAGAACTCATTGAAGATGTCCTGTGGAAAAGAACACATACATAAAAAACTTTACTTTGAAATTCAAACCGTTTCAATAGTTGTAACAGCAGTTCTATAATTTGAACAAATCATTATAATGCTATTTCAGTATGGGTGTCCTAAGGAACATATCAACACTAGTCCTTGGTTGTAATACTCTTACCCCGTATGTGGGGTCTTCCCCACTGGGCACTTTGAGCATGGTGACGTCCTGTTCTTCTATTTTGCCCAGCCTGCAGTGGGGTCGTTTGTAGTTCAGCCAGAGCACCAGGCCACACACCCCAACGGCCAGGAGCAGCAGTACCAACAGAGGCACAGCTACTAGCAGGATCACACCAGGGGGTTCGGTAGTAGGCTCTACCACAAGACACAGTTGTAGACAAACACATAAGCGAACACATAGCCAAACATCTTGATGTACGTTGGATAGATAGGGTCTTGGACATTCAGAATGGCCAGCAGCAGGGCAATCAGCATTATGCTAAAACACCACTAGGGGGCAACATATTCACAGTTTTCCAATTCCTGGCTTGAATGATTCAAGAACACTCCAACAAAGGGCAGGACTTAAAGCCATACATAAAATCCCAAATTAGACATAGGTATTATACATGCATAGAAATAGAAATAGAAAACTAAATGTGTCTTAAGGTTGCTAGTGATCTGCAACATCAAAGTGTGTCTGCTTGGTTCTTCTACATGTTGTCCTACAGCCATACTGAAGAAGGCACCTTCAGGGATGTAGCTAGAGAAACTGAATAACCAGTGTATCGTTAACCAAGGCTTTGCAACAACAACAAAAAAGAGGAATTATGCCATATTCTAGCCTGCATGCCAGGGTGATAAGGAATAGACATGAAAAGCCAATGGTGCTGACCTTGGGTAGCAGGAAGGCTGGTGTTGGCATTACACAGACGTTTTGAGCAGCAGTTGACATAAAGGCCGGGGATGGCGTTGTAACACTGCTCCTTGTAGTGGTCAGCGAGGAAGCAGCCGCGCTCCTCACGGCCGTGGACCCAGGTGTAGAAGCAGTAGTCGCCTGTGCAGGTGCCGTTCACACTGCAAGTGCCCTTAATGTTCTGACACACGCACAGCTTCTGCCCATCTCCTTCAGGGCCTGGGAGTAAGGAAACACACTTCCATAAAAAGGGCAGTTTAAAACGTACGCATACCACTTTGGCGGTGCATGTACTAGGTGCCGCAATGAAAAACACACGTGCACAACAGATATACACTGACCGAAATAATCTAGAAACACAGAGTGAAATAAAAAGATGTCAAATAGCACAGAGAGACAAGGACTGCTTTTGAATAAGAGGCGACACAACTAGAAGCATTTTACCACAATGCCAAAGTTAAACCTACCCCCAGAGGATAAGGCCACCGGTGGTTGATCTGAAAAAAATGTGCAAGAACAGCAGTTCATTTTGAGGGGAACACTAGTAAACATCCTAATTAAACACAGCGAACAATCAGGGGATTTGCTACACACATTCCTTTTTACACTTACATAGTCACTAAACACACGTATTACATATTTAAAAATTCACTTGCTTTACTGATTCTAATTTTCTCTAACTCTTTTCACCTCGTGGGTATTTTCATAAGTCTGCAAACATTCTCCCGGTATACTAGTGTTGCCTTAAAGGAAAGCGAGCATACTATTTTAGGTTCATTTCTGACTGTATTGCTTGGAGGCTTGGCGTGAATGCTGGAGGGGAACAGTGAATGAGCAGGTACATTATGGTGGGGAGGTGGGATGTGAAGTGGCCTGGTTGACTAGGGAGTAGCAGTGATGATGGTTGAGGGCCCGGGGTCAGTGGGGCTTTTCTCTCCCTATCCTCTCCACCCTCTAGTGGATGGTCAGGAAGGCCAGGGGGCCAAACTCATGGGCACAGCAGGAAGACACACATTTCCTCTGGTCCATTGTTTTCCCCGCCGTCCAACCAGCACATCTCCACATCTGCACCCAACTGATCCCTCACCAGACATACACACTTATGTCACTCTCTCTCTCACACACACAGACACAAAAAAATCTAATCTGAAAAAAGACTTACTCAGAGAGTTGGAAGCGCTACATGTTAAAATGAACAAAAAAACAACCCTAAACACACATCTTTCAGACGTCCATACACTCTTTAAAACATATAATTAATGGGTTAGTGGAATGTGTGGAATGTTCTATACACTGAGAGTGAGCTGTTACATCGTCTAGTATTAGGATTGAACTAGGTGGTGTGTGCGTGTGTCTGTGTGTGTGTGTGTGTGTGTGTGTGTGTGTGTGTGTGTGTGTGTGTGTGTGTGTGTGTGTGTGGGGGGGTATATGCATGCAAAGGTGCGTGTTTCTGTGGCATTCAGCATGTATTAACGTACCTCCATGTGCTGTCATGGTCCTCAGGAACACTCCAGCTAAAAGCGCTGTGATAAGAACCGCACCCTCCATCTTTATTACTAGGGAAAGACTAACAGAGAGCAACCAATCAATTAATTATTCCTACAAGTTGAACAATTTGTTTAAACACATTCTCGTGTCATCTATCTATGTATGAAGTGATGCTCTCCATCTGATTTTCTCAGCAAGCACAGACCAGGCATGAGAATTTGGAGACATCTTTGGATGAATCTCGACCATAGTTGCCTAAATGGAGCTCCACAGCCCCGGTCCGACCATGGAGGAAGTTATGAGTTCAAAACAACACAGGGCCAGGGTCCAGTCTGTCTGCCTGCACTGTAATTGTAGTGGGGCTTTGGGAAAGGCTGTTGTAATGGCCCTCTATCCAGCCTCAGAATGTGTGCATGTGTGTGTATTTGTTTGTGTTAGCGTAAATGTGTTTGTGTAGGTGCATGCTGTGCGTGTATGTGGGTGCAGTCTATTGCTATCCAGACTCCAGGCCCGTCAACTCCGGGACTGCCCCGCTCACAGAGTAAATATTGATGGCTATGCTTCCTGCCATTGAGAGGCCGCGCCCGGCTAGCCACAGCGACTCAGGTCTGCACATTGTTTAGGTCTGCGCTGCTGAGGGTCACGCAAGCAGGAGGGCCCGCCAAGAGAGGGTAGACTTGAGCATTCTTCGTCAAAGTGCACTCTAATCTGGCCCCGTCCACAAACATATGTGGGCCCTACTAATTGGCCAAAACAACACTAACTTAAACTGGTACTAAACTAAATTAGACAATGGTTGAGTGGTTCAAAACATTTTCGAAACAAATATCAAAGTAATGGGCTGATGCTGATCTACTGAAATGAGTAAGAGCCAGATGTAGAGAGTGAATAATCATGTGAACAACTGTCAATCTGCCAGTATAAGAAGTAGGATAAAAAAGCCTATTATGATTAGCTTTGAGTACTGCATGTATTATCTTCTTATATTTGCCCCAATAAGTGAACATGGGTCATTTTACTTCAACAAAACACTGGCGGGCAGCTGTACGAGTATTAAGAACATTTTCAAACAAATATCAAGGTAATGGGCTGATGCTGTTCTACTTACTAAACTGTTCACTTAGTTAAAAGTGTTAATGATAAACCTTGCGGCAAAAAGGGGCCAGCGCAGGCCATGATATATCTCTTTTTAAAGTCACTGTGGCAAACAACGCAGTCTAATAGTGCTTCATGACATCTAATGCTGTTCATCTTGTTCTCACCTCTTCCTTTAAGAGACAGTGTTGAACAGAGGGTGAGAAAAATTCACAGTGCTACTCATAACGTAATTGAAAATATTTGTGTTTTGACCGAGTACACAGCGGTTTATAAAGAAGCGGGGTTGTTTATGGGTTTCTGGTGTTTTCTGTGGTATGTGTTTTGGGCAGTGTGTGATGGTCTGGGGTTATTAGGTTTATGTGTTTTAGGTCATGTTCGGGGGTAAATTACTGTTTCCTGTGGTACTATATTATGGGTAACTGTCTCGGTATGTGCTCAGGTAGTGAATTGTTGTTCAGTCCTGATTTGAGCAGTGATTTTAGGCATTGTGTGGGGGGTCATGGCCATTTTTGGTTGTTTCTGGCAGTATGTGGTTGTTTAGAGTTGTTTGAGGATTGTGTGGCTGCTTTTGGGAGTTTATAATTGTTTTTAGTGGTTGCTTCGGTTAATTAGTAAGAGACAGATATATTGGGTGAGTAATCACGAGCCAAACAATGAAACTGCCAAAACAAGAAATATGATAAGGAAGCCTTTTATGATTAGTGTTTAGTACTGCATGTATTATCTTTTTATATTGGCAAATGGGAAAACACTTTTTCAACAAACTACTCCCCCTGAATTGACAGAAGGGGGAAACGCTGGCCATGAAAAAGAACGGTACACACAGTACTGCATCCACCTCACAACTATGAAAAGTGTGATGATGTAATTAAAAAAAACATAAACATGTTTCTGCAGGCTCTCTTGGCCCCCTGAGTTTTATCAGGTCTTGTTAACCAGTCTACAAATCATTATCAAAGCTTGAATATACTATATATATATACATACACACATATATATATATATATATATATATATATATATATGATCAAACTTGACTATCTAGAAGAAGTAAAAGTCGTATCAAGGTTTCCGTAGGTGAACCTGCGGAAGGATCATTAACAATTATTAACTATGTATATATATTCAATATATATTCAAGCTTTGATAGTCCCAATCTCAGTGGTCAGTAATCTGTCGGAAAAGAAAAGGAGCCTCATAAACAAAAACTACCACAAAATTGGTTAATTCTCAGATTTCTCTACATTCCACTATTGGGAATCAGGCGTAGAGCTGAAAAAGCATTTATCACATTCTCCATCTCAGGCGAATAACTCCAACGGACTTCCTCCCTCTGCCCTCCCTTGTTTGCCTCTGTTTTCTCCACCTCAACAGACAACCAGCCCATGGGAAAACACAATCCTTGTCATCACTTCCTCCCATCTGAAAAACTTTGACTTGGAAGGCAGATCTCTCATTCCATCTGGATGACTGTGTGGTTGGTGGTTAGGGCATGTCTAGCCCGGTAAAAACAGTCAGTACAGGAGATTGAAACCCCTCCATTGGGCCTCTCTGAGTCTACCCCACTAAGGGGCCTCGTCGCCACAAACAAAATGTATGTAATGTTACTGGAAAATGGCAATACATTCCAATTGATAAATTGTATGCAGTGCAGGCTTTTTTGTTGATACCTTCTGTTGAGAGAAGACTTAAAAGCTGCGGTCCCCCTGCAGGTGGGACTGTCTGCTTGCTATTATGAGACTCAGACGTGGTATGTGTGATCATATCTTCCTGGCACAGACAGAGCTAGGCTTACTGCCTTCGTAGGCTGTGCCTCATGCACTCACACTCATTATGTTCCTATGAATGTTTCCAAGGGATTAAACGTGTTTATGTCTCAAGAAGTGAACTATTGTTGGTGGGACGTAAACAAGAACAAGCCAGAACTAAACTAACTAAAGAATAGGCCTCCCTTGCTGTATTCTACCTGATCCAAAAGAGCAGGTGATGTCCGCCATGGCTCACAGCACAATCAAACCCTGTTATGTAGACAAAAGAAAGGTATATTGTTCTGAAGTTATGGTGCTGTAGTAAACTACAGCAGATTTGGTTCAACTCAGAATATTCCCTATCTTAGAGCAAATTACCTATACTACTTCTGTGGCCTCAATTCAAGGGGTAATGCATGTTTAATCCGTATGTGATCCCAGGTTTGCACAGCCTATTCATAATCAGGAGCAGTTTGATGTCCTGAAGACTTGTAGTGATTGTGAGTTTTTAACAGCCTATGACCAGACAGGTCTTTTCGGATATCATCGGGTTCAAGTGCAATCTCTCACACAAAGCATATGCATACACTTTTAGATTCATAGCATAATGCATATTATAACACTCTATTCTGTGTATTTTAAAATAAGGAGCTTAGTCACCCCATGATGATAATAGATGTAAAAGGTGCCATACCTAGACACAGGCTATAGCATAGACATAAACAGCCAACCTGCAATAGTTTGTTGCATCCCTAAATAAGTTTGCAACAAGTTATTTGAGACTAAACAATTACACGCGCATGGTGAATATATTTTGTCTGCTGTCAACTCTAACATCTTGTAAACGTAAAACATTGTATTTAGGTAACATTACTACTATAACTAATTATATCGACTTCCAGTGCAGCCTACCTCCTCTTCTTGCTTTACGATGGCAGATGTGCGCGAAGTCCTTTTTTTCATTTCAAATCATGTTAACATATTCACATTACAAATCTGTATTCTTCAATCTTCCTTTAATCAGAGAAAAAAATTTAAAATAAAAAATGTTCGATTCCAGATGTGCTGTACAGACTCTCACACCCTTTCCTGGTTGTAGTATAGCAATAGTTAAAGAAGTTCGTTACAGTTATCCAGACAAATTCGTTTCTTATTCGAATAAATATTTTTTGTATATTTGTTTGCCGTGACGAAAGCGCAGCTGTAATAGAGAAGAGTAGCCAACAGAATAGAAAAATATGACTCCGAGAGATTTGTTGTAACCTGTGGCTTTGCTAGACGGCTCAGGGCGCAACGTATCTGTGTCCGGATCTGCACAGATAGGCCTACACAAAAAACACACTAAACTGCTCCGGAACTGGACTTCCTCCCCTCAGAAAGAGTTCACAAAACAAGTCTTGTGGATTTCATTTTGATAGCATATGAAACAACCAGTACTCTGTCCTGATCCGAAAGTAAGATTACGGGTAACAGATTTTGATATATAATTTTGTCCCACCCCTTATTGTCTCGGACGGGGTCTTTCTGGAATGTGTTCTCAGAGCCGTTTTCCTGTTGCAACCCTTACATTTAGTGTCGTGTACTAGGGTTAATGCAATTAAAAGTTGTAGTTTGGATCCGATCATTATTTAAGTATACTCTTACATTTTATGTTTTATTTTATCCTAAGTCCATTCAGATCCATTCAGCAAGATAATATAGCTTATGAATAGCTACATTAAACAGCCTGACTATAGTGTGTTATGATAGCAAATAGAGATACATTGTCTGGTGACATATTGCATCCTTGTGTACACTAGATGATCCTTGGCTTGAAAGGCAGAATGACCTGAAGTTACTATGCCCACAGGGACCAGAGCAGCACATTGTTTCAAAGACATGGCACCTCCAATGGACACCAGAATCCAAGGCAGTAGCAGTGCAGTATCCCACGCTCTGAATGGCACACACACTGGTCAGTTGTAGAAATATGCAACTTGGTTATATCAGTAATGTTCTGAATACTATCTATTTTAAAGACTGTATCTGTCAATATGTTTGACAGAACCAATTAATTCTCACGGGTCACTTTCAGGGATATAGGAATACTGATTTGTGAAGAGTGAAACGGCCCAAGAGAGACTCATGTGTGATAATACATCATTTACCAGAGTGAGCAGTCTTCATGTGAGCAATACAAATTCCCCTCCTTGTTCTCAGGCTCTGTAATCTTTCCCTTTGGCCTATGTTTAACCACAGCTGGAAGCTCTCACATCACCAGGGAGGAGACAAAAAAAATCTTCATTTTTTTCCTTGCCATTAATCTGTGATGTTGAGATTCTGTCTTTCTCAGCATTCCTTACAAGATACACTGTCCTGTACTAACAAAGGCTAATTTCTACAATGCTATGTTTCTCGTTAAATGCTAGATCAGGGATTTAAAATGGAAATTTCGATTAGAGACATTTCTAAAGCTGAAACGTTTATTCACCCTTTCATAGGCTCCAACAATGAAGGGATCGCAATATTGCGATGTATCTTTATTCAGCCCATTAAGAGAGAAAGGGTAAGTTGTTGTATTCCAATGGTTCAGCTCACAGATAATAGTTCACAAGCCTATGAATCTGGGTTTTGCTGGCTCAAACCACTCCTACAACCTGTCAGTGGGAAATCAATGGAATAGTCATGGAGATGAACTAGTTAGATGGTGAAGACACTTTTCAGGGTCCCTTATGACCCAGCACACACATGGGTAATACAGTATTCAGTTGAAGAGGCCTTATACAGGTCATTTTGGCCCCTCATGGAGCTTTTTTGAAGGTTATTTTATGTTCAACTTTATATCCGGAAGTTTCCCAACTGTAAAAGGAACTGTGCTAGCACACTAAAAAAATAGGCCAACTGTGAGAATGTCATTTTGTCATTTAATCTGGATAGGTTTTGTCTTGTAAAGGGAAGTTTAATCTTTTTTGTTGTGTTTTTTTAACTAGTTTAGTAAATTGGTTAACTAGTTTATCAATTAGTTCATTGAAATTATTTCTACATTTAGGAATTAGATCAAATACTGATCCATATCCAATTTTGTACACATACAAAACTAGAAAAGTACTGAACCGGAGCTTTTGCATACTAATGAATCTTGTTAACTAATTATTGCTTCTAAATATAGTGGCCCTATTCTTTGCCTTTCTTATGACGCATCTCAGAGGCATGGATGCTTGTAACCCCTTTAAACTAATACACGAGCTGTTACCTAATGGGGCTGTACAATCAATGACGGAGTGGATTTTTGGGATTAGCCTACCCTAAGAAGCTAAGAGTAGAAAGGTTACTGTATCATGGAAGCTCACTAACTAAGTTCACACACAGAAATAACAGATCCCCCTGTAAAGCAGTTGCCACCAAACATTACATTTTTGTATTTTAAGTATTTTCTTCATCTACTTGGTCTATTTAAAAAAAAAAAAAAAGATATTTGATAAGGGAAGTGCATTTTTGAATTATCATCACATTTTCTGTCCACGAGTCATTTCCTACAAGCATAACATTCAGCTCAGTTGAAAGATATAAATAAGTCAAGAAACGTTGCGGCCTACTTCTGCAAATGTGCAGATTTTTTTCGGGTATAGCATCTTGATTTCTTCTCTTCCTCATGAAAAATTAGGCGATCCCTGATATCATGATAAAAAAAAGGTAGCTATCTATTACTGTTCAAGTTATTTCAAGTCCATTTAAGCTTATGGGTGATGCATATCTCTCTTTCAAGAAAATTGCTGATTGAAGTGTACAGCAGAAGTAAATTGCACCTTCTCATGCTTTGCTGTCCATAGTAGGTGTTGAGATACGTTTTTAGGGTCAGGTAGTATGAATAATCATGAATTCGATTTTTTGTATGACTCCTGATCAGTGGTTATTAAAGCTGCTGCTCATTCAAAATGCTAGCAATGCTTTCAAAGTTTGGATTTCACCATGATTGTCAAAATGACACTGATCACCCTCAGACTCCACAACATAAAGGAGTAAAGGAACATCAAGACCAGTATTCTCCTGAATAAGAAATGTACTCAACTTTCACTTCATTATTTGCAAATGAAATATTGAATGAAATATCTAAAAAAAAGTCTGATAGGACTGTCGGTCCAATATTCCACACGGGCCATCTGTCCAAAGGATCAAAGACTGAATCGTGTTTCCCCCCAAAATTGGATTTGCATAATTAGCAATGTCTAGTCCGGACTGTGCCAGTTTACAATGGAGGTAAACAAAGATCCTTCCAACCAGTCCCCCTGTTCTCCGCTTCCTACTACTGCCAAAGTGTTGAGGCGTCCCTCCCTGAAGGGGGCATCTGGCCTCAGGGACGACCACAGGGGAACTCATTACCAGTCCCTTTTTCACATGACAATGTTACAGTGGTAACTATGCAGTCTATATATCGCAGTAGTAGCCACTGTCTGAGCCGTTGTTTTCTCAGTCAAATAACTGGTTTACTTGGCTTTCTTCTTAGCCGACTTATCTTTCTTTTCCTTTTCCTCCTTCTCCTTTTCTAACTTTTTCTTCTCTTTCTTCTTCTCCTCCTTGGCCTCCTTGTACTTCCAGACTGGCGGCTCCAGGTAGCCCTTATGTTTCTTCTTCTTCTTCTCCTTCTTGGGTGTGGGCTCGGCAGACTTGGTCACCTGAATCTTAGGAATGCAGCCAGAGGGGAAGACACTGTTCCTGTGGGCCATGCTGCGGGGGAGGAAGTTCCTCACATTGCTGGTGGCGTTGGAAAGTAAGCTTTCCCGGTCCTCTGTAATGGAGCAGCAGGAAGTCAGAGAAACCGAGCCGGCCGACACTGGCAAGGGGCTGGATGAGGTGATGGAGCCATTGCTGTGACACACAGAGCTCTCCTCCAGCTCCTTGGCAGTGTGCTTGGCCATCAGCTCAGGAACGGCCAGCCTCCGCTTGCCGACCTCTGGGGGGCTAGTGGGGCACAATGGGCGGCAGCCAGTGGCAACCAGAGGACTGTGGAGGCTGGTGGTGATGCGCACCATGTGGTCAAGAACCCCGTTGTCCTGGGGGTCGTGAGGGAAGCTGAAAGTGAGGCTGTCCTTGATGCGCTGAGTCAGCTTCTCGCTGGCGGACTTGGAGGCCGTGGCCTTGGCCACCAGCTCTTTCAGCTCTGGCCACTCCGGTGGGTAGGTCTCACAGAACTGCTCGGCAACTGGGTGCATGCTGAGGCGTCGCAGCCTATTCAGGACGTCAAAGCGACCGGTTTTCATGGCCCAGTCCTTTATTCCGATACCTCGGTGTAGGTCCACAGCATTCATATCCGCACCTGTATCAGACGAAAGAAGAGAATGATATGTACAAGGAATGTAAGGACATCAAAACAAGTCCATTTCATTTAACAGAATAGCCCCATCAAGTGGTCATCTCAGAAACAGGAAGATTTCATTAAAGAAAATACCATTGCTTATGGTCGTTACTGATATAATACATGTGCCATATTAAGAAATGATTGTAATACCACAAAAAATGGGGAGTCTCTTATTGCACTTCACAGATTCTTTATATTTATGAGGCGTGAAGATGCATTGAGGATAAAAACCTTGCATAGCCATGACAAGGTAAATTCTTACAAAAAAGATCCCCCTGTCTTGTTACAATATTAGCTGATTGAAACCTCTTATCTTAGTCAAACTAGTTGAAGAGGTCTGCATATTTTTTCCATAGCCACCCTAAAAGTGTCCTGGTAAATCCACACAGGCTAATCCCCCTAGCCCAGAGAAAGACCAGATTAGCGGTCAGATCAGAAAAAGAAAATGTCCTCAGGTTTGCCCCCTGTACAAGGCTAGGTTTACGTCATCATGTCCCCGTATTGTCAACGTGTTACTGTCACTTACTTTTACCCACTACCTAAGGCGATAAAGGTTGAAGTAAATAAAGCGTACTGTACAGTCTTCTAATTTCTTCATGTTTTTTAGAAGACAGTAAAAATATATGAAAAAGTCAAGTCATTTGAAAGTCAACAATGAATCACTCACCATTCATAAGCAGAGCAGCCACACATTCCTCGCGGCCCTGCATGGATGCCTTGATGAGGGCAGTGAAGCCGCGAGGGTCTCTCAACTCTGTGTCCACCCCAGGGTAGAAGTTAAGGATGTAGTTGAGAATGTTGACAAAGCCTAGTTGTGGAAAATGGTATGTCATTACCTGAGTTTTAATAGGTAGCTTTAGTATTCATGTTATTATGTGTTTAAGCACTCTCAGCAGAAGTTCTTGTGGCAGGTTGTTACTGTACATACCGGCCTGGGCAGCTATCATGAGGGCTGTGTTGCCGTCATTGTCCTGGTGGTTGATGTCCACTAGTGGACAGGTGTTGAGGGAATAGACAATATCTATGTAACCCCTGGAGACAGCCAACATCAGGCCGTTCTAAGGTGAGAAAAGCCAAAACAAGGGAGCAACGTACAGTAAGTCACATATGTCTGTCTTCAGCTCTGCATGGAGAACATTATTATATTGAACTCTCACGGGGACTATCCTGTGCTTGCGTGTAATCAGAATTAGAGTCTCACCCTGCCGTTGATGTCCAGCTCCATAACCTCCTCTTTGGTTACCCCCCTGGAGAGGATCCGGCGCAGGCTGATGATCTCGTTCTTGGAACAGGCCTCGTACACAGTGGAGGTGGTTCCCCCGGAACCCAGGTCGCGCTCATAGTCCGGCAGCACGGAGTCGTCCGAGAGCACGCTCCCTGACTCAGACTCGTCGCAGGAAATCTCGGAGTCGTCGGATGGGCCGTCGCCCAGGTGGGGGTCGTCTCTTGCCGTCGCCATGAGACCCCCCTAGGACCAGGAATCAACCCTGGCGTAGAAGACTCCTGAACCGTAGACACATCATTCAAGCTTCCTGGAGAAAGACGGAGAGACACACCAGCACACACACTGTTATTGCCATCTTTCCAATAGGCATTCTATTCAAGGAACGAAAGGTTTGTGATTAACATTGAAGTACCCTTCCCATCAAAAAGGTCAACTTCAGCCTGCTGGTAGAATGTATACAAACAAAAAAAGTGAGTGGATTTGGATGACTCATCGAGAAGGGCTGTTTGTGCCATCAACATAATTAAATAACTGATATCTTTTGAAGTAAACACAACCTTAATTTACAGATTAAATGAGCAAAGTGTGAAGATTCATGAAGATTCAAGTCATTCAACTCATTTATTTTACATGAAAAATCAGACTAAGGGTGAAACAATCAAAGTAAAAAAAAAGAAAAAAAACACAGGAATAGAGTTAGGTGAAGTTAGGTCACTCAAGCCATAAGCGTGTGTATAACAGCTAGAGTTAGGACATATGGTGCTGCTAGCCATGTGACGACAGGCTGGCTGCAGCATCTGCCACCGTGACTCTATTCTAACATGCGGCACTGAGCAGCAAGATGACTTAGATGCCAAGTGTCCTCGCACATGGACCCCGTTCTCAAACAGCAAAGAATTTGCTCCTTATAAATGAATAAAATGTAAAGCTATGCACGTTTCTGGACAAAATCTGATCAAATACTGAAGGAAGTTAAGGTATGTTAAGTTACGTAATTGGATACTTTCCATTTACCTAAAGGATTCAAATATCCGTAATAATGGCCACAAACTACCCAGTTTTAACTTGTCTATGAATGTCAATCAGTCAGCAAAGAGCATGACAGTTTTGCCGTAATGATTAGCTATATTTATCAACACTTTAAGATCCTATATTGTGGTACTCAAACATTTGCATATTCTTAGAAAGTACACGCTGTCAGACAGTTTTTCCTAGCTTGACTGCATGCATGTGTGTTTATTAACATTCTTCTATATGCATGTGTGTGTGTGTGTCTGTGTGTGTGTGTGTGTGTGTGTGTGTGTGTGTGTGTGTGTGTGTGTGTGTGTGTGTGTGTGTGTGTGTGTGTGTGTGTTTGTGTATTCAGCGATGGAAAAAATGCTCTTGTCCATAGAAACATAAACAAGTAAGAGCACAATGATGTTTTGCGACTGAGCTGCCTTGGCCCCACATTCATCAACGAAGTACAAGCCCCTCTCTAATCCCTCCTTCTCTAAATGGACATTCTCATACACACTCTATGTATTTGCCTGAGCACTAGTTTACCATCCGCTACAACTATCCTCAAACTCATTAGCGTAAAAGCTTCCTTTAGCTAGCATCTTGTTAAACCCCAGATGGAAGTACTAAAATCCTTTAACCCTTTAATCCAAAAAGCCTTTGTTTTCATTCCAATGGTGTTGTTTCTTGAAGAGGAATGTAAATCTTGATCAGACAAACTCACGTTCCCTCCTTCTCACCATCCAAAACAAACACAGGACCCTGGTAAGCCATTGTGCTGACCAACTTCACACAACAATCTGTGCTCCGGCAATTTCCGCTGAAACCAGGGGGAGCAGGCTTGCAGTTGTTCCTCTGAACTGTGCATTGGAGCCAATGATCACAGAGAAGATGCTGGGCAACCTGTAACCACCCCAATGCAAAGAAGAAGCATAAGGCTAGGAGGAAAAACCGACACTCATGGCTCACCACAAAGCGAGTATCTTTCCGGAGGCCGACTTTCTTCTCTTCTCTCCTCCCCTGTCTATCAGTGTGTGTGGCGATATCTTCGGGGAGTTGTAGCATCCCTGTGTGATCAATCCTCTTCTTTTGGGTTCGTGACAGAGACTGGCTACAATTCCACAAAGCAGAGCTCAGTTCTAGCCTGCCCCCTCCCTCCATTTTTCTTTTAGCGTTGGCCACTTAGGCCACCCGATTGGCCTTCAATCCTTCAGGTCCCAACTTAGACACTGTCCTAAGTCAGGCAGCTCTCTACCCCTCATCCCGATTACAGAAGATTTGTGGATTAAGAAGCAGAAACAGACAGCAGCCATCCTTGCTCTACTGCGTGTGTTACTACTCACCTCGTCCCTCTCTCACCCTCTCTCTCTCTCTCTCTCTCTCTCTCTCTCTCTCTCTCTCTCTCTCTATCTCTCATATTCAATGAGTCTCTCGCTCTCTCTTTTATTCTCCCTTTTGATGCTTCCCAGTTATCCTCAATCTGTTCTGTCAAAGAGAGCTTTTATAACTATACAAAATTAGCTTTATGGTTGAATTACTCATCAGATAAATAATCCCACTCTATATGACAGTCGAGACTTTGTTTTCCCACGCAAAGTACGTCGAAGGGGCAAAAAAACTGAAGCCTGCTGTTACTGTAAGCCAGGGGCCCTGGTGAGTTATTATTCCCAAGACAGGTGTGACACAGGCAGACAAACAGAAGCAAACCCAACACACACAAACACACACAAACATGACACACATCCACACAAACTCACAAAGCACAATTAAATCCCTTGTGATCTCGATCTAAAAAAAAACAAGCACATTGGGGTTTGAGAATCAGGAATCTTCTCAGTTTACATTCAACTAACTGCTTCGCTGAGCTCTCTGCTGGCCCGATGAAAGAGCATAATCTGCGCCCTTCTGGATAGCTGGAGAATTGCACCATCCAAAGTCATAGTACACTTCTGCATCTCAAGTCCGTTCTTCTGGGTGTTTACAGAGTTCATGTCTTAGAGAAAATACCAACCAACTAAAATAGCACAGGGCCTTTCAAAAGAGGACTAAGCACATTAGCCATGTGAATGCCGTCTACCTGTGCCATCTGCGCCTTTACCTTCCACCGTGGTCCCACAGTTTCTTAGATAACAAACGCTCCTGAATTATGAAGCTTAGGCTTATTTTTAACAAGTTACTGTGGCTGGCTCCAATAAACCCCTGGAGCTTGTGAATGATGGAGGCTGAATCTCTGAGAGGAGTTGAACAACAGAGACGGGCAAGTATTGTCCGACTGCGCTGGCAGAACTCCACTATTACGATCCTGTTGAATCGTATTAAATGTCCCCGGCCAACTGAAGACTTCCAGTAGCTTACCAAAAGCTTGCCATGACACTGTAGGTTACTGTTAGTTCCCTCATGAAGTCATGAAAACAATCTGTTAAATTTAACTGACTAAGCAGCTCATTGCCAAAAATAAAATAGATAGATAGAGGATAGAGTGAAAGACAGAACAAGGCAGGAATAGAAAAGACCTTCTTGAGTTCTTCACTTGCTTGAGTTGGGGAGGCAGCACAGGAAGAGAAGCAAGCACATGCTCAGATATTTACAGAGTAGAAATGAGTTATGGCCTACTGCTTGTTGGGCCAAGAAGCAGCAGCGTGCTCGGAAGGAAGCTAAAGGGAGGAAAGGGAAGCGGGCCTACTCTGGGGAAGGAGGAGCAGGAGGAGGTGGAACAGCTCAGAATACCTGGGATGGGCGCTACAGAGGGGGAGGCCAGCAGCATGCACTTTGGTCCAGGATTAACTGTTAAGCACGGGCAGCATTGTGATGATCGGATTTGCCAGCTGAGGGCAGCAGATCACTCTGGACGAGCTTAGGTTCGAAAGAGCGTGGTATCATTTCAATAAAGGTAACATTGGGCAATCTACTTGTCTTATGATGGACAATACTTAAATTCTAAGTGTATATGTAGACAAATTATCTTACAGTTATCCATACTCCCAGACCATGGCATTCAATCTCCATTACAAAATTGTATGTCTATGACCAAATTCAATTAAGAATCCTTCGGCTTGGAATTGTCTGAGATTTGCTTGTTTTGAGAATCGCAGCTCAACTTCCTCTTTCTTAATAAAGCCATGGCAATCAGGGTTTTGTACAGCTGAGCCCAGCGGTAGAGGGGCGTAAGAGAAGGGAATCTAAGTTTAGCTACAGAGCTGGTTCTAAAGACAGCCATGTGCTCGGTCTAATATTAGACGCTTGGCAGTTAATCAAAGGACCTGTCTTAGCAACGCTTGGCTCAAGCTCGGAGAAGCTCAGCTAGATGTTTTTTTTCAGCTATATGGCTGACTGGCTGACTCACTCACTCACTCCCTCATTTCCACTTGCTTCTAACTCAGCCTCTTTTACAGAGAAGTGGACAAGTCAGCCTCCATCAGGTGAGGTAGACCAAGCAGGCCAAGGAGAGTTTCACTAAAATGTAGGCAATCCAAGTTGCATTTTAAGATCTTTATATGAGTTTGTAAGCTCTGACTCGAGGCCAGGGAAGCGAGGAAAAAGCTATGGTGAGCGATAACTTTCCAGAGTAGGAGAATAATAATCTATGCTGGCGACGGGTGTGTAAATAACACACGCAAACAGGGAACACACCTATTTACAAAGAACACATTCATGTAGTACTCATAAACACACGTGCACCAGCAATGTGCAGTGTTTTGCCTGAGCTAAATTCAGCTGTACATGCAACCCAACTGACCCCGCCCTCTTCCCACAGTGGACCTTTTCTTTGCCTCACAACAATGGCTGTTGTTTTTTTGTTTTTTTTTGCCTGCGGTGCATCTTATCACTGACCAGATCTGGGGTCGACTACTACTTCCTTGCACAGCCTGTGTAATCTGCGATCGTCTATTCTAAGTGGAGGAGTCGTGCTCTCTGGGCTGTGTGTACTCATGCCTTATTTGGGGCTGCCCCACTCTCACTGCTGCTGGAGAAGGGTATAGATAAAGAGACAAGGGGAGGGGGTGGCCGAACAGTCTAGAAGAACCAAAATGAATGAAGAAGTAAAAAAGAAGGGATAGCTCCTAACACAGAAGGTGTGGCCGAAGGGGAGAAGATGAGAGAAGCGAGAAGGGTGGGCTTAGTAAGGGGAGATTTAGGGAGGTGGGTGGTTATTATGGAGAGCCAATGAGGAGCATAAGAGGTGGATGTTTAGGAGTGTGAGATGGTCAGTCCTCACGCAACACACTCTCCAGATTGAGGAAAGGAAAACAGACAGGAGAAAAGAGAATGCTGCAGGGTGATATCTCAGTGTGGGTTTGACAGCGGCCTCCCCCAGCAGAGTAGACTAGAGTCAATAAACAGACTTAATTGCGTGTGATTTGAGACAATCCTTTTCCATTTACTTTTATTGGAAAGACAAGGTGGACCTTTTGACCGGAGCAGGCCTGAGTTGGGCCATTCCACCTGTGTTCTTCTTAAGGGGGGAGGAGAGGGGGACAGGGTCAGAGTCCCGGTCTCCAGCCAGACATTTCCCAGTCCAGACAAAAACAATGTTCTCCTCTTCCAGGATCAATAATTCATGTGCATGAGAGTTCCTCTGGGTCAGTCAGTACAAGGCGGGCTGCGGTGGCTCCTCAGTCAGTGTGCTTGCTGAAAAAGAGGGGGAAAAGAAGGCACGTGAGAGAGGAGGATTGTAAAAAGAAAAAAAGAGGAGGGAACCGAACCCAAAAAACAACTGAGTGGAATTCCAGGAGGAGACGGCCGTGACAACGGTAAGCCAGTGACAGAGGAACAGGAGAGGGTTTAACAGGAGCATGAAGGCTATGCAGAAGAACCAGGGACGGACGGACCAGATGCTGGGAGCCATGGCTGATATGCTCACTTCCCTGGCCATGCCCAATAAACAGTGGGTGAGTGACGCGTACTGTCTGGTTGATGCTAGTGGGGGTTATGGTTGATCACATCAGTTGTATTGTTTTACAGGGTGTCCGTTTGAACACCTCATGGTTAAAAAACAATCAGTGGGGAAGTTTGCTGCGTCATGCCAAAGTACTTATGTCACATCGGTTTCATAATGCGTTTAAGTTACTGTTGTCTAGTTTAGTCTCTTGTTACTTCATATCAAATATGTATGTCCTCTGTTTGAAACAAAAATAGTAGCAAACGCAATGCAGTAGCCTGCTGAACAGCTTATGTGAGTGCACAAATCAATAAATGGGCTAAGGCAGCACAGTATATTATAATAAATGCCCATTCGCCATACTGAAAACTTAGCTAATGTTGTGGCGTTTTAAAATGGCTTCCTGGAATCATCTGGGCATGATTGCTGCCTCCAAAAAAAACATTGGGTGTTCAAATAAACATTGTAATGTGACTTTCGTGCTTGTATTGGTTGATGTGACCTCTAACTGATTAACCGGAAAGAGTTAACATGGCTACACAAATTGAAAAAAGATAAATACATTTTGAACTCTAAAACACTGGCAATAAATGAATGACACAGCGTAGGAGGAATCACCTTCAACAAACGTTCTAACTCCAATAAGGAAACTACAACCCCCCCAGCTCAGAGGCTTTAATCATACAAGCACTTTGAGAGAGTGATAATCTTCTGATGGAGACATTTGACAGACTGAGACAAAGGTACTGCCAGTTGAAAAAAGAGCATTGGAAGAGGTAGGCTGTTCTCTCCTTAGTGCTCAGGAGAAATATGGGGAGAAATCGTGTTCCTCGGTAACAGGATGTGCAGTGTTTTGATTAATATATGTAACATAAACAGACACATGCAGGCCTTAACGCCTCACTGTAACTATAAATGATTTTCTCTTGACCTCTATCTCTTTCTTTTCCTCTAAGTCCATCTCTCTCTCTGTCTGTGGTCGGTATGACACACACCCAAAATATAAACACACAAGTGCTGGAGGTCTTGGCATAGACACCTGCCCTGTCTGCTTTTAAAATAAATCTTAGAATGTATAACACATAATTGAGTTTAAATAACAGAATTATTCAAATACATGTTAATTTGAGCATACCTGATAATTTTTGCTTACCTTAGTGTGTGTATGCTTGTTTGTCTGTTTGTTTGTGTGTGTGTGTGTGTGTGTGTGTGTGTGTGTGTGTGTGTGTGTGTGTGTAAAGATGTAAAGAGTGATTATAATTTTACACACTATAATTTGTCAATTTAAGTTCCATGTGTACTTGTTATTGAAATTTTCCAAAGAAAATCTCTTAAACACCAATACCAGCCTATAGTTTTAGTTTAAGCTAAACATAATGTTGTTTAATGATCCCATTTGTGAAATATTTCCCTTTTTTTAATTGATAAGATATATATATATATATATAGATATATATAGTGGCTGTAAAGTGATATTCAAATATGAGTTCTGAGTTTGTCACACCACAGATAAATGTGTTATTAACCACCCAGCCAAGTTGAAACAATTAAAAACATCGGAAAGTATATCAAATTTTGTTTCAAAACCGTGAAAAAATAAGCAGTAGTCTCTGCTCTGAAACGCTGGGGCGCTGAAACCACGCCCAATTGCGGTAAAGAAGGCATAGCTAGCAAACTATATAGGCTGTGATACAGTCTATGGACACGCACAGTATTGTAGTACTTATGTAGTAAGTGAGCGGGATGCATAATGCATTCTAGTCTTTATATAGTGTACTGCTAAGTATGGGCTCCAGTGCGTTATCGAGCCAGCGATTAAGGCCGCCCCAAAAATCCTGAACACAGAAATGGTGAAAAACAGTTTTAACGGTCTAACTCCACAATTCAGTACTCAATAGTTCACAGTCTTTTAAAATGTTTTCAGCAAATATTTTCTAACCAGTATAATGTGTTTCAAAAGAAATCTCTGAATTTGCTTTACATCACCTTAAAGATGCTAATATGTAGGACAACCAGTAGTTTCCACATTTGTTATTGGATAAATTATTTCCACTCCAAGAGATAGCAGCAAATTATGATTTCTCTCCGTCTCTGTCTCTCTGAAGAGGAGCGACAACTGGCCTCCATTAACCTTCATTCTGCTGCTGGGGGAAAACGGCAAACGGGATTTTGCTCGTCAACACACGATGGTCTTCCTAGGCTCATGTAAAGCACAGGATCTGTAGGGAAAAAGAGTGTGTTTGTAAAGATCCAATTACAGGGTGTAAAGATTCATAAGACGCTTCTGGCAGGGGCCGTGCAAGTAACATACCCAGGTTATGACTGCGTATACACTTGGTAATCTTATTGTGGGGCGCCCCACAATTTACAAAGGCATGTCTGTGTTCAGCTTGCAGAGGGAGGAGAAGACCCCCGAGCGAGTCAGGAGGGGACTAGAGGGTTTGGCCCAGGTCAATGGGACCCAGAAGGGCGGAGCTGGGAGCAGGGGACCGCTGCCAACTCAGAGAAGAGAGACAGAACAGGTAAGACATGTAAGCCTTTACTGAGTCACTAAAGCAAGTATGTGTCCACAAACTCAGACCGCTAATCAAAACACTGGCCTCACCAAACCACTCTGAACTCATAGACCCGGTTTAGCCTGAGCGACAAAAAAAAAAAAAAAAACTTTACTGAAAAGCTTTAGTACACAAAGGATTGGATTTCTGTTTAGCGAGAGCATGGGGCAACTCATCCACTCAATCACCATATAAGTTGATTCTTTCTTTTGCTTGAGCCTACCAGTATGGATCACATGGTTTGAAAACCTTTTTTTCCTTTTCACCTTTTAATACTAGGCCACTGTGCCTGGGCTGCTTGGGCTTGAGCTTTGCCGTGTTGGCCAAGACTGAGGTCGCAATTTGTCATATCTGATAGCAGGGGTATCGTTTGTAATGAACAGGTGAGGTATCTGATTCAAGTCCCCCAAGTCTTGAGGGTTTGCTGGTCATGAAACCCACTCTCTATCTGCGCCGTAATTACAGAAAGGAGCTAATGACGGCATTTGGAGGATGGCTTACTTAATGTACCAAAGAAGCTGATTGCAGGACTGTGTTTGTTTGTGTGTGTGTGTGAGGGAGCGTGAGTGTGCGCCCTGGAACGTATATGCGGAAGCGTGTGTGACAGGGCAACAGTTTCCAGATGGGCAGAAACAGATTCAGCTGATCCCCTTACATCCCCCTTTCCCCCTGTTCTTCCTCTGGAGTTGGCGAAAACATATTATTGGTTGCAGCTATTCTAATTTTGCGGCGCGAGGTTTGCGTGCATTGACATTTTCCCTGAGTGCGATGGAACAAAAGGGGCTTTGTAGCCGGGTCTGGTTTTGGGTTGGGAGAGAAGGGGGTCGGGTGGGGGGTAGTTTTGCAGTGTGTACCATGTGGTTGGACCGCTAACTGCAACTGAGCACAGAACATGGCGTTTGGAGGGAGACAGAGGAAGCTGTCAGCGATGTTAATCCCTAATGGTTCTACTTAGACAGATTGTGCTGCTGAAGTTAATGCACCCAAATATTATCGTAGCTCATGGCTCATGGCTGGGGAGGGCTTTAAACGTCAGAATGCATCATTCATGACCTCGTTGGGGAAGAAGGGACAGCGGTCAGTGTGTTTCATTCTTGAAAATAAAATTGCTATTCGGTTGTTGTGACACTAGACATTAGAGGTGGCCTGTACTACACTATGGGCGGTATTGATTTTGCCTTTCTTGCTGGCTGCAATACGTAATTGTTGTTTGGGTCCAGTGTGGGCAAGCCCACACAGGGCCTGTATGGGTTTTGTGTGAGTTTGCTCCAACCTGCGATGCCCTCACTAACTCCACAGTGGGACCGGTGCAATACTTACTTGAACAGTCTCCACTTGGATTAAATCTACTGCAACTTTGTCATTCCGTTGCTCCTTTCTAAAAGTGCATGCAGTATTTTTCAACAATTATACGTTAAAGAGGTTATTCCACACGTTCAAGCATGCGGTGGTTTGGTGGTGATTCCGTTTCCCCCCCGACCACGGCAGGACCTGCTCCCAGCTCTTGCTGTGTCTATAGAGGAAGAGGAGAGGAGCCGCTTCATCTTTGAGCTGGGCCTTAAGCCCATCTGGCACAGATTAGAAACAAGAGGCCTTTAGCGGCTTCATGGGAATCCCAAGATGGTGCCAGCCTCCACTAAATCATATGCAGCCACGGCTTTCAGTTCATTTCATCTCATCTTTCTTTCCACCACTACTCTCCCTCACTTTTTTTTTTGCACCGCATGTATCTTCTCGCATGACATTTTCATTTCCTTTTAAAATGTTGGTTCTATCCTTTCCTTTCCCTTCCTTCGTTCAACCCCTATTCCCTGCTTTTTTGTTCTCTTTCCCCAACCATGGCCTCTCACACCAGACCAGAGCTGTTGGTCACACGTTTGGTCCAGATCTCGGCGGGGTTTACCTCTTAAACCCTACGCCCCCCCACCAAGCCTGGCTCCTTGCCAGGCAGAGTGTGTCCACGGCCCCTGTTTCATAACACGCTGGCCAGTGATGGATGACCACGTGTGTCCACACACTTTCTCAGTTTATGATGTTGTCTTTGTCAGGCTAAAAGGCTTAAAACCACAACAACAGGAAACTGCAATCTATTCGCAGTTTAACCACGGTAAAGTGCTCACCAGACACACGCAAACAAACCTACTGCATGTTTCCATGGAACCCCAAACGTAGTGATCTCTGTACACAGGAATTTAAAGAGTGTTCACCTTTTCAAAACAATTGCTGTAACACAAAGCCCAAGACTCTGTCTTATCTAAAATGTCCTAACAAAACCTTTATATATAAATTGTTCTTTGTGAATCAAATAAGTACACGAAGCATTTAACATCCTAGTTCTCTTTATCAGAGTTTAAACGAACAACGCTGAGTATGAACATATACTTATAGCCCCGTCCCTTCTGATTTCATGCTGCATCTTATGGTGTTATTGTATGCATTGATATGCAGAGCATATCCTCATACATGATACTGTTTTAAAACATATCATTGATGCATTTGTTCAAATTGTCAAAATTACTACTACAAATGAATACAAATATTGCATTGAGAAGTGCTGTTGTACATAAATACTGATAAATTGTGATATCATAGTATATGCAAGGAACAGTACATGGTACTGCGTTCACAGCAATACAGAAACACAGATTATCAAAACTAAAGCTTTTTTGACAGATGATTCAAACAATGACATGACATGGCAAAAAAAAAAAAACGGATTCTTGCAGCCTAAACGTTCAAATGAAAGCAAACAACTGGGTGGAGGTAAATGGAAAGCATGCCTATTTCTGTGTGATGAATAGCAATACCTCAATGAACTCGATCTATCCATGCTTTGATGGATTGTTTTTAGGGAGCACACTCATTTGTTATGCCTGGGAACAAGGCAGTGAGCACAGCTTTTTGGTGTTGACCTTGACCACGACTACTGATAGGAGTGCCCATTCTGGGAAGGGGTCCTGTCTGCTGGTTACAATCTGGGGAAATGCGCTGTCTAGGGAGTAGTCCCACTGAAACCATGCCCTCTACTGTGTGTGTGTGCGTGCGTGTGTGTGCGTCTGTGTCGTGTAGTGTGTGTGACCTTAAATGGACTGGGATCCCTCTGCAGCGGCATCCTCACAGTTGGTACTGTAGGGCCGGAGAGGTATCAAGGCGAATCCACAATACGCTGGCTTATTGCTGCATTACAACTGCTTACATACAGTGACACAATGTTTGTGTGAATAATGCACGAAGCATATGGCCTTTGGCACTGTCTCTGCTGCTGGGTGAGGGGGATCCACGCAGAGTGGCCAGCTGTTTTCCCACAGTGAGCTAGTGTGCGAGGTGGGCTAAGCTTGTCCAGGCTGCACAGGAAGGAGTGGAAGATACACCTTACAGGTCACTGCTCAAAGAACTGCCTGTTGATGTTTAAAAACCAGAGAAGGACCAACTTCTGGAAAACACAAAGGGAAGTCATGCACCTGCTGGTTTAGACAAAATGTTCTTTCTACAGGCAATTAGGTAAGCCTACAAACATGGGTGAAATACGTGTCCCTAGTATCGGATAATCATTTTCTTGCCCTTGCCGCGGGTTACTGTGTGTGCACTGCGTGACAAATATCACTTTTATCTGTTGAAGAATATAAACTACAAGCTTTTTTTGAACCATTAACCATGCTGCTGAGAGATGTGTGGCCAGCGTTTTGGGGGCATGTAGCCAACAATTAGCTAGCGCTCCCAACTTCGGGTGGCGCCTTAGTTCAGGTTTGAGCCCAGGACACATTCATCAGCCTTTGCTGCACAAGCAGCCAAGTGAAGGAGATGACGGACTAAGCCTGACTGTGTGGCTGTAAGCCTTTGTTTCACAGTCAGGCAGAGAGAGAGGACTGTGTTACTGCAGACAGTCTCCAGGTTTCCAACTCAATTCACACACACACACACACACACACACACACACACACACACACACACACACACACACACACACACACACACACACACACACACACCGGAGGAACGGAATGGAGAGGTGGCAGAGACTGCCAGGAGTGTAAGGAATCATGTTTGATTGGATGAAAAAATGTAGGTATTTATGCCTTTCTGTGTGAGCTGTGTATTAGTGTTTATGTGGGTTTGTGATTTAGTCTGTGTAAGACGGGGAGGGAGGCTGGCTTTCAGTACAAGCTACTTTAGGAAAGACAGGGGCGCCGTCCCTCCCATCCAAGTGCCGTTGAACTCCCACTACCTGAGACATTCACATCACAGCACTGAGTTGGAACGGTGATTGTCAGGGTATAATACTGGCACACACACACATATTGTCAAGCATATAAACACACACACACACACACACACATGCAGAGAGATGGAGAAGCCGTGTAGCTAGGTTTGTGGGCAGGCCGGCCGGCTCTCCAGTAAACACAGCAGCAGCAGCCCCCTGCAGATCCTGCCGACACTGCAGCTCCAAATCAAGTACAGTATATGGGCCCCATGCCAGAACCTCCCCCTGAAAAACAGTATTGCCAGTTTGCCTTAATTGGTGTTCAGCTAAGCTTGGAAAGAGAGAGGGACGAAGAGAGGAAATGGAAAGAAGGGAGAGAGAGACAGAGACAGAGAGGAGAGAGAGAGAGAGAGAGAGAGAGAGAGAGAGAGAGAGAGAGAGAGAGAGAGAGAGAGAGAGAGAGAGAGAGAGAGAGAGAGAGAGAGAGAGAGAGAGAGAGAGAGAGGATATGAAAGATAGTGGTGGGTGGGACAGAATCGACTGATATAAGAATGAGTTCCACATGTTGGCTTAAGTTGGGCAGGCAGATGAAATTAATAGATAGTAATGCTTGTAAAGGTAGGGGATATGTTTTACAGACCCCTTGCATTCCCATGAAGCCTGGCATTGGGCTATGGGAAGCACTGATTCTGATACAATAATGATATTATCATCCTGAATTCAGTGTTGTTATTAAATATAGTTTGTGAGAGGGTGTGTGAAATAGCAACAGGCCAGGGAAATAGAGACAGTAAAAGAGACGCAATATGCAACAACTGACATTCACCTGCCTAATATTTTATCACTAATACTAAATCAGGCATACACATAAAGCAGATTCATGATTCCGTTTGTAACAACCCGTCGACAACTGCAGCTTCACTGTCTCCTCTACAGCGTCAGATGAATCAGGAGTTTCCCTTCAAGTCCTGCATTTTCTTGAACACCAATAAAACACAGATTTCCATGGTGTGCCCTACCATAGGCTAAGGTAGACTGGCTACTATGTGCATGTATAGATTTTCCAACCCTGCCTCACTGCCATACTCCAAGGTGGCCGGCTGATTTCCCCACATCTGTGTTTATGCTTGGTTGTGCGTGTTTGTGTATGATTCACGTTGATGTGTGTGTACGTGTGGGAGATGAAGTGATAGAGGCAAAGAGAGGAAAAGAGAGGGAAAGAAAATGTAGAAGAGAGAGGAATAAGAGAGAAAAAGATAAATGGGTGTTAATATACGCCTCAACTAACATCCTCCTCTGTTCCTACTTTCCCGGAATCAAGCAGGGGAAGTTCATTTTCTCGAAAAGTGAAATTCATGACTTGTGCATGTCTCTTAAGCCAAAAACAACGTTAAATTGTCAAGAGGTTGCATTCGCTATCGAGACAGCTTATTGGCCCAAACGGAAGATGCATCGTTATGTATACTATAGTTCCCAGTAACAGCAATAGAATGGAACACAGTTTAAAGACTAATTACAGTTTTTCAAAATTGAAAACGGCGGGCCTGTAACAATTCAGTGTATCTGGAAGTTTGGATATTTTATTCATCTGCAATTTCTATCATATCGATTTGCCTTGAACAAACGAAATAATCCGAATTAATGCGCTACCCTCAGAAACATTTAATTGCACAAATACAACAGGACTACAGCTGAAAGACGTCTGTTTAAATGCCATCTGAAACAGGAAGGAAACGATGCTTGAAATGCTTTGATCAGTGGCGCTGACAGAGCCAGGACCAGGAGACACAGCGGTTCCAACCAACTTCAGGGACAAACACCCTCTACTGGGCAGCCTAAAGAAGTGCAATAAGATTGTTATTCGCTGGAGTGTTTTAACTAGTAACCTATCAGCAAATAGCAAGGACAAAAATGTATTTTAATTTTAGAGAGCACAATGAGCAGAGCAAGTGCATATAAACAGTTCACCAATCAACCAGCTCCTCCTGTCGTCAATATAATGTGGCCTTGCAATGACAGTTGCAACAAGCAGGGCTTGTTGTTGCTTGCTCATTCCTGTGGCTTTCACGCATATTTTTGACCCTAGTTATGATTTTTTTAAATGAGGAATGATGCTCAGATATTACAGCATGTTATATTGTTATATTGGCATGCAAACTGATTGGCCTGTTTATCCTGACTGTGGGTGACAGTGAAAACTAGGCTAATTACTCTGCTTATGATATTAGCCATTTTACATCCTCTGTTCTGCACTGAAAGCTGTTGTTCTTTGGAAATATGATTCTGAGCTCAGGCAGTTCTCAGCAGCCTTGCCATATCAGCAAAGGAGAGGCTTTCACTAGTGGTGCTTAATATTCCCCTGTGTGTTATCCCCCAATCACATTCACTAAAGCATCCATTATCGAAGAGTACGAGAGGGAGCGAGAAAGAGTGACGAAAGGGAGCGTTTTTGTGCGCTTGTAAGTGTGTGCAATGGTGGGTCTGTGTTACCCCAGAGCCTACAAATAGTGTACTCTGGTGACAATTGTTAGGGGAGTTAACCTTTTTTCATGGGATTTCTGAGCGAGTGTGTGTTTCTATGCGACGAAGCTTGACAAGTACTCTATGTGAGGAATGCATTTTTTTCTCTGTAGCTCTCCCTGACAGTACGAACATCGGACTGTAGTAGCCCTTCCATCATTGAAGACAAATAATTCTGGCCATTATGGATATTACAGAAACCCCAACAGAGAGCCGTGCCAGCACTGGGTATGAGTTGTGGGTTCTATGTGCGCTCAAGAATGAGAGGGCATGTGCGTGCATTGCGGTGCGACAGTTGGTACCCAGGCTTCTTCTGTTTCCTGCCGTGCCCTCGGAGAGCAACTTGAGTGGATGGCGGGATGACGCACCCCTCTTTGTTGCCAAAAGAAATTCACAGACTATGATGTTTTGCCGGGGCCAAGGGCTTGGTGCCCATTGTTGAAGAGGGATGAGCTCAGACCAAGGTGAGTCACACGAGGCTCCACGTTCCAGAGGGAGGTGGGGGGCTGGCCGTACCTGCTGGCTGGATCAACAGGTGGTGCCAGAGGACATCCCTGGCCCAGATCTTTGGGCCCTGGCCAGGCAGGACAGGTCATTGAAGCGCATCATCATCATTAAACTTGTGCTCGTCTGTTTTCCATGCAGTCGCTCGCCGCCGGTTCTGTGCACAGCCACATTGCTCTGTGTTATCGTTAGGGTATCTGCAAAGGCAGATAATGTGTGTGAACACAGAGCAGGTTGCATTGCAACAATTATCCATACAGCACCAACTGAGTTAGGTTTCTTTAATATTAATCAGACCCCTAATGAGTGATGAACAATACAGCAGTAACAGCAATGGAAATGATTGAACCTATTCATAAAGGATATGAAACCCAGATGTGTTTGTGTGCGGGTCGTGAACGCTTACACGGGGCAGAATAACATTTCTCTTGTACTGCCATGCTGCCACAGGGGACACATTCTTCCAGTGGGGGATGCACTCTCGGCCCAGACACTGGTGACCAGGCACAAATGCCCATGTGTGCACGTTGGAATTATCTGCACGCCCTCTCTGACTGTCTTGCAAACATACTGTGCGTTTGTGTTCTTGAGATTAATGCCAGCAATGGATTCAGTAAGACAGTGCATTTGTTCTGCATAGGTTAACCTTGTGTTAAGTGGAAGTTAGGTTGAATTTTCTGGTCTGGTCTGAGCTCCAAAGGTGATTTGGTTTGGCTCTCCCTATGTTTATGTTGAAATGTCAGATTGAACATACACATACACTCACACACACACACACACACACACACACACACACACACACACACACACACACACACACACACACACACCAAGAATGCCAACATTGTGAAATTGGAGCCCGCTCAGCTTCATGGAAAAAAAGTGTCTCCCTGTTGGCCACTCTATCATAAAAAAAAACTACAAAAGTCAATATGAAGCTGCCCTAGCTAAAGGGAGAAGCTCACTGCGGTCTTGTATTGCAACACCCAGGACTTTGTAGCCTTACTGGAGAAGACAGCCTCATCTCAACACAGCCATTTGCTCTAAATAGAATTATGCATCACTATTCGCTCACAGTTTTGATTCCCCTGGCTTTGAGATGACACCGCAGCAAGGCATTTCAGTGGGCTTAGGTGTAGGGTTTCCGAGAGACCTTGTAAGCGTTAGACGTGCCAAAGGGAGACGCAACCATGTAGAAAATAGGATAAGAAAATGAGACAAGCTGCTGCGACAGACAGAGAAGAAAACTAAGAGGAAGGGAAAGAGAGGAGAGGGAAAAACAGCTGAGAGGAGAGAGAAGAGAAACAGAGGAGACAGACGGACAGGAAGAGAGAAAATAAGGGGAGTGGGAACCTTACCCTGGAATAGCCAGCAACTAGAGCTGCAGACTCCACCCCTCTCTCCCCCTCCCCTCACTCCTTCACTCCCTCTCTTTCTAGCTCCCTCTCTCTCACGGAGGCTGTCTCCCTAGTCAGGCATTTGACCAGGCAACAGAGACGAGAGCTCGGCAACTAAAAATAAACAGATATTGACAGAGAAAGAGAGACAGGGAGGAGAAGTATCCTCTTCTGACAACCGTGGTCAATTTTTCCCCCCCGTTTCCCACAAGATGAGAACCTGACAGTGGATATATTGGCTGCTTGAGAACATATGGACTCCTCCTTTAGTTGGACTGAGCATGGACTTTAGTTTTCTTTCATCGACAACGGGAGGAGGCTCCACCGACATCTCTCGGGGATTAACGTTGTGAGGAGCCCGTGTGTGTGTGTGTGAGTGTGTTTCGGGCCATGCCCAGCCCCACCAGCCGTCCTGCCATCCAGTGGGGTACAGCATGAAGGGGGGCCACCACCATCACCGGGGCTGCGCCTGCCAACACTTGTTCCGTAAAGTGCTGGTGAAGTGTGGCTGCTGTTATGCCCGTGTCAGAGGTCAGTGTCACACTTACACACAGGCACACACACAGGCGCGCACACACACACACACACACACACACACACACACACACACACACACACACACACACACACACACACACACACACTCACTCATGCATACGTACCACAGCCAGGCATGCACAAAGAAACGCTCACACTAATAAATGTGCACATAAACGGAAATGCCAACACACAAACACTTGTTTGTTTGTTTTTGTTTGTGTTCAGTTGCACAGCAACCGTGCGTATTTCAGTATCTTTGAGTTTGTCTTTGTTGGGATTACTGTAAGGTCTGTGTGGGTTAAACATACATCAGCTCTCACTGGCAGTGCCTCCCTCCCATCGTTAAGCTTAGCTGCCTGTTCACCATTCAGCCGCCTGTCTCCTCCACACTGGTTTAGATGTCCACCCACTTCTTTCTTATCTCCCACTCCATTCCTGGGAGTGTGCACCAATGGTTAAAGTGTGGAAAGCCTGGCTCCTGCTGGAGAACCAGATCTCTCGCTCAGCTTCTCTCTCTCTCTCACACCCTCTCTCTCTTCCTTACTCTTTTTCTCTTCTGTCTGTCTCTCTTTCTCCCTCTGGGCCCCTCTCTCGCTCTCTCACACACGCACACACACACACACACACACACACACACACACACACACACACACACACACACACACACACACACACACACACACACACACACACACACTGATAGTGACAAAAACAGAGCTTAGAGAAGCAATAACACAGGAACTGTGTGTTTTCTGTGTGTGTGTGTAAATGGAAGAGAAAAAGAACAGAGACCACGTGTGAACTCTACTGCGTTTGTTTTCCCTTCAATCAGTATCAGCGGATATTGTCATTAAAAAGCCTTTAGTCTGACAAGGCTGGCTCTTGCAGATTGTGACTTTATGGTTCTTCCCCCAGGGGGTCTTCATTTGTGATATTATTAGCTATCGTTGAGTCTCACCACAATATAGAATAAAATGGGTGTTTTTCCTTTCAGTTTATGTAATGTGTGTGTGGTAATTGAAGAGGATCCCCAAAAATATACATAGCGTACAATTGGTCAGACACAAATTATATTGTCGAATGTCCTCTTTGAAAATAAGGTCAAACATTTTAACAGCATCCCTAGAAATGGTAGTATTATACCTTACCATATAACCCATCTGCGAGTTTGGGTGTGTAAGTGTATGTGTGTGTGTGTGTGTGTTTCTGTATGTATCTAATTGCATGTGTGTGTGTGTGTGTGCGTGTGTGTGTGTGTGTGTGTGTTCAGAGGTACAGAATTTGCAGCACGTGGATGGGTGAAACACTAGGGGACTGAGCCACTGAAACATTCCTCTGCCCAAAACTCAGACAGGAACAAAACAGCAGTAATCCCTAGCTCTCTCTCTCTCGCTCTCCTGTTCGATGTAATGAAGTGCAGCAGGAAAAGCACAAGTCCTTTTGAAAGTGAGGTTGAGTAAAAACAGCGGGTGGGATGATATGTAACAACAACGGAGCTCAAACACATGAAACTCTACCCACTTGTTTAAAATGTTTACACGACCAAGTGCATACTTCTCTGACATTTCCCAGAGAGACCGCTTGTGGATGAAACAGTTCACCCCCACAATTCATTGTGTGTTTCCATTAACATACACAAGTTTGCGTTTGACTGCAGTTTTCAAAATAATCAATTATCCTGTTTTCTCAGTTATAGAAAAGAAGAGGCGCCGTTTTTGCTTGACAATCATGGCACACTACTATACCCACACATACATACCTTGCCCATACTATTCAGGAGATGGACATTGCAGTGGCTTGGAGGCCACAGTAAAACAACAGGGCTGTGGCAGTCAGAATAACAGCTTTGCAGTGCGTTGCCAGGCTGCAGCTTACACATATTTCCTTGGACTATCCATAACACTACCAGAGTGTAAATCAAAGGGATATGGATCCCAGGTTAACGACTGAGGCACAGCCCTCTTAGGGGGCTTGTGAGCTGGACTTTCTTGTTATTGGTAGACATTCTCGGAAGTCCACCGAAATAGCTCAGATGCCTTTAGCTCGTTCTATTACATAATGGATAGTTATCGTGATACTATCTAGCTATCCTAAAAAAATAACGCAACAGTCAAACTACTGTTCATCCGAAGATTTAATTGGAGAAATGATTTGAACATGAACACATGTGGAGGCAATCAAATATTTTAAAAGCACAGCTTCTGAAAAAGAAAACCGTGTACTGTTGGCCTTTTCTTTTAAAGTAAATTAAAGACTCTCTTAACCAGCAATTGGAGATGTTTTAAAGTTTCTCGAAGAAGGAGGAAAGCCCTTGATCCCCTTTTACGACCCAAGCCTGATGAGAGGCAGCAGAAACCCTGCAGAGAGGCAGAGTTTGTGAGTCGTCTTTCAGAAGGTAGAAATGAACTATTAATGGGAGGTTATCGTCAAGCGAGAGCAGGAGTGCGTTCAAGTACATTTCTCTGTTGCTGAGCCTGACTGAGTTCCCCATAGGATGCTGCCAGTCATATCGCTGCATCTATAGTGGGTGAGTTAGTGAGCTGAACTAGTCTCTTTCCCATAAAGTATTCTGCAAGGGACCTACGCTTAGACCTATTATTAGGATTCAAGACGGCGACCTGGACCTCTTAGTATTTCTCCATCTTGCACATCATGAATCGAAAGAGACTCCTTTGCCACCAGCTCCCACCCTGTCAACGTGAGTTCAGACGGCCACCAGCGTCTCCCGCTGCGTGTGTTGTGATGTTGACAGGAGACACAGGAGAAGATGGGGGATGTGAACTCGGCGGTCACACTCAGCCGCATCTGTCAGGAGGCTCCCCGCTCCTCTGGGGCGCTCTGGCGCGAGCAGCTAGCTCGGCGCTCCGACCGAAACGGCGGGAGGACGGCGGGGCGGTCATGCCCGGACGTCCTAGTCCCAGGCCATGGCTCCGTTTAATTGAATGGGATTTGGCCGCACCAGTTGACCAACACTGACGCGTCACGCCGCCCGGTGTCGATGTCACGAGGGCCAAAGTTCGACCTGCGGTTGTTCTGGCGGAGGACATGTAGGCCTACCGGCATGTCGTCGCGACACATTCAAATGTGTGACCCCCTGGCTACAGCTGATGCCGCGTTCAGTGCGAGTACGTGACGCTGCCCTTGTAGGCGTCATAGGGCTGGATGGCGTATTTTTTTTGTGTGCCTGGGTTGGTGTTGTGGTTAGTATGCTCCGACAGGCAGAGGGTCAGAGGAGATGGCCAGCTTCTCTCCCTCTCCGGTTGCTGCTCTCATTAGAGGCGCGGACCGCATTGCGCTAAAAAAGAACGGCCATCACCAGGCCGTGGCAGTCAGGACATCACAGACACGGCTTAATCAATGTTTAACGACGTGTGAACGAGAGGAGCGAGAACCCTTCAGGGCTTGACGACGTGGAAATGTGCAGTGGTTTGTGTGTGCGTCCTCCTTGTAATGGGTCGCAATGTGTTTGTGTTGTCAGACTAAGAATGGTTTGAAAGCACATACAACCAAGAAAGCTATTTGAAATAAATAACTTTTAATGGCAGGAATAAACAGAAGCCCAGCACCGCCAGGGGATCAGTGATTGGTGCGGCAAAGTGGAGGAGAAAACAACTGATGGCAAGAGAGAAATACCTGGATTGTGATCATGATCATATTTCCCGTCAGTGTGGGATTTGTTTTCAATTTTGCGCAACGCCTTTAAATGACCGTTTTCACTGCCGCCTGAAGATACAAATTGGGCATCAAACACCATAGACACCCGAAACAAACACAAATAAGGCATGACAGGAAAGACCTTATTGTCAAACGTTGTCTGGAAGTTTGATTGACGGCTGACTTGATGCCTGAAATGCCCCTGTTGTCAGAATCCTGAAAGAACATCAAAACTGCAGGGGTGTTTTCCTGTCTATCCCCCTCTCTGTGACCCTCGTGCGCTATCTCCCGAGATACCAGCCAGTTCTTCCCCGGACTCTGTGGATGCGTCTATCTACCGTACAGCTGCAGCTCTTCCACCTCTCTGTTTAGGATATATTACTGGATATGAAGGGGAAAAAAAGAATGCCTTTTAACCGCCTCCTCGTATCATGGTGAATAATAGCATGAACCGCTTCAGCTCTAAGTCCTTCCATCTGTTGCTATATTGCCTTTTTTCCCGATGGCAAAGCCTCCTACACACTTGCTGGTGTTTGGGCAGCCCCCTTGGGTTACCTAACACAAAAATAAAAAATAAATGCTCGCTGCCAACAAAACAGTGCGAAGGAAAGAAAAAGATGAGGAGGAGGAAAGATCATAGTGGGACACAGTAGCTCTGACAGATTCCCTGTGACAGGCAATAGGGAGAAGCATACAGAGAATTTCAAAACTCACACCGCTAGCAAGATTATGGACTCCCTCGCCATGCAAATGGCTGATTGGCTATGGTTGATACGCTGATAAGAGACCTCTTTGGCTCTGAACAAATACAAACGCACGCACACACACGCACACACACACACACACACACACACACACACACACACACACACACACACACACACACACACACTTACTGTCATATGCAAACACACACTTGGTCTAAGGTTTCAGCTATGCCTGTTTCCAAAGAATTACGTCTCTATGTCCCTACCCTTCACCACCCCCCAGTAATGCAGACAGGCAGGTAGGCAGGCAGCTGAGGCTGTGCCTGCGAGGCTTTGGCAAAGCACAATTAGACAGCAACGGCACAACAGAAAGCGCTCCCCTTAGAGACCTCTGCATTAGCACACATGCACTTTCCTCTTCATCCCGTGCTCTCTTGTTCTCTTTTTCGACCATTATCTCTATCTTCTCTGCTCCGTTTGCAGAAGCCTTGAAGCTCCAAGAATCCGGAGGCACTAGCCTTGATCTGTGCTTCCATGTCAATGCCTGTATGCTTGTGGACAATTACCTTGAACATGCATGCAGCTTGTTGGCGCGGGGGAGCCCTTCAGCAATGCCCCATAAAAGTAGAAACACACACACACACACACACACACGCACAAACTCCGACACACACCCCTACAGCAGTAACAATACAATACACAGACGGACTAAGAAAAATAGCGAGACACACCGCAAACCACTGAACAATAATTGGAGCAACGATAATCTCCTCACACTCCGGAGCGTTTCCATCTGTTTTAAATAAGACTCACACACTCACGCGTGTGCGCGCGCACGCGGGCACACACACACACACACACGCGCGCATGCTCTATCTTCACAGTTGTCCTCTCTTGAGGACGGCTTTGCCCAAGGAGCGTACTCCACCCATCACCCCTCCACAGACTCAGCAGCCTTATGCATCTGCACCATTCACACACTGGACACCCAGCCAGGGTCCCAACACAGTCCCAACGGGTTCAGACAATAGCCTTGGGGTTCTTGTCCGGGAGCCTTCCTTTGTGATCAGCTTATAAGGCCTCATTCCACTGGACGTGGTGGAAAAAGCACCCAAAAATAGCGGAAATTGAAAGTATGCAGGGCTACGTTGAGCTGTCCTGTGTTCAGTGTCGGAGGTTATTTTTAACCTCCCTAGGACCCCCACGCCACCGCCCCCATCCTCTCCTCAGGGCCTCCCGTTGACTCAGTTCCCCTCCCAACTCCTCTCTGCTTTAAAAAAAACAACGGAAAAAAGAAACTCTTTCATGTGCCTAACTTCCGACGATGTCTCGGCCATTCTTACCCGTTCACGTGTGCACACGCGCAAACACAAGCGCATAAACACACACACACACACACGCACACACACACACACACACACACACACACACACACACAAGCACAAAGACATAAACACGCAAGAGTGGACAGGTACACAGCTCACACGACCCCAGCAGGGTGAGGAAACAGCCCCGTCTGGATTTTGGGCAGAGAGTCGTATGATTTGGCCGCGAGGAATGTGAACACCAAGTGGAGCATTAAGACCATTCCTGGAGCGTTCTCTCTCTCTGTCTCCCTCCCAGAGCACACAGCTAACAGTGTGTTACCCTTTTCCACCCCTTTTTCTTCTCCATTTCACAGGCCATTCTCATTCTCTATTGCTCTGCTAAATGTCCCCACTTCCACATACTTCCCAGGCTCCAATGCACTGTCTCCGTCACGTCCTTGCGGGGCAGTGTTTGTAAAACGTGCGGAGGAGAAGAATGAGGGAACAAATTATAAAACACAGGAGTGCATTCCATACCTTGTTTAGAAAGAATTCTCAGAGAGGGGAGAGATCCGAGGAGCCACTTACCCTGCCCTTCCACCTTAACGTTAACGCCTATTAAAGCATAGGACTGGGGTTCTCATGTTAAACTGTGGTCTGAGATCTGGCAACATATTCCTACTTAAAACAAGCAGCTGTTAGTGTACTTTTAGTACGTTCAGTTATTTGCGCTTCGAAGGGGCGTTGTGTTACACACAGTGCAAATGACAAACTGTTTTCACATTTTGTTATTTTATGGCATATTGCTGTTTAAAAACACTTCAACCTGTATTTAAATGGCATATAATTTGTCGTCGAAGAGTAAACTCTGATTTTGGTCAGTTATCTTTTCCCCAAAACGCCCTACTTATGCAGTCGTACCAAGACATTTTCCCTAACAGCAGAAAGCAGCACCAGCAGAAAACCTGCAAAAGCCTGCTGAGCTGAGCTGTGACTACTGTCACAGGAACTGTACAAGCTGTCTCTCGGTCGATTTCATCCTGAGGACTCCATACGGTGTCTTGGAAAGGTTACCAGGCATTGAACTCAATCTCCGCCAGATAAAGAGTCCCCCTCTGGCCCATCAAAAGGTATGTGCACCACGGTGACATTCCTTTAGGCCAGATTCATGGAAAAGGAAGGGACACAACCACTTGTTGTAACTGCTTTTGTAGAGATATTGTATGTTGCCACTGCCTTAACCTGCTAGCCAGATCTTATACATGTCAGATCATCAGGTGATCCACCTGTTGTGTTCCTCCTGAAACAACTACATGACTGGATCACTTGAGTTGATCCCTTACAGCCTACCACTGTTTATATTTGTTTGCACGTAGCCTCAAAGCTAAATATTGACCTACATGTACCTGAAGCTGTTTGTTTGGGATTTACCAAATTGTCTATAACGGTGTAGTGGATGTAACTGTGGATATGTGGACAGTGTTTGGGGTGTGTGTGTGTGTGTGTGTGTGTGTGTGTGTGTGTGTGTGTGTGTGTGTGTGTGTGTGTGTGTGTGTGTGAGAGAGATTGAGATAAAGAGAGAGAGAGAGAGAGAGAGAGAGAGAGAGAGAGATCTTGTCTTTTGTACTGCTGTCCCTCACTTTCCTCCTGCATTTAGTTGCTATGGCAATGACTACGGGGAGAAACAGCAACCATGGGAAGGAATGAGCATGTGTGCTGGGGAGGGGTTCTCATACTGACTGGGAAGAACAATATACACCTTCAATGGTAAAGATAATCTATGTGGTAATCCAATAGATCCCCCGCAGGAATCTACATTAATCAATAGTTAAGAAACATTAGCACATCAAACCTCTCAAAGACAAGCCCTACAGCTCACAAAACCATACATGTTGTATAGCATACCACTGTCAATTGAATTGAGCAAAACATGTATTCCCGATAAAGGTAAGACAATGGTCGACACAAATTCTGAGTTGTGATCCTTTGATTTACAGAAGTCTTCACTGTGTAAAATGTTAGGTGATCAGACAGATCCAGGCCTGGAGGAGACCCACCCCAGTAGGGATTCTATCCCAGTCTCCTGCTCTCCTCCTGGGCCCAGGACAGACACCTCCACAGCGGTCACATGCAATCGCGATCGCTTTTAATTTGCTTGTTGTTCTGACTCACTCTAGGCTTAGTGGCAGCGCTGTTTGCCCCAAAACAGAGTTGTGTTTGTGTGTGTGTGTGTGTGTGTTTATGTATTGCAGGCAAAGGGAATCTTATTCAATTTAATTCATCATTATATCATATTATATAACCTTTTTTTCCCTTTTCGCACTTGTACTTTGCATATAATATATCATTTGGTTTAGTATTTATATATTTTCATTAATTTATTCCATGCATTCATATCAACTGATGTTTCTTTATTTACTCTTAATTTTCGATAATTATTATCATCAGTACTGTTATTATTTCTATCATTATAATATATATATTTTTCAGCATGTTATCATGAAACATGATTGTATTATACATTCTTTTGGACACATGTCCAAGTAATCCCATAAGTGATGAGTCATGGTCAACACGCCTGGACACGAAAATAAATAAAATCGATTCATTCATTCACAGACACACACACACACACACACACACACACACACACACACACACACAAACTTTTTTAAGACAATGCCACTCTACTGTGGAATTTTGAAATGTTAAAACATTTTCTCCACAGGCCTCGGTTATGACAGCCATCTCTACAACACATCCCAACAGGCATTGTGTTTTACAGCTGTACCATCCAATACATTTGAAATGCTACAAAAAGCTTTATTCAAACGAACAATAGCTTTCGCATTTCAGACTTTTCCATTACATAATGCTTGTGTAACGTGTTCACACAGACCAATAACACATTCAACGTGCACGGCCACTATCACACATAGCCCATGCTCTGATTGATCCCTGTCTGCTTCTGTGAGAGAGGTAAGCAATACGACACATGATTTGTTTCATGTGTCTGTAATGTTACCTGTTCCCTTGTACCCACACATTCAATAATGATCAATCGTATCTTCTGCCTTTGGGACTCAAAGAAAAATGAAGGTTTAGCCTTGTGACATTAATGAAAAACATCCGTCAGCGAAAAAGAGAGCAAGCAGACGGGACACACACACACACACACACACACACACCTCATCTCCAGACTTGTTCATCCCATGGTGCACTGCTGTTAATAACACCGTAGAGGTTTCAAATGTCCTATGCTGTAACCCTGATCCTGTGTTTGTGTGTGTGGTGTGCGTGGTGCGTGTATGTGTGTGTGTGTGTGTGTGTGTGTGTGGGTGTGTACGTGTGTTTGTATGTGTGTGTATGTGTGTGTGTGTGTGTGTGTGCCTGGTGTGTGTTTGGCATCGAGGACGAGTGCTTCCAGCTCTAGGGTAGAGGAAATGAATGGGGATAGCGCCAGTAACAAACAACAAATCTTGGCTAACCCTTCGCTGTCCAAATGGAATGTCGGCTGGAGGTTTTCACCCCTACCAAATCCCCGCCATCGCAAGCTCATTTCACGTGGCTAGACACCCACCACGGTGGAAAGCAAATCAGCGTCGCTGGGCCGACTGCTGATGGGTCCTCCTCAGTATAATGGCTTGGCACCCATCATCACCATCATTTTGTGTTAAAAGCTGTCCTGGGATGGACGCCCCTTTGATGATGATGATGGCAATTGATGATAATTGCCTTGCCCTCCGTATGAGAGCAGCGGTAGGCTTTGGAGGTGGTGGATTGCCGGCCAACCATGGTCTGCGTATGGTGTGTTTCCTCCAGTACTCTACCACAGAGAGAGAGAGGTATGTGAGGATGAGTGTGAGCCACAGCCCTCCATTGCCAAGTGGGTGTAATGGGTCAAGAGAAGCCCTGGCTTCCTGTTGCACTCCAGACCACTAAACAGTATCTCAGTGATACAAACACAGAGCAAGAAAAACTGCGATGGAGAGTCATACACACGCCTCTTAAAAAGGCCATTCACTGTGTGTGAGTGTGTGTGTGTGTGTGCGCGCGCGCGTCTTGTTTGCCCGCTTGATTATTGTTTACAAGAAAATATTTCTCTAACGTGACGTATGCGTTATTGCATGGCTAGTGGCAGCCAACCTCTCCAAAAGTGAGCTATAGCATCCGAAACCTCTCCAAAAGTGAGCTATAGCATCCGAAACCTCTCCAAAAGTGAGCTATAGCATCCGAAACCTCTCCCCCTTCCGATGCTCTCTCTCTCCGCACGATTCAGCGTCTCTCCGCCAAGTGCGATTGCATCAGCTCCACCCCTAGCAGTCCCTCAAACCAGCACTCAAACGTTTGTTTACTGCTTTTAGTGAATCGCCAGCCCATCCTCCTGTACCCCCAACGTGCCATCTCTGTCTCTTTCACGCTCTCTTTCGCTCTCTAGCTAGCATCCCATTCGGAGGTATGGGTGCCAGCCCGTTCAGGACAAATCAGAGTTGGCTCCTGTCCTCTGTCTTCGAACTGCCATCTCAGCAATTCATGGAATGTGCATCAGAAAGAGATTATGATGAAAATGAAAAAATGGTCTTCCTCCTCTTTCAGCCTGTATTTGTGTACCTCAAGAAGGATTGAGTTTGTGTGTGTGTGTGTGTGTGTGTGTGTGTGTGTGTGTGGTTAGTGCTGGTCTCAGCAGCTTTAGGCCGCCGCAGTACGAGGGCAGGGCTACCGAGGTGACAGAGGGGCACACCGCAGCGAAGAGGACAGGAGAAGAGGGCTTGGAGAAGGAGGCAGGGGAGTACAGCCCCGTAAGGCTCTGGCTGCACCGTCAGTCGAGGTGCGGTGCAGAGGTGGAGGTGGTTCAACAGAGAGGGCAGAGAGAAGGGGAAGAAGGGAGGGCAGGGGGGGGGGGGGGCAGCCAAGTGTCAGGACTCATTAACCAAAAGAGGCACCAGAAGAAAACACACACACACACACACACACACACACACACACACACACACCAGGGCCAACAGCGTAAACATCACCAAACCGACCAAAATAAACCTGAGCAATCAGTGACTGCGTTGCTGGTCTGGGGCCAGCCATAAACCTGGGGCCTCCAGAGGGTTTTGTGGGGGAAGGTTGTCTGAGGACAGCGGCGTCCTGGTGTTACCGATTTAACATGGCGCCCCTAAAAGCACCGGGCAGGGCATGCAGCCCTACAGCCGCTGTGTGCTTCAGGCACTGTGTGCGTCCGATATTGTCTGCTCATGTCTGTTTGCTGACAGCAGCCCTGATGAGTACTGTGTCCCATTCCATACTGAGTGGGTGAAACGTTATGTAGAAAGAGAGCATTAGTATAGGAAAGAGAGAGAGAGACCGTTGGGGGGGGGGCTGTAGCGTTCAAAAGAAATACACATGGCAGCCGAGACAGCGAGACAGGGAATGATGGACGGAGACAACAGAGGGAACAGAAAGACAACGTGATGACGGAGACGGGAGGCTGGCCTTCTGTGTGCAGGGAGTGCTGAGTGGCTAGCGATGACGGAGGCTGGCCTTCTGTGTGCAGGGAGTGCCGAGTGGCTAGCGATGACGGAGGCTGGCCTTCTGTGTGCAGGGAGTGCTGAGTGGCTAGCGATGACGGAGGCTGGCCTTCTGTGTGCAGGGAGTGCCGAGTGGCTAGCGATGACGGAGGCTGGCGACTGCGTGTTGATTCCCACTCTCATACCCTCCCCCCCTGAGGATGTGTGATCTTGCGATCTCCAAGGTGATGGCAGTGATTGACAGCTGCGAGAGCCTCTCAGAGCCTCTCCTGCCCAGCTGGGAGGATGACAGGGCAGCGGGCGCCATGGTGATCAGCGGGTTGCCTTGGCTCCGCTCCCCTCTGCTCTGATGCGTGTTTCCTGTGACAGGCAGACAAGAGGTGCTGATTGCACGGGCACAGCAGAGAGCCAGTCTGCCACTGCCCGCCTGCCCTGGCAATGAGGGTGTGGGTGTGGGTGTGCGTGTTTGTCAGCGCATGTGAAAGTTGATGTGTGGCTGTGATATCTCATTGTCAGTGTGTGTGTGTGTGTGTGTGTGTGTGTGTGTGTGTGTGTGTGTGTGTGTGTGTGTGTGTGTGTGTGTGTGTGTGTGAGTGTTTGTGTGTGTGTTTGTTTGTGTGTGTTAAGGCCAGGCCCATGTTGCCTAAAGAGAATTTGGGTCCCAGGGGGCCGTGGCAGAAAGCACTGCGCCAGAGTGGAATGGCTGTGAACAAGTCTGCCCCATTACAGCCAACGCTTTTAGCCAGATCTGCTGGCTCAGCGGCACTCACTTATCCACTGATCAATATGGGCAAACTGGACGCAACTTCCTCAGGGCTCACACTCAGGGCCTGCATCATCCACCCCACTGCCTGGGACACAGGAGAACCAGCTGTTGAGCCCGGAGAGATTTGTCCTTTTCCTGATTTGTCCAAGGACAGACATCGCTGTACATCTGCTGCCAGGAGGGTCAACTCAGACAACATGTTTTTCCAGAAGGAACTGGACCACAAAAATTGCGACTCCAACTGTCAAAGAACGTATCGCCCTTCTCTGCCATCTCGAGGAGCAGCAGACAGGTCTTACAGGTCTCACAGGGCCACTTGTGAGACCACGCTTTTTCTTCTGTTCTACACTCAACTATCCACACAAACAACATGGCATTTTTCTTCTGTGTGTATGCTCATTAGGTTTTGAAATCTTCTTCCTTCCACCCACCAGTCAGACTGTCAGACAGGCTGAGTGGGCGTCTGGTGAAAGCCCAGCCATTCTGATCCTCACCACCAGAATACCAACAGCCCATTCTGCTTAATGTGTCCAGTCTCCACTGTTAATTATCACAACTGCAAAAACAATGTCTGACCTTCATTAGCGTAATCACTCACGTTAATCTGCTTTTGAAAACCCCAGCAGGGAAATGATATGCACAGTAGGCAGGTCATACAGTTGGAGGAGAGAGAGAGCGAGAGTGAGAGAGAGAGAGAGAGAGAGAGAGCTCTGGATGGGGCATCGGAGTACGAAGTGTGTGCTCGTGAAGGTTTGGTGTGTGTTCTTGGAACGCCATGCTTTGTGTCTGAAGCTGGTGTCACGTTACACTGTGTTGCACAAGTTCTCGCCCCTGTTGTCGGAGCCTATTTATCTTCTATCGCTGAGGTTGCACACCCATAGACAAGGGCAATATATAGAGCTGGGCAAGGTCAAAGGGGAAACTGGTGGGACGAGTGGTGGGGAGACTGCGGCAGCAAGTTGCTATGGTGACGGATGCAGACGCGGCAATCCGGTTGAAATCCCGGTAATGACATGCGTTTGCAAATAGCCTATCTGACAGACTCTCGGCCCAATGCCGTCACCGAGTCCCCATTCCTTCAGCGTCACTCTCACACGGTATCAAACTTTCGGACGCCCCAGAACTCAAGTGGGTTGGAAATTCTTCCCACCTGAACCCCGAAGGGCCTAGCCATAAACAGGCCTTGCTGTGGTGCTGCTGCCTGCTGGTCTGGAGATGGTTAGGGATGGGCTTCCCAAGCTATATCCGTGCACTTAAGTACTCAACCCTGCGCCCAAATGACCCCAGCAGACATGTGAGAGCCTGGAGAGCTCATAGATATCTCAGCTGGGCTCTGGCTCAGGTCAGAGAGGAGTGTGGGTCAACAACACATCGGTCATGCTCAACGTCTTCCTGAAGGCGTTCTCTCATACGTCTCTTTCATCAGCTTTTAGATTATTATCTGTACTTGCCTTGGATGTTTCGCGGCTAACTGTAACTCACATTTACGTTTCTTTTGTGCTGTCTCCCTGTCTAGGGACACAACACAAAGTTCAAAGACTTAGGACTCTGCTATTTCCCTCTTTATGCCACTTCACGGCCTCGCCTCTCCTCTTCTCCCCTCCCCCGCCCCTTTAATGAGCTGTGATGTCTTTACACAGTGCATTCTGTAGTGAAAGAGATACTGACACATGCTATTTATAAGATACAAGGAAGAACATTCTTCATCCGAGAGGGAAAAATAAGACTTCCATAAAAACTCAACCCTAGCTTTGTTAGATTACCTCCTGAATAACAGAAACGTCTAAACACGGTTTTTCTTTTTCTTTTCCTTTTCGTCCAGCAGATGCATTCGTCAAAGGAACGTTTTTGATGGGAAAACGACGGTTAGGCATCCCGAAAAGGCTAATTTGGCTGTGGTTTTATGGTTTGGGCTTGGAAAGAGAACATTTCTGGTCAAAAAGAACACTGGGAGCCTTTGTACTTAACAGAGAAATTAAATGAGTCTGAACAGAGAGGGCTGTGAAAAAGCCCAATCACTCCCCACACAAACACTAAAGGGGATTGTGGATTTATGCTGGCTCTTTCTTTGATGTCGGAACACTCACTGAATGGGCCACACTTTGAGTTAATGTGGCTGAGCCGAGCTGAGCATTGCCTAGCTTCCAATAGCGTGATAAGATCTTTCTCTGTCAGTGTCCTTAAACGAGCACAATGGCCCGTCCCCCAAAATGAACAAACGCAGAGCCAAGCCACTGAGCCTTATCACCCTACAATAGCCCGGGTGTGTCCCTCAAATCAGAACAAACTATCCCAAAGGTTCTGTCTGGATTCTAGCTTGGGACCTTGTCGTTCATTTTGAATATCGTTGCTCTGTTTCAACAACAACGTGCAGCAGACCTGAGTTCTACCAGGGGAATTTCTCTGTCTCCAGGAGGATCAGGGGGTCATGGGCCGGGGCCAGGGGCCAGGGCCGGAAGATGGATGGGAAGTAGGGCTGAACTCACAGCCAGGGACAATGGATGAAAAGCCCCCCGCCACATACAGAGGAAGAGCAGAGACAGTTCAGAGGCTGAGGAAGGCAGAAGGAAGGGGGGGTGGAGGAGGACAAGACAGAGAAAACAAACACGCTCAAACAAAAATCTTCACCCTTTGCACGGAACCAAAGTGGACTTCCTGTTCCATGTAGAGCCCCCGCCCCCATTGCTTCTCATACCCTTGTGACGTCACTCTGAAGGACATGGTCTGTGATTGGTCATGGGGTTGTGTAGCGACCTTAGGTCACATGATGACAGGGCCGACCAGTCTAACCTGCGGCGTCTGACCTGCACCGGAGAGTCAGCCGGTCTTGTGATTTGGGCTCCGACTTAAAAACGGCGGTCCACACCAATTTGAGCCGGCCGAACAATGCTTCTCCTGTGAGCCTGCTGCTGCGGTTGCACAGCTGTGTTTGAGGATAGGACCTATTTATACCGCCGTCTTTATTATGATTTCCCTCCGCTTCTCATCCTCTGACGTGGACACATCTCCAACCCTCCCTCCCTGCCCGACTGGACTGCAAACCTCCTCCAGTCCATTGCTTTGCTAATGGCCAATGGTTATTTGCTCTAGCCCTGACTCAGTGTGTCACTGTAGACCGAACGTTGGTGACGTGTGTGGATGCGCTGGGCCGAAGACCCGTGTCGACCCCGTGCTTGTCCGAAACGGTGCCCACCACAAGTGGTCCACCTTCCACAGTTATGGAGTGTTTCTCCACTCCACCTCTGCCCTTGGCCTTTACCTCTCTTCTTTCCCTCTCTCTCCCCCCAGACTCCTATTCGGCGGCCGGCAGCGACGGCAGCATCTCCACCTCTGTGGCCTCGCTGCCCCCCCAGGCGTCGGGCAGCTCGGCCCCCAGCTCCCCGGGCTCCCGGCGCTCCGTCAGCACCCTGAAGAAGTGGCTCACCAACCCGGTGCGCAAGCTAAGCGCCGGCTCCAAGGGGGAGCGGCAGGTCCGCAAGCTGGAGGGCAAGCCGCCCCCTCTGCCCCCGCGACGACACAGCCATGACCTGGGCAGCCCCGCGGGCCCCGACAAGCCATTCACCATCCTGCCAGTCAACCACAGACCGCTGGTGAGTCGGTACCTATGAAAAAGGCCAGTTGTAAAGTGGCTGCCTAGGAGCTAGGGCTAAACGCTTACTGTAATCCTTTGATTTAAAAAAGATCCGGATATGATCGTTTGAGGTTGTCACAGTATATAAGCTAAAGCAATGTAGGAGCATCGCGTGCCATGTTTGTAAAGGGCTGAGCTGTGAGCCAGTCCACTCCTTAGTGTGCTTAATTACCGGTTTCACTTATTCAAGAGGAGTGTGTAAACTGTGCAGGCTCCAAGTCAAACAGACCTCTCAATTACTCGTATGAGCAGCTGACCTCCCCATGCACAACCAACCAGCCAACACCAACGTCTCCACCCCAGCTTATTAACGGCCGTTAGGACAGCCAAGTGGACAAAACGGTTTGCCGTGCATCAACAGAGCAGCCAGGCTAAGTGTTCTGGCAGGTGCTGCTGCTGCTGCTTATATAACAACAAACGGTGTAGAGCCTGCAGGCCCGGGCCTTCGGGACCTCCATCTATCTCTCGATCTCTCGCTTGTTTGTGCTCCAGTGACTCGCGCACTATGCCGTGCGGTGCCTAGGTGGTCTGCGTTGGTGCCGGTGCGGTGTGCTGACCGTGCGTTGCTTTTGTGCTAGGAATGGAGGGACGGCCTGGCCAGCCCCGAGGACCTGTCCCCTGAGACGCTGCGCTCGCCAAGCTTCCCGTCCGACTCGTTGATGGGCTGCGCCTCCATGGCACACACGCAGGTCAGTTCACGCTCAGGCGCGCAGGGGCGCGGCCAAAACACCCACCCACACGCGCACACACACACACACGGGCGCGTGCACACACACCCACATGAACACATAAGCTGCAGCTTTGTATGGCACTGAAGGGCTTGTACTCTGATTTCTGTGTTTCTTTTCCTTTTTATACATATACTCCTGCAGCTAGTTATTTTGTAAACCAAAGCCCTCTTTGAAGGTCCTCCATGGCCCCTAAGCCTGATTTGAATATGAACAACCTCAATGATGCTGGCTCTGCTTTGCTTAAAACCCTCACAAAGAAATACACTAATTTAACGTACACCAGACACACTCACACACACGCACACACACACACACACACACACACACACACACACACACACACACACACACACACACACACACACACACACACGCACACACACACACACACACACACACATACACACACGTAACAAAAACACATGCACAGAGTCACAAGTATAATGTAAAGTATAAGTATAAGTCCTCCTCTGAGAAATGACCCAGACAAGATGGCCCTTTCATTTAGTAAGAGAATAATCAAGTAGAAACCTTTAATTTGGTATTCATAAAAATATTTTCAATTATTATTTTATTGGTATTTGTTGTTGTCTTTCGATATCAATAGAAGAGTGGGTAGCTGATATTAAAGGTTGAGAATAGTACAGAGCGAGACAATGGAACAGGTTTCATCAAGTAAGACTGAGGCCCATAACAACAGTTTACATACATTACATCATGGAAGCACATTGGTGACCAGTACTACTTATCTTCTCTTTATCTGAGCAATAATAATTGATAACATTAACATTCATTAATGAAAATCCTAGTTGGACCAAGTGTTTATTGTTTATTGGTCAACGGATAATTCTTGGAATAATATGGAAGACGTCAAACATGTCGAGGACAGCATCCATCTGTATTTACCAAACAACTTCTCCTTGCCTTCTTTGCGAGAAATAGTTTGTTCATTATGAGGTCTGGCTCCAGAGAGGAAAAGATTTACTGTTTCTCATTCCAACAGGAAAGGAGAAAAAAAGAGGAGGAGCAGAGCTGCTATCACCCACTCTAAATCTCACTCCCTCTAACAACGTAGCGAAAGAGTAGTTCTCCTGCAGGACGAAAACAACCACCATGATCCCGGCTTTTATTGAAACTCGCGCAGCTCCTTCTTTGGCTTCTGGATAGAAAATCAAAGCGAGCCACCACAAGAGCAGAAAGACTAGGAAAAGGTGAGGGTTTGGTGGAGGCACATCTGGAAGTGATCAGGCAAGGTCAGGGAGGCCTAGCGGGGCCAGAGACGTCAGTGCAGCTAGTGCCCCCATGGAGCTCAGTGTAGACGCAACGATACCAAACAGACACAGACAGACAAACGCCCAACACACACACACACACACACACACACACACACACACACACACACACACACACACACACACACACACACACACTCTCACAGTGGCATGGAACAACAAAATGATGTACATGTTTTTCTATCTGCTAAAAATATGCTTCAGAATTTAGAGACCGTCGCAAAGAGAGAGCAGGCAAACAGTTTGAACCATGCCAGGGGACAGGGGTGCTGAGCCAATACAGGAGCCGTGAGGTCCTTAAATCACCAATCCAACAATCACGATCTGCCACAGAAAGACGGACGGAAAATAGCCTGAGAAGGCTCTATTTGATTAGGTGTGTGTTTGCGTTCGAGGTGGAGGGCACTCGTTTGACAGGGACTCAAAGACACTGAGACGGCGAGTTGATGACAGACGGTTAACTCCTCACAAGGGCGTGCCCTGCCAGGACTAAGCGAGCAGACCCGGACAAGATTGTGAGCCCTCAAAATAGACGGGACACCCGTCGGAGGGAGCGGAGATGGGGATAGTGAGTTTCCTGTTGACGGCTTAGAAAGGGATTTAGGTGTATCTGTTAAAGGGAAGCGGGTTAAACGACCATTATGCCTGTGAGGCGGAGGGCAGAAGAGGGTGTCCATGGAGTTAGCGATGCTCCCACAAGCTTTGTTTTGGTGTGGACAATGTGGCCCTTATTACGGATGGAACTGCTCAGAAACCGAGGTCAGCTCCAGGAAAGCGAGAGAGAGAGAGGTCATGTATAGGCCACACATACACAGTCCATTCGTTTGTAACTTCACACTTTAAGAAAAAGGGGAACAAAATCAGCAAAGAATCGGTAAAATTTTTATCACAGGGGTGGTATTATGAATAATTGTTGGCCAAGTGATTTTGCTGTTGTCACATAGTGATATGGATGGTGAGAATTCACCATCAAGGAAAAATCTCAGTCACATGCATTTCCAAACCTCTGAACCCCATTTTGGAAGATTCTGCCAGATTTTTTTTGATACACTAAGATACGACGTCATTATGCCACAAGCCTTTAATACAGTATATTCACATAATCCCAGGCCAATATTTTAAAATCTCAGTTAATAAACAAATATATATTTGGGTTGACCAGGGCTAGGCCAACCTACGGGAGTGGTAAATTGTGGAAAATCTGTCAGGAAAAACCTGTGCAATCATAACATCTTCATGAACAGGTGACCAAAAGGCAATCCCCATTTTTAAGAGCAGAACGTGACGGTTTATTCTACTGTACCAGCATGTATAATGTTATGCTCTGTCTACCTGAGGCAGTGGTAACCATTAGGGGCCTGTATTGTCTGAGAGAGCCACAGAGCCTGTTGATCTATTTCTCCCGCTGGCGCTCTCTTTCTCTTTCGCTCTCTTGCCCGCCCGCATGCGCGTTCTCTCTCTTTCCATTGTCTTTGTAATGGCGTGGTGCATGGGCCAGACCCTTATTGGTGACAATCTGATCCCCTTATCATTCTGTCAATGTCCCGTGTGCCTTCCCTCTGCCCCTGGTCACCTTGGCAACCTGCATCATTATCGCCCCTGTCTCTCTCCCCCGTGTCTTTGCTCTATCTCCTCCCAGCAATATCAACTCGTCGCCACCCACTGTCACGTCCTAACCTGCTCTTCTCTCACCTCTCCCTCCCAAGGATACGCTGTGCACCAATCTCCTGCCAGATGACAATGGATCAGTCTTGATGGACGACACCTCCAGCCAATCATCGACTGCGGCTGACACTGAGGAGGAAAGGAACAGTGCCTTAGAGAAGAGCATGTATGGGGCTTAAGAACTCATTCTAATGACCTTGTATAATCCATTGATTAGGTTTATGCGTGTGTGAAGTTGAAACTCTGATTAAGTTCCCAAACAATTAGCATCACTGCCAACTAAAATAAACAAGCCGGATTTACAGTGTAAAACAGTCTTTCCTGTGGTAATGACAATTAGATGCAGTGTGAACTTGTAGATGTCATCAAGGCTCTAAATTGTTCCAATAGATATAGATTGTACTCTAACCTGGTCTTTCGTGTGAGTGTGTGTGTGTGTGTGTGTGTGTGTGTGTGTGTGTGTGTGTGTGTGTTTGTGTGATGTGCGTGCGTGCGTGCGTGCGTGCGTGCGTGCACGTGTGTGTGTGGTTATGCTGTGTAGATATGTTCTAACGGAGCTGATTGAGACTGAGAAGCTGTATGTGGCAGACCTCGGCCTCATAGTGGAGGTAAATACTGCACCGCAATACGCGACTCAACAGAGACAGTGGAGTCCTAGCCCTCAAAACCTCTTCCAACCATCCTCTTACTCCCTATCATCACAACACCACAGCTTTATCCTTTGGTCTGGCTCCAAAACGGCGCTCCCAGTTATTAGGGAGATTTGGTTGATATTAGTTCATGTACTATCATGTTGCATTACTTGGCCGTAGCTAATGCGTGAAATATCTGAAAACATTTTGGGCCTTGTGACCCACTAAAAAGTTCTTAATAATTTCACGGTTATGTGTGTGTTTTGATTACAGGGCTACATGGCTACCATGCATACTAAAGGCATACCGGACGATATGAAGGGAAAAGACAAGATTGTGTTTGGGAACATTCACCAGATATTTGACTGGCATAAAGAGTATGTATTATATCTCTGAAACCACCAGAGAAAACTGGGTTGTGTGTGTTTGTGTGTGTCTGTTTGTGCATTGCTGTGTTTGTGTGTCTTTGAACATAAATACAAAAAGATCATTGCGTTAAGGAAGGCCCTTTATTGTAAACTGTTTAGTGATCATATTAACTATGGGCGTGAACATAATATTACACACCTGCAAAGAACCAATCGACAAAGTGAAAAGGAAAGCAAACAAGCAACCAAACACATAACAACAACATTACCACATGTAATATTGAAAGGAGAGTAAACAATGGGAGATAAAGAGAGAGAGAGAGAGAGATATATATATATATAGAGAGAGAGAGGGAGAGAGAGGAGGAAAAAAGACATCAACAAGCTCTGTGACTCTCAGCAATTCACCCAAGAAAGAAAGTGTTTGTGCCTGCACAGAACCAAACAACAAATCTACTACACAAAACGTGTGTACAAAAACGACATGCCTCCACCTCTGCCTATGCATACTTTCTGCAGCCGTTCACACATCTGTGCACTCACAAACCAAATGACACAACCACACACACACAAAAAACTCAAGCGCGCAGCGCAACAGCAAGAATGAGGCAAAGGGAGAGAGAGAGAGAGAGAGAGAGAGAGAGAGAGAGAGAGAGAGAGAGAGAGAGAGAGAGAGAGAGAGAGAGAGAGAGAGAGAGAGATATTGAAGTAGTCCTAACCCATTTTGTCCCTTCTTGTCTGTCCGTGTGTGTTTCTGTCTTCAGCTACTTTCTGAGTGAGCTGGAGAAGTGTGTGGCTGAGCCAGAGAGACTGGCCCAGCTCTTCATCAAGCATGTGAGTCTACCTGGCATCTTCGCACGCACACACACACACACACACACACACACACACACACACACACACACACACACACACACACACACACACACACACACACACACAGGCTTGGCAGCCTACTCAGCCAGAAAGGCGTCTGCTTCCTGGTCCTGTTTGGTGAGAGGGTAAATAAAGCTGAGAAAACACTTGCAGCGCTCCTGTTTATCCTCAAATGTGCTCCTCTCTCAACCCATCTGTCTCTGTGTGTCTCTCTCTCTCTCTCTCTCTCTCTCTCTCTCTCTCTCTCTCTCTCTCTCTCTCTCTCTCTCTCTCTCTCTCTCTCTCACCTGCTCTATCTCTCTCTCTCTCTCTCCCTTCTCGCTATTTCTGTCAACTACCATGCAGTGTTTCCTCACCACTTCCCTGCTATCTATACGTCTCGGACGTGGCTGTATTTTCACAGCCACTCACACACACTGACAGACTGGCCAGGCTCCAGTGTGTTCCGGTATGGTCAGGAAGTGCCAGGAAAAAAAACACATGAACAAGTCATGAGACAATAAACACTTGGTCCGCTTCTTTGATATGGAGGCTATTTTCCACCCAACTTATTTCTGCCCCCTGAGTCTGGAGTGTAGAATAGGGCTGCAGTAATTGTGTGTCTCTCCCTTTCCCATTCCCCATTAAAACAATTCAATAAGACCAATCCATCTGGGTAATCAACTTAAAAAGCTTGTGGGTGAATAAAGAAACTCTTAATTAAATTTGAGTATGGTGTCAAACTGTGAAAACAAGCAGACTGGGAACATGGGCTGTAATGAAAAGCAGAGGAGAGGTGAACCAGAGCCCTTGCCAGTTTGTACAAAAGACACACACACACACACACACACACACACACACACACACACACACACACACACACACACACACACACACACAGTGTGCATGAAGTGGGTTGGCCCATTAAGGGTTGAAACTTTCTTGTCTCCAGGCAGCGGTTATAGCCCGTTGCTAGCCCGTTGCTAAGTGGAGCCTAGCTTCCTGCTGTAAAAGACTCTAGTTACAAAGGATAACCTGGGTGAATTATACATAACCTGCTGCTCGTTCACACGTAACCAAATTATGGCTCCCTGGTCGAACACAGCTGCACTCCATGGGCAATTAGTTACAGTAGACTGGTCCCTGGTCAGACAGGTTCAGCTTCAAAGCCCCAGCTGAAAGACAAATAACCATTTCTGTGTTCCTTTTCATCCAAATAGCCAAGATAGGGATGTCAAATAAATGCTTTACTGTAGATTCCACACATAGAACACAAGTAATGAATCAGGAGGCATTATAATACTAAAGTTTAAGGTGAATTTTGGTTTGGAAAAGCTGTAGATTTACCGACTGCTGTCTATTTAATCATTATTAAAAAAACACTTTTGGTTTACGTTGCAGGAAAGGCGTCTCCACATGTACGTTGTGTACTGTCAGAACAAACCCAAGTCGGAGCATATTGTCTCAGAGTACATCGAGACCTACTTTGAGGTAAGCTTCTTTTACAGCCAACCAGCACACGTACCACTGCCGGGTTACTCTGGAACACCGCAGCCAACTCGGCTAGTGTGAGTTCCCAGAGCAGACATTATAGATATCAGATTTCCCATTATTAACATTTCCTATTTATCGCAAGTAAAGCACATTCAACGTCTAAAGAAGGAGCACACGTGGCCTGGTAATGGCCGTGCTAATGGTGCGTCGCTGTCAGGCTGACTGGTGGTTGTGTGACCGTGTGTCCCCGTCAGGAGCTCAGGCAGCAGCTGGGCCACAGGCTGCAGCTCAACGACCTGCTCATCAAACCTGTCCAGAGGATCATGAAGTACCAGCTGCTGCTCAAGGTGAACCGCCGGCCACCTCGCCGCCGTGGCGTCCACGCAAGTGCCACACGCGAAGCAGACAGACACACACACACACACGCACGCGTGCACTCACACATACACACACACACCGCACGCCTGTTGAGAGGCCATCTGACACTTTGCAGGGTCAGTAACGGCGTTGTAAACAAATGGAAACACCATCACACACACATAAACATGAACACACGAATCAACTGCACGATCATTGTTTGTCCAAGCAAGGCTTCTTTCAAGTAACTCAATTCCATAGCAGAGGGATGAAGGCATTAGAAGCAGGCAGAACTCATTTGCTGTCGAAATCTTCATAAAAGACGTAGGCCTTTGAACTTGGTCATAAAATGCAATCCCTCGTGCCCGCTTTTGCTTGGAGTACCTACATATGGCATTTCAAGTGACCCAAATGAACGGTTTTCCAGATGTCTTGTTCACACAATAGGTAGTCGACGTGGAATGTGCTGATACGCCTGCTGTGTTTATTTGAACAGGACTTCCTAAAGTATTACACTCAAGCCGCAATGGACACTGAGGAGTTGGAGGTGGGTCTCACAGCGATACAACCTATTCGTTCTGATTGCTAGTACAACAGCGGTTACACCACTTCTGTTTTTAGATAGCCGAGTGATGCGTGATTCGAAGGGCATTATCTAAAAACAGAGGTCTTTCATTCTTCCTCCTTTTGCAGAAAGCAGTCGAGGTCATGTGCTTTGTGCCCAAACGCTGCAACGACATGATGAATGTGGGCCGACTGCAAGGCTTCGAGGTAAGGCTTCAGAAAATCCATCCCTCCACTTCAAATTCTCAAGGTTATTACATAATAGAGAAAAGAGAGTGCTCAACCATTTCCTTTGGCTTCTAGGGGAAGATTACAGCACAGGGCAAACTGCTTCAGCAGGACACCTTCACGGTGACGGAGCAGGAAAGCAGCTTCCTGTCCCGAGCCAAGGAGAGGCGGGTTTTCCTGTTCGAGCAGCTGGTCATCTTCAGCGAGCCAATCGACAGGAAGAAAGGCTTCTCTCTTCCGGGCTACACCTTCAAGAGCAGCATAAAGGTGAGGCTGAGTTCCCAAAGGACTACCACCAAAAGTCCTGCGGGTGTGTTGGATTTGAAAAAAATATCGGGTAGCTAGACTAGAAGCCTCACAAGCGCAGCGTGTAGTTGAGTGTTACTAGCAGGTACATCCCACCTCAAACCGAGTCTCTTCTGCTATTTATAAAGATCATCCAATTGTGTGCACGACCAAAAGTAAAAGATGGAGAAAGTTGCCCCCGAGTAACGCGTGGCAATGAGAGACTTGCGAACGCGTCTCCACCACGGAGAAGAGGCTTTGCATGAGTCTGCCGTCCGTTCGTGAGGGGTTTCACGAGCGGATCAGCAGGACGTCCTCCCCGCAGGTGTGAGCCGGGTTTGATTTGTTCCAGGTGAGCTGCCTGGGGGTGGAGCCAAGCGCGGAGGGGGAGCCCGGTCGCTTCGTGCTGACGTCGCGCGGCCCCGACGGGAGCGTGATGCGGTATCTGATGCAGGCCGCTTCCCCAGAGGTCGGCTGTGCCTGGGTCAACGACGTGGGGCAGATCCTGGAGACCCAGCGCAACTTTCTCAATGGTAAGGGCAGGCCTGGCAACACGCCAAAAAACACAAAGTCCAGTACCCTGGACTCCTTGAGAGAAGCTGGTCGTATATAGCAAATTTGATTGACCTTTCTGTCTGCCAACTCTCATGAAGTGTGTGCACAGGCGCTGCTGTTCAAGTGTTTTACTGAGCACTGCCTTCATATTGTTACCATTGCCCTGGAAAGTACTTGAACTGAGTAAAATGAAAATCATGACTTTTGACATTGACATTTTATCATTTCTCCTGCCCCCAAATTAAAGTAACTAATGCTCAAGTAACATTCTGCGCAAGGCAGCTCATCATTTCAAAGTATATGATTGCAGTAGACGGTGTGACCAAAATTAGTTGTGAATCCTATAAATGTCATGCTATTTGGTAAAAAAAAGAAAATCTGCCTAATTCTTTTCAGCCTTACAGTCTCCCATTGAGTACCAGCGCCGGGAGAGCAAGTCAAATAGCCTGGGTCGCAGTATGAGACCCCCCCTCTCTGCTGCCACTGCCCTGCGCCCTCACTCCTCCGCCTCCATTGACCGGCAAAAGCTGCCATGCCTGCGTGCCTACAACACATCCCTGCCCAGCCTCTACCTACCCAGCCAGAGCCAGGGCCAGGGCCAGAGCCAAGGCCTCCCTGGGACACGCCCACACCAGGAGGTAGGGTCCTTCACAGTCCTGCGCTCGCCAGCCGTCCCAACACAGCGGCAGTGTTTGACCACAAACAGTAGGATGCTGCCTGGCTCGCTCAGCTCGTTGAACTGGAATTGACTTACACGTTTCACAGGCAGTGTACCGCCATAGGATAGATGCCGTTAGGCTGGTGGCAATACAGAGTCTAAATGTACCTCATTCATGTCCCACCAAGTCTTTTTTTTTTCTTGCATTTCTTTTCACAAATAAAGGGGGGTGCAGTAATAATGTCAAGATTATCACTTGGGAATGGCCTCTTCTTTGTGTTCACAGCCCACCCTGGTCCAACCATGTCCAGCTGAGGCCCAAATCCGGACGGTTTCCCCGTCTAATGTTGAACTGGGTTTTACAGATCAGCCCATCTGTCAGACTGTGCTAAACGGGTTGCATGGGAATAACACGCTGAATGCCCAGGTACTGTTTATATACACAGTGCGCGCACACACACACACACACACAAACATGTGTACAGAAAGGTAGTAGATCAAGTTGTGGCTAAACAGTTCATTTTTATTTTGGAAAAACTAAAATGTAACTTATTTATTCTGTAGTTTAAACAGTTTATGCCATGCTTAGAAAGTCTGGTAGTGTAGCCACTAAACACTGAATTCGGCTCTGTAGCAGATAATGGAATAATGTGCAAAATGAGTTCAACATTATTTCAGCAGTAATTGAAGGACAAGAAATGAATTTACAAATTAACTGTGGGTGAACGTTCTTGGGTGACACATTCGGAAAAAGTCCTTAAAAAAACATATTTTTGGTTGTTGCTGAAAGAGCAACCTTCTATGCATTCAAAATAAATGTTTTTCAGAAGTTCAACGTTTTAAAAACCAACAATATAGATCATTTTCCAAATACAACAATTTCAAAGTAAGTGTCCATTTTTGTCTTTCCTTTTTGTAAATGTCTCTAACATTTGAAGAGAAAGTCTTTGTTCCTTTCTGTTTTTAAGTTTTACTTCTACGTAAAACACAGGCTTACGATAGTTTCTCATTCACACATAACGGACAGTTTTTGAGCCACATAGAGTTATTTTTTATTTATAAATTACATTCTGAATGAAAAAAAGTGCTATGATACTAACATCAAAATAATATAGCAGCTAGGAACTGAGGAAAAATAATGGTCCACTGTCAGGCATTTAATAATCACTCTAATATGCACATTAATGTTAATTAAAAGATGAAAGGCTTTAGTGAATGTTAACAATTTTTCAAAGACAGCCTACATAAAGGAAATGTGTTGAAACAAAAAGGAGGGATTTCTCCCTCTGTTGGTGGAAACATTTTAACAAGGCAAGCATATTTCTAAGGATTATGGAATATTGCTACAGTTGAATTTTTATGACTCGTTCTTTGAAAATAGGGTTTACAAATATTTGTACTGCAGTTCAGTCAGGACAGCCTATGATATGTTTAACTGTTTATTGCAATAACATGGTAATACATTGAAAGTTGGCGTCAAGGGTCTGCCGCTTTGAATTACTCTCCCGCCCAAGGTCATGTTCCAACACTCAGTAAAACCATAGGTAGGGAGCAGATATCTGCAGAATCCCCGTGACAGATACTAACAACAGACCCAAAGTAGGTGGAGGCAGGGGTGGAGATGGGTGCGCAGCAGCAGCAGGAGCAGGAGTGTGCAGCCGTGAGGTTAGTGCAGTTGTAGGAGCCAGTGTGGAGAGTAAACTGCGGTTTAAGAAGACTCCACTAAACTATTGAGCATATGCGACTGATTGATCGGTGTGACGTGGATAATTGCTTTTGTCTAGCACTGCCAAGACATCGCTTCATTTCGTGGTAGAAATTACGTTTTAAAGTAAAGGAAAGGATAGTAGGGAAATTACAACACCTGCATGGTCCACAAGATTTCCACTATGTCATCCTGGACCATCCATTCTTAGACATAGCTTTCACCAAGGGGCTGCTTAACAATAGGAGTATCCTGTTATGGGATCTAAGCCTACCATTAACGACCTCTCCCCCTGTCACCACCACACACTTGTCTTAAGTGTTGATCAACTGCCATTTACTTGCGGTTGTTTTGCCCGCTGTTTACTCAAGCTTGATTGGCTTGAGACATAGCAAACAGGAAGGAGACTGAGCCAGAGGAGGAAGTCAAAAAGATCCCCATCAAAAGTTTTCTCATGCTTTTGTTAAGAGTCTATGGTTGGGTTTGTACGGATTGACAGATTGGACGTGACATGTTTTTGCCACAGAATGATTCAAATGTTACTTGGGTTACAAAACAGACAAAAACCAAATTAGGGTGATGGGTGTAAAATGGAGTATTTCAAATTGGACATGGATGGCTCAATTTACATTTAATTGTAAAGCCCAATATGGTTAGACATTGCTTCCTTTTGCATGTACTACTGACCTAAAAGAACCTCCTGGAGGATGCACAGTTTGACTAGGGCTCTTTCCCCCAGCAGAGAGCAGGAGAGGGCTGTCGCAGAGGACAGGCTGCTGAGGTCGGGGGCCATGCTTCTGTTTCTGGTCCTGGGCCTTTGTCTGGCCGACGGCGACGCTCCAGCAACCTGACACAACTGACCGAGGATGACCTATGAACTCTGAGGTGGTTTTTCTCGAGTGCCAGGATCCTGCTACTCAAAAGAACCAGGACAGTCACAGGCGGACACCATCTACTTGTCGTTGGTGTTGTTATCTTGAGCTATTCTCTACTTCTGACGGCTGTTACCTGGTTGTTCACTGACGCTCTCCAGGTAATACTTGAGGTTCAAAATGTAAATGTCTGACTGAACTAAAAGGGCTGTAATGATGAAGTGACATTTGAAGGCCTTTTTTGTTGCAATGTGACAACAAACTTCAGCCGTCACCTGTGTAGTTGAGGAGCCCCCGGAGACATATCGTTGGTCTTAGTGTAAAAACACTCGCTGGACATTGAGTGTCGTCGTCGTGAAAATTTTCCTTTTTCCAACTTTTAAGATTTTCAATATCTCTTCTACAGTCATTCGGGAAGGAAGGGGAATGTGTTCAATGGAGAAAAATGTCCATTCCTAAATGGGACGGTCACTGGAGTTTGTGCACACATGCATGTGTGTGTGTGTGTGTGTGTGTGTGTGTGTGTGTGTGTGTGTGTGTGTGTGTGTGTGTGTGTGTGTGTGTGTGTGTGTGTGTGCGTGCATGTGCGTGTGCGTTTGTGTGTGTGTGTGTGTGTGTGTGTGTGTGTGTGTGTGTGTATGTAGGTGTGTCCTTGTATGTGTGTGTCCTTGTATGATTGAGTGTCCGAGCAGATAATAGGTGGGTACTTGTCTTGATGATTCACAAGTATTCTCATCCTCAACCTGCTGGACTCCAATGGCCCTGTACGAGAAAGTATAGTACTATAGCAGTATTTTAGTCATTTATGCCATGAATTCATTGGCAATTGAACAGTAGGCCAGTCTTGAACAATAGGGATTGAGGTGTGGCGAAAAGCTTAATCTATACCTACTTTAATGACAGACCAGAATTATATGTAAAAAGAAATTGTGAACTCTGGCTCTTGACATGTTTTTTTTCTAAAGGGCAAGAACTCTTCTATGTTCTCTTATTCTGTTTGACTGAAGTAGAAGCTTGTTTGATCAGGACAAAAAAGGAGTGAGGGAGCCCCCTGGAGGGCCTTTGAAGGTTTGACGTCACTGGAGGGTCATTTTTACCGAGCAGCTGCCGGTGGAAAGCAAGGACACTGATTAAAACTTGAGAGGCGGTGCTCTACCATGGACACTTAAGGGGATGCGGTCATGTCTAAAGCACTGTCAGTCTGATTGAAAGTGATGCAGCGCTGTCTGGATGATTAACACGGACCCCCCGCTACTTCAACTGGACCTTTATTCCAAGTCAGAACAAAATACTAATGGTTTGAGGTCAGTCCCTCCCCACCCCCGCCCCACCCCTGCCTTAGGAATGGCATCGTAATGTGAAAAAGACATGAAAATACATTGTTTGAGGAAGTAGGCTCAAATCAATGTTTACCACTCCCTGGTAGCCTTGCTTTTAAATACTACATGCAGTACAATAATGCGAAGCCAATGCCAATGCCAAGCCTACATCTCTGCAACAATAAAAACGGGAATGACTATTTGTACTTGTTCAGCTGGTCTATGAGATTTAAATGATCTTACTCAAGAAAAAAAAAGAAGAGTTTTGTTTTAATCTGCATGTTCACATGTTGAACTTTACGTCTTGTCAAAATCTGTTTGGGCCTGAATGCCTAGGACCGTTTCTCCACAGCTGATAGCTGCAATTGATTAGGAAAAACATTTGTTTGATTTGTTTTGTTGAATTTGAATACTGAACTGAAATTGTCTTTATACCTGCTTAATCTAAACAGGAGCGTTAACAGGTTTCAAGGTAGTTTCTTTTTATGGCCAGTAGAGGTCCGCAGACGCCATCCATCTAGATAAGACAGTTACAGTCAAGCCAGATATCTTATCAATGGGCCACAATATTCAATACCCCTGCTAAAGAATTGTGCAAGAGAAAGAAACCCAATATGCTGTTATGATTTACAGATGGACGGATTCTTTGTAGGTGTGGACTGAAGGCCAAATTGAAGCCTCTAAACAGAGCGCCAAAGTGAACTCAATAAAGAGTCAGGTTTCAGTTGGAATTATTGATAAGCAGAGATACATTGAGAAAAAACACCTTAGACAAAAAGTATAGACGTCAGACCAAAACAGATGTTTGGATTCCATGTTTGACTGTGTAGTCTGTTTTATCATATCAAGTAAACATACTTTTTTAAGTAAAATATTGTTTGTAAAAATGTTAAGTATTATTATACATTTTTCCATCAGCCATATCCACAAAACAATTGAAGAAATTAGAGGACATGCAGAATAGTTCTCTACTCTGTGGTAGCCAATGGACCAGCAAATGCTCTGAAATAAATTCCTATATAAATTCTGGGTATTTACCAAATTTAGCAATAATTATAACTAAAACTGAATTTCTCTGTTAACGTTTATATAATTTGCTATTCATTCAACATTTGTTTCTATATTGAATCACATTTTCACTTTAAGATGATCTTAAAAGATGTTGTGGACACAAAGGAAAAGCTGTGAGTTTCAGTTTGGAGGGCATCCCTAAAAGAAAAAAAGTTCAAACAGCACTGAGGACAAAGAAGAAACCCCTGGATGAGCTGACATCTGGTTGGTCTGCCACAGAATAAAGCCCCATTCTGGGTAGTTAAGCGGGGCTGATCGTAACATGACTGTGATATATGGGGGCTGGGGAGGGCAGCAAGGGTATTCACTTTCACAAGGGTGCAAAATCAAAGGGATATCCTGTCAACACCGAGGGGGTCTTAGCAACAGGGGTCTCATTCACAGGGAATTCCTCTCCAGTACCGTCCGCTGCATCTGTTGACTCAATCTTCTCCATTGAGAGAAAGAAAACACTTATTAAAGCCGCATGACTGTGAACTTGATTACAGAAGCCGAGACAACTGCCCCCCATCAACAGTCTCAGTATTTACTTTGAGGTGTGAAAATCTTTGAATACGCCACCATCTATCTCTTCCTTTACACCGTCAACACAATGAACGCTATTGGTATTCTCAATACAATGTCATTATCACTTAAATAAAATGTTAAATCTTTCAGCATGTATAGTAGGCTGCAATTCACAGAAATTGACACATTAGCCTACTTGGATTAAGTATCAACATTTAGCATGATGTATATGCTTATGTGCAAAAGAATTAAGGACGTTTTAAGTTATTTTTGTGTATAAGTGCTTCAACACTTACAGGTAAAGCATTACAAACACAAGTTGCAGTAATAATTTATGCACATTTCTCATAAAAGTCAATCAATAGATTGAAGCCACTAAAACATGTCATTCAGAATATGAGGAAAGTTGGAACATTTATATAAAGTATCTTTCTTAAAAATAGGCTGCATTTATTACTAGAACTTATTCACCACTTAGAATAACTTAAATGCAACAGGTATTATTTCCAGAAAATTATTAGCAGTCAAAAGGAGAACATTATCAAAGGAAATTATGGATTGTTTTGGCAAGGAGATTATGTTTATTAAAATGTACATGCATTGAATAGTTCAATAGAGTTGTCATGAAATAAATACATTATTTACATGGGACTTACCACGTTAAAATTTGTTCCCATTCGTAAGAATTATTTTTAGTAATATGAAACAAAATGGCAAACAGCAGTTAAAACAACCAGGCTAAAATTTTCATAATTACATTTTGAAACTGATCCAAGCCTCTCACATAATGAATTAGATCAATAACCATCTCTAACCTATAACTGACTAGACAGACTACGAAATAAGGCTTTGGTTAAATCAATTTTGATTCTAAACAAGGAACAGTTGTTTTAAATTTGGGAAATATTTATATTACAAATAAGGCCATAAAATTGTATAGCTTTGACACAGCAAACTAAATTAACTGTAGAGGAAATCAATTGCATTCCTTTTTTGTGTGGTAGATATAACCTTGATTGTTACAGTGACTTCAATGAAACCAGTGCTGTTAACTATTGGTGAAAGCATTTTCTTAATAGTGTATTATCACAAGCCTCACCTTATTACCTTAAAAATGGGAACTTTACTGTTGCTGCCAATAATAAACTAAAATCAATATCACACACAGACTTGAACGCCACAAAGTCAAGAATCAATTCTGTGGTGATCAACACGGTGTCGCAGGCAGCAGGTAGCTTGATGCTGGCTTACCCCCGTGCGAGTCTGTGGCAGTTACAGCAAACCAGTCCGTTCATGGCTGAGCCCCTGTCTATTCTCGTTTGATGCTGGTGAGTAGAGGGTCTGTGGGGCCGTGCTGGGAGACGCCTCGGCTCTTCCTGCTCTGGTGTGTCTTGACGTGTTTGGAGAGGTGGTCGCTCCTCATAAACCTCTTGCCACATTGCTGGCAGCCAAAGCGCTTCTCCCCGGTGTGCGTGCGCAGATGGCGCTGCAGCTCGTCTGACCGCGTGAAACTCTTACCACAGAAGAGCCAGTTGCAAATAAAGGGCCGTTCCCCAGCGTGCCAGCGCAGGTGGGCCTTCAGATGAGAAGTTTTCTTATACACCTTGCCACACTCAGGGATGTGACAGATGTGCAGTCTCTTCTTTCCAAATTCAAGACCGCCGCTGTTGTTCTGGCAGTTGGGACACTTACAGCGTCGACAGCGGCGCGTGGAGCTCAGCAGGCCCTTCGACGTACCCTGGAGGAGGGCAGCTATCTGGGGCTGATGGCCCAGGACCAGCTGCCTGCCCAGAGAAAAGGGGTGGTTGGGAGGGGTGGCGTTGCTCTGTGAGAGGCTCCACCACTGCTGTCCTTCGTCTGTGTGGCCCCCAGACAGGTGGTGCCTTGCTGAGTTCTGGAGGAAGCTAGGGAAGTTCTGTCCAACACTGTTGGGCTGAGGGTAGTACGGGCTGTTGCCCTGTGTCTGGGAGGAGAGCACCTTGACGGGCGAAAGCTCAAAGGAGTAGGCCGAGGGGGGCTCAGCCGGAGGGGTGAGCGGTAGCTCGTGGTGGTGGTGGTGATGGTGGTGGTGATGCAGGTGTGAATGAGGTCCCAGGCCAGACTGCATGTGTCCAGGGAATTGAACTTTGGGCACAGAGAACGCCATCTGGTGAGTGCTCAGGCTAGTGCTGGGGGCAACTTCGTTGCTCCAGAGCTGAAACATCCCCGATGCGGAGCTCACTGTGCCATCATAGGGGAACTGTGAGCCTTCCGAAGCCACCGTGCCTCCAACCTGCCAGGCCTGGCTACAGGTGGTGGCAAGGAAGGACAATGCGTTAGGAGGACCCTCTGGAGAGGAGCTGGGAGTCCGGTCCTGGGAGGGAGACACAAGCATCACATTCATTTGCACACATTTTTTTATTTACATTTTTATTTTTAAATAAATTCTAAAATATTAAATCATAACTCATAAAATAGACTGTCAACCGAAATGATCTATAAACATAAACACACACACACACACACACACACACACATATATATATATATGTATATATATAGATAGATAGATAGATAGATAGATAGATAGATAGATAGATAGATAGATAGATAGATAGATAGATAGATAGATAGATAGATAGATAGATAGATAGATAGATAGATAGATAGATAGATAGATAGATATGAATGATAACAGACGTTAACATCAGTACTATGGATTTCAAATGTTAGATTAACTGTCTTAATAAAGTAAGTCATTAACTTAACACATGGAAAAAAAAGTATACTTTTCAACAGTAAACTACAACCCGCCTCACAATCACTTTACTCTTAAAAGAAACAGTCTTAATCATTACACGGAAAGGTCATAAGACAGACAATACACAAATGGTTTAATGCGCATTCAAATAACATTCAGCGTTTGCGTATAGAAATACCTTACTAACCTGTAAAAATGTGTGCAAAAAGTTGTCAGTTCTTTGGATTGTCAACGCAGCCATCGGTACGCTCTCCTTCACCCTTGCACCTGCAACACAAGCTGCGCCGGGAGGCTAAGCCGCAAGAGTCTACTCAGAACGATGGACAATCCTGAGTGAGCTGGAGATTCGAGCATTCGGGTGTTGAATAACTCTTAGGACTTTGCCTGTCCTGCGAAGCTTGATAATCCAGTCTGTCAATCCGCTTTCAGGAAATGTAAAGGAGAATGTAGCATTCCTGATTTTGTGGTTCCTCTTTCACAATACTACCATTCAAACAAGTTAAGTGTCATCTGAAGTGCGGACGCGAGAGCGCTATAAATCTTTGACATAATTTCAAAGTAGAATAGGCTGCATCCTCTCTTTATAGAGAGAAAATTTCCTCTCAACGGGGTACCTTAAGTAAGATGCTGGCGAGCCAGTCAATAGTGAGGAGACGAGAAGGAGGGAGGAGGGAGATTTGGGATGAGGTTTACATCGACTGTTAGGTGAAGGGGTGGGTTACTCATAATTTCACTCACTTTCTAACAAAAGACGACCCCACAAAATAACTCCTAATTCAACGGTTCTGAAATATTTGTGGCATGACATCTATGCTTTATATTATTCTCTGGACTTTATTTTCCCTGGCAGTGATTATTTTCATTGCGAAATCAACTTCATACAACTGGCCTTTAATGTTCACGTGGACACATAAGGAAAATGCATTTGAAACTTTGTGTTTTAACCTTTTTTATACTTTAGTAGTAGACTATCACATCATTATGCATCAAAAGTACTGTAAGGATGCAAGGTGACATAGCATTAACTGAATTTATTCATCAAATAAATAAAATTGTAGTAAGAAAAACATTCCAAAAAACTCAATAGCTGAAATAGGTATCAACCTTTGTGCAAAACGTCTTCATACCTAGGTCAGTTTCTTATATTGGTATTATATTTCTTACATCTTAAATGGTGTAACATAAGACAATTGGTTTACTTTGAATATAACTGTGAGGGTTTCAAATATAACGAGATTATGTTGATTGCTTGCTTTTATAAATACAAACTAAAGCTGCAACATGTACACATATCCATGACTAGGAATGTATTACAAATTAAGATGCATTTCCCTTTGCTTCCCGTTTACTAGGGCCTTTGGCCCAGCAAGAGTGAGGATCCGACTTTGGAATGTCATATGAAGCACCATTGCATGAAGTGTTTTCCCTCACAAAGGTAAAAGATAAAACCCAATCAAAGCACCCCACTTCACACCAGTAGGTGACATGTCAAATAGGCTGCCCTCTGTGACATTCTCACATCTCAGGGTTCAAGTAGAGGCCGTTTTAGATCTGTTCCATTTAATGCAGATTGAGGGTTAATCTCATTCTGTAAATCTGTACATCAACATCTCAATGTAAAGATCTTAAATCCAGGCCGGGAACCCATTTATCATGCAAATACCTTTTCCTTCAGTGCTCTGTTGCTCCTGTTTTCACACACAAAAAAATGAGTTAAATATGTAGAAAAGGACAATTAAAAAAAACATGAATAAAAGATTAAAAATACATTCATAAAATAAAATAAATCAAATGTTGATAGATGGCGTCAGCACACTAATTAATGATTGATTAAATCAAGAGAATTACAACTCTGGGTTAAATTAGATTATAAAAAATGTAGATGGTAGCATTGTAAGAAACAAATTGTCCAAACCTGCAGATTTCTTGACCGGATGAGTGCAAATAATTTATTCAGATTTGTTTTCACAAGGATATTTTTTATTTTGATTTAATTGATGACCACTTCACTACATAATATACATATAAAAGAATACCAAATGCTTTTGCTGTAATAACTTGGTGTCAACATTACAATTTGTTATTCACAAAAGCACTGAATTACTCAAACACAAAATTACTCATTTTAACAATTATTTAAATATTCCATAGTTTAGGGATTCAAACACAAGTACAAAAAATACATTAACATATACAAATAAGAATGGTCCATTAAATACTCTTTACCCAATTGAGTCTTTTTGTAAATTCTAAATGGCAATTTTAAGATATGGAGTTATGCAATTCATGCAGTATTGAGAGAAAAGAGAAAGAAAGAAACCCTCTCGGAGAAATAGATTAAAAGAAAAGAGCGAGGAAGACATCAAATCTAAGCGCTTTTTCATTGCAGCGATACACTGCATCTCTCCTTGAGGTTTATTACAGAGCAGAAGTTGTTAATTACCCTGATTCTTATTTCCTGTCCCCACTTCTCTTCCACCCCACCCCCACTGTACCGACTGCCTCCCAGATGAGTGGCTTTGAAGTGCAAAGTACTCTCTCCTCACTTTGAACTGTGAAAACAATGCTCATGTGGTGGTGCTTACCTTCCCCATGTTACCTCATTTAAATAGACCTGGATACGGCTCCACAGTTTTCAAGGGAAAACTAATTTCCAGAGGAAGAGCTCCCTACATTCATTAAACAGCTGTTGTGATTGCCAGCAATAAGGCCCCTCTCCTTCGTGCGTCTTAAGCTACCCTGAATGGATGGCCACCATCTTCAGCCTCAGCTGAGGAGACTGTTATTCCATAGGTTTTGTGAGGCAATGAATCATTTTGTGGGAATGAAAAACATATTTAGACGGATAACTGACCCACACCACATGATGGAAAGGCGTTAAGTTGGCAAATGGAGAAAAGCTAATCAGACACAGGCTATGTGCGGAGACAGCCATTGACTGACACAAAAAGAACAACTTTGCTGTTTTGCAATGCCTTTCATGCACACAGAACAATGTAGGATATATGCTAGTAGCTACTCAAGCTGTTTTTATCATGCCTGGGGGGCAGTTTAAAAGCCTCAGATCACTAAATTGTCCCAGCTGTCTTGGCCATCTGCACTCTAAAAGGCCTGCTACAGAGGAGAAAAGCCTTTGTACTGGTGGCCATGTCAAAAAGCCAATTTTACAGCATTGCACTGACTAAATGACCCTCATGTGACAAATGTGTTCTAATGGACAAGGCAGGCAGCATGTAAACGCCTGCTGCTACATTCACTCTTTACTTTAAACCATTCATCAGGCAAATATGGGGACAAGATGGAATAGAATTACCACGACTCTCAATATGAATGGAATTAATGATTTAGCAACACCCACAGCTGGACGTGAAGCTATTTTATGCTTTGTTTAGGTGTTTCCTTCCTGTCTGCAATAGAGCTGCAGAGGAATAGTCCTCTGAGTGTGTGGGAACAGTGTACTCTGCCAGAAAATGTTGTATGCTTTTAAACTTCCGCCATAAAGTTGGCAAACTTACCTCAACGGATATATGGATTTTGCATAAAAAGCTGAGCCTCCACAACTAATTAGCATTTAGAGCTTTTGTCAACAAAAGGCTGCCTAAACTGGTAGAGTCTGCAATTTGTTACTAGTGCCTGACTGACAGAAGGGCAGAGACTTACTGCTACCGATTACCTAGACTCCGTGTGAAGCAATGAAAAGCTAGCCTCAGGAAGCTTCATTTTCACATTCTGCCACTCTGCTGCACATTGTGTACTGTAGCATGTGGATTCTCAAGATCTGTGTTTACTTCACATAGATACAATACACATCCTGTGTGTTTATAAGATGTTATAGCTAAAGCAATTCTTCAGAGCACACAAGAAAACTCCCTTAGTACTCATTCAACACTGAAGCTCACTTAAATTACATGTGCACAACCCCAAGAATCTCCTCTCACGGGCAGACACAGACTGACAGCACACATCTCCACTTGTCAAAGAAAACTTTTATCAATACCTAGCAGCACTTGAAGTTTGTTTGCATTTTGTTTTCCGGCACTCTTAACAACTTCAGAAGTCAGATCACAGGAGTGTCTGATCAAAGCGTCTTGCGGTTAGTTCTGGAAACACAGGAGTGCTACGCCACGCTTTGATACTCCACATCAATATTTCAATTCAACAATCGCTTGACATGCACCCGTACTGCCTGAGACGGGAGACGAAAGAAGAGATCTGGGGAAGGTGGAAGGGGGCTTGGGAAGTAGATATAAAGGCGCTGGCTTGAAAGTATCGTTAAAATGCCTTCCCTCACCTTCATGGCCATCTTGCACAGAACTGATGTGCTCCATGACAAGAAACATTGCTGCCTCCCTCTCTCTCTCGCTCTCTCTCTCTCTCTCTCTCTCTCTCACAGACACACACACACACACACACACACACACACACACACACACACACACACACACACACACACAAAGAGACACAAGTTAGGGTATGCTAATTTTACATAGGCTTTTTTAAATGATGAGTGTAGTTGTCATTACAATATCATAGTGAGAGCAATCCTTACTTCAGATTTAATTTATTGATAAAGAAAATATAGTTTTATTTGCCAATACCCCTCATTCGTGATGAACACAAACCCTGTTCCTCTATAATTAAGAACCTTTTCATTATCTCAAATGCAACAAGGAATCATTGGAAAATGAGTGGAGAGGTGAATTGACTTGATCAAAAAGAAGAAGAAAAAAATAGAATACAACACAAATACTGAATGCCTCCTCAAAAGGAAGAATGTAACCAAAAATAAAGCATGGTACAATATAAGGTCCAGTAGCAAAAAATATCATTCAGGGTCTTTTGTTGAGTCCTCACAATTACAGTTTGAATAAATTATTGTCTGTGTAAGCTTCGAAATTCACTGTTTAATGTGGTTTAATAAGAAAAGGTGACATTACAAGGGGAAGTAGCACTTGGCGGGTTTAAACCTAAAGTGGTTTATTAGGCATTTCTACATTTGGTGGTTATAAACTCATTCTATTTAGCCATTTATAACTCTTCAGAGAGCTACAAATAAAAGTAGTAAAGGCCGTGCAAGGCTCTATTTGAAAAATGTCAGTGAATTAATTCGATAATCCTCAACAATGTATTAAACAAATTACACTTGAAATAAAATGTTGGCACATTGTAGAAGGACAAGCTAATAGTTCTCTAACGTTATCTTAACTTCATGATGCATCTTTTCGGTAGTTAAAGCAACCACCCCAGTCTAACATCGCTGTTAATGTTTATGTTTATTCATCTCCCCCATACAACATTTAAAATTGATGGTAACAAACTTACTGGGAAAATTTGAATTGTTTATTCATAGGGTTTGCGTTGTAAATTCCCCAAAAAGACTAATTCCCTACAATAGCTGTCTGTACAATGCCACATAATATGAATAATAAAAAAGCAAAGCCAGAAACAAAAGGAAAAAACAATGGGATTATCAATCACAACGCGCCCCTGAACACACACAAGAACAAAGGTAAATAATTGGTGCTAACACATGACAATGTACTTTCAAAAGCATCAAGTTAATGTGGGTATTGTAGCAGGCCTGGACCCATGCCATTTTTCTCATGGTGCTCAAAAGTGACTGGGGGACATGTGAGTACTTGTCAAATTGATATTAGCGTCTGATCTTAACCAGTGTACTCAGATGGGACTGGTACTCCTATGAAATACCTGATACATGTAAACATTACTGAACAGGAGGACTAGGAGTGACTACCAGGAGGCCCGACTGATGCATTCAATGGGCTGTATCAAACTCGTTATGGGGCCTAACAAAAGGAGGGATGTGTAATTTAGGGAATACACTACATGTAGCACAGTCAATATTTGATGATAAATCTATGAGGGAGAGCTGACTTTCAGATTTAAACACCAATACAAATTAAGTTAGCCAATTAACATAAAATCATGTGTTCGGGACAGAATCTGCCCATTTTGACATACATGCACCAAGGCAAGTAAAAAACATGCATAATCAACTACTTTTTAAAACCAAACGCAAAAATACTTTGGTAAGACAGTCTGGCATGACATATTGACGCCTAATGCAGTGCTGGTGCGTAAATATGGTAATATATGGTAGTATGTGTTCAAACCAGTAATGCAAAGCATTGCTATCAATGTAAGGGGCTCCATATGCAGGGGGTGTTCCACACAGATTTATAAATGTATTTGTGAGAGTCTGGGTGTGATGCCACTAGCTGTTGGCCCCCTCAGTCAACACAGCCCCGGTAATATGTGGGGAAGTGTCACCCTGTCACCACCGTGCCAGAGATCAGCCTGCTGTTTATGTATACTGCGAACCACGTCTAGCTTTGAGGAGGAGGAAAAAATGACAGAGAGACTCTTTCATCTAACCCTTATGGCATAATTTGCTCCTCAGTAAATTTAATTGATGACTACTGATCAAATGCTTGCCTTTGAAATTAAAATCTTTAGAATTGTTATCTTTTACTTCAACCTGCAAAAGGAATTATTAATGCAACTCACTAGCCGCTCGTGACTATCAGCAATGTAATGATAGATTGGTTTAAAGAGATTGATCTTATTCATAATTAGTGCCCCACCTTCAAAATAATTTCTGTATATGTCTTCTTTATTAATGTATTTGATGGTGCAATACCAAAGTGCAAGAAAAAGTTAGGCCAAAACAAAAATATCTTAAATCAAAGTTATCATTTCATAGTTCATAGAGGATACAAAAGCCGTGGCGTTCATTCTACAGTGGAGCACCCGAGATATGCACCTGTTTTCCGCATGTATTTCTACCTCATGAGATTTAACCTGAGCCTCAATGTCACTCAGGCAAATGGAGAGTGACAGTCAAGCTTCTCAGTGTCAACATAAGGCTCCTTGGTGTAACTTTGAATCCAGGGTTTTCCCACAGCTAAACAGAAGGCTGTGCTTTGCAAAACAAACCAACAAACAGAAAACCTGAAGTGTGTGATGAAAGAGTAAACAACATGGCCCGGTAACATGCCCCACAACCATGGCACTTCCTAAGTAGGGTAACCCAATTCACCATGTGTTTCTGATCTCGCTTTAACACACTGACAACTTTCGTCAGGATATGGCAATGCAGCCAGGTTAATAAAGATGAATACAGCCTTGGACCTGGCCTTGGAAAATCAATCAAGGTCTACAATTAACAATGGTCTACACATGTGCAAAGTAGTTCATTATCAAGAAAAATTATATCGCGTCAATCTATTGATGTTGCCTAACTAATTGTAAAGCAGGGACTCAAAAGCAGATGTTGCATTTCAAACAGTTGTGAGCAAGAGACAGGTTATGATTTATGCTAAAATGAGTGGCTTCAAAGCACCGAACGCGGCCTTTAAACAAATTGAACAAGTCAAGCGCTATTCACCCAGGACCAGCAGTGAGCCCTGCGCATGCAGATCAGAGGCACGCGGCTGCCGCTTGTAATATCCCTCACTGGAGGAGAGATCCCGCTGGGGGGAGGCAGCATGGAGAGGCTAACGCTCAGCAGCGCTAGCAGCGAGGGGGGATTGTGTACAATCGCAGCTGTAACACCTGTGCAGAAAACACAAACCCCTCCCAAACCATCATCCTGATAGGGGGAGTGAAGAGGGGGTGGGCAGTACCTTGAGACTTGACACCCTTTCTGTGGATGACATTATTATTTGGGAGGAGATCGAAGAGGCAGCAAAAGATACAGGGCTTGTGTCAACATACTGATGCAATTTCAGTAAACATGTATAAAGCTGGGGTGCTTGTTGGGAGGATGGAGGCCCTAAATTAGTTTGTCGGGGTTGCACCTCAAATGAGGCAAGCTTAGAAAAGAAATAATAAAATCTGAATGTACTTGTAGTAGATTTATCAATCTCTGAGATCTCTGGTTTAAAGTGACGAAACGACCTTAAACGCTATTTACACTCCAGTTGTATTGATTTCTCTACTGAAGTAGAAAACAATGAAATAATGCAAACATTACGGGATGGATCAAGGCCAACCACAAATAGCAAGCATTTAAGTGAAAAAATTGTACCTAAACAACAACCGACCAGTAAAATATTATCCCGCGTGACCTCAGCATAGTTTTTATGGTCAACGAATCTGAGAATGAAGTGGATCATTCCTTTAATACCCTGGATGTATTTTGCCATCCTGATGTAAATATATAGAGACGCTCTATGGACTCCTCACACAAGTCATTTTCCGTCTGTTTTATCCCGTTTGATGCAACCTAAATTGGGACGAAAAAAACGAATTGGTACATTTTTAATGAACTTCATAACATCTGCACTTGTGCTTTGAGAGAGCAGCGAGATTTCCTTTTAACCTATTCCAGCACATTTGCACACCAAGGTAAATCTTGATGCTGGCATGCTTACAGAAAGGAAGAGAAAAAAAATCAAAAATGGAAATGAACTCTCACTTGTGTGTGCAGATCAAAGAGGCGGAATTATTCAACTTTTTGCCATTTCTTGATCTTTAAAAAAATAATAAGAGAAAGTAGGGGAGAAACTAGACACGTGGATCAGCGGAAGTTATAGGTGGTTCCATCGTTGTTTCATTAGGGGTGCCAGTTTTTCCCTGGCCAAATATTCAACCATCCTCAGTTTTGTTTCTTAGTGCTTGTCTACTTCATCACTGTGATCATATGAAAAACCAGTACAACAAATATTTTTTTGGGTCTATTTTTGCTCACTTTTCTATTTAAATCTGCATTTAAAGACAATGATTGTCTCTCACTGGGCACTGGATAATGCTTTCTACATTGATTACCACAGAGAGAAACACAATTTTATGCAAACATAATTTAGCTTAATTTGAGACGTATTATGAGCCTAAATCAGTTATTAACTCTATTTTTCTCCCTACAGTAGGTTTAATGTTTTCCACTACCACAGTCCCTTGTGTCAGAAGCCTCTGAAATAGGATCAGTGCACACCACACAGCAGGCACCTGCGCAGGCAGCCCCTGACTGATCAGAGTGATATCATAGTACACCACAGCTCTTTAACAAGTCTCCCTTTGATACAGCACACACAATAGTCTCTCTATCTATGGACTGTCTCACCTGCCTGTGTGGAGAAAACCAAGGCAGGCTACTCAAGTGCACAAGAGAAGTAGGTGCAGATCCCAAGACTGGTAAGAAACCAGTCCGGTGTTAAGAAACAAGCATCACAATGGAGGGTCTAGCTTTCCTCTTATTCGCCACTAGAGGACAGTGTATCCACATCTTATTTACATGTCACTATCTAAACAAAACTAATGCCTCTCCTACTTTCCTGTCTATGCTTGTTGCGGGACAGCCACTCCTGGCTTAATTTACAATCATTTGCAGATTCCCTGATGTATGTAATGTACCGCTGGGTGTCATTATTTTGGTGTGGCTTTGTTATTACAAAAACTTGATCATCCTTGGGAATCGCACACATTTTTGTATTAACAGATCCCAGCTTATACGTCATTACATTTAACTGCCAGAACCTTTCATCAGTCAGATGTTTCATTCCAAAATGTGAAATATGTAGAAAATTATCCAAAATTCACTACTTAGTATCTTGAAACTAAAATTGAAACAAAAAATGATTTATTGATGAAAGGTTTTATGATTTTTGACCTCAGAAGTATCATGAATAGTATATATTTTAAGGGTGTCCTTTCATATCAGTTATATATGAGTATAGGGAGAAGGGTGCTACTTCTTTCCACCTGAGGGAAACTTCCGTTTGAGAATTTTTTTTTTTTTTTGTGCTGTTTAGATTGTGCTTTCATTCCTGACAACAGCATCAGTCAGTAGGGCTTGTCAATATCAATGACCTGATATGTATCAGGTTATTCCTCCATATTATCATCAGTTCTCCATATGAACGTGTGGTCTTGTATAACTGTCCAGTAAATAACTAACAGCATAGGGCTTTGGCACATCCACTGTATCCGTGGTTAACTGTGGGTGTTTAACAGAGAGATAGAAAGAGAGCTTTAACCCAGTGATCAAAATGGGTGGGGAGTCTCCCTAGGCCCATGGCTTTGTCTGCTTGTAAAATGGGGCCATCAGATAACAGCCAGGACAATAGCTCACTATTCTGAGGTCGCTCTTAAATGGTCAGGAAGCGGCGGTAGGTGCTGAGCGGGGTCTTGTGGAGGGCTCCCTGGGGTACGCACAGCCCCGACTGAGCGTACTGCCGCTCTATGGCCAGAGAGCAGCGGGAGGAAATGAGAAGCCAGTGGCCACCCAGCCGGAGCCACAAGCATCCTTTGATGCTGGGCTGACAAGGCCCAGTGTGGAGGGTGGGGCCCATTGGAAAGGCAGGGGAAAGGAGAGGACATGAGCTCTTTCATTTTTGTTCTCATACAGTCCTCTTCAATGTGAAGAATCAGGCATATGAAGAACAAACCGCCCATTGTCAGTCATTAAAGAGAGGCTTAAATTAATAAGGGTCATAAAAGAACTTGACACCACAGCATGCATAAGTCTGAAAAAAAAAGGCCCGCTATTGTTATCCAGTCCAGCCCATTGATATCTGAGGATGCTGTTGGGCCCAGAAAGGTAGTCTGATAGTGACTATCCTGAGGGTCTTTTTCTCTATGCCATCTGCCGTGCAGACATTAGCTTGCACATGCTGAAGGAGGGGTCTGACAATGAAAAAGCCAGATGCATCGGCGTCCAAGGACACAGCTAGGATACTATCCCAGTCTACATAGGCTTGATGATAAGGACCCAGTTTGTAAGTATAATACTAATACTGTATTAACTTGGATCACATAGCAAGATCTAAATAGACATGATCACAGCTCTTTATTTTATAGCAAGTACAGTGGCCTTATGCTTTGTGGAGAGTAATTCTACTTTGCACCACCCCGCTCTATTGTTCATATTGCAAGGAAACTATACCGTCTATTAGCACATGTGAGTAAGCACTGTATTGTTATGAACTGCAATGATTCCATGACCAAAGAATACAAGTGCAGCTAGTCTTTTAATGGACTCCCGGGTAGCAATACACAAAAGGAAATGGCAAAGTCATAAACTAAAAGAAGCAGTTGTCCAAAAAGCAATAAACGAAGGTAAGTAGCAAGATAATGTGTATCGCCACAAAGAGTAACACCAGGGAGCGAGTAACACCTAGGAGTGCACAAACATGAATGCCCAGGGAACAAAGAAACAAAGGGGACTATATCAAGGCATCATAAAAGAAAGACATCAGGCTAATCAGAACTCTGGAGAGGGGACCCGCTGGACTTAGAGAAATGAGCTTTAGAGCTGCAACATTGGTTGTAGACCTAGTTGTTGAGTCACCAAACTGAACAAAGCTGACCTGTCCTGAACTCCAGGTGAGGTGTACCTGGCTGGGGCTGCTGATTCTCAAGGGCCTACTCCATTGACGTCGTATGAACACAAGCACAGTGCATCAATGCAACTACCTATCCCTTCACATATCATTACTTTCAAATAGTCTAAAGATTACATTTGGAGTGTTCCCAGAGGTTAATTGTACAACTTTATTTTGGGTAAACAGTATTAATTTGAAGGATTCACTACTACTAAATATATATATATTTTTACTTTGTATTGTCCACTAATGTCAGTAGTCCCTTCTTTATTTTCAGTGCTCATCAGCCTGGTTCCATTGTTCCACCAGGAGTGTGTTACAAAGGTAATAGGCTACTACATCCCCTGCCAGTCATTTCTTTATATGAAAACAATGAGCGGTTCTGTTATTCCTTAGTTCTGTAAGATGCCTGTGGCCTTAGTTGAGAGTGAATGCTGTGTTGATGGGAGGGGACGAAAAGCGGACAATGTAGTAGCAGTGCTTACAATGAGGTTCAAGGCTGCGAGTCGCCGCCGTGCATTTTAAGCTGCACAATGCTCTGGCACAGACCAGGAAAAGACACATCCTCCAGTCAATCTTAGTCTCTCTCTGAAGATAAGGACAAAGCCTGCTCCGGTTGATTAGCCTATTCGGTTGATTAGCCTAATATTTTGCTTAATATTGGAACCACAATATTTTAGCACAAGATTTCAAAACAAATACTTTACTTTTGGCCATTTTTCATAACTGAGAGCACCAGGGAACACAGCAGCAACACCAAAAATATCTCAAGACAAGTTTTCTATTGCCGTTTTCAGTTTTTTCGTTTTTTCAGTACCAGTAAAATAACCTCGTGTAACAACGCCAAGCAAATACCTTGATATGCAAAACTTGGAGGAGCACAAACACTTTAAAGGATCCATATTTGTATCAATGTTTATACATTTCTCTAGGCTTAAATCAGCTTGGTAACAAAGGTGTGGTAGGTCATGGGAGTGATAAGTGATGGAGAAAAACTGAAATACCTGCGGTAAGACTAAACAAGAGACAGACAAGCCTTCATTTTAATATCTGTGGCACAATCTCTTGACTGCAGGGACTGGGGGCTCAGCAGAATTAAGAAAAGGAAGCAAGACGGGTCCAGGTCTGAACTTTTGTTCTCCTCAGAGGACATACTGGTTAGGCCACATCATGACCTTTGAAAGGCATTGTTTTCGTCAAAATAGAGGAGCAGCGTGACCAAGCACCTTGTATTAAGCCCCTCTTTCCCAAACAGCAGACAAACCTATAATAAAATCCCACAACCACATGCTCTGCCTGATCAGATTTTAAATGAATGATTAATGAAGTGTTTGGTTAAGTAGTTCCACCATTTCCTGATGGTGTTTAACCACTGCCCTCTTTGTTGTTACCTTAACAAGAACAAAAACATAGTATAAAACGATGCATCATAAGCACACCCACATCCTCACCCATAAGGCTAGCGGAAGCCAAGTGGACTTCAGCCAGTAGCAGACGCTTGGGAAGGGTAAGATGCTCCGGAGATGGATGACACAGGCGGCTGACGACTATACATGGCAGGTGAATGCTTTACGCAGGTCAGATAATGCCCATCAGAAGAACTCTACAGTAATAGGATCTTTAGTTTCTCCAGCAGACTCCTATTCCATGTAATGATTTAAAAAGAAGGGTGGGAAAGAGGTATCAAGAACTGCAATGTTTACAACCAGGCCCTTAGGAGGATGAGAAGGGGGATTTGGGGGAGTACATAACCAAGAAATTTTGACAAGAGGTAATTAGATCATAGCATATGTTATCAGGGGAAATCTAGACGGGGATAATTAACTGTACAGGATTGAGGAGCTGGTAGACAAAAAACGCTTCAGGATTTTGGTTTAAAATGTAACAAAGCATAGGAGCCTCATTAAATGAACGAATTACCTAAAGGAGACCAACCAGCAAATGAAAAAAAAACTGTTTGTTAAAGAGGCATCACGAGGCTGGGGTTTAGTTATTGTCACTTGTAAGGGAAGAAAAAAACGACCACTTTCAGAGAACCATAGGCATAATTATTCCAGCTGATGAAGCTAAGTAAAACATTTGGTGGTGATAAATGATGATGTGAACTCGAGAGGCAATTTATGTGGGCCATAAAAGACAGAGCGGCCAGAGCCAGGGAGTGAGCGGAAAGGGATGGGAGAGGTAGTACAGCAGACAGGGACGCGAGGAGAGGTGGGCGGCCAGCCACTTTGACAAGGTCATTTCCAAAGGACTTGCCATGCGGGGTCAGGACAAGCATCCCATAAAGGAGATAAAGAACAATAGGAGGAACCATCGCATGCAAAATCACTGCAACCCCTCCCAGGGCGAGAAGAAAAGGGAAACTCTTCGAGTAACAGTCTCTCTCAACTCAGGGGATTGGGTCACAGACTTAACAAGGGTGGGGAAAGGAGGTGGATGAGTTATTTTTATAATGCAATTAGGTTCATGTTTATGTAACACGCAAAATGGAATCATAATGAAATGTTGCCAAACATAATTACCTAAGCTACAATTGAGATCATGGTATTTTTTTGAAAACTCAAATAACCCCATCAGCCAATTGTTCCAGGTATTTGTTTCAACAATATAATGAATCATCTTCTAACTATAACATTTGTATTTACCTAATAAATAATATGTTTAAGAATAATGTTATATGTGTACTCAATCACTTTGAGCATACACAACAGCCTAATAAAAAAACATTGGTTGACCATTACTCATGTAGCTCTCGATTTTATATTTTTAAATGACTACTTTCGAATGTGTTTGCTTTTAAAAGCGCAACTTGTGGTGTCTGAGTGTGACTACGGTATTTGCATTGTCATTGTTAAGTTTTCAGAGCGCTGTCTGTGTCTGTTAGACTTTGTCTAGCTTCGAGGTTAACACTCCATATCCTCTTCCATTCGAAGCATTGTTCCTTTTACCGCTGATTAATATCTTGTTTAAAAAGCCACCAGTGTGTTCATAAATCCTCTAGAGCTGATTAACACAATGGCTCACATTCCTTTGAAAGGTTGCCCCTTGTATCACTGCATCCCCGCTCCCCAAGAGGCACATGAATTCGAGGAATATGGGACTGGAACAAAAACATCACACTTCTTTTCTGTTTGTTTCATAATTTGCAACATAAGTGAGACGAAGACACATCACACTTTGGAGCGTGTCCATTCAAAGCTCAAATTCTGTAGGCATTGCTAGACCTCTCCTTTGCAGCCTCCCTGGCTTAAGCCTAGTCTTGACCAATGTTCTCTGGCTAATTAATTAACATACACAAAATACCCTTCAACGATCCTGTGTAACATCATCTTTTTTTTTGCAGTGTGTCTCCGGTTTAAAAACACCATTATGTACACATACTGCACTTTTACAGCTCACATAATTAAAATAATTAAACAACAGCTGACTTTATGGTTATACTTGAGATCTTGAGCCAATTGAATGCATTACAATACACATAGAATTTACACAGGTCTACTTTGTGCTCATGTGGAAAGACGTGCAGCCAGCAGCGTGCCTCAATGCATGGAGTCTTACATTACCTTGGAAGGGAGAGGTTCATTCATGCCGCAAGACCCAAAACTGGACTCCAACCAAAACACATTGACCATTTGTATTGTATTTGACTGCTTTGTCTGGTTTTACTGGAGTCTGATAGAACCTCTCCGTAGATTGTTATCTCCTTCACTGAAAGGACATGAATGTATACAGGGGTATTTTTTACAGGTAAATGATTGTCAGCAAAGCTGTGTGACCTGCACCACGTTCTCTCTCCTGGTCAACAGACTGCCTCACCCAATACGCACTGCAGTAGATATTTCTGTGGGCCTAAAGTCTGCGTCTCAGAAGGATATAAGGGTATTCCATGCTGGGAACAATCAATGAACCATGATATGTGTGACTGAGTTTCACAGGGGTCTTGTGGGTACCAGACACTGGCCTTAACCCTACCCAGTTTAAACGCCCAACCATTACAGAAATATATCCCCCCCGGAAATGAACTGCTGTAATAATGCTAATAGTTATGGTTTGGAATTACACCTCCACCTGCCCAACAATACTACCTTGTCTTTGATCAGGGTGGGCTTCTTACACAGAGATGAACATTGTATGACTTTTGCCTCCTATGAGTTCACTAGAGGAAGACCAAGGAAGGACCTTTGAATAGTCAAGTGCTGTGTGGTGAAAGGGAAAAGGGAGGGGCAGTGTAGGGTTCACATCATTTTTCCTAAAATGAAATCCCTTTAGCATTAGGACCAAGGAAGATACTTGTCCATTAAGAACGGGACAAGCACACCTTCAGAGGGTCTTTGAATGACAGCGACGGATGTATAACAAAAAAGAAAAGTTTTACATTATAACAAAACTACAGCTTTGAGCTGTCATTGGCTAAGAAAGCACCTGACAGGAAATTACAATGGCTGTTGATGCCAGGACAGTGCCTGCTATATATTTAATTTAACTTACATCAATTTATTTGTCTCATCGAGTCACTTGGATCTATTCTCCAACCAACCTTTGGTTTTCAACTGGAAGAACAGGATGAGCGCCTCTGTGGCGGTTTACAGGAATATTTACACAGAAGACCGATTTAAGCAAGCGTATGGCACCGAAGATAAACCAAGTGGAGTGCGATTTCGAGAAAAGCTTGCCACAAAGTTCAGGTGTTCGAAAGGAGCATGCGTACACCTGGTTAAGGAACGTGTGCCCATATTCAACTGGTTACCTAGGTACAGGCTAAAGAAATGGCTTCTAGGAGACACCATCGCTGGATTGACTGTTGGTATACTTCACATACCTCAAGGTGAGTAGTTCACATTCAATTGGCAGTTTGTATTCTGTGCTCATTTGGTGCAATTGCTTTGAGATACTGTCTTCAGAAGATTGTGACGATGCAGTGCTGCAATTCCATCCACCTCCCTAATGATATGATTTGACAGCTATTGTGTGTGTATATATATATATATATATATATATATATATATATATATATATATATATATATATATATATATATATATATATATATATATATATATATATATATATATATATATTTATTTATTTATTTATTTATTTATTTATTTATTTATTATTTTTTTTAAAGAAACATTTAGCATCTACCGTTCATAACAACTATAATATAATTAATCAGGAGTATTAATAACAGGCGTTTTACGAAGAAAAGACTGCAGACTGTAAGAGTTGTCACTTGATTAGAGCAGGTGTCAAGGACCGGTTATTTAATTCACGACTGTGCTACATCGTCCACCGACTACATAAAAAAATATGTTCGATAATAAATTGAAATAGCGGATGAATTAATTTATCTCGGTCCTGAAACAGGTATGGCCTTTGCGTTGCTCACATCAGTGGCCCCAATTTACGGCCTCTACACATCATTTTTCCCCGTGGTGCTCTATATGCTGTTTGGCACAGGCCGCCATGTATCCACAGGTAAGACTCGTGCATCTAACCAATCATCAACTAATATCACAAGGGACCATATGTGATTTCCATGGTTATCCGCTTATTACTGCGTGTGCTAGGTACCTTTGCTGTGGTGAGCCTGATGACAGGCTCTGTGGTGGAACAGCTCGTCCCCACTCCCCTGGTTTTAAATTCTAGCAGTCCAGAGGCCGCTAACTTGGAGGCTCAGAGGATTGGAGTGGCTTCTGCTGTGGCTCTGCTGTCAGGGATTATCATGGTGATAAAACTAGACAACAGTTAACTACAAATTAAAGAAAGGAAATACCAACACTTTTTTAGTTCACACCTGTGCTGGAAGTGCAGGTCAGATTGTGTGATACTGCATTTAAGTAGTTTATCTGACATAAATTAACATAAACATAAGGGAGGATAGCATTTCTACTCTGTTTCCAATAAGGTAAAGTTATGAAGACAAAACAGATTTTGCGTTTTTCTTCTTCTTTGTAGCTGTGCATGTTTGGTCTGCAGTTGGGCTTCCTCTCCACATATTTATCAGAGCCTATTGTCAAGGCTTTTACCAGCGCCGCCGCCTTACATGTCACCATATCACAGCTGCAGAGTATGCTGGGCCTAAGACTGCCAAGGCAAACAGGTGTCTTCTCCATGTTCAAGGTCAGCCATCATATACTTTGTGTGCTTTAAGATAACACATCTTTTTTAAAGATTGAAATCATGGCTCTTGTCAGACAAGGAGACACATCCATGGCCATGTTGCATGGGAATGTGTTACAGTTACCTCACATTTCATGTCCATCTCTGTTTTGTTCTGTTCCTCCAGACGCTTGCAGCGGTCGTGGAGAACCTGCCCCACACCAACATAGCAGAGCTGCTGATCTCTCTGGTGTGCCTGGCCATACTGGTGCCTGTCAAGGAAGTCAACACGCGCTATCGCCAGCGCCTGCGCACACCTATCCCAGTGGAGATCCTCACAGTCAGTAAATCTGCAGCCCCCACACACACACACACACACACACACACACAAAAATAATTATTCTGCTTTTATGATGTTATTAGGCAATTTTCTAGTACTAAATAATGTATTAAAGGTATAGAAATACAAATATATAAAGTATATCCATATTTCAATCTTTAAGGTCATTATAGCGACAGGAGTGGCATATGCATCCTCTCTGGACTCTACTTATGATGTTCAGATCGTGGGTCACATACCTGCTGGGTAAGTGAACACTACACAACCACACAATACATAGAAATAGCACAGCCGAAATCGGCAAAGCCTATGTGAAATGCGTCCAAATTTACTTCATTAATTTTAGATGCATAATGCTAGTTTCAGCAAAATGTAAGCATGATTCCTCCAACTCATATGCTGGACTAATCATTGCTGCTTATACGATTTCATTCGACGTTATGGTCTAGTTTAATTTGACAAAAAACAAGCTAAGCAAGTTTGTAACTGACATACTACATTTTGTTTCTTAAAATGGAAGCTGATCACTGCCCCCTGTCTGCTAAACCCTGCAGCTTTTCTTGCTAACTGCTCGAGATCCAACACTTAAAAAATAAGCAATTTGCCTCAAAGTGTCTGTTTCACCATGAGGAAAAGTAAGAAAATAAAAACTGTAAAGTAAGCTTTTCAAATCCCAATAGGACATTGCAGAATAGGAACAAAACCAACAACACATTCAAGCTTTTTATGAAAAATCAATATACAGTGCCAGTAAAGACTTTGGACACACTTTCTTATTAAAGTAAATGGGAAAGAGTGGCCAAACTTTTGACTGGCACTGTTTGTTTCAAATTTTTTGATTAAATGCTACTTTAGTAATTATGCTATGGTTTCCTTTTGAATGAACAAGATCTCATCATTCTCTTGAGTGACAACAAAAGTGGGCAAATATTTAGAAGATCCCTAGAATAATTACATAAAGCAATAAGATTCTGTCCCAGTCTTGTTCTTGATTTTACAGCCAACTGTGCTTGCAACACCCTAAAGATTTAGGACAGGTCATGAGCTCTCTTAACTATTGTACGACGTGAGAGTACTCTTGAAACCCGAAAACATGAATTCAGTGTCATGCTCTTAATCATAAAAGCAGGATCTCCATGTCATCATTCTGAAATAATTCTTTATACAGATTGTCTTGGCACCCTAATTCCTGAGTACGATTTGTCTCTGTCTAGCTTCCCTAGTCTGCGAGTTCCTGCCTTACATGCTCTGCCTGACATTGCTGGAGACACAGTAGCGATCACGTTTGTTGGCTATGCTGTATCTGTCTCACTGGCTATGATTTATGCCGATAAACATGGCTACACCATACATCCCAACCAGGTACACTAGCCTTCCACCTTTACAGTTGGTACAGACATACCAGGTCCCTCTGTTTTGAGCCACCCATGTTTGTGTTTGGTCTGCAGGAGCTGCTGGCCCACGGCATCTCCAACACTGTGTCTTCTCTCTTCACCTGCTTTCCTAGCTCTGCCACACTGGCCACTACCAACATACTGGAGAGTGCTGGGGGATTTACACAGGTACAGTGCATGCCACTGTGGGAGGGGTCCTATATGCTAAACTGTCCAATAGCAAATTCGTTTTTGATGTAATATGCTCTGAATTAATTTCTAGTCTGTATAATTGAATATGTTATGCCTATGTCTTTTCTTTTTAACCCCAGCTCTCAGGATTGTTCACCAGTCTGGTGGTTCTGGTAGTTCTACTGCTGATTGGACCACTCTTCTACTTTCTGCCCAAGGTGTGTGAATGTCTTCTTCTGCACAAATGCAAAACTGTTTATTTTTCCTTGTCTATAAGTAAGGTGTGGTCGTAAGTGTAGTCCCCTGAAAAACTGCCTTGTTAACCCCCTGTCCCTAGGCAGTGCTGGCATGCATCAATGTTACGAGCCTCAGACAGATGTTCCTGCAGTTCCAGGACTTACCAGACCTGTGGCGAATCAGCAAGATTGACTTAGTAAGTTCTACTGCTAATTGGAAAATGTAAACAATCTAATTCCAGCAATGTAATTTTGTCATTATTTATCTCAGCTTAAATTGCCTAGAAATCAAGGATTTTCACTCCTTGGTCTGCTTTAAAATAGATCCTTGTGTTAATGGGTTGGCCAGCATTGGCCTAGCTATTTATCTGTTCGGGGCTGTGTTGTTGCAGGTGGTGTGGCTAGTAACCTGGCTCTCTGTAGTGATACTCAATGTGGACATGGGGTTAGCCATAGGAGTGGTGTTCTCAATGATGACTGTCATCTGCCGGACTCAAAGGTACCTCTTCACCTCACACGCCATTATACAGGATCGATGTGCATCAATGGGCGTATGAATCTGCAAACAAGCTTATGGGGTTGCTGTAGTTACATGTGTGCATTTGAAACAATGAACATACTCATCATTCTCATAGGTTAGGTATTGTACATGAGCCCATGAATGAGTAATAGTATTGTATTTTCTTACAGTGGGTTATGAAATACTTCTCGTTGACCTGCTAACGGTTTAGTCATGAACTAAAGCTTCATTGAAGCATGAGAGAGTTAATTGTACAGCACAGGAGAAGATGTTTAGTCAACGTCTCTCCTACAACAATCATTGTGTGTCTCCTCAGGGCCGGGTGTTCAGTGTTAGGCAGGGCGAGCAACACCGAAATTTACAGACCTATAAAAAACCACAACAAGGTAAGGGGACTCGGTACAGTCCATCCATCTGAATTTATTCGCAAAACCTAACAAGAACAGTTTGTTCCGGCACTTGTGGCAGTCCGACCTGCTCGGTTGCTGTGCGATTGTCATCATGATGTCGAAGATGAAGTAGACTTCGTCTTCCCCAGTGCTACGAGTTGCCTGAGGTCAAGATCCTGACCTACAACGGGCCCATCTACTATGGCAACCGCAGCTTCTTCAGGGAGGAGATGAGCATGCTGCTGGGCCTGACGCCCGAGAGGATCCGCCAGCGGGAGAAGGCAATGAAGGCTCTGGAGAGGAAGGAGAGAGACACCACCGTCAACACAGTGGTGAGGGGGCAGCACAGTCGGTCAGTGATTTACAAACCTAGTGGCATTGCGGGTTTGTAACTTCATTTTGTCATGTTACTTCTACAGGAAAGAGGGGTTGCAAACACATCATTCTCGTCAGAAACTGATTTCTTCAAATCTGGTAGGTGATAGAAGCATTGTCTTAAGGCCAGTTGTTACATTATATGTTCGTAACTTGTACGTAAAGTCTGACTTTGTTACTCTGAACAATTATTTCTTCTTTGCACAGAAATGCCTGAGACTGATGTCCAAGCAGTGTTAATTGATTGCGGCAGTGTGATATTTGTGGATGTTGCTGGAGCCAGACTTTTTATACAGGCAGGTTCACTTAACGCTTTAAAAGGAAACCTTTGTGTCTAATTTATGCAGTAGCAGTGGAATTGATTGTGCATAATTGTCTCTTTCTAGATTTGTATTGAGTGCCAGAAAGTTGGGATTCAAATATACTTGGCCAACTGCAATGGTGAGATCGATTAACACTGAGAATTAAACTATTTCACACCATAGGTAAAAGGGTTTAAAACGTATTGACATTGCATTTGAATATTGTTTAAGGCTGAATGTCCCTAAACATTTGTTTCATTTCATTAAACATGTAAATGATTCGGTTCAGCTTAAGTTCTTACCTTGTCTTCCCCTCCAGGTATTACTATACACATACTATTACTGTATGTGTATAGTATGTGTTCTCAGACATTAGTACAGCATTTGTGATCAGAAATTGGGCAAACCATCCTTAACGTATGATTGTTTATCAAATAAATCTTTTGGGCTCTTGAAAAGTATTTTTCCCCCCCCGCTGACGTCATAATCATATGAAGTGTCTTCCCCTCAGAAAGCGTGTTGAAGATCCTTACATCCAGTGGTCTGATGAGCTACGTGAACCCTCAACACATTTTTGTAACTGTCCATGACGCTGTGGTCTATATCCAACAACAGAAAGTAAGCTACAACAGATCAATATATATATATATATATATATATATATATATATATATATATATATATATATATATATATATATATATATATATATATATATATATATATATATATATATATATATATATATATATATATATATATATATATACACACACACACACACATACAGTACTGTGCAAAAGTTATAGGCAGATATGAAAAAATGCTGGCAAAAATGTGAAAGAAAAGAGTGGTCACAGTAAATATTGATTTGATTTAGATTGTTCATTTGTTTTGTCTTTCTGTAAAATAAATAACAATATGCTTTGCAGGAGAAACCTCCAGAACATACCACAACTGTTTGGGTATGAGATGCCCAGGCAGACACTGTACAGTAGCTTACAGTTTCAGCTGTAACGTGTGTATCAATCGGACTCATACGGGGTATTAACAAGGGCTATGGAGGAGACATTAAGTGCTTTGACAGACTCAAATACAATTTTCTGTTTCCAAATGCAGTAGCATACAAAATGATGAAAGTAGTTATCCCAATACAGTATTCATGTCCATGCCCCGTATATAGAACCGACACAACTTTTAATGAAAGATAAAGATTATGAAAGAAGATGTTTTTTTGGCTGGTAAATAGCCATGTCTAACTGTATATTGTTCATTATTGCTCAATCCAAATGCTGGAAAAAGATGGTTTAAATAATTGGTAATGAACTGATAATTTTATGTTGAGTAACTTAAGTCCATGTGAAAACATACCACAATTCCAATGAATGCCATGCGCTTTTTAAAAGGAAGATTTCATTTTTCTAAGAACTGAAATATGTCTTGCACAATTGCACGACACATTCTTCTGTGCCAATCGGTTCATTGGCCATAACTACTTACTATAACCTTTTATTTTAGACAGGTTGCTGCAAATAATGCATTGTTTACAATAGCACTCTGGTATCCTATAACATTTTTGGGAATATATTGTTGAAATATATTTGTCAAATAATAACCATAAATAAAAATATGTACGAATATGTTTGGATCAGTAATTTTATATGAAAAGCTTAAAAAAAACAGGACAGAACAGACAGGAAGCGGAACGGACATATTTTTTTCTAGCCAGTTTGTCAGCAGTTATGGCATGCTAAAAGTTAAATTTAGCCAAGACAGAAGAAAATATTCAAGGCAAGAGCTAAGGGTTTTGCTTCACTACTTCAACAAAGTACAGTAACAAAAAGGAAACATTGCCAATTTTGTGATTTATCCTTGAGCTTTTCAGACAAATTTGTAATTTCAGTAATGTATACTAGTATAATTGCAATCTAAGGGAACATAATCCCTCCTCTTAACATTAATACACTCTGAGATTGTTCTCAGTATTCACCCTACTTCCTTTAAAAAAAAAAGAGTACACATTGAGGTAAATACTTATTTGTTGAACTCACTGGCTGAAAACAATGCAGCGCAAGTAAATGTACTGCCCTCTGCTGTTTTAAAGCCAGGGATTTAGTGATATTTCACTGTCTATGTACCGCATCCTTATCATTCAACCGTGACCTAAAAAAATTCAGTAAGGTTCCAGTTCAAAAACAGGGCAAAGACAGAAAACTAATTATGTCTACAGTTAATGTTAGATACTCATATTTTCAGTGCATATTTGAAGAAACCCTCTAGACACTTTACCCTTTGGGTTTTCACTTTAAAGCTCAAGGAGTATTTCACTAATTGGCAGGAAGTAGCCCACGTCAATTAGAGCCTGGTACAAAAGACTGGCCAAATGTTTACTAAGCCGGATGCCAGCAACACAGACAACAGTAGCCCTGATGTTCACATCAAAACATGAAAGCCAATTAATGATGTGCATAAAGAAAAACTATATAACTGTTACTACATGGAACAATTTCTTTCACCTTTGCACATTTCTAACCATATAAAACCATCTTTTCTTGTTACAATACAATCTATCTCTATATTAAGCCACCTAATAAGAAGGGACAATATACTGCCTACTTAATAGTAGTCGCAGGCATTGTAAACCATTGTTTAATGTACAAAAATATACAGATCAAGTATAACAAGCTCGTCAATAAGCCTTATAATTAGTATAAAAACGTTGCGCATTATGGCAATGGTCATGTTTACCTGGTCTTTGGGTTCCATCTTGTGGCAAAATATTAAAATTACAGGCTTAACAAAAAATACACACAAAAAAAATGTATTGCAAATGTAATTGCTAAATAAAACAAAGTGAAAACGATATTTGCAGTTGCTGACAGCCAGCAAATGGTAAACTTGTATAACTCATTTTGAATGTTTTCTTTGTTTCATATAACGCCACATTACAGAAAATATTTACATTTCTCCTGCCATGATTCCCCATTTAAACAAATATTGGCTTGTTTATCATTGTTTATCATTAAAAGATGCATAGATATTTTGAAGAGTGTGTTTACTTGTAGTTTATATCAAATATACCTTTCATCACAAATAGTTATTTTTGTGATGTACAGTATGGGCAAAAAACCTTGTGGTGTCAGTTACTAGTCATGCATTTAAACCTGTTTTTGAAGTAAAACAATTTATCTTGAATATTTCCACCGTCTGTGGAGTAGTAGCGGAACTTTTCATAGGCTTTTTCATTTTCCGATTTTCCCCAAGGTAACTTGATCTTAGACGCATGGTTTACAATAACGTCACTGCAGGAGCCTACGTGAAGAGACCCCAGTCCATCAACAAAGAACTCTGCAAAGAAAAAAGGAACATGATCAACTGGTCTTTCCTGTCGTACAATCTTTTTCTTTCAGTGAGATGAGAATTTTGCACTGATATGATGAACCTTGCTTTACAGCCACATTTAGACTACAGTAAAACAATAGACCATGCTAACCTAGGTGAGCCGCTCGTGAAAGTCGGGGGTCGAAACCCACGCGCAGCATCTTGTCTGTCCTCCCAAGGAAAAAGTTAATGACAGCGTCAGCCACAACACAATTGGGAAAGTCCTGGATGGTGTGGTGGTAGCCATTTCTCATATGTAAGCAGTCCCCCTCCTTTCCTCCCTGCTCCACAGAAATAGTGTGGCGGTACGTGGCAGCATATCCTGTCACTTCTCTTACGGCACCACCCACCTGCAACACAAAACAAAGCATGGTGCACATCAGGAAATATTCATATTTAAATAGACAAACATAACATACACAGCTAAACGAAAAAAGGAACTCTACATTGTATGATCTTTATATCAGTTTATGAAGTAAAGAATATTGGGTCGCAACAGGTTCACAAGAGTGTACCCCCTTCAGAATGAGCCATAGCTACGCACAGACAGAAAACACTGCATAGAGGTTGAAAAGGCAGCACAATCCAGAAACATTATACATGGTGTGAGGGGCCCCATCTCCCTTAATGTTACTCACATTTTTTAATATGACTGTCAGATTTGCATGATTACATGAATGGCGTTCTACTTAGTGTATGTCGACAATGACAACATTGTGGTTTGAGTCCAAATACCACCTTGAGCCCTGGTACATTGGAAGAGACATACTGTAGATCTAATCGTGAATTTGTGTTAAGGATTGAACAGCTGTCTGGGAAATGTCACTTCAGCTCTAATGTCTGTATTGCATTTGCATGCTCCTTTATCAGTTCAAAATTGGGGACCTTTGTGGGCTCAAAGTGCATTCCTGTTTGAGAGTACTAATGGCAGACTTCAAAACCTCTTCCATGGCACCCAGGGTGTACCAGGACAAATTGTGAAAATGTTTATAATCTACCAACACATTCCAAGATTAATAGCTCTTACATACAGCACAAACTGTGAGGAAAAACTTGTATGGCTTAGTTGAGTATAACCATTATTATTGACTCTAGACATTAGCAATTGAGAAAACACACCCACCCACCCACACACACACACACACACACACACACACACACACACACACACACACACACACACACACACACACACACACACACACACACACACATACATACACACACACACTAACGTTTAAAATGAATATGCCCTAATGTCCCGATCCTTACTGAATCAGTTCAAGACGCAATTTGTCCCATATATTTGTGCACAGAATTGTATAGGCTAATAGGCTTATTTAACTAATAAGGATGGTTAATTACTTCCTATATTTTGCGGAACTAGTTCACGGAACTTTGAGCTTTTGCGCTTCTTACAACCTTAAAGGTACAGAAAGAAACGGCAATGCCAATCGCGATATGGTTAGGCGGGACTCGAGGTAGAGAACGAGATCTGTTCAACGTTTGTGTAGCAAAATACATCGACACCGACGGACAAAGGTGGTTATATTTAAGTATTTTGATCAAAATTATTGCTAGGGACAATTCAGTAGTCGCTGGATATTGGTAAGGACACGTTCCTACCGCCCCTACAAAATTCTATGCCCCTATAGTGGGCTATGCTTTTATAGACCCAGTATTGACATCATGGGCTGTAAGAGACAGAAAAATGGATTAATGTGCCTTTGGGATTCCAAGTGAAGTTCAACTACTACCAACTTGTTATATAAGTTGCGTTAGAACCTTGTGAATATTAGTAATGCAACTACAACAAATTTAACGGTTGAATACCAACCCTATATTCTGCACATTAAAAGTATATTCTGCCAGGATACAATTTCTGAAATGCACTTCATCCTTTGTTATTTTATTGATTCTGTCTTTTAAAGCAGTTAACTTGACTGTAATCAGACAAATTCAAAACAAATGTTTATATTTTCAACTGAATGTGTAGTACTAGTGCATAGCCTATTGATCAATCAATTGTCAACATCTATTTTGTCTTTCTTATTTATTAGTGTGGTTTTTCCATAAAAAGCTTTGCGTGCTGAAAAGAAATCTCCTCTCACAACACTTATGTCAAAATCCATACTGTTTTATTCACGCCATCAGGTCATAATCAGGTACTCAGCAGTTGTGTAATACACAAACAAAGACAACAAACGAAAAGACCATGATGCACCACAGCACAATGGTTATCTAATGGTACATCCTGCAAGAATATTCTTAAATATGCAGGAACCGAAGGATTTCTGCAGGACATTCATGCAGGAATAGGAAAATCCTGCAGGCTTTTTCTCTACAGGATTTTGCTCTGCAGGATTGCTGCAGGAATATTTTTAAGTATGCAGGATTTGAAGAATTTCTACAGGATTTCTAGGAAATTCCTGCAAGACTTTTTGTGTGAGGGGTTGGAACCCAAACTCTGTTACTTTAATCGAAATGAAAATGTAAACGCAAGACGTTATATTATTACATATATAACACATATTACATATTACATAGGGCTTGTGGGGAATGGAATAAAAAATAATTTGCTTTAGTTAGGGTAAGCTATGATGTACTGCCAACACCTACAAATCTTAGCCAGTGGGTAGGTGGTGATCCAACATGTTGCTTCTCTTAGACACAATGTCTGGGTGCAAAACAAGCCTTACTCAAGGAAGATATACCTGGTGATGGGGGTGGTGTTTTGGGTCAAATTTGGCTTGGTAGTGAATGTTGGTTGTCCAAAGAGTGGTATAGTGTCAAATATGTGTCTATGTGTTTTACAGTATATTTGACTGTTCTCATCATAGTCAATACATTGGATCAATTGTGCCTTTCTTCAACAAAAAACGAGTGGTTTATCATAAGGTAAGTGTGGTCTAGTCCATAAAATACAAAAGTTAAAATAGATTCCTTGGTTATGACTGAATAATAGTCAATAATGATACTTATGAATACAAAAACTTTACTGAATAAGAATCAGTGTTTGTGTCAGTGCTCTGTAATAACTTTAAACCCGGGTCAAATTTGACTGGCTAACACTAAAGGTGTAAACCATTTTCTAAGACAACAGGAGGAGTTAGGAAATAGGGATCTGCAGCAAAGAATTGCTCCAGACCATAAAAGCTGCGACAGATATAGAAGAAAGAAGTAGCCAGTGGCTGTGGCTAAAAAGGAGGGATACAATATATGTACAAAAGTAAAAAAAACATCACGTTAAAAACTTTGAAAAAAAAGTTGTTTTATCTCAAGACGAAAGCAAGCTTCCCTACTGAGCGTGATTGTACAAAGCCAGCAGGAGGAAAAGATTAGGTTAACACTAAGATTATTCTTTCAACTGTCTGAGCGTTTCATGTTTCAAGCCAGCAGTTGGACGTATGTATAAATTACTTGAATATGGTATTTATACTAGTCATTCCTTGTTTCAAGCCAACAGTTGGAGGTACGTATGGGGCATTTTTTCTTTGATTATCTGGCCGTGCTAAGGGCGGATATTGGGGGAGTGGATATGAGACATCATTGCTCACCGTTAAGCCTTCTTTAGGTGTAGTGGACTCAATTTAACTAAACATTCGAGAAGGTAACAACGTGAAAACCTCAATGACATATTTGATCTCAACCAAAATCCATTCTAAATACAGATTTTTAGAGTGTGCATCTTGGATTAAGGCATAATGGTTATTATAACACCGTATCCTGTGTATTGAAGAAAATAAGAAATGCATGACTAACAATGGATGAACATTCTTGAATAAGAAAAAGGAATTATTGCTATATTGCTACTATTATGTAATACACAATTAAGAAGCAGTTTGTTCACACATTTATTAGCTATAAGTTAGTACAGTGATGTGATCCCTAAAATAAAGTGTTACCAGATATCTTACCAGATCCAGGGTGGTTTTCTCCAATATGTCCACCATCTTCTCCAACCTGGTGTTCCCAGTAAAAATGAAGTCATCGTCTACCCACAGAACATATTTGGTTGTCACCTGAGATACAGCCAAATTTCTCCCTGCAAACCAACCCTATGGGTGCAAGGAGCAAGGATTTGTCATCACCAATACCACATACAAAAGTACTTCTGGAAAGCTCAAAATAATATCTTAACTGAATGGGCAGCCCAATAGCAAAGGCTAGTTTCTTTACCTTTCCAAATGGCATAATGTATTGTTCAATGTGAGGCCCAGTCACTGGCTGAGGATGCTTGTTGTCATCTGCAATCACTATAGTGACGTACGGGTAGTATTGACGGATACTGGTGATCAGGTCTTGTAGTTTGTCATAGCGCAGAAAAGTCTTTGTAGCTATGGTGACGAGGTCACTTATCTTGTACCCATCTAAAATAAGTATCCCAATGTGAATACATTTAATTTTGAGTAGTCATTAAAAACTATTATCAACAACTCACATCATAAATTTAAATTTGAATTGAAAGAAATGTCATACCCCTTTCAGGTCCAGAGTTGAACAATTTTGGCATGTTACCATGTCCAACTTTGATGGTGAAAACTGACTGATGCTCATAGGTTACAAACTGTACTGGAAAAAACATAGTAGATCATTTAATAATCTCTTTGTAAACTTTGGCCTTAAACCATATTCTGAAAATTAAATGAAGGCCCCTGAACCTGGCAACCACTTCTGTTCCAGCCAGATAAATATTTAGTTAGTTTAATGACGTAAAGCCAAAACTGCTTGAATACTCAACTTTAAAAATCAAAAACCGAGTAAATCTATTTCTACACCTTATTCTTAAACCAAATTCTAGAACAAACATTGAAAAGTAACCAGTCACCCAAATCACCTTTTTTCCTGCTGAAAATCGATGTATTTGGTTGGAAATAATTGCAAAACAAATGAGGTGACGCTGGCAGAGTTAGTTCAGACGGGCAACTCAGACAAAAGCAATTATCCACGTCACACCAATTAACAAATCGCATATGCTCAATAGTTAAATGCGGTCTTCTTAAAGCACAGCTCACTCACCACACTGTCTCCAACAAACACTCCAATACTTACTGCCGCACCACACTGGCTCCTACAACTGCACCATAGTCACTGCTGCATACCCACTATGCTCCTGCTGTGCACCCACCTCCACCTACTTTGGGGCTCCTGTTAAGTATCTGTCATGGCAATCTGAAGATATCTGCTCCCTACCCATGGTTTCAATGAGTGTTGGAACATAAGCTTAGGCGAGAAAGTAATTCAGAACAGCAGACCCTTGACATTAACTTTCAATGTATTAACATGTTATTGTAATAAACATTTTAAACATATCGTACGGTGTCCTAACTGAACTAAATGTTATTTAATGCAAAGTTTGTGAGTTTTGCATTTCTATACCAAATCTGACATTGGACAAAACATGGGTACATTTTTAAGTCAGTGAACTTTGAATATTTGCAAAGCCCGTACAGTCCATTCTACCCACCCACACAACTGCCGCTACCACCTGATTTGCACATTTTAGGTCTACTGGGATGGCAAGTTACTCTTTAAGGCCTTGACGTGAAACCTTTTCTGTTCTTACAGTAACTTTCTTTTGAGTTCTTGTTCATAGTGCTGGGGGAGGAGTCAATAGTGCTGTTAGATTAGCATCTGTGCCTGGCAGGAATAAGACAGGTGTTTCTTGATATACAGAAACAACAGGTTTTTAAGGTAGCTTTTGGGAAGTGTCTGACGATCGAATTGGCAGACAACACCTTATTAATTCAACAAAACCTTGTTGTTAACTTCACGTTGTCATTTCTGAGAAAAGTAAATCACGTAAAAAACTTAATAACATCTATGACACAAACTAACTGACTTAAACCAGACCCTTTCAATTTTCATTATTATTACAAGTTGAATTGTTTTTGTGCCATGATGAACTTGTAAGCATTTGATAAATAATTTCTAAAAACATATATAAACATACCATTTATATCTTAAAGAATGACTGTAGATCAGCAACATTGTTGTTGATGAATGCTTAATGGAATTACATGGGTTTAGAAAAGGTAATATTTGTTATCGGGGAGGGTCATTACCTTCAAAGCTCTAAGCTCACAGCTAGGGGGCCTTGCTACCTTGAAAAGCTCAGGGTATGGAGTGAACTCACCAGTGTCTGCCGTCTTGGGGTGGAACAGGGTGTTTGTGTAGGTGACAAACTGCAGCTGTCGGTTTAGATTAGGTAGAATTTTACTGGATAAAGTCATGTGCATTCCTCCTGCTCCTCTTATTAAGACCCCATCCACAGTTGCAGCCACATCAAACGTCCCCAGGGTAGCTGTCAAATTCACCTGTCAGTCAATCGATGACAATCAGGATAAATACACATTTAATTGTAACTCAGCTCTGTAAAATTGATGACAACATCTGGAGAAAACAATGTGGATAAAAGAATGAGTAGACGGATTTACCGAATGGATAGGCCGAGGATTTTCTTTAATGCCCAAACCTACAGGAGAAACATGGTTATGACATGAATATGAAAGAATACAAAATCATTCCAAATTATCCATTTATGGATATTATTGTTGATATTGTGATAATGTGATGAATATTTTTTCACATTAACAAGTAAACAATATAGACATGTATTGGAGATAAAGAATAAAAAGAGCTGCATTTTAGGTAAGGGACGGTCTTACTGCATCTGTTTTGAAAATTTTTAAATGTTTAAACTGTAAAAAAACATATTTTATAATGAATTATAACAATACAGATAATTGTCATATAGCCCAGCCCTGCTTTCAATATTCCCCTTTTAATTCACATTATTTCTTTTGAGTCATGTCTTACCAGAAATAATGATAGTTTTGAGGGGGTGGACTTTCATGCCCTGAGTGGGGTATTGCAGGGGGCTGTTGGCCTCAGCTATAATGAGTAGGTCCATGGGTGTATAGGACCTATACAATAAGGTATACAGATATGCCAACATTACTAGAAAGTAACATCTTTCTGCCTACTGCAGCTAATCATTAACCTACAAGAGACGTAATGTTCTGCAAACCATGTGAGCCCCTGCCCGAGAATAAATTAGATGGATAGGTGAGCCAAGCAGATTACTCGTCTGTAAAGAAGCCAGCAATTCCGTTTTGCACAATTGATTGGTACAGTTTTTTAAAGAAAGAAGGACTCTGTATAGGCCTACCTGTTCACAAAGCTGTTGTACTCCTGCGCTCTGCGACTCTTCACACCCGCTTGGTTAGAGTCTAGGAAGGAAGCTTCCAGGTTGTGGGCCCAGACCCGCGGAAACAGCAGATTTGAAAATGGCAGTTCTATGTTTTTCTTTTCACTCTCACACACACAACCATTCGGTGCCAAACGCCTGTGCCCGAGAGAATAAAAGAAAATACATTCAACTACTGACACTGTAGAGAAGATGGTATGTAATTCAACAGGTTGCACAGAGCACAGCTAGCCTTAAATAACTCACATTAGTACGCTCTTCTTTACATGGTAAGGGATACGGTCATAACTGCTGAAAGAATCTTGAAGCACCTTTAGTAGACGCTTCTCTATCCTTCCCCACTCTCTTGGACGTACATCCACCTCAGTGCTCACAGGACCCATATAGTGATAGAAGGCAAACAACAGTACTCCAAAGACCAAGATGAGAGCAAAGGCCTTCCGGACAGCAGACATCCCTGACACTGAAACAAAAAGACATAGTCTTAAGATCATCACCTCAGGTCTGCAAAAGAGATACTGTAGGAGTTGTTTCAGCCACAGACAGCTCAGATTATTTTGCATGTGTATTCACTCATTCATTCGTTCATTCTAGTGACAAAATGAACCCATTGGTCAGTATAACAGCCTAGATTTGTCACAAATCTACAACTAAACAGCAACACCTTCATTATTTTCAGTAACCATTGATTACAGTTGCTGTAGAATGTTCAGTGTCAAAAAATATATTCATTCTAGTCAACTATGTTTAAGACCACCAAACTATAGTGAACAATGTCTCCTATGATACCATGGAAATACTTTAAATTAGAGCTAATACAATTTTTTAACGCAGAGGTTTACCCACATTTTATTAGATGCTGCACAATTTGATAGGGCAACACATTGCATAACATATAGCCTATTTAACCGTCTCTTTCACGGAGACAACAAATGCCTCCTATCATAGACAGTAGTATATAGGATCTTGACCGTTCTTTGAAAATGTCTAGCATTGATTAACTTAACCTACATACAACCAGAACCTACATATCAGCAACATGCAAGTAATAAGGTGTGTTTAATGATCCCATTTACTTACCATCGATGTTTTGCTCTGTATGATGCGTGCTATCGCGTGTTACAGGTTTTTTCTATCTATTCTGTGCATTGACGGTTGACGAAAGGATTAAACCGGTTCAGTAACTTGGTATGACAGATATGACAGCAGATAAGTTCACGTGAACAGCAAAAAGTTGAGCTCCAAAACAAAATACAACTTGAAAAAGGTGACGTTACAGAACTTACATCTGACCTCACCAGTCTCTTCTAACCTCTTTTATTTAAATTTGCATAGCTAAATTAAGGCAAAACCAGGGGCAGAAAGGGAAGGAGTTACAACTAGCATAGTGTTTTTTCCCCCAAATGAAATTCCATCAATTTGTTGTCCTCCCGAGCAATAGTATGAAGACAAGTACGAAAAATATCATGTCAGGGGTACCAATTATTAAACTCGCATTATGTAAATTCGATGTTTATGCTAATTAATGAAATGTTTTTATTTTACAGTCCTCGGTAGTCCTACTTCATTTGCATGGTTTTACTTTTGTCCATTGATAGCATTAGCTGCTAAATGTGTGATTTCTTTCAAAAATAAATGTAGTTTTCACCCAAACTGTACGTGTGTGTGTGTGTGTGTGAATTTTGAATTAACTTAAAGATTTTGACACAACAGTCTAATTAGATATATGTTTCTTCTCTTACCAGATGGAGAGAAAAATAGGATTTCACCTTTTCTGCAAGAGATTTGGGCTGTAGATAGTCTCACTTGCTAATCCAAATCTCGTTTCCTCAAACTCGACTGGAGGTCTGGCAATTTCCAAAGAGCTCCTGGAAGGCAAGTGTTTGATTGGTATTAATAAACGTCACTCACTCTTTGGCGAAACCCTCCTGCGTGGCTATAAGCCTGGAACAGAGGCCACCCATAGGACCCAAGCCGTAACACACATAGAGAGAGAGAACACTATAGTAACACATTGCTAGTCTCTTCTTGTTTCATCAGCACTTTCACTTCAAATTTTCCCAGGCTTTCGAACCCAAAGCTGCAACCAAGAATGATAGTTATAAGCCACAACGTTCTGTTCTATGCCCTGTTTTATTTTCCATATACTGAACATGCTATCCCTTACTAGCCACATCATAAACACAATGTCTGTTTTCATTGCTAGGCAGATGATACTCAGTTGTTTGTCGGTGAATCCCAATCACTGCAACAGTTTAACCCTTGAGTTGTCTTAACTCCTATGGGTCAAAAATGACCCGCCACTTTGTTTACCAGCAGAGAAAACCCCCTAGATTACCTTTTTTTCAAATAGAAATTTGATGATCGTTCCCAGAGTGACCCCAACATAAGAAAACAATTATACTTTGTCTTGTTCATGTTTCCATGAAAGCTGGACGCCACCAGGGTAAAAAAATTGCCTTTTTTTTCTGACAGAATAAACGTTTCTTAAAAGCATTGTTTAATAAGTAATTGGGAATGCAGTCAGAGGCTTTAAAGGGCCAGTAGATTACCGTATTTCCAGCCTTTCTTTACTGAAGCCATATGTGCAGTTTTCAGTGCTCAACAGGTCGTAGATCTTTGTTTCAGATGTCCAGGAGGAACTGCGCTTTTCACTAAACCCAAATATTCACAAAGTCTAAGATGAATGACAGGTTGTTTCCTCATGCAAAATAGATTTGGGGAATACAATTCAATAAGCTGCTTTATTTTCGGGGGTTTAGAGAAGGCAGATCATTTTTTATCCTTGGGACAAGAGGAGTATGCAGAGTGGTAAGACTAATCAAGGGTTAAGTCATCGCAAACAATGCAGGATATCAAATGCCAGATGTCTCAGAATCTGCCGATCTGGAAAGTCATACATGCAAGTATTTCATTTAGACTAGACTACTGCAACTCACTCTATGCTGGTATTAGCAGAGAAACCCTTTCCTGGTTGCAGCTAGTACAAAATGCTGCCGCAAGGTTCTTAACAAGGACAAAGAAATACACCCCATAACTCTGTTTTTGGCATCATAACACTGGCTCCCGGTAGAATTCAGAATGGATTGCAACATTGCATGAATTACTGAAAGCAAGACAGGGTCTAGCCTTAGCCAATATGCTGAACTCTTCTCCTATTATGAGTAACAGCGCAGCCACTAGTTTCCATTTAGAATTTCCTGTACCTCAGCTAGTGTTAACTAGTTTCCATTTAGAATTTCCTATACCTCAGCTTTGAAATTAACTCACTCTATAATAGATATCCGTTTGATTGATGAGGGGAAATAGATGATTGCTCTTGTGCTAAAAAATACTTTTAAATGGTTTGACAGGAGTATGGCCTGAGTCAAAATAATTGCATGATAAATATACAGTATGTATATACCTGTATAATATATATATATATATATATATATATATATATATATATATATATATATATATATATATATATATATATATATATATATATATATGTATATTGGTAAATGTTACGTGCTGTGACTTGTTTTTGACGTGTTACTTTATTCATAACTAAATAAGATGGTCACGATGTATAGGTTATCAGTATTTTGCACCTTTAAAGATCCACTTGCAGTGAGTTATTCACCTGAGAACTGTTTCAATGATTTGCTGGATAAACTCTAGACCCATATATTCCACGCAAACCTTGAAGGGTTTTAGCCTCTTACAAACAAGATGGAAGGTTCCAGAGAACTAGCAAGGATGGATTACACATTCTTTAGTCTTGAGATATTGATAAAGCGCAAACCTAAGTCTAAGGAGGGGTTTGATGTATAGTATATTACAGTTTGAGGTAGAAACGTATGACTTACTAATTGTTTAGGACCTTGCTCAGATTAGGTTTCTAGGTTTGTAGTCACTTGCATTTGTGTAAAGATATAAGACCTTGCTCACCCTATGAAAAAAACTTTTGTCTAAGTGAAAGTTTTAGACTTTGCTCAGACCAGGTTGGGAGCTAGAAACTTTGTCTGGGTAAAAGTTTGAGATCTCACTCTGGCTAGGTTTTGAGTTTCTCGGAAGTGAAGGTTTCAATCCTTCTCGCTGCAGGATATAATTCCTTATAAATAGACTAGGTAGATGCAAAGAACAAAGTATTGTGAAATTATTCCTACTTTTGTTGTGGGTGGAGCCCTAAGATTAAATAAATGTTGTGCTAGGTGATCACCTTCATCACCTCTTACTTGACAGTGATTGTGGAACTGCTGTTCTCTGACTCTTCACCAGCAGTTGCATGAGTAATCTTTTATAGTGATGGCTGGGTAGGGCTTGAAGGTTAAAGTCCAATACAGACATGGTTGTTGTTGCAGATTTTAGCCTTACTGGAACTGCTTCACCGTAATCTTCCTTTCGAATGACGCTGTACTTTTCTTCCTATCCACCGTTTGTAGGAGATGATTAACAAATGTAAGAACAGCCCCCTTGGGGATCATAAATAACCCAACACAACTGGGGCATGTTGTCTGAGCAAGTAGGCGGTGGAAAAACAACCTCATGCCTTTACATTTTTCCTCTTCCTCGCCTGATTGACACATATCTGATGTGAACTCAAAAGTTCAAATGTCTTTTCTCAAACAAGTTTTTCACAATATATGAATACAATATCCTCATGTAGGCATGGAAGAATTAAGTTTTTGTTTACAGAATTTTATTTGACAAATACTATCAGTAAAGATCGGGCTAGGGCAGATGTATGTGTGGGAGGGGCCCACCAGGCACTTTCAGCCATGGCCACCGTATCTTCACATGTTATAGTGACACATCCTGACACTGCCAAACAGCTGTTTGTATGCACTGATTGTTTTCTTCCTGGGCGTTGCTCTGGGGAACTTCCATTGAATCTTGTGGTCTCCATGCCAACTGATGTCAACCCTTGGACTTGCCCAAAAGAGTTTGCTGATGTCTTTCCAGTGCACACACTTAACTTTCACAATGATGCTCTTCCACCGCAAGAATTATGGATCAGCAGCAGCAGGAGAATTTAGGATTACTCCATCATTCTAGTTGGTAACCCAAAAGTCATCTCCTGAAGTCAATGGTAATCCAAAACACCTTCAGATGGCTCACAGAGGTACCTCTGTATCGGAGGTGGAATGGTGCAACACTTACAACCTAATCGGATGTTCACAGTCCCATTTACGACCACCAGGGAGGTCCACTCTTCTAATCACTCTAACCAGCATCTTTTGAATACCTATAGAAATAGTTCTCTCTTAAGTCAATGTGAATTAGGCATTCATTGCATTGAGGTTCCCTTTCAGATTCCCTGTATGCATCCTACTGTTAGCAGATGTTGAATGCAGTTCTTGAAGATGTGAGTAGTGCGTTATTCAATTGAGAAATCAGCTTGTCCTTAGTCATGATAACGTCTCTCCAGAGTGGGATTGTGGAGCTACACTTCTCTGATTCTCCACCAGCCTATGCATGGCCAATCTTTTGAACAGACGTCTGAGTAAGGCTTATGTCTTTGTTTTTCGGGTAATTTACAGTATATATATACATACATACATGTTTGTCCCAGTCATCCATATGAGTTAGCAAGCTTTAAATCAAATGTATCTCTTACTAATGTTATTTTGAACATTTGTGTTTTAATCATTTTCCGTGGGCTATCATAAGTAACTTAAATGTCCACATGTAGCCCGAATGTATGTTACGAAAGGGTAAACCGTGGTCTTTTTAACTATCAATGCTGATTCACCGTCATTAACCTGTTCAAATTAAAACATTTTACTCACCACGGCACATAGCCTATCTCATAGCTCATAAGCTGCCATTGTGAGAAAAATCTAGGATCTATGCTAAGTAGTCTGTCTCAAATCGTTTTTCAGGTTATGAGAGCCAATCTAGAATTAAAAGGGAATGTATGAGACTCAAGTGCACGACCAGAGAGAGGTCTTACAAAAATAGTGCGGACATTTTTGCATTTTGTTTATTACATTACACATACCGGCGCCGCAGATTGTGGATGAAAGCCTCTTGGTTTACTACAATTGACAAGTAACGGAATTCGCTGACTAATATAGCCGATACGATACGTAAAAAATGTTGGATATCGGCCCAATGCAGATACTTGGTACCGGATCGGGACATCCCTAATATGTCTGTTAAAAATACACAAAGTATAATCCATAAAATATTATGTTATTATGTGATTGCGTCAGAATGATGTAATGTGACAGGTAGTGCATACAGTATGTGTATTAGTGTTGGTCACTGTTGAATATGCAGCCAGTAATGCAAACGCAGATAAGTAACACAGAACCTTGTTTGTACGGGTTAATTATTCGTTGATCTGTTGGTAATGCCTCAGGGCTCCAGTATGGGGGTCGCGCTTCTTTCCCTCACTCAATACAGACGAGTGAAGACGAGAGCTGCGTGTGTTGGTCTTTTCATCTTTCTCTCGTTACTATTCCCCCTGTTTAATGTAATTACCGTCCACAAAACACTATAAATGTGTGAATGCATGTCATAGTTATCCTATGTTACTGTGAAACTATGAAAGACAGTTTTGTGTTATATAGTTATATTTAAAGAGTTGTTGGCTAACTCAGTCGATGTGTAAGCTAGCTGCAGGAGACCTCGTGGCGCCGCCGTAGAGTCCAACTACTATTGTTATCAAGCTGTTAATAATAATAATAATTCATTTTATTTATATAGCGCTTTTCTTACACCCAAATACGCTTCACAACAAGATAACAGGCAAATAAAACAGAAATACAAGACAAACGGATAACAGGAGAACAGGTCGAGACAAGACAGCAATACAAACTACAGTAAAATTTGACAGAAATGTTGTAGAGGTAAGGGGCGTTTGAGTTAATTTGAGTAGGCTAGGGTGAAAAGGTAGGTTTTAAGATGGCTTTTGAAGATAGGAAGTGAGTTTGAATCCCGAATGAAAGGAGGAAGAGAGTTCCAGAGTTTAGGTGCTGCCCTAGAAAAGGCACGCTCCCCAAAGTTTTTTAGTTTAGCTAAAACTGTCACTCTTACCCTCACGTATTTTTGCTGTATGGTTCAAGTGTCTATTTTCACTGTAAGAGCCTTGTTCATATGTCAGCTAAAGTTGTCTAGGTAAAATGTAAAAAATGCATCTCATAATTTAATATTGTGTAACCCAGTAAAAAGATAATTTAAATAATTTAGATAAAGTAAAAAAGATACACTAGTCATAGTAACTATGGTCCTGAGACTGAGTGTGGTTTAGTTTGAATTGTATAACTGTGGTCCTAGAATCGAGTGTTTTGTTTGCATTCTTTGAAATGTAACTCATACAGAGGAGTGAAGACTAATTTAATTCCATCTACTTTTTTCCCCCTATCCCCTCCACCCTTCCATTCAAAGTAGCTTTATTGTCAATTTCTTCCCATGTTGAGACATACAAAGGAATCAAAAAGACGTTTCCCACACTCTTGCGGTAAACATATAAAGTGCACATTCAAAACACAGATAAGACATATATACTAAAGCTAAAAGATGGCCAATAAAAATGTATATATATGCATATATATATGCAGAAGTGTATAGTCTACAATGTATTGCTAGGGGTAGCAGCATATGTTACTGTACGTTTGTTTGTAGTATGTATAAGTTAGGTTAGCAGCATAAGTTGATGTATAAGTTATGGTTGTGGTAGTGCAGAACTACCAGTGCTGCTGTTTAAACTGAGCTGGATTGAGCTAGTCCATGTGTTCAGTGTCCATCCAGAGGGTGTTGGTGGTTTTGACTGGGAAGAATCAAGCTGGTCCCCCCTGGTCCACTTTCTGGTCCTGTGGTCCTCTGGTCCTCCGGTCCTCCTCTCCTCCGGTCCCCTGGTCCACCCTCTGGTCCTGTGGTCCTCCGGTCCTCTGGTCCTCCGGTCTCTGGTCCTCTGGTCCACCCTCTGGTCCTCTGGCTCTCCGGTCCTCTGGTCCTCCGGTCCTCTGGTCCTCTGGTCCCCTGGTCCACTTTCTGGTCTTGTGGTTCTCTGGTCCCCTCTCTGGTCTTGTGGTCGTCTGGTCCTCTCGTCTTCTGGTCGTGTTTGGGAGAGAATTCAGTTCCCTGACAGCTTGATATATGAAGCTGTTTCTGAGTCTGGCAGTGCGGCAACGGAGGCTTCTGTATCTTCTTCCAGATGTCAGGAGGCTGAACAGACTGTGTGCTGGGTGGCTGGTGTCGTTCGCAATTGAGGTAGCTTTTCGGGTGAGGCGGGTGATGTATGTGTCTTGCAGGGAGGGGAGTGGGGCAGACCGATTCTGTGGGGCACCAATGATCCTTCCAGCTGTGTTCACAATGCGTTGCAGCGCTTTCCTGCTATGTGCAGTGCAGCTACCTCCCCACACAGTGATGCAGCTGGACAGGATGCTTTCAATGGTGCCCCGGTAGAAAGTGTTCAGAATCGGTCTGGTGACTTTCGCTCTCTTGAGCTTACGGAGGAAGTAGAGGCACCGCTGGGCTTTCTTCGCCAGTGCTGCAGAGTTGGTGGCCCAGGTGAGGTCCTCACTGATGTGCACCCCCAGGAATTTGGTGCTGCTCACTCGCTCCACAGCAGCACCATCGATGGTCAGTGGCGGGTGTTCAGTGTGGCTTTTCCTGAAGTCAACCACAATCTCCTTTGTTTTACTGACATTCAGCAGGAGATTGTTCTCTCTGCACCACGTGATCAGAAGGTTGACCTCCTTCCTGTAGTGGGTCTCGTCGTTCTTGGTGATGAGACCCACCAGAGTTGTGTCGTCGGCAAACTTCACCATGTGATTGGTGCTGTAGGTTGGTGTGCAGTCGTGAGTCAGCAGGGTGAAGAGCAGGGGACTGAGCACACAACCTTGTGGGGCCCCAGTGCTAAGTTTGATGAGGCTCGAGGTGTTGTTGCCGACTCGTACAGCTTGTGATCTGTCACTGAGGAAGTCCAGTACCCAGTTGCAAAGGGAGGTGTTGAGCCCCAGCTGGTCCAGTTTACAGATAAGTTGTTGTGGGATTATGGTATTGAAAGCTGAACTAAAGTCAATGAAAAGCATTCTCACGTATGAGTCTGCTTTTTCCAGGTGGGTGAGGGCTGGGTGGAGAGCAGAGCAGATTGCATCCTCTGTGGAACGTTTTGCTCTGTATGCAAGCTGAAAGGGGTCCAGGGTGGGGGGGAGGATGGACTTGATGTGGGACATGACTAGCCTTTCAAAGCACTTCATAATAATGGGGGTCAGTGCCACAGGGCGATAGTCATTGAAGCAGGATGGAGCCGGTTTCTTTGGTACAGGTATGATGGTGGAGGACTTAAAGTGTGATGGAACAGCAGCTTGACTCAGAGAAGTGTTGAAGATATCCGTGAAGATATCCGTAAGCTCCTCTGCGCAGTCCCTCAGTACACGTCCTGGGATGTTGTCTGGGCCTGTTGCTTTGCGGGGGTTGATGGTGGAGATTGCCCTCTTCACGCTTTCAGCAGACAGGCACAGAGCCTGGTCGTGGGGGGGGGGGGGGAATTTTCTGTGGGCTTGTGTTGTTTGTTGCTTCAAATCGTGCAAAGAAGCTGTTGAGGTCATTGAGCAGAGAGATGTTGTCGTCGCAGGTCTGTGATGCAGGCTTGTAATCCGTTATGGCCTGGATGCCCTGCCACAGGCTGCGCGTGTCTCTGCTGTCATTAAAGTGGCTGATAATCTTTTTTGAGTAGTCCTGTTTTGCTTTTCTGATACCACGGGACAGGCTGGCTCTTGCTGTTCTCAGGCCAATTCTATCCCCGGCTCTGAAGGCTTTGTCTCTGGCCCTCAGCAGCCGATGGACAGCCCCTGTTAGCCATGGCTTCTTGTTAGCCCAAGTGATGATGTTCTTTGTGTGGGTCACATCATCTGTGCATTTCCGGATGTAGGAGAGAACAGTGTCTGTAAGCTCTTCATTGTCTGTGTGATTGTTGTGTGTAGCTGCTTGCTTGAACATGTCCCAGTCTGTTGTCGCAAGACAGTCCTTGAGAGCAGACCTTGATCCTTCCGGCCACACTCGAATCTCTTTCAGAACTGTTTTTTCCACTTTCACTCTGGGCCTATATGCTGGCATTAGCATTACAGTGATGTGGTCGGAAAGTCCGATGTGGGGGAGGGGGGAGGCCTTGTAAGCTCCTTTGTGTGATGTATAGACCAAGTCCAAGGTGTTTTTCTCCCTTGTTGGGAATTTGACATGTTGATGAAGTTTAGGTAGGACAGTCTTGAGATCAGCATGATTAAAATCTCCAGCGACGATGGTAAATCCGTCTGGGTGTGCTGTCTGTTGTTCGCTGATGGCCTGATACAGTTCACAAAGTGCCGCGTTCCTCTCACTGCTGCTGGAGGTTGGAGGGATATACACCGCGACTAGCAAAACCGCAGTAAATTCCCTCGGCAGATAGAAAGGACGGCACCTTATGACCATAAACTCCGCCAGTGGTGAACAATGTCTGCATACTACCACAGCGTCCTGGCACCACGCGTCACGTATGTAGACACAGACCCCACCGCCGCGCTGTTTACCTCCGTTAACGTGGGCTCTGTCCGCTCGATAGCATGTTAGTTGCTCAAGTTGTACTGCGGAGTCGGGGATGTTGTCATTTAGCCATGTCTCAGTGAAAACAAGCACACAGCAGTTACTCACAGTTCGATTCGCTGACCTCAGCAGTCGTATGTGGTCCATTTTGTTGTCCAAGGATCTTACATTAGCTAGGAGTATGGATGGTATGGCTGGGCGAGTTGGGCTGGCCGCTAGCCTAGTTCGGATTCCTCCGCGCTTGCCCCTCTTCTGCTTCCTTGCACACCGTTTCCGATGCCTCTTTACCGGGGCTGTGGTCGCTGTGGTCGCTTGCCGATGTCCAGCAGAGCCTGTTGACTGTACTTATAATACATACGAGACGAACTTTCGGACAAACACTTATTAAAAAAACAAAACACCGCATTCTCGGGAGCTAGGGTGGCCGCTGCGTCTACACGTGAGCTGCGTGTTGGTCTTTTCATCTTTCTCCCGTTACTATTCCCCCTGTTTCAGGGTACAACAGTAACACGTCTAAGAAAGGGCTTTGGAAATCCAGGGACTGGCCAACTTGGGTGACACCAGAGGCTATTAAGGTCTATGGTCCAAGCTACTATGGCAAATCTGTGCTCAAAGGACAGGTAGGAGATGCTGAATGACAATAAATCCATTAATGCCCGATGGAAGGGGCACTTCCAGGAACTCCTCAACCGTAACAGTACAACTGAATCAGACATTACCTTCTACGTACATCCTCCACAGTCAGAGAAGACATGGGGAACCTCACTCCATAAAAAAGGTTTGAGATTACGTCAGGTGCCTCAGGTGATCAACCAGTCCAAAGCCAGATTCAACCCCAGTATCAGCATGATCAAGAAGTGCATCGAGGTGCTCATCGACAAGCAGTACATCGAGCGGAGCCAGAGCACGGCAGATGAATACAGCTACGTGGCATAGAACAGACCCCCCAGGAGCACCCGACCAGTAAAACAAACACACCTGAAACCGCCTGGTTTACCGAAAGAAGAAAAAAGGAGAGGTGAACGGAGACTGATTCATTTAAGTGTTTTTTTTTTTTCATAATATCCCAGCCGAGATCTTAAAGGAAGGTGGAGCAGACTTCCTGTACCACATCCACACCCTAGTTCTCAAGGTCTGGGAGAAAGAAAAACTTCCCTCAGAGCTCAGGGATGCTGCAATACTGACCATATTCAAGAAGTGGGACAGGGCTGAATGGAAACTACAGGGGCATCTCTCTCTTGTAAACAACCGGCAAAGTACTTTCTTGAGTCCTCGCAAGCCAACTGCTACCACAGTCTGAGGAACTGGAAGCAGGGTATGGAACTGGAACTGGAAGAGGGGCCTTGGGAACCGATGGTGGGGACTGGAGAGGGGCCTCGGTAGGGGCAGGATGGAGAGGGGCCTTAGGATCGCAACCAAGAGAGACAGCGAGCGCTGTCAAGAGCCAAGGCAAACATTGAATACAAGGCAAGAACCCTGTCCTGCCACCCTCTGCTGGCAGAACATTCATACTACCCCTGAAACCCTTGCTGCGTTCCAAATCGCATACTAGTACTTTTTACTTTTAGTTCGTACTGCAGCTACCCTTACAAAGTATGTACTGTTGCATACAGTTTGCATAGAATTGGGACATACTGTATTACTTCGTCATAACATTACGCTTTGAACTTTTACCGTCTTGCTCACACATCCGTCGCAGTCTGTTGCACAAAATTGGAAATGGTTGGTGCTACATTTTTGGGCTGGCGTCAGTCATAGCTCCCTTGGGGAGGCTCAGTCGATGTGATGTATCTTCCGCTTCCCAGAGGATTGTGGGTCAGATTAGCTGTAAAACCGTGGTGGCTCTCATACTGCAAAATGCAACCAGGTGCAGTTGACCATCCTGTTATTATTGGCATGGTGTATTTGATACACTCTGCACTGGGACATACTAAATCTTTTTCTAGAAAATCTGGCTTTGACACAAGACAAAACGGTGCCGAGGCTTTGGTCACATCTTCCAATTGATTACTAACTATATAGTAGTATAACGATTTAAGAAAATCCCTGTAAAAAGAAGTATACTAGATTCAGTAAATGTAACGTGTAAACGTGCAGTATGTACTCATTGAGTATATAGTAGATCTTATTAAAGTATGTGGTTCCAAACATTGCCCTGGTCTACAGAGCCATTCTCCCCACCCTGGTGAGTCATGGACCATCTACAGCAGGCTCTTGAGAGCCCTGGAACAACATCACCAAATATCAAAGATTCTGAGGATCCGCTGGGAGGACAGACACCTTTGTTTTTATGTAACTTTAAACATTTTTGTATGTTACAAAAGAATGGGATACCCTTAGCCACTGAAATGAGAGAATGACCCATTTATAAAAAACTAAAATGTACTAAAACACATTTTAATTTGTAAAATAGCGAATAAAATGTGTTTTCGTAAATTGTAAAGTTTGGTTTAAACTACTACCTAACATCATTTGGGAACATTTTCAGATATATTGGCTGAATTGGCCACAAGCCTTCTTCCTTTAATTTGCAAATCATAATTTAGATTAACATGAAGTTAAACATTTAGGATTAAAATATACTATATTAGATATAATAACAGTTTACTGTGGGTCTTCTTATCAAAGCTTATGAATTCAAGTTCAAGAATGTATATATTTGATTGACTTTCATATTCTACTTTAAATAGTGAGAACTTTCAACCTGGAGTTACATATAAACCTGCCGCTACAGTTTGGAGTCAATTGGTTGCAAGTTGGAAGTTGAGGTTCAGTCAGCTCTTGAAAGCCAATCCTTAATAATTGTGATGTCAGTAAGCCTATTTAGGACTTGCAAGGAACTGGAATCGGAAGTAAAGACATAGGTCCACTTTCTTAGCATATTTTATGCACTTTATATGGCTAACTGACGTCACCCGGATTAATCGGGTTTAGGACAGCCTAGGCTACACGTGTAATCTGAAACCAGTGAGATAGGCTACAGCATGTTCTACTATTTCGCTTAACCAAAATATTTACGTTATATTTGGTCACTATCCGGAATTCAAAGGCTAAGGGATAGCCTACGTTAGAAAATATCTTCAAGGACTGACTATTATAAAAAACAATTGTGTGGTATAAAACGTTCTATGCCACGGGCACGGTGTCGTAGTTTACTTGGATTCACTGCAACATTGCATGCTACGATCTTGTTGCCCGTGTACCCAGGCATAACGTTATTTTAGGGGGTTTATTGACCGATGCAAAGACGAACAGGTACATTTCAAGCATTATTGTACAGATGAGGTAGCAATGCCTATGATCGATCTAGATATTCAATCGATAGATGTAGGATATTTTTTTTGTGCGGATGAGCTAACGTTAATTGTGCAAAAACCGTTATGTTTGCAGTTGTTAGGCTAGCTTCAAATTGACTTATCTGCGACTGAACCTCAAAATGTAGGTCAATAACACAATTTGCGACATTTGTTAAGTAGCCTATATATGCATTGATTCCTAAATAATATGATACATGGAAAATACATATTCAATTTTACGCCTTGCCAGATATATTTTACAAATTTTCTAAATGCAGTTTTAATACGAGGGATTAAGTAATCAGGTTTTGTATGGCTAGAGGAAGAATATAATGCATATGATATTAAATGAACCATAAAGCTAAGTCTAGCAACTTGAATGGAGAGGTAGAGGAACCAGATAATCAGAATCTCAAATGTTTCGATTGCATCACATGTTGTCAGCTTGTGAATTTCTGTTTGTGATAGGCCTAGGTGGGACACAATCGATGATCACATAAAAAGTGACGTTAGTAGTACATTTGATCATTATAAGTAATGTATTGCCTATTTAGCCGGTCTGTTCTGGTTTCAGACAGAGATGCTGTGACCTGGGTTTGTAGAAGCCAGAATGAAAGGCTCCAGATGTGCCTTCCTCCTGGGCTTCATGGTGGGAACCTGCAGCCTGTACGTTTTCCTTCACCAGGTGTGGTTTGAGAGGAGCTACCCTGTACTTTCAGAGGCTCAACAGAGCACTTCAGGAGTAGGGAGGTCAACCAGTGAAAGTTGGAGGAAGGAAGGCCCTGCGCTGATAAATCTTCTTCACCCTCACCATGCAGGTATCAAACACAAAATGACCTAAATCCACTTCAAAATACTTGTTTTAAAAAATAAATTATTCAACTTAGAGGGCAAAGTTGAATTCAACCATACCCCTAATGGTGAAAAGGACCTCGTGCCAAAACATGTCTCTTTACCATAATTGAAGTCTAAGCTTTGTTGTGATGGAGCACAATGCCACTCCACTCTCCCATGCAGGTGAGGATAGCCGCAGGTCAGATATGCTGTTCCAGAGGGTGCGTGTGCTCTGCTGGGTGATGACCGGGCCCAGTAACCTAGAGACTAAGGCCCGCCATGTCAAGGCCACTTGGAGTCGTCACTGTAATGTGGTGGCGTTCATGAGTTCCGTGGATGACCCCGACTTCCCCACCGTAGGCCTTGGAACTGGAGAAGGTCGCGACCAACTTTACTGGAAGACCATCCGGGCTTTCCACTATGCCTTGGAACACTATGGCAACCAGGCTGACTGGTTCCTAAAAGCGGATGATGACACGTTTGTAGTGGTAGACAACCTGCGCTGGATCTTATCCAACCACACACCAGAGGAGCCTATCTATTTTGGCAAGCGATTTAAGCCGTATGCTAAGCAGGGCTACATGAGTGGAGGGGCAGGCTATGTGTTGAGTAAAGAGGCCCTCAGAAGGTTTGTGGAAGGCTTTCGAACCAAGGTGTGTACACACACCACCCCTGTGGAAGACCTAGCACTGGGACAGTGTCTGGAGAAGATGGGTGTCTTGGCTGGGGACTCCAGAGATACTTTACAACGTGAAACTTTCCATCCTTTTGTGCCAGAACACCACTTAACCGGAAAGTTCTCCAAAAGCTTCTGGTACTGGAATTATTGCTACTACCCCATTGTAGAGGCAAGTCACAGTATTGGTCTCACTCAAATCCGTTGTTTCATTCAAGTGTAAAAAGTAGTCGACAGTGTTTAGATTAAATTATTAGATTTTGTTTGCAAAGCGGTACTTCCACTCTTTTTCTACTAAGTATGATGGTAAGAATCAAGAATGACCGGAAAGTGAATACATTGTCTGATAGCATAACATGATCCCATTGCATCAAAATAATGTGGTATATTCACCAGGACAGCGCATTATACCATTTAAGAGCCCCAAATTACTATCCTTTTCCCAATGAAGAAGTTGAAAAAGTTTGAAAATGGAAAACGATCCTTTACCATCAGAAAAATGCTTTTCTCAATTTATACAGGATAAATAGATACTAAATCTCTGTTCAGACCGGCATCTGTTAGATTAGCAGATTATCAGTGGTGATCAGGAATTTTGGTCATGTCAGGTTAGGAGGTTATGCTCTTCACATGGTATACCGGTTTGCCTTTAAAAGCTCTTAATTCTATTAGCATCTTTATTCGTCGTATAACCCAAATGTTCTGCTTGTGTAATCCTTCTCATTGGATTTATAACGAACTAAAGGTACAAACTAAAAAAATATATAATTCTGAACTACACAGAATACAAAGTAGGCCCAATGCAATGTAATGGTTCAATGAGAACTGTTTGCATCTACAAATGTACTACCAATGTGTATCGCTTTGGTTATACACTGTAGCCAGTTTAAGGCAGTATGCACACCAAGTGGATCAGCTTAACACAACATTTTAGAGCCTTGAAGTTGAGGAAAAAGTAAATAAACCAAAATCCTAGTAAACTTGGTTGTGGAAATTGCAATATGTTTGCGACAGTCGAATGTCTGACAAAGTATTCAATAAGAAAATTCTAAAGTGCATTCAAAATTCATATTTTTGTTGGCGGTTACCGTTCCATATCAGACAGGCCGTTAAATGATTTATGAAATGAGGACCTCTACTCGGTCAGTATTAGCTAACATCCTCTAAATGCATCTAAATATATTATACTTCAGAGTACCCGGTCCTGTATCCATTAAGTACATTTGGGTTTGACCGCGACGTAAATCTTTGTCAAATCAGATAAAGAGTTTCTGTGAAGTTTGTCTCTGGCGTGTGGTATTTCTGCTTGAAACCTGTTGGTAATTGTCTTGCGTGAACGTGAATGCGTGTCTGTGTTTTATCCCTCAGGGTCCACAGTGCTGCTCTGACCTGGCTGTGTCCTTCCACTATGTGGAAGCAGAGCTGATGTACACACTGGAGTACTACACCTATCACCTGAGAGCATACGGTTATAGACCCCGCTACAGCCCCTCTCTGCCCAGCGGCCTGGGTCTGGACCTGCCCACGCAGACAGAGAAGACCGCAGGACACAAAGGAACACTTGAAGGAACAGGCAGAGTGACCCAGACAATCCCTGTCACTCTCCGTGGAAACCAACCCAAAGAGGAAGTTGTGTCAGAGAGAGGTAGAAACCAGACATCAAACTTGCTCTCTTCTGGCAACAGCACTACAACATGGACGGAGAGACAGCAATGATTCAAATTTGAGTTGAGAAAACTTTAGGTGATTTTATTGGGGGTAGATTGGGGGGATCTTAATGACAAGCATTATCAACTGTTCATCAAATGACTGTTGGCTGTGTATTTTATATATACCAGAACTACTGTTATTGCACTCACTATGAAATATAAAGGCACAGCTATAAATGGTAAGAGACTGGAAATATGTGGCTCACTTTGCAGAGCTATTATAGTTCCTAGACACTTTTAGAGGATGGTCTGGGAAGTTGTAGGGCATTGGGTTTTATTCAAACCTTTGGTTGCACATTTTTATTTTGCAGGTAGAAGTTTATCTTATGTTCTGTACTGTACATAAACAAACGGACCACAAACTTGAATTTGTTTAATTATCATGGCACATCAATGCAGTTCAGCTTTGAGAACAAAAGGTACCTACTCTATAGTATTTATATAACATTTGTATTTTATTTGCTTTGTTTGGATTAAACAATACAACATTAGTTGTATTTTTTGTAACAATCTTTCAATCTCTGGTATTGGAACATTGCACATGGTTCATTCTCACCCCTTTATGTCTGTTTACCTTTTTTCCATTGATCTATTCCTAAATATATGACGCTAAAATGTGTTGAATGTTAAATTACAAATCATAAATTGAAAGTTCATTATATCTTGTTCTGTCACGAACACCGTTGTGTGACTGCTCTCAAACCATTCGTTACTATTTTGCAGCATGAAACACCCATTTTGATCCTTTTTTATTATTATTAATGCTAACAGAGTTGTATTCACAAACTTGTGGTTATTCGTTATTCAAATCGAAAGGCCAGATCGACATGTATGTACACTCTTTTGAAGATAGTTAAGCTACAAAAACTACATTCTAAAGGTTGTGAATGAAAGGTAATTACACAGTTGAATATTTTATGTTTAACATTTAGATTCCCTGGGGGCTGTGTGCCCTTGTGACAGGGAAAATAAAGAAATATAATTTTAGACTGAGCTTAAGTGGATGATTGCAGTGGAAACAATGTTCTGTCAACACTGGCAAAATTACCAATTTGTTAAAGATGATAAGAGTAATTTGTTGTGTTTTGCAATTAAAATGAGACTGGGCAATTATGTGTCCTGTCTGCAAGGGACCATCAGTGTTCATGACACAAAACAGGCGTAAACAAGACACTTCTGTTCTGCTCTCTGTAAAGAAACTAAACTAATGTCATTTTGACAACAAAGAAATTAATTGTCTTTAGATGCTTCATATTAAAAGCTGTTTAAAAAAATGCTATGTACCTAACCGTCTAAAGTACTGTTCAACCCAGCTCATCGCCTTCGATATGGTATGTTTGTTCTACATGGTTTGTGGTTGGACAGTGGCTGCTTAACATTTCAAATGGTATGTGTAGGCTACAGTGTAAGAGGGACACACAGGAATGATCTTTGCTAACATTTGAGTGCACTTATTAAATGAGAGCATACGATTGATAGACCCTACAGCCATTCTCTGCCAAACGGTCTCGACCTGCTTACAAAGAATGAGAAGACCGCTAAGGAAAAACCTGAGCTGGACATAGCATAAATTTCATAAAATGTAGATATACCTATGTTGCTTTACCTAGTATGACGAGCAGCTTGATATTGCATTAATCAATTGCGTTAATCAATATTAGAACAAGGGTTTTTATGCTACTTTAAAATAGATTTGATGAGTTTGCATACATCTATTTATAAATACAGCAGCAAAAAGTCAAACACACATTACATTATAGTTTATTTACAAAAGTTTTGTTTATTTTATTGATATCAGAGAGAAAAAAAACACTGGTAAAGAAATAGTTATCATTGAGTTGTTTAACCTTTATACAAACTGTATAGTTTATAGTTGCTATCATAATCTATAAGACATAGCCAGTTTTCCAATATTGATGTACATTTGTAAGGTAAATAGTTACTCTTAAGCATAATATCTATTATTCTGAAACAGTGGGGTCTTGGTCAGATGACAGTGAAGCCTCAGGAGGAGGCTCTTCATTTCTATAGCCCACGGCGAAATCTTTCATGAAACAAAAACATTATGTAATAATCATTATATGACTTAAGGTACCAGCATTTTACATATCAGACACGTCAAAAAGGCTGTCCCTTTACAGTGTGCCATCTAAAGTATGTTTGAAATTAAAGAGCCACTGACCTAAGCCTGCACTTGTTGAAGAAAATGCCTCGCGCCTCCGGGTACTCCTTCCTCTTCCAGGGACCATTACCTGTAGGAGCAGACTCTGACACTGAGCACTTGAAATACTGTACATAGTGTCCACTGGACATAAAAGGACCTAGCTGTATACCATACCCCTACCGCCATTTTTGGATAAGTACTATAATTGCCTAATAAATGGAGAAACAGTCCTCCATCAACTTACCAGGCTCCGTGCTTCTCCGCCCCATCAAACCAACAAAGATGTCATCCATATCCCCTGCAAATGAAAATGTAATATAATTTGAAAAGTGTTTCATGCAAATCTTTAAAAACAGAATTGAAGAAATGTTAAATTAAGTGGATTCTTTTGTGACCTTTGAAAGATTTTTACAGACATTTTATGACTAACATAATAATTAAACCTGGCTTACTTTTGTGTGGAGATGGCACACTATTTATGTCTGTAAAACACATACAAACATAAGCCAATTTAAACCACTAGTTGAGTAGGTTTTTACGTTTCATATAAAAAGATGGGGTCTTATTATTGTTTTTTTTATAATATAATGCGTATAATAATTTTAAAAAATCATATGCATAATGTACTAGATTCATTTAAGGTTAGCAGAAAAGATGGCAAACACTTGGACTAAATGAATTCTCTGATACTTTAATGCTTTGTAGAATTTGGAGGCATTGCTCACCAGCACTTCTTCTCCCCATAAGACCCACGAAGCTGTCGTAATCCAAGTCGCTATACCTTTTCAGAATGTTCCGTTGGAGGGTATCGGAACTGGAATTTTCCTGAGATGACACAACGTTTTGACATAAGCCGTATTTTGCACGTCAATACTAAAAAAGATCAGCCTACTGAAATAATATGAAGCAGACCATTTTAAAATCTCACAACTCACATCCGATGATGTTGACCGTCGCAAGCCAGCAGGCGCCATGCATCCACAATGGCTGTACCGAAGTTTCATGATAAGGAACAGAGCCACCAGAAGCAAACCTCTTCTCATCTTCTTTGACCCCACTGCCACCATATAATCAATAGCATTAATAAAAGTCTCGTTTGGCCATATGAGCAAAAAATGGCATTTAAGTAGCCTATAGATTAAACTAAACGCTTCAATTTATTGAACATAGATTTGGAATTGCATTCGCTGAACACCTGTTGTCAGAGGGAAGCCTGTGCGCTCTGTGCGTAAAAGCGCACCTATTCATCATTTTTAATATGTTTTTAAGTAGTCCAAATCAAAATAAATAGTTGTTTTAATGTGCAGTTCATGGTGATTAGATTAACACTTAAATGGTCTCCATTAAGTCACATATAGTTAGATAATTCTGAGAAGATATAACTAGCTGTCTAAATACTGCCCACAAATTTCAGCATTCAATTTCATTATCTTCAATATTCAAACAATTATTATTAACATCAGTATATAAATCAAATCCTAATGTTGGTTAATAATATGCATCTTTACTTCAAAGTACCTGTTTTCTGAGAGTTGACAGTTTTGGTTGCTGAGGAAACTGCGCGCAACGAAATGTGTAGTTGTAAGCAAAAGGAGTAGATCCTGCAGTGATCTAAAGAGAACAGAATGATCTGCAACGACACTCTGATTATTAAATGATAGCTGGCTACCTGCGTAACTGCCTAACTCCAATCAGCTGCCAAAGTGTGGGTGGGGACGCAGAGCGCATCACGTCTTCGTAGGTAGGCTATCCTATCTTCATGCCTGGAAGCAATTTTCATATCGCAGTGCCTCTGGCGCCTTCCTGTCCTGCTTTCCCAATAAAGAACACCATGGTCTAAGTCTGCGTCAGAGTCGGTTTCAAACATACACGTTTATGGAAAAGCCATACTGTAAATAAACAAGATTTGTGTCCCTTGAAAGCTAGTCTTATAGCTAAGATTAAATGATCCTGTAAAAGGAAGATGAATTAATCCATCAGGCTCATTTCATACGGAGTAGAGACAGCATGAGTGAAATATATTTATATATATCAAGCAAGGGAAAGCTATTGCTTTATTTATGTTACTATTTGTCTGAAAACAAGATTGTTGAGATCACTTCATTTTCTGCTCTTCATGGTGTCTTTACCCTTCAACGATCAATTTGCAATGAATTGTCTGTCAAGATTAAAATCTTGGAAAGGGCATAATTATACAGAGAAAATCTACTTCATGCTTGATCTACAAAACACTTCCTATTTATACTTGCATCCAAAATGTTTACACAAAAAAATTCAAAATCCAGTAGATACCTACTGTGCTAGCGTCAAACATTCCCCAACTTCAAATACATTACGTTACAATTACAAATTCAAGAACTCCAAGATATTTTTTGACTATGGCTAATGTACGCAACATGTTGGGCGTAAGCATTCTAATTGAACTCTTTTGTCCAAATGACCTGAAGTGAAGTACCAAAGATAGAAGGAAGATGTAATTAGAGGCTCTAACTATTACAGAGCACAGTGGCCAATTTCCCTCAATTGTTTTCCCAAAGATCTTGAGCAAGCTTGTGGTATTTGGAATTGTTTGGACACATGATCTATGCTGCGGTTTTCGGAATTATTACCGGATGTTTTCTTTTGATTCCTAAGGTCCCTTGTTTTGTTTTTCTCAGCCAATAGATTGCAGCCTCAAATGTGTAGACAGGAGTTAAGACCAAACTGTCCATTTTGCAAATAGTGTCTGGTCCTAAGCATAGACATAGATGTGCAGAAATAGATAACACCAGGTTGCTTTTGCTCTGTAAGCACTTGTACTTTTGTTGTGTATTTGTTGTGTACTTTTTGTGCATTAAAAGTGCCAAATGAACATGGACATGGTGAGTTTGATCTAACCTGATGAGTTAAGATTGTACATGTCTTGAAAAAATGTATTGAACACAGACAACAACAGCTTATATAAACCTAAAGCAAAGTTCTACATTAAATGGAATAATTATTTATCTAAGCAACTACACAGGCAACTTTAACGCATTCATATCTGTAACCTTTTTGATGATGCAACCAACTATGAATATTGTAACAATCCAACATTTGAGATCATAGCTGTACAAATGACAACAGGGAAACGTACATAAATGGCTTTAGCCACCAGAGAGTGAGAGTTGACAGAGGAGCCGGGTAAACACATCAACAAAGTACCAGGCAGGGATCCACATGTTGCACTTCACAAAAGGTTAACACGTCCATGTTTTAGTAATGACCTCCACTGTCCATATTTGTCTAGTTCCTGTATTTAGAAATTCACCCAGTTGGGTGTGGGTGGAAAGATCTAAAGGGTGCGGAGGCCAGGAAGTTATTAATTACACTTTTACATAATTGATGATTTTTTTTTATCCTAGCCTGGACTAGCAGAGAACCCTGGGAGAGAGCTCCAGGGGGTGTTTACCTGCCGCAGAACTTAACACGGGAATCCTCCCCCCCCCCCCCCGCCCTTGAGACATGGGGCTGAAAATACTGCATGGACGTCCCCAAAATGGTGTTGCGTCAACTGGCAGATCACACGTCATTCAGAATGTATTTATAAACAAGACCCTGTTGGATGGATTCAATGAATGACATTGTGATAATTGGAGGGGATGCCAGTTACTCTTTTATAGTTCGATGACTTCATCACCATTGTAGCCATATTTTTTTTTAAATCTAAGCGTGTCAAGTTTGCTGGGCTAATATGATATAACCTTTACTAGAATGGTACTTGAGGTTCTTGAAGCATCTGGCAGACATGGGCGAAGAATGGATTGTGAAGGATAGGTAAAATATATCACAAATTGGTCAAATAAATCATATTAGCGTCGCTAGTCTTTGCTTTTACCAGCTGACAAGAGGAACAGCCACCAAGTTGAATAAGTTGTCAATAAAAGTTTTGATTTACAGCATATGGACGGGGAGTTATTGTTTTCAATGTTGACCTGATGTATCCATAAAGCCAAAAACAGTAAAGAAAAGCAATTATTATTCACTAAGCAAGCACATAAAAAGAAAATTACAGCAGATATTGAAATATACCTCGAATGTTAACATTATCAACAGTACAAAAATAGAATTAGCCAGTAATAATGGTAATGGTAAGTTATAATGCAATTGCCAAATCTGTGAAGTTTACATAACTTTCATAAATCAATGTCTTAACACTTATTAACCCACAAAGCTGTTGTGAAATTGTATTTTGTCATCCTAAAATTTAGATGGTATCTTAAAAACAATGCATATATTTGTATAACAACGTCAATATGCCTTGAATTGTATCTGTTAGATGTTAAGTGTAATTGTCTGATTTGTGAAGCCAACCACCAAGAATGACATTAAAATGTGGTGCGTTTCAGGGGTTGATAAGTCAATCCCTTAATTGTAAGGAAATGGAAATGAAGGTGGGAGCATCTTTCGAAATGGACTGAACAAACACACATGATCAATTTTAGCCCAAAACTACCATAAAATAAAAACCGTAACAAACATGTAACTGCAGTATGAGATAACACTTACAGTAAATCCCATCACTTTCCATAGTCTGTCATGAAATGAAAAGTTGAGTAGTACAGCATCTGTCACATTTTCCTGCCACCCTACATTTGAAACATCACTGAATCTGATCTTAAACCAATTTTCCCTAACTTTTATTTTTGGTACGTGAATGAAGTCACTCACAGCAACAGATGTAAATGATGCTGCAACGTTTTGTTTACCTGTGGACATGTGGCAGCTGCTTTAGCAGGACAGTTGTGTCAGGGTGTCAAATTTGAGATCATTAACACGGAAAAGAGGTATCAGCTCTATCCGCTCCAGGGATTTGAACACTTTCTGTATTACATCCCCAGCACCCAGCTCTAATTTGTCAAACGTGTGAAGTCTCTGTCCGGAGAAAGCTGAAGTGATGGAGTGGTGACACATGATGTGAGGGCCCCTGACAGCTCAGCAGATTGGTCCTGGTCAGCCCAGTAACAGCGGGAAGCCCAAGGCTATATGTAGGTAAAACAAAAGATAGCAAATATGGAGGTTTATCAAAGAATATCGTAGACAATCCACCAAGCCACATTCCCTCACTGAGGGTTAAGAACAGTGGGATTAAATGGGAAAATGTATAAAACAAATTGTTTTTCTTTCAGTTTTTTTCCCTGTCCTGTTTCATGTATGTTTGTTTCTGGGAATGAAATAAAAAGGCATTTTACAGAGGATTCATAATATTGCACATTGTGGTAGTACTGAAAGAGTCTGGTCATGTCTGCGTAATATGCCCAGTAGGTCTATAGTCTGCACCCCCCTAAAGGAGTGTCACCATCTTTCAGCAAGATACATACTCTGAATAGACAGTAGCCTTGATGTAGAATACCCATGGAAAGAGTTGTGGTACTGTAACCTTTGATATGACCCAGTGACTCAAAGGAAATTATTATCTGTGCGTATGTGTGTGTGTGTGTGTGTGTGTGTGTGTGTCTTTGAACCTGTTTGTATGTGTTTGTGTATTAGTGAAGGTGAGATTGATTCCACTGGGGAGTCTTACACAATGCCAAACTGCAGAAGGTTGCACAAAGTTAGCAGCCCTAAAGTTTTATAATAGAATAGAGCAGGTCGTTTTGTTTGATGTTCATGTAGGGAAATGAAACAGAGTGAACCCTCTAAGTATGTCTGTTTCTAGTGAAGAACAACAGCATGCGAGGCCTGAAGTATAGTAACACTCTTATGGTACATCTCCTCTCCCTAGTGTAGCTGTCAATCATCCATTTGTGCAGGCTCTTAATGCCTGAGAGGAAGAAGATCAACGACCAAGTTCCACCTAAAGATGAGAGGAGTGTGACGTCACCGTCAGGCTGATGTGGGAGAAGGGTTGTGAAAAAAAGAGACTGGAGTGGAGAGAGAGAGAGAGAGAGCGAGAGAGAGAGAGAAATAGAGAGAGAGAGAGAGAGAGAGAGGGAGCGATAGAGAGAGAGAGAGAGAGAGAGAGAGAGAGAGAGGAAGAGCTAAAGAATTAAGAAGAGGCAGATGGAGTTGTGAGTTGTTATGGGTGGGGCAGTGTGTGTGTGTGTGTGTGTGTGTGTGTGTGTGTGTGTGGGGGGGGGGGGGGGTCGGGTTGAGAGAGGGTACAGTATTGTGGTACAACTTGAGGCTAATGGACAAAATAAATGCAGTCTTGTGTTTGTGTTTTTTTGCTTGTGTGTTTGTGTGTGTGTATGGGTGGATATATGTTTTAGTCGTTGGGTATGTGAGTAAATATGTGCAGGTGTGCATAGGTCTCTGTGTGGGTGTGTCGTCTTATGTGTGCAGTGTATTGCATGAGTAAAAGGTTTTAGACTTTAGAATAATAATTAGAGCACACATCACAGGAGCGGTGGCCAACATATCAACACGCTAACCGTTTCTTCTGCAACTTGACTTGGCCAAATATGATAAAACCGCAGATGAGGAGAAATAAATAATAAAAATCCAGGTCTAACCAACACTTCATATCAGCAATTCACCTGTGACTAATTGAATTCATGAGCTCTAATCAAGCGATTAAAATTTAAGTTGGGAGTCCAATGTCCCAGAAGGCACTTGGGCTGGCTCTGTTGAACTGGGTATTTTTCTGCATGAACTATGACTCGTCAGTTCACAAGATGTCGATTTCATCTATATGTTAATTTGAATGATATTCCTTTAAGACTGGCATGGATATCAATGTGCTTTGAGGTTCCATTTATGCCCAAACCTATTGGAGCTGTTTAAATGATCGTATTCCCTTGCAGTAATGGCTGCAACAGAACAAAATCTCTGTTTCAATGTCCTCAAAATAGGTCCTTATAGTTTTTAATGTTGTCTCCAAAAGCTGTTCTTCCACTTCAGTCATATCATTTGAGCAATATAATCCAGTATGTGTGGTGCTCAAAAAGGGAGAAAATAAACTCCTCTATGTCGATGACGGTGCATTCTGAACAGTTAGTACTTCCTCTTGAATTTGCTATTTATTGCTTTCAAAATGTAGCAGAGAATGGTGTGAAAAGGCAAAGAACTTTTATTTGCATCACCCATTTGCCAGCTATTTGTCATTCAGATCATAAGCATCACTTCCTTCCAGTTTGTTCGGCAGCATTGAATTTATATTCTCCTCTCTATAATAGGTTTTCAGTATCATTAGTTGTATGTGCTACCATTACAATTGTAGTGACTGATTTCGAACGGAAATATCGTCACACTCAAAGTAGTCAATTCAGAAAAAAAGCTGATAAAAAAGACAGTTTTAGTATCAGTTTCTCTTCCCATTTCCAATGGCTTGGTGATGGCAGTGACGTGTCTTTGACATTTGTGGCTTTTAAATAATACTTAATTGTCCCATTAAGTTGGCATCATGCAAAAGCAAAGACTCTTTCCACTCACTTTTTCATTGACAACAGGTTTGTTGAGGTTTTGATGTTGTACATGGATACTTGACTTACTGTTTGCTGTAGTTGGTGAAACAAAATTACTCCTTTTCTCTGTGGCTAACTTGCAGTTTCAGAGTATGATCAGACCACACTTTAGCCTTGAATACCTTTCCCGCACAGCCAAACCAAGATTCAAGCAATACTTTGCAAAAAAAAAAGGTCTTCCAGTCAGCCCGGAATAGCATAGAAGTTTGATTCCAGATGGGTTATTGGTTATGTCATGTGGTGCACAAACTTATCCCATTCACTTAAGTGTTTTTTATTTCTTATTTACTTTACTTATTTATATGTTTTCCTTGTATGCTTTTGCTTGCCTTGTGTAAAGCACATTGAATTGCCTATGTGTAGGAAATGTGCTATACAAATAAAATTGATTTGATTTTAAATTGATTGTGAGCTTATGTTGCCAATGGATTTTACCAGGTCTTACCATAGACAGTGAGTTCTTTCACTAGAGATAGGATACGACGGCAGCAAGCCAGACGGTAGCAGGTGTCTTAAAATATGTCCCTATCAAATATCCATTTGGGTGGCAGGTTCAATGTTTATGAACAGTACTCCCCAATGCTCATCTCCAAAGTGTGTGTTGGCTTGTGCAGACATGAGTCTGTGTGTGTTAAACAGAGAGAGAGAATGAGAAAGAGAGAGACAGGGAGGGATAGAGAGGGGTGGGGGAGGACAAGAGAATGAGACAAATAGTAGATATCTTAATTTGTGTCATATTCCCTCAGGCAATTAAGTGCCCATGCTATGCCGTCTAACCAGGCCACAAACTCATTAGGTAAGGTATCCCACCTCCGTTTGCTCCTCCAGTCATCTGCCTTTGAGAGGTATCCAACCCCATTCATTTATTTGTTCGGACCGTGACGAGTCAGTCGGCCCATCCGAGTTGTCAAAGCAACTAACCCGGGGCTTCAGTTCTCTGGCACAGGCCTGTAAGCTTTCATTAGTGCTGATGCTGTAACGACAGCCAAAGTCCTGCGTCTTGTCCTCAAGAGCAGGGAACCGAGGCGCCGGGTAATGTCTGGTTCACGGCAAATGTGGTGTGACAGGTTTGAGGCGCTAGTCACCGGGGCTCTTGGGTTGGCTTGGTCAGATGAGCTGGCATTGGCGTTTCTACTCATTACTACAAGCTGTTGAGAAGCAATGCCATTAGTGTGTGTTCTATTACACCTGTTGGTGGGTTTGTTTGTGTGTGTGTGTGTGCGTGTGTGTGTGTGTGTGTGTGTGTGTGCTCTATCTCGACGCCTCTCTGCTGTTTATCACATTCTATCATTCCTGCTCATCAACAATGTTTCCGTGGAAATTGTGGCATGACAGGGATCAGAGAGGGCAAACCAATGGCACTGAAAGAGATTGGAAAGTCCTAAACACTTCTGGATTGCATTATGCGCCTACTGATTGTATTTGAGACGTTGGCTCGGGAGTCTGAAGTTTTTACCAGGGGTACATTGCGTGTTTTTGTGTGTGCATTTGTGTGTCGTTGAGTGTATTTGCTTCACAATCCTCAGTGCTATCTCTGCAGAAAATCTCCATTGAATTTTAACTAGTCCATTACACTACTGTAATCACTGACATGTCTGACAGGTTCATTCTGGAACTTCCTTTCAAGATGCAATTTATTACAAAATGATGCAGCATTTACATCTATAAGCGTCCCGCTGTAAAACACTGTTTCCATGAGTTAAGGCTGGTGATTATTCAGAGACAAAACTGATCTCTATGTCATGCATCTCAGGATATTTTTTAAAGCAATTACCTTGCTTGTTATCTGGGGACTTAAATAACTAATTTAATGACTGTTGGCTAACAACTAGTCATTAGACAAGATTGTTAAGACACTTGACATGATATTATTGATTTTAGTACTTAAAATGACTTTATTGGATTATAATTGCAACGACTGGGTGGTTACGTATTCACAGCCTTTCTGCAGAGGGATTCGCTAAATGGGTGAACCAAATAAAAAAAATTGTCAAATTAGATTCAGCAGTGAGAATGAGATTAGTGAGTGTGGTAGGAACGCTGTGTAGTTTCACATTATAAATGGCCATGCCATACACCACCCAGGGCCAAAGTAGACCTAGGATAAATGTAGAGACAGCGAGAGTTGTGTGTTATGAACGACCCCATTGCATTTTCAGATTACTTTATATCTCATAAGAGACACTGTAATTGGTGCAACTCGTAGTACATCATTCACATGTATGATGTAACATTCCACATCACTAGAATAACACCAGAGAGGCTGTATTTCTTTCACTGGGAAAGAACACTTTGGTATGCGAAGACAACATTTCAAGAATTGTTGGTTCGTATGGAAGAGAGATGGCTCCTTAGTACCAAAGACATCCTATGACACTTGGTAGCTCTCTATGAGTCTAATTTGGAACGCTAAATTGCAGATTTGTATTTAATTGTGTTTAGCTACATCCCTCTTACACAGTCCCAAAAAGCTGTATTTAGGATCGTACCAACTAGCTTTCAAAGCCAAAACATGCAAGTAGGACACCCACATTTTAGAAATGTTTGTATCAAATCAAACAGAATAGTAGTCTTGCTAACCCATGTTGTTCTCTAGGCGCTTGTTAGGTGGGACTTTACTAAAGTCTTTAGTGCTGATCAGCTGACAGGTACAATGTAGCTAAAACATCAAAGATGACTTTGTGTTCTTCTTAAATAAAAAGAAAAACAACAACAACAACAACTACAATATAATCAATGTTACACCTGATGAAAATTGAACAATCAATTACTAACAACCCTTCAGGTAACAGACTAGGATCTTTCCTCTCGTCCCACTAGGGATGGATTTGTCAGACGATTTTAATGACTCCAGCATAGAGTCCATAAAACCTAATGGTTTGAAAGATATACTGGATGTGTTGTTTGCAAATGCGTCCTCGCTCCTTCATGTCGTCCTAGATCAGTGAATTTCTCTGGGGTGATTATCCAGGAGGAGATGACATGCTGTTGATTGGATGGCCATCCCTGCTGTCTCCAATAGAGCCACAGATAGACAGAAAGACAGACAGACAGACAGACAGACAGACAGACAGACAGACAGACAGACAGGCAGACAGGCAGACAGGCAGACAGACAGACAGACAGACAGACAGACAGACAGACAGACAGACAGACAGACAGACAGACAGACAGACAGACAGACAGACAGACACAGACAGACAGACAGACAGATGGGGGACAGATAAGACGCCCACACATCCCACAAGATTGATGACCCGGGGCTGTCCTTTCATAAGTGACAACTGCCATCCATAACAGGCAGTGCTGCTCTGGTAATTTGATTACTTTCATGGCACGCACCCTTCTAGTAAACACAGCTGGAACAACCTCTTTCGTGGAGGAGAGAATAGTAATTGCTCACTCTACCTCTAATCACCCCATCACCAGTGTTTCAGATTTAACCATGGTTGGATTTCAGGCACATGTAAAATAAGCCAAATGCACTTTTTATCCACTTCACTGAGGAGAGAAATCACTGTCGGAGAGTCAGGTGGAAGATCTTAGAGATAAGAGGAAGGAACATCCCCATGACCCTGATGACACGTGCAATAAATCCCTCTGTGCTCTTGTTTTCACCGGGATTATGCAGTTGGTCCCATAATGCATTTAGTTATGATCACATTCTGTTACCTATCTTGCACCTATTTTGCATAACAGTTTGAAATAAAATTGTATTCCAACTATACCAATATACTACTACATGACCGTCACGATTACTTTTGTTCAACCAATTTGAGCAATGGACGTTAGAGGCGGAGAGCAACGAGAGAGTGGAAGAGACAGACAAAGAGGCGAAGAGGGTAACAGAGGAAAGAGATAATTAGTGAGAGGCTGTCACGACACGGAGGCCGTTGAATGACAACATCGTTTGTCTCATCCTGATGACGGCCTATCATCTAATTAAATGTGGCTTCCTATCTTTCAGGTTACGTCTCACATCTGACCATTGGCCTCAGCATCAGCCCACCCCCCTCGTCTTACTACCACACTAACTGTTATTTCCTATATGGCCAGAAGGGTTAGTCTTCTAAGTACTGACGGGACAAAGAAGTAGGACAAAAATGTGCAGGATAACAACTGTTAGTCACTCTGGCCTGGGGATTTCAATCTCATGTTGTCCATGCAAGCAACAGAAAACCTGTGACACCACCATACATTGATATACTTATATATTTGTAAAGTGCACTCCCAATAGAAACATATCAGTCAAGTCAGTTTGGAGAAAAGGTTATACTGTTTATATATATATATTTATAAAACAATTTCTGACATAATTTGTCAATTTCTGACATATTTCTCACTTTACTTAGTCACCTCTGTTTAAACACTAGTTCCAGTTCTATTTTTTGGGTATACAAGCTTGTACCACAAGTAGGACTTTGCCCCATAAACATAATTCAAATCAAGAAAGCAACAGAACAAAAAAGAAATGTAAGAGTTGCCTGTCGTAAAAAAAACATTGAATATTTCTACTGACACTAGATATTTTTCTAGACACTTTACATTGAGGCAAAGGCCATGTCCATTTCAGATGCTGTATTTTGCGGAGATCCCTACATCACTGTGCAAGGTGGACGAAAATATATCTCTCATGTAAGATATCATTCAATACTGAGACTATTTCCATTTTTGACCAGAGCGCTTCTTTCATCTCCGTTCTTTCAAATGCTTTTCATTCACTGCCAATGGACGTTTAATTGAGTTGACTTCAGCTTCGACCTATGCTTACTGTTGTTAGCGCTGGGGTTGCACTTCACCCACTCTGACAGGGGCTTTCGCTCCCATGCAGCCCCATAGTCTCCCATGGAGCAGACCATTGTTTGCTGCTGCCATGCCAACAAGCATGGCCCAACGCATCGAAGACTGAACACTGCTATCAGTGGATGCAGGGCTTATCCGAGAGTGTCATGCAGGAACCCCAAAGATTACCCCCTAAGAGTTGTATTACGCACCACCAGTATGAATATTTTATGAGGAGACGCAACAAATTACCTGAAGGAATGTGGTGTCATGGATGTGGGACCCAGTGTCAGTGAGTGGATGGTTTCCAATGGGCCCAATATTCCAGAAGAAGATTAGCCTATCAATCAGCAAAGCAATTTCCTAACAGCAACAACACTCCTTTGTTCTGCACAGACACACACATCTCCCAACCAAATTGAAGACATCAGCCACTGCATGCCACACTGGACATGCCTGAAGTCGTGGGTTGAGAAGAAAGTGACCCAGGACAAATACGAGTGAGAGAATGAGAGACAAGGACAGACTCTCATTGGAATAGACATTGTTTTGCCCTTTTTTCTCTCTGAGAAGATTCCACACTCCAGTCAAATTTGTTGCTCGGCCCTACGGTCCGTCGAGAGAAGACAATGCGTGTCGCAAACAGGTGCGCCGTTCTCCAGTTACCATCAGAGACATTAATCGTCCTGTGGCGAATATCAACATCGTTTGTTTAAACACGACGCCGAAAGAAAAAATACACACATACTTCTCTCTGCCTTTGTTAGACTGAGTGGAGGAAATAAGTTTAGTGTTTCCTGGTCGAGTGTCAGTTGGGATTGGACTAATTCTCCTCTGATTGTAAATGCACCTGAACCTGCCATGGCTTGTTGTCTGCTGGAGGACAGAGCTGGGGACCCACGGCTGCTTCTCAGTATTATAACCTGAGTTGTAATAGATTTATGGGGAGACACGTCTGTTTCCATAAACTCCATGTGTCTTCGTTCGTGAAAAGCTCATCTGAGTCTCAGGATGTTGCGTTGTGATCTGCTTTTCAGCAAAAGACATGCCACTGCCTTGTCTTCACAGTGGCCAATTAATGAACAGTTTTAGGCCTTTTTCCCTCTATTGCTTGCGGAGTTATTTGCCCTCTAATTGTCCAGATTTTGTTAGATTTGCTTGGAAGTCCGCATGCTTTTGATTGGCGCATACTTTTTGTAAGCTATCACTTACCACTGGACTGTCTGTCTGTTCTCGAATTACAGCAACTCTTTTTTATGGATCAAATGTCTTTTTCCTTTCCTAAAGGGCTCAATTATAGCTGCTCTCGCCCACATACTTAAAGAAGCTGAGACAAAGGGAAGGGAGAGGTCCTTCTGGCCAAGACTCTGCAGCATTGCCTAGGAGCAGATACAGTTATAACTAATGAATCCATAAAAAAAGCATAAAGATGAAAAAGATAAATGTGTAGAGAACTCTACTCATCCCAACACATCATTTATAGAGACAAATTATAAAATGTCTATGATAAGTTGTATACAAGCAATACCTAATATTTTCCTAGTATTGCAAACACAAGATTCATGGATAGTTTCTGGAGGTTAGTCATAATATAGAAGGCCTATAATATATCATTAAGACATATAGGTCCATGCATTCGTTTTTGTCATACTATGTAGTACATAATAGATACATATTTATATATATATATATATATATATATATATATATATATATATATATATATATATATATATATATATATATAAAGTGTACATAGAAAAAAAAGGATACAATATTTTGAAAGAAGGTATTGAATAAATGGACCCTTTGATAAAGAGGTAATTCTCAACTATGGACACCACTCATCGGCTAGGGGATACTGCTGTTCATATGTACAGCAGCAGCTCAAGTCAAAAACACAGGGGTGACATTATCAGAGAAAGGAAAAGGCTACTTATTCATGGATCAACAAATAAACAGTGTAGAGTGACGGAGAACGAGCATGGCGTTGTTGAAAAACCAATGGGGCGTAAGAAAATACCTATTTGGCTGGCTCGTTCTCTGGCTGCAACACATGCCTAGGCCTACAATTCCAGCAAAGGGGATGAGTCAAGTTTAAAAATACTCAATTAATTGACATTTAAAAGCAGGCAGACATTCCCAGGATTTATAAAATATACAGAGCTTGTATTGTCAGGCTCTTTACACAAGGTGCTTGTACTGTCAACATGACATTATTTTATGTACAGTGCATTTACATGTATGTACTGTATAGTTATCTGTAACATGGTTAATTAAAGAAATGTATCTGACAAATTTCTTGCTTATATTTTGAAGAAAGTACAAATTATTTGATACATCTTTTTTGTGCTTTTCTTTGAAGGCATCTGCATACGACTTTTCAGTTTAGAAAAATTATGTTACATGTCTTTACAGTTTGAAATACAATATGCAATCCAATGTAAACTGATTGGTATATAATTCCCTGCAGCAAGGCATGAATAATAGCTTGTATAGCAACTGGGAAATGTTGAGTGGTGCAGTACACGTAGCTATGAAGGGACATCTAGTTTTCCCTTAATACACCAATAAACTGAGTCAAGAGATGCATCAAAGAGTTCTTGATTATTTAGACTTTGCACACCAGACTACAGTCGCTGGAACCATTTAGTAAAGCAAATACTGAGATTGGTCTGGTCAAAATGTTATGGGTCATTAGGCTTTACAGAGCCTTTGAAGAGCAAGACCAAAAATGTCGTGCAATGAAACGTAAGCAACCATCTCACCTGTTCGTCAGTGGTCTTGGTCATCAAGTTCTTGAAGAATGCCAGCATGGAAAAATACATTCAAACATGAAGATGCAAATGACATTCGATTTTGCATATCTCCATCATTTACATGATCCCAGCGTCATTCAATTGCTGTGGTCGTGAAAAGCTACCACCATCTAAACAATGTGTCTATAAAACCATAGCTCAACTTTTGCTTTTCCTAATCGAGCTAATTCACTTAGGACAGTAACTGTGGTCAACCCAACTAAATGTAAGCATACTGTGTTGAATAGTTGCTGTGAGAGTAGTACCATCTAGTGGCTGATTTACTGCATGGATTAAAACTAACTGGAGGATCAAAGACCTATAGCTCCATCTATTGGTGATTGCACTGTACAGCAGCGACACTGTGACAGGGGATTGTGTTCTATGGCCAACATGTCTGATTTCTTTGAGTGCTTTCAAGACCATTTAAATCTCTGGTTTGTCATATCTTGTCAAGATATTAATAATGAAAACATTTCTACAATGGTGATTTGTACAGGATCCAAAAGGCTCACTTAGATACCTCTACCAGGCATCTTCAAACCTCTATTCATAAATAGCAAATAGCTGCCTTATGTCACAGTACTGTAAATGTCAAGTAAATGTCAAGCTGGCGTGATAAATATGGATAACACATGTGTTGTCCAACATCCATAAAACATGATTTGTGTTTTCATTATGAATATTGCATTTGTATTTTTTACCATAACATTTGTAATTAATCATTTCAATTTTACATAAAGCATCTTTACTTTCTATAATAATTGTGTGATAAATCCATGTTTAAATCAGGCAAAAGTTAGGAGATTTAATTAAATTTATTGATTTTTTGACATTGATTTAATCTTTCCACCATGTTTTCATCAACAGTATTTTCATAAAGTTTATTTTTCATTTTAATTACATTTATAATATTTTACTCACATATGTATTTGATTTGTTTTCTTATTGCAATAAACAAGTAGCCAGAATGAGTTGGGTATTGCTACAATTTGCCATACAAACTATTTGTCCTTCGTTGACAATGAAATTCAAATATCATAACTTTATTGGCAAGACAAGGATTCACCAAAGCCTCCCAATCTCTCATTCTGTGTTTCCTAGGAGGCAGAGGGTGGAATAAGGCTAAGATTAGTAGCCCGAACACGACTAACATGAAATACCTTCCCAGAACACATCATTCTAACATTTAATTTACATAGTTGAATAATGATGAGGACTCAATGGGGATGACAACTACATAAACACACCTGTGTATTTGTTCCTTATGGATTTACCAGGATAAGATAAGTCATCTTACACTGTATCCAGGCTGAAAAAGGTCATCATGGCCATCCAATTGTGAGTCTACGTGGGTCTGTCCCCACTACTCTCATAGGCCACATCTGCTCCAAGTTGCTGTCTCCGATAGTGTCTCAACACACACAAGCAACATAAAGACACAACAAAGGGAACGAGAGCACTGATCCAGGCACAGTACTTCACAAAAAGAAATAAACTCCACCAAGATGTTTCGGGGTAACCAAAAAGCACAATGGTGAAATCTGACTTCAAGCCAGCTTTTTTATAATGGCATTGATATCTTCTCTCTAGACTTGTACTTAATCGCATCTCATCTCAAACACGCACGCGCACGCACACACACACAAAACGATGCAAAATAACACAAGGTTTAACTAAACAAAAAAATGTGTCATATAATATATCCTTACTTCCTCTGATACCTGGCATGTACCCTGTCCCCAAGCAGAGATTACAATGCTAATAGGGCCCTTTAATATGAAGAGCAATTCCTAAGCCCAGCTACCCTACTTCCCTCCCTCTAACCAACCCCCCCCCCCCCCCACCACCACCACCTTCCTCTCCTCTCAAATCCCTGTCTGAGGCTTGCCCTCTGTGGAAGAACGGAAAGGCCCATTTTCAGGCATATGTCTCCTTTGAACACAACCCTGTACAGCATTTTTATTTTTTTACAGCAATTACAAGCCACTATTGCTCATTTGTATTCTAATATCCAGACAAAAAATAAGACATTAGAGCTAATTGCTTCTCAATGGACCGGCACAGTGTACATCTCATTCTAATCATCATCATCATCACTACACAGTGATAGTATAGCTCTGCACAACTAGCTACCTGCTAGCTAATGCTGTGGTTCAGTTCTAGCCCCCCCCCCCCCCCTCCCCTTGTCTGTCTGCTTATTAGTCTATGAAGTGCAGCTAAATACCATAACACCTGTTCGGTCATTCGGAACGAATAAACACCATAATGCATTGCATGGCTTTTCAGTTGAAAGAAGTTAAGACAGCCACATCAAAGTCGGCCTTCCCAGGCAGGGTACTGGGTTCATTCTCACTCCAGATAAGGATCTCTGTTTGTCTCTGTCTCTGTCTCTCTCTCTGCCTCTCTCTCTCTCTCTCTCTCTCTCTCTCTCTCTCTCTCTCTCTCTCTCTCTCTCTCTCTCTCTCTCTCTCTCTCTCTCTCTCTCTCTCTCTCTCTCTCTCTCTCTCTCTCTCTCTCTCTCTCTCTCTCTCTCTCTCTCTCTCTCTCTCTCTCTCTCTATCTCTCTCTCTCTCTCTCTCTCTCTCTCTCTCTCTCTCTCTCTCTCTCTCTCTCTCTCTCTCTCTCTCTCTCTCTCTCTCTCTCTCTCTCTCTCTCTCTCTCTCTCTCTCTCTCTCCCTCTCTTTAGGTCTGGAGAGGGGGGTGCCCCTGCACCCAACAGCCTGGGGCAAACCTTTTAGGTCAGGGATTGTATCCAATGACTCACAAGCATGTCCCGGGGCTTTTACATGCAGAGTTCTTTTCTTTTGTGTCATGTGCTAGGGAGGACTACGCAGGGCCACATCTTTGGTCAGAACTCGACAGCACTATGCTACGTGTGTGATGTAAGACGGGGGTGTCAATGTTTCCTAATCACCATGGAGACGGGTGTAGGTTGAAGGATTGAACTACTTATCCCGTGTTTTTTATGAATTCTGTTTGTATTTCTTTAGATTTGGGTGAATTTCAGAATGAAAATGCTTCCTCCTTTGAGCCTCAGAATCTTGAGATTGAATATGGGATCCCTGTCCCTAGGTGCAACCAAAGCTACAGTATCGAATAAAAATACTGTGTACCAACAGATGACTACTGCTCTATCTTTGTCTCTTTCCAAGTTTGGAAGAGGCCCTTATTTGACCCTCATGGAGACTGACAAGTCTGGCCCCCGAGTCGTCTTTGTTGTTACGTTCTATTTTGAAACACAAATTCTTTTGGGCCTGTTTGTATCAGTACTATGCCTCCGGTTCATATGGCCACTGACCCACACTGTGCCTCCCCTCACTTTGCTCTACCAGGAAATGACAGGGACACAAAATCGCCCGCAGCCCTTTTGTTTTTTTTTGCTCCACCCCAACCCCCTTCACACGTGTCCAGATGTGACCATCATAACCTGTCACCAGCAGTCGAGTTGACTTTAACAAGGCCCTGGAGTCACACAATGGGGAGGGTTGCCTGAACTGGATGCTCTCAGAGCAGAGAGAGGAATTTACAGATCTGCAGAGGCCGCACATATACAGGGCACGTATGATTATAGCAAAGACCACTTCAAGCCGCTACCGTACTGACATGACATGAACGTCTCGATTTGGAGGTGCATAGGGTGAGAAGTAACACGTGGAACCAGGAGCACAGCAAAAACCAATCGGGTCCAGAGATGGAAGAGTGGGTGTGGAAGAGTGGTAGACGTGCTGCCAGTGAGATCCTTGTGGGCCATCAGTTTGCTCTGTAGCCAGGGAAAGAGGAGGAGGGGGTTGAGAGATGTCCTGGGGAATCCAATGCATAATGAGTATCTCTCCTTTTTCCACTCCAGCTGTTCATCACCCCAGTCCTTGAAATGGAGAGCATCAGGGAAATGGAAAACGGGAACAAATGCATTTCTGCCATTCCCTTGACTTTTTCTTATCTAGGTATTTGATCATTTGTGTGGTTTTTTATTTATTTATTTAGTATTTTTTTTTTACCATTAACAATTGCCGTTATTGATGTCTATTTCTTCACAGTGTGCTTTTTGGAGTGGCCACTCCTGACTGGCCGAGGTGATTGAGGGTGTGTCAGTAAGGAGAGAAGAGGATTGGGCCGTGGGTGGTGCGCATGGGTCCGGGGGCGGGTCTCAGGATGGCGTGGCTGAGCGGATGGCCCTGCAGTAGGTGCGGGTGTGGGTGGTGGTGGTGGTGGTGACCTGTGGCCGCAGCCCGCAGAGCCAGCTGGTTGGAGTTTGCTGCGGCGGCCATCGCTGCGGCAACAGCCAAGGGGCTGGGTAAGAGGCCTGCCCCCAAAACTTTGGAGAAATCCTTAGAGAAGTTCAACGTGGACTGAGGAGAGAAATGGGGGAATAGAAAGAGATAGAAGGGGAAAGGGTGAAAGAGATAAAAGGAGAGGGGAGAGAGAGAGAGAGAGAGAGAGAGAGAGAGAGAGAGAGAGAGAGACAAGGATCAAAGCATTAGTAAGCCGGTCACCACATTTATTGTAGTCACAAACAAGATCTCGAAATGTGATTTCATCTGAAACAATTTTAGATTACCGTGAGGTCTGCCCCCCTGTGCTTCTTGTGTCTGCTTAGGAGGGGGTTGGGCTTGCCTGCCACACCATCCCGGTGCCTTCTACTTGATATGTGCTGCAGGCAGAGAAAACACAGGCAGGGGGCAGTGTCAAACTGTGTCAAGAGTTTATCCCTGCTTCACTACCAATTTGCAATTCCCTACTACTTTTAACACTGATGTCAGCTTGGGGTCAGGATTATGTATTTGCCCACTAAACACCTCCTGTCGTACCTACCTGTTTGAGTTGTAGTTCAGAATTGACCCGTACGTTGCATATCTCACAGTGGAAGGTGCGTTCCTGAGTGTTGGGGTCCACCGGCCCCCCTCCCTGCTCCCCAACAGGCTTGGGGCCAAGGCGAGGGTATGCCTTGATGGGGCCCAACCCACTTCGAGCCTCCAGGATGGTTTTGTGTTTGGTACCTAGACAATAAGATACACAGAAAGGGCATTATTGTACAGTCGTTCTGGTTGCCTTTCAATTATAGAGTCTATCGACATAACACAGTGTGGATCTAAAGTAAATATACAGCACAGCATGACTATCCAAAATATCAATGGAGGTCTTCTGTATTGGTCCCCATGGCCCTTATCTGCCAGAATTGCTTTGAGTCTGCACAGCATTCCCCCTCAAAGCAGTGATGGAGAACGTGACAAGGAAAAATTTGAGAAGACTGAAAGTACAATAGGGTGGATTTGTTTTTAAATTAGCACACATGTGTGGGCACACCACAACGCATGTCAGAGGAGTTTGAAATGGTGTGTTATGGTCCCTTATGGCCACTAGAGGACCAACTAGTGGAGGGGCTATGGTTACAAGACCGTGTACTTCTCCCTCCAACTATCTTGTCAGTGCAGTTGCTTATATTGGCTGGAGATGTGAAAGGACCTGGAATATTTTCCAAAGTCAATAGAATAGTATATTTACCAGCACAACTACTGAGATTCTGGGATTTGACATTGAGAACTAGACGATCTATACTGGGGAAATAAGATTATTGATAAACAGAGCATTTCCAGAAGATTCCTCAATTTTAATTTGATGAGTGAGCAAAAATAGGGTACAGTATTGTAAAGAGGACACAGCTGTGGAAGCAAATGACTTGGTGTCAGACAATCCAAACCAGAGTATCAAATCAAGCTATTTGGGACAGAGAGTTGTGACCCCTTCTTTAAGTCTGCAACTAAATGCTTTCGAGGCTCAGCATAAGACGAGAACGGAAAGACGTTTCAGTGTACCTAACTAATTCCATGTTTTGGCAGAACATTTCCAGTCAACTCAGACTTCCTCTCCATTTACTTGCCCCAGACCCTCCCACCCAGATGCTGTTCTGTTGTACTGGCCCTGACTGGAGTTGGACTTGCTTTGATCCATGGGCTTAAGTCGACGGTTGCTGTGGAGAGCTAAAATGATGGAGGGTGACAGCTAGGGAGGAGGTAGGGGGTCGGGAATTACGGATTTCACATGGGTCCAGAAATGTGCACTTGGAGTCAGCGGCGTGGGGGAGGGGCCTGCAAGGCACGCACTGCAGGGCGGCGGAAAGTTTATTCCATAGGGACATTTATTAATCAAGGAATCAAATTAACTCAGGCTAAGCTGTTGGCCTAGGCTTAGGCCTATCTGTGTCTGTGTTCTGTGCTTGCTTATGTGTGGACGGTCCCATCAGCATCGTGTGTTCAATCTGTGCTGGCTAACAAAATATCTGTCTCGGCCTAGGTCGAGGGGCTACAGTTTGTTTGTGCTCGTTGCCATGGTATCGATTGTTTTTGGGCCGCCATTAAAGCCCTCATCATCATCATCATCTTCGTCCGCTTATCCGATCGGGTCGCGGAGGTAGTAGTTCCAGCAGAGAGCCCCATCCTTCCCTTTCCCAGGCCACATCCGCCAGCTCTGACTGGGGGATTCCAAGGCGCTCCCCGACCAGCATGGAGATATAATCCCTCCACCTGGTCCTTGGTCTGCCCCGTGGCCTCCGACCCAGCTGGACGTGCCTGGAACACCTCCCTAGGGAGGCGGCCAGGTGGCATCCTAACTAGATGCCCGAACCACCTCAACTGGCTCCTTTCTACGCAATTAAAGCCCAGTATGTTGGTTATAGTGCTACGTGGTTTATGTTTGTGTTGGGTTTTATGTTAAGTTATGTTATGTTATGTTTAGTTAAGTTGACTAATCAGAAGATGACATTAACTACTTACTTAGCTAACTTACCAAGCATGCCATATACATGGCATATTGATCATTGGGGGGAGGCGGGATTTTACAGCACGACCCCGCATGGAGTTTTTGGAATAGTCTTTGTTCTATTTTTGGCCGGCAATGTATCGTCATGTGGTATTTTGTCTTTGTTTGCTTGACTCAAAGCATAGAGTGTTACACAAATAGATTAGACACACTTCATAACACAAAAATAGACAATTGGACCAACAGGATCAGTATACTGCCGCAATACCAATAAAATAATCATGAATGCACCTCATAACTCTTCCACTGCGCTTTTTTGTTTTAGTTTGTTATTTTCCCATCAGACAGCCTTGGTGTCTGTTTCTGCAACATTTGTTTTCTTTGGATGATTTTGAGTCTTGATTGGAGAATGAGAGTGATTGCGTCCAGATTGTTTTCCCCACAGTGCTGATTACTACTGTTAATCTTTCTAGGAGTGAGCTGTAGCAACTGAGTTGAAACATTACAATGTCACAGTCGTGTTTAAGTTTGATCTGTCATAATGTGTGTCATAACCCCAAAAATCCCTGTGTCTATAATTCCAATGTATCCTCTTTTACTATCAAACAGATGTGACTCAGTATGCATGTGTGCGTAAAAGATTGTTGACCATAGGCCTGGTCTTTGAACACAGTCTGTTCATGACGATGAGCTATTCCTCTTATTCGTTTTAAAGTTTGTGTGTCTCCAGGGAGAACTCATGGAATACAACGAGCCCGCCAGAAGTTACTCCAACAATTTTTTTTGCCAGCGATTAATTTAGTTTATTGATTGACACTCTACATTAACTCTACATTAGGTTGCACTTACTGGGGTTCTCTGAGGTCTGCTTGGATGTTCTGAGGCCATGTCATGTCAGGGCCTCTCATATAATCCCCTTTTGTGGCAAAACATTTGCACGTACACTGGCTGGTCTGTGTGTGTGACTTAGTGTTTGTGTTAAAAGTGGGAAACTTTAGTCCATTGGTCCTTAGACAACAGTTTTTTCCATAAAATGACAGACAAAGAGGGAAGTGCTGGTTGAGCCCTAAAGAATTACAGAGCCTACATTTAGGTTATTCATTGCCAAGAGAGCCCCTGGTTATGTGCAGGCTCCAGCAGCCAACACGACAGAGTGGTAAAACCTACAGCTGCTATTGTGGACCGCTCATCCATAGCTCATTTTTTACGGCTTAGCCTCCTGCTGCAGCGGTTCTCTGCTTTCATCCTCCTCCACTGCAACTTAGCGAAGCAAAGCGCCATAAGGCATAGGCAGTGGGGAACAGCCTTTCTACCGGACGGCAAAAAGGACAAGAAAAATCATCACTGTGAGTGGGCGGGTTGTCCTTAAGTAATTACTACATGTCTGTCTTGAGCAAGGCCATATGTGTTGGCCGTGTGCTGAGAGCAGGTGGGGTGAGAGGGGAAAACGTGTGGAGGCAGGAGAGGAGCAACGCACCGCCACGGGGCCTATTGGAGGAAAAACCAGGAGGGATGTGCTTGGTTAGCCTCCAAGGATGGGCCTGTCTGTGCAGCCAACCCTTCAGTCCTATTCTGATCGTTACACACCACAGCACCCTCATCCAGGTCCAAAGCTAACATGTTCGGACAGGACTCTCTTTCAAAGGTCAGAATGTTGATAGAAACAGATGCATTCCTATCGCACACGACCAGCAGTACCTGCATTTGCGCGTGCTAACCAACTCGGCATACCTTTGTTGTGAGCCTCCAGCTGCGAGAGGGAGTTCACGGCCACCTTGCACAGCGAGCAGTACAGGAGTTTCTTGGCCTTGTCCTCCTCGCTCTCTGGGACGGTGGGGCTGCTGGAGGCCGGGGCGCCTGGGGGTCCGGAGCCCGGCTGCTCTGGGTTGGCACCACCGCTGAGGCAGCCCGGGGAGGTGGAGGACGGAGGCATCAGAGGAGGGGTGGGAATGAGGGGACACACTGGTGGCACGGGGGAAATGTCCATGGGTGGAGTGGGTGGTGTGGGGACGGGAGCCAGGGGACCAGGGGCCAAGAAGGACCCGTTCAACTGCGACAGGAGCCCAGTATCATCTACAAGAAAAATGTAAAAGAGGGAAATCTATGTCAAATTCAGCGTTAGCAGAAACAAAAAAGCATGTCCAAAACTTTTTTTTTCTGGAAACAAAGCATGTAATTCAATCCATAGAGTATTTTCAATCAAGTTTTAGGTTCTTTCAAGTCTGTGGTGAAGCAAAAACTTTTTGCTGTTTCAACCACATCCCAAACCGAGCGGCATGCTCACCCGACTGTACAACCCAGTGTCTGGTGAGCAGATCACACAGACCCACAGGATTCACACACAAAAGTATTTCGGTAATCTCTATGACCTATAATTGTGTTAAAAGGGTTCCTTCTAATTTCCACAGCAATGTATAAAATAGGTCCGAAAAGGAAAGCACACGGGCTGGGAATGACTTGGGCTGTGAAGAGTAAAGTGGCAATTATAAGTGTTGGAGCCCTCGTATCCTCTCACTGATGTGGTCTCATCCTATTGAAATGTGTCTAAGGGGAAACATTGAAAGCAGATACCCCAGGCGTGTGAATTTTTGGACTTGCTCCCTTACTTGTTATTATTGGCTGGCCTGAAAACCCGGCAATAAAGAGATTTGTTTTAAATAGGTTAGAGCCATTGAGCTTAAGACAAATATCATATAGAAAACACACACACACACACACACACACACACACACACTTATTCATGTACAGATATAGAACAGACACACACACACACACACACACACACACACACACACACACGCACACACACACACACACACACACACACACACAAAAACACACAAAAACACATGTTTCTGCTCAGCCACTCCCATATGCAATGCCTTTGGTATTCAACAGGATGGTGACTCAGTGAAGACCTCCTAAATTTGGGGTGGGGTGAGTTTCAGGTCCACCGACCCCCCATGTGAGGGGACCAGCAGGCTCTTCTCCAACAATCACACAGACAGGTCCAGAAAAGCTATAAGGGATTACAAGTCTTAAAGCGCTTACAGAAACATTTCTGGGATGAAAAGAAATGTTGACTCTTACTGACCATTTCCCTTTTTAGGATTCAATTTCCAAACTGTTGTTTGGTGGGGGTTGGGGTTAACCCATGTTCCTTTACTGTGTCTGTGGAGGCCATACACTGGGGAGGTAATTTTTTCTACAGGTTTCTTGATTGCTCGTTTCAACAGAGTCTATTGCATCAGCCCAGATACCAGTATGAGTGCTTTCCATTCCACCTGATTCCGAGACCCAGTTTTTCTCTCTTTCCAGTTTCCACATCACAGGTTTCCAGATGCTGTGCGCTGCAGGCTAAGCAGGGCGTTTGTGTAACAGATGTTTTGTCAAAATCATATTTCTTATTCCGTCTGAATGGCTTTCAGAAGCCCATAAAACCGGCCTGGATCAAAGTGCAGGGTGCTGGGTGAGTGATCTTGAGGGCCCGGAGCGGAGGGTGCTTCAGAGTCCAGTTCACCATAACACCCCTGGATCAGGCCTTCATCAGAACAATGCCACACAGGGAAACTCTTACAATGTGTTCTCACATCGATGGACAGGAGAAAAGAGCCCAAAATAACTCAACACACAAGGAAACACACACACACACACACACACACACACACACACACACACACACACACACACACACGCTGGCACGCATGCACACACGCACACACACGCACACACACACACAAACACTATAAAAACAGTTCATGTATGTACTCCTGGCCACAAAGTCTCAATCCATCAATCCATGGTGTTCATGCGGTTTCAGTTTGGCTACAAAGAGTATAAGAGGATTGGAGGAGGTGGTGGATGTGTTTATAATAGGGGATTTCAGGATCCTCGATGGACTAGGGCCCTGCCATACGGAACCAACACATCGGCAGTATTCTTCATCTCTAACCTGTATGATCTAGTCCCAACACAGTGTCTGCCTCCTACTCTCTCCAACAGGGCTGAGTTCAGCTCCGGGGTACGTGCTATGCAGGGCCTTTGTACCGAGAGTAGTTCATTGTTTCTCAAAAAAGCCCAGACTTACAAAGCACAACCAGCAGCAGCTATGCTCTCTTTTGAACATTTCCTTTTACTCCATCTAAGAAGTAAAGGTACCAACAATCCGGAGAGTAGGTTCCAAGAAATACATGTAGTGGGCCAAATGGCTGTTGTATAAGGGAATAGGATAACAATTTTCCACAAAGTTCAGACCAATTTGTTTTCAAAACTCACTCACTGAGCCAGGGTGATTCCTAAAGCTCAGAAACAAAGGTGCAGGCTTGGTAGAAGAACCTTTTGGCAATTCACCTCGAAAAACGTTCTTACCTTTCTTTGACAGAAAGTAACAATTTGTTATTGTAACAATGTCCCATGTTACATGGAGCATTCCCTTTTAGCTCCTTGTTCTGGATTCGTGTACTTCTTTGGGGGAAACTCTGAAGCGTAGAAGACTGTTTGTCAAACCCAGATTTCCCTGATCTTTGCGAAGCTCTGGCTATCGGGATTAACCGGCGACAGCTTTCTCTACCGAGACCTGAAGAATCCTACACCCCAGCGCGTTTCATTCAGAGAACAGTCAGAGGGGCACGTAATGGGCGAATGATAGGCCTGCTGACTGACCTTGCCCTCTTCCCTCCCGGGCAGCGCGGGCGGCGAGGCAGCGAGGCGGAGGGCTGAATAATGCAGAGCGAGAGGTCACTCGGTGGAGGAGGATAACTCCATCCAGATGCTTAACTGCCGCGCCACGTGCTCACGCTGATGTTATCGTGCAGGAAATCTAACTATGGGATATGGGTGTAGAGAGCGGGCTTGTTGACCAGACTTAAGGATTTAGGGAGTAGGTTTTAATGTAACTCCCTTTTTATTTAGACCCTCGAGAGTTAATTAGAGGTAGAGGCCACGATAAATTATCCAAATCCACCCACAGGCTGTAGAGAAATATGGTAGACAGACAAGTGAAAACCAATGTCTGTATATAGGATGGGTGAATAATGTGGCAGGAGCAGCAACAACAAAAATATTACAAATATATACAATATAACAAATACATACAGTATGACGTCTTCTTACATAAAAACCTAGCCTATCGGTTGTGGAGAACCAAAAAGAGAAAAATACAGCACAAAGAAAAGTGCTTTGGTCAATGTAGTATGCTGTGCATATGTAATGCAATATGACTGAATTTATCCAGATTGCTGAGGAAATGTAGTTTGGCAGCGTTATTGGAGAAAAGATGGGTTTCCCTCAAGTGCTTTGAATTATTTCAGAAGATGTTGATGAGACGTTGTTTAGCAATAGCCAGATAGTTAGCCCTAAGAGTGATCAGGTGTTGTGGTCAGAGCGGGAGGACAGCTGCCTGTGTCCCTCTTGCCCCCCCACACACCCCCACCCCCCACCCCCCCCCCCCCCCACACACACACACACACACCCCACCCCAACCTCTTCTTAATAATTAACAGGCTTAGAAACCCGAAGCCAAGCTGACACAGACCTGCACCTCCCATTCATAATGCAGCAGGGTGCCCTCTCTTAACCTGGCCCACGTCCCAATATCGACTCATGCAACACAGATGCACCGTTGCAGACAGTTACTCTACACACTAACGTTTGAGGTTTTCCTAGGAACGGGGTGAATTTGCAAGGAGAACAGGAAAAGGAACTAAGTGAGCATTGTCAATTCACTCTCAAGAAATGGCATGGGAAGCAGATCAGCCTCGTGTAACTTGGCACTCCAGCAAGCACACAACCCCCAATGCAACACAAGCTATCACATGAAAGTCATCCGTTTAATTGACCTTAATACGAGAGGGCTTTAAACTGGGCTCTCCATTGGAGGGGAGCGGAGAGGAGAGGAGAGGAGCAGAGAGGAGAGGAGAGGAGAGGAGCGGAGAGGAGAGGAGCGGAGCGGAGCGGAGAGGAGAGGAGAGGAGAGGAGAGGAGAGGAGAGGAGAGGAGAGGAGTCTGTCTCCCAGTAAACAGCTGGCCTTCTCCAGGCCCGGCCAGATCCCCAATTCTCTTTACCAAATTCCCTTGGGGCCTCGTCCTTGAGGACCTAGACCTCACATCTTTCCTCGTCCTGCACACAGTGTCCACATTGACCAAGCCAGAATACAGAGACACGGGTCATTAGGTAAATAACAAAGAACACCCCTCTAAAATTGTACAATGTCTAAGTAACTTATTTGCCCATTGCAAACTTAACCTATTTACTCAGTTTGTTATTGCTGCAATGGCCGGATATTCTGCATATTTCAGAAGCTGCCAACAGTGCATTATATGTCAAATGATAACAGTATCATATTGCCATGTCCCGGCAGCGGTCAGCATGGGAAAACACCCTCGGTTAGGTCAACAAACTGTTTCCAAAGGACAAAAATAAGGCATCAACAAAAACATTGCAATGCAATGTACAGTAGGTGAACGCCTGCAGCATGGGAATGATCCCTCTGTTTCTCTGTGCGGTGTCACACACAGACCACAACCTGTGTGTGGGTGTGCACGTGTGTGTGTGTGTGTGTGTGTGTGTGTGTGTATTCATTTGTGCTACACTATACATACTTTTGTGGTATGTGTGTGAGTGTCTGTTTGTGTGTGTGTGTGTGTGTGTGTGTGTGTGTGTGTGTGTGTGTGTGTGTGTGTGCGACCAAGCACTGGGTGGAATCCAGAGTATATACCTCCAGTGTGTGCACAGCTGTAACTCGAGAGCCCCCTGCCACAGTCCCGATCCCGGAGACAGATGCCTTAGTCCAGCTGGGGCCACAGCTGCCTGCTCCCACAGCCTTTCCCTTCAATTGTTGTGGAGCTGGTTTCGCAGGGACACCATCAAACCCAAACACCACACACAGGCACGCCAGGAAGAGACGGGCTTCCAGGGTCACGAGAACGAGGCTGGGACGGAAAAAGGCATTCTTTCACATGTTTTCTGTCGTCCCATTTAGATCACAGCAGAATCATTGTCCCCCCCCCCCCCCCCCAGTGTTGTTTGGAGCTCCCTGAGGACCGCTGGCCTGGCTTCACATCCCCCATGAGGCAGACACAACGGGACTCGCCTTATACGACTCAACTGTTAGTGGGTCAACACCACAAGAAAGGATAGCCTACATAATGGACCAGGGCTTGGACGGGCCTGTGTTCTTCCACTGTGTCTCCTTATTTTCTCCTTTTGTTTGATTGCTCTCCTTCTGGGCCCGGAGGGTAAACATTCTATCGCGGGAACATTTTTGATTGTCACCAAAATATTAGCTTCTTTATCCAGGGACAGGCTGTCAAGCTGGTGACACTCAGTGAATGGAAAGTTCCCGGGTGGACCCAGAGAGAGGAAAAGGGCTGTCACTGACTGTCCTGCTGCCAAACAACAGTCTTAACAATGAGTAGAGAGTTGCAAAAGAGAGAAAGAGAGAAAGAGAGAGAGGGAGAGAGAGGGAGAGAGACCCTCCATGCCCTCTGTCGCTAACAACCAATAAAATAATGTGCCAACAGCCAATTAGCTTTCATTAAACTCAGATCACTCGTGCTGTTTTGGTCCCGTTAGATGTTGGCTTAAGTTCCTGCCAATCGTCTGTCCTGCCCTCCATCTTTATTTGCCCTTCTCTGTGGCTCTGTGGTGATAAGGCCAACAGCAACAGGCAGCTGGTCATCTGTTTTCACCGACTTAGTTGTCTAAGCATAGGAAACAAAGGGGACTTGAATTTAATGTCTAGTTAAACAAAGAATCATTGAGGATTTATTTTAAAAATCTGATGACCTTTCCTGGTCCAATAATTATGGACCGGTCCTCCGCTGACTCACGGTAACACTGCACATGGCAAAATGTATCTATTTGTATTAAATATTTAATAAATCCAATCTTGAGAATATTTACATGTGTTGCCCTTGGACCTTCAAATTATTATTGTTAGTCGGTTCAGTTGTTATGGGTGCTGGTGAGAACGGGCCAGTAGCAGATTTAGATTAAGGTCAGATGACCCAGAGAGAGGAGCCACAGGCTGTGGAGATCGGATGGGATTGTTATTCCCTTATATTTATCTGTGAATTCCTTGGAGCCTCTGATTTCCCAGTGGATTCATTCAGTTGCAGTTTATTTTCTGTTGCTGTGACCAGAGATAAGCGACCGCAATAAAGGACTCTGACCATATAAGGGTTGTTTGCGCGTTCCTGTAGTATAACAATTGTCTTACACCGCTGAACCTGGTAAGCTCTTTGTAGAATTTTGGAGAAGTCTCTTGGAGAGAGGAAAAAAGAGAAAAATATACGCACTGGTGCAATGTTGTTCGGAGGGTGTGAAATTAACCTGACTTCCACAAACGCCTTACCTGGGTTGCTGAGTTCACTGTCAGGGACGGCGATGGTGGCTCCTGGGGGGGAAGGGGAGGTGGCTGGGACCAATGCAGGTTTTTCCCCCTCCTGAGGGCGACTCTTGGATGTCTCAATGCCTTTGACTCTCCTTGCGTGGCGGTTGCCTTTGTAGTGGGCTTCTGCCTGGCTCTGTTGTATGTACATGGGGAAAAGAATAGGGGTTGAGCTATACCCAAGACCACAGCACCGGAGAATAAAACATTACACGTAGTGGAAAACGCAGGCCAACAACACACTCTGTTTAGGCAGTTTTTTTGGAGGGAGGGGGGCAGGCAGGCACATGGGAACATACGCACACATACTCTCGCATAGACCCACACAGACAAATACAAAAGGTGTCTTACACGAAACTTTGCGAACACACACACTCCCTTGGTATCATGTCATGCTATTCGATATGCACCGGGGAGACAAGGCCACAGCCTGCAGACAGGCTTACGCTGCACAGAGGGGCCAATTGTAACAGGTGATCCAACAGTGCAGCGTTGAGCCCGGTGCGGTAATGGAAACACCATGGGACAATATCCCCCAAGGGACTGTAGGTTGGCCGTCTGTCTTTCCGTCTGTCTACACGGCCCCTTGACTTTTTGTCAAAGCTTCTTCAAGCTTCTCTTCTTGCGTTTCTCTCTGTCTGTTGGCGTGTCTGTCTGCCTTGCTGTCTGTCTCGTCATTCGTCTTTCTTTCTATCCTCCCTAGGTCTGTGCTTCTTTATTCGTTAAAATGTTTCCGTCCAGTGTCTGTTGAAGACTGAGCCAGTCAGTCATTCTGCTCGTCTTGTAAGAGCTTTAGGTTTCAGACACCAAGCCTCGGGGTCCTTCAAACCCGAAACCCGTCCGACACTGCGCTAGACGGTTCTGAGGCTCCAGACGATTTCGTTTCCACCGCCATGTTGCCAGACGTGCCACTGCAGGGGGTTGAACGATCGGTCAGTAGGATGATATTTATTTAGTCTGCCTATGGCCAGCCCACACACACACACACACACACACACACACACACACACACACACACACACACACACACACACACATATAAGTATGCTATATCAATTGGTGGCTGGCATTGATGACCCAGACCAACAGAAATAACTGTGTCCGCTTAGCTGCTGTGTAGAAAGGGGTCAGATCAGTCAATCAGAATATCTATAGCATTGCCAAAAGCCTTGGGTCTGGCGGTTGGCATGCAGGGGCCAAAGAATGTCCGAAAGCCCAGCGGAGAATTATCCCAATAGGAGGCTTCAATCAAGAGGCTGATCCCTTGTTGAAAGGCTAGCTCCTCGCTAATGGGTTTGTTCTGGAGGTAAACAGCCGAGGTGAGCCATCCGTCAGGCCCATGGAGAGAGGGGAGCCTCTGTGTCTGTCCCACTGTCTACTGTCTGTGTCAAAGTCAAAGTCAAAGTAGCTTTATTGTCAATTTCTTCACATGTCGAGACATACAAAGGAATCGAAAAGACGTTTCCCACACTCTTGCGGTGAACATATAAAGTGCACATTCAAAACACAGATAAGACATATATACTAAAGCTAAAAGATGGCCAATAAAATTATATATAAAAAATATGCAGAAATGTATAGTCTACAATGTATTGCTAGGGGTAGCAGCATATGTTACTGTAAGTTTGGTTGTAGTATGTATAAGTTATGTATAAGTTAGGTTAGCAGCATAAGTTGATGTATAAGTTATGGTTGTGGTAGTGCAGAACTACCAGTGCAAAACGGCAATATGTTAAAGGCAGCAAAAACATCCAGTATGATGTGTACAGGCAGACAGTGCAAGTAGGACAGTAAGGACAGCCAATTTCCAGTCAGTTTGGTAAATGGCGAACATAATAAAGTGATAAAAGTGATAAAAGTGATAAAAGTGCAGGATACAGTTTGTTGCAGAGTCCTGAGTGTTTTTGTGTTTGTGGGGGGGGGGGGGGGGGGGGGCAGATGGGGATTTCAGCTCAGCTTCCTGTCAGTCTGGAGGATCTGGCTGGGGGGAGTGATGGGAGAGAATTCAGTTTCCTGACAGCTTGATGTATGAAGCTGTTTCTGAGTCTGGCAGTGCGGCAACGGAGGCTTCTGTATCTTCTTCCAGAGGGCAGGAGGCTGAACAGACTGTGTGCTGGGTGGCTGGTGTCGTTCGCAATTGAGGTAGCTTTCCGGGTGAGGCGGGTGATGTATGTGTCTTGCAGGGAGGGGAGTGGGAGTGGGGCACCAATGATCCTTCCAGCTGTGTTCACAATGCGTTGCAGCGCTTTCCTGCTGTGTGCAGTGCAGCTACCTCCCCACACAGTGATGCAGCTGGACAGGATGCTTTCAATGGTGCCCCGGTAGAAAGTGTTCAGGAACGGTCTGGTGACTTTCGCTCTCTTGAGCTTACGGAGGAAGTAGAGGCGCCGCTGGGCTTTCTTCGCCAGTGCTGCAGAGTTGGTGGCCCAGGAGAGGTCCTCACTGATGTGCACCCCCAGGAATTTGGTGCTGCTCACTCGCTCCACAGCAGCACCATCGATGGTCAGTGGCGGGTGTTCAGTGTGGCTTTTCCTGAAGTCAACCACAATCTCCTTTGTTTTACTGACATTCAGCAGGAGATTGTTGTCTCTGCACCACGTGGTCAGAAGGTTGACCTCCTTCCTGTAGTGGGTCTCGTCGTTCTTGGTGATGAGACCCACCAGAGTTGTGTCGTCTGCAAACTTCACCATGTGATTGGTGCTGTAGGTTGGTGTGCAGTCGTGAGTCAGCAGGGTGAAGAGCAGGGGACTGAGCACACAACCTTGTGGGGCCCCAGTGCTTAGTTTGATGTCAGTGTGGTCCTGGGTTACTAAGGCTGAAGGCCCCTAGCAATGTGGGCATGTTATCGGGACATGTCGCCACTGGTCTGTCTCCTCATTAAGGTGGTAGTGATACACCAACACAAACAAACAGGCCTGCATGCACCGCCATTGATACCCAGAACACACACACACACACACACACACACACACACACACACACACACACACACACACACACACACACACACACACACACACACACACACACACACAGCCTGGGTAAACAAAGCATTTCAATCGGATGGCCTGGCAGCCTGCAAAGGGCCGGCCACAAGCCCCTGGAATGTCCGACAGCAAGGGTGAGCCAGTGTGTGTGTGTGTGTGTGTGTGTGTGTGTGTGTGTGTGTGTGTGTGTGTGTGTGATGGTGTGTGTGTGTGTGTGTGTGATGGTGTGTGTGTGTGTGTGTGTGATGGTTTGTGTGTGTGTGTGTCGTGTTGGTTCTGATTGTATCCTAACGATTATCGCGTGTCTCAGTGAAAGATCCACTGACAGCTGCAGTGGTGGTGCTGAGTGGCATGGAGAGGAGTGGGACGGCCTCTACGAATGGCTCGGGCGTGGGGGATTCATAGATTAGGTCCTGAGGGTGGGGCTGGGGGGTGAACTGGAGGAACAGCACACGGCTGTCTGAGTGTCTGTGAATTACTTTGTGTGTGTGTGTGTACATGTCTGTGTGTTTGTGTCTGTGTGTGGGTGGCTGACATGGCTGCCCTTTGGCCCCATGAACCCCGATGTGGGGCAGGGCCATCTGTGAGCCTGTGGTTTGTTATGGCCGATGACAGTCCAGGCCTGTTTATAGCAGCACCTGTGAAGCTGCGGCCTTGCCGGGGTCTTAAGGAGATGCCAACCCCAAGCCTCAAGATCACAGCGGAGAGACTGAGCAGTGTCACGAGAGGGGGGGGCTAAAAGAGGAGTAAGCCCTGAAATTAAGCAGGGAAGGACAGGGGATTGAACAGAGAGAGAGTGGGGGAGGTCTGTCGGTCGAACAGTTTCTCTTCAACCTCTACGAGTCCATAGAAGAGCGGTTCATGCAGTAAAGTGGTTCTACATTGAGTACTGTTAATGTCACACTGAATCTCTATTGAATGTTACACTGGGTCTCTATTGAATGTTACACTGGGTCTTGAATGCAGCCTAGCATGTTTCTCCTCACACAGATCCAAAGTCCAGCCAGAGAGCCAGACCAGATGTAAGAGAGAGAGAGAGAGAGAGGAAGAGAGACAGAGAGTGAGAAGGACAGAGGGAGACGGCACAATCAGATAAAGAGGGTTGGAGAAGTTGAGGAGAGGAGCGCTGAAGGAGACAGAGGGGGAGTGGATCAGCGTGTTCATGCTGCAGTGCCGTTACGTCGACCAATGCAGCGAGACGGTGCATGACGTCACTCCTGCAGCACGCCACCAAGGTCATTTTACCCCTCCGTCCCTCACACAACAGGACAACAAGGAAAATAGGGAGGGCTGCTGAATTCTCCTTTTCTCTCATGGAACGCAACAGGGGTTGTTTAGACAACAGTCTGATCCTAACCGTAACAAAATAATCTAATTTCAATATATGGCCTCTCATTTTAATGCGTAGCTGTGAATGTGACGCTGTTGCCCACGGTAATTAATGTTGCTGAGACATTACAGAGAGGGAGAGAGAGAGATGGTGAGACACAGACATTTGTAACTGCATGACGATGCACTGAGCGGACGTAGCGTGACGTGAGCAGTGTGGAGATGAAGGATGGGTCTATCAGGAGGTGTGTGTCCACTGTGTTAAGGTCAATGCTCGATGGTTCACTTTGTGCCGCCAGAGTTACCTCACTGCCCTCGTTAGAACCCACGTGAAAGCAGATGACCATACGTGTCAAGGCTAATATTAGCTTTAGCTCGACAGATTATCTTGAACCGGAAAAACGGGGCAGCGGTCAAGGCATTGCGCGGCTTGTCCGTTCAAATCTAATGTACTGTGTTTCCCCCACGGCAGATTTGAACTGACGTATTCACTAAAACAGGGTGAGCGTGGGTGTGCAATCATCCTGATAAAGGTTTAGTCCAGCTGAACGTAGTTGAGCAATGCCGCACATTTCTCACATTGAGCCAACCGTGCACGTGCGACTTTGCCGATGTGCTGCAGTGTATTTGTCTATCATTGCATACACATACACATACACACGCACACGCGCAAACGCACACGCACACGCATACACACACACACAATATAGATACCACATCTCACACAAACACCATCAAAAAGGTTGCTGTGGCAAGTCTCAGGGCCTCTGAGCCAAATGCGGAAAGAAATCCCTCTGCAGTCCATCTTGAAGATGAACAGCAGTGTTCCCTTAACCCTTTCAATATTTACCCGGATGTATATGTGTCCATCCTGTTTGGCAAAACATGTCACATGCTGGGTCATAAACGGGGTTTATTGGTTCCCTCCCAAAATGCTTTTATGTGGCAGACAAGTTATTTCTCTCACACATACTTAAGTGATTTCTCTGTTTAGCCTAGGCTTACAATAAATGAGCTGTTCAAATATCTACAGTATGTGGCGCATAACTTTTATTTGGTCTCATTTAAAAGGGTTCATGAAAATCCTCATGCTAGTAAATTAAGAGGCAAGTTCATAAGATGCGTTCAAGCCCGTCGTAACAATAGCCCCCAAGGGAAACAGCTTATATTATTACTGACCAGGCCTTTGTTTAACAGCTGGGATCGAGGTTCTCTTAAGTAATTCATATCCTAAACAGCCATATCTAACCGTTTCCTTTCGTGACGGACTGTGAAGATCCCAGTCCTTCTTCTCTGTAGTGAGGGCTATAAGATTGCATCTTTGTGGGAGCCCTGACCACATGCAGGCACTTATTGCAGGCCTCGGGTCTATAAATATACCTTGGTTATGGTCCACTCCCTAGCCAGTGTGCTGGGGATGGAGGTCCACCCTGACTCTGAAGTGTGTGCCTCCAACCCTGGACCATTACAGCCAAATTAAAACCGTTTAACTAAAATGGCCCTTTTAGAATGCTCAATGCATATTTTGCCATTTGTGAAAATGGGGAGAATGGGATGCCTTAGCTGCTGATCTTACAAAGATATTTAAATCTCCAGAAAATGTACCCATGTGTTTCCTAATTTCTTTCATAAATCAAACATAATGTACCAAAACGTGCACTTTCCATCTGTAAAATGCTGTAAAACTCCCATGAAGCGTTACATTACTTACATTCAGCCATATGGTCTGAAAGACAGAGTTTCTGTTGAAACTGAATTAACCAAATTATATAGAGTAAGCAGTAAGCCACTTAGCATAGATATTTCAGGAGAGATTTTAATTGCCTGCTATGCTTGTGCCATATTAACTTTCCGTAGGCTGTAAGATTGTAATCAACCTTTCCTGGTCAATGTACGAGGGAGTAAATCTCTTTGAACTTTAGGGGGGAATCCTGTTTCACACTTTCAGCTTCTCCAGCATCACTTCAGGCTTGCTACTGTAGTGTTATTTTCTCTAGTCCTGCTCTTTCGTATTGACTCTGTGAAAGAACTTGAATTTAAATAAGGCTTCTACTGCCAACACGGCACAAACAAGCGTACCAGATATCTCTACTGTGTCAACAATTTGTCCAGAGAGTGTAAATAAAAACAAACAAAGGCATGGGCTTCCGAACCGACAGCTTTGAATGGATAATGTGCATGTTGGTGTTTGTGCTTGTGTGTGCGCTCCTACTGTACATTACTGTACCTCCGAGTTGAAGCGGATCTGGCAGACATTACAGGAGATGATTGGCCGCTTGGTCTTGATCAGAGGAACCCCAAAGGTGTGGTTAAGTACCGCCTTCTGTACCGGGTCCATCTGAGAGAAAGACAGAGAGGGGAGGGGGAAGAGAGAGAGAGAGAGAGAGAGAGAGAGAGAGAGAGAGAGAGAGAGAGAGAGAGAGAGAGAGAGAGAGAAGGGGGAAATAAAAGCGTGTGAGACATGATTTATAACGCGCGATAACAGACTCCGAAGGCCCAGCGCCCTGCGGCAGAAACAGGCCAGTCCGTCACGAGGACGTAGGGGAGGTGAAGTGAACATGGTGTGCCCTCCACAGCAGATGGTGGACACCAGCACTGTGCTGAGAGAGGTCAGGACACATGTACCGTCAGGACCACCCGAGGTGCCCTGCTCAAGTGCCTGAGGGGAAACAAATGAGCACACACATCTGTGCACACAGAGTGCACTCTCATCCCTGAGCATCAGCCTGGAAACAGACATTTACCTAGCCGGCCAACCTTTAAGCATGGGAGCCCTTGAATCCACAAGGTTGTGGGAGTCAATATAAAAAGATCATGCTTGACACTTAAAATCTTTGCATATGTCTGGTTACTGTTCTCCATTAATAATAGACTGGGAGATAATATTTGTCCTCGTGTGCGACCTTTCCCTGTAGATTGACATGGTAGAACGTTAACAAATAAAATACCCTACCTGATCCCATCGCATTGCAATAATAACTTGGCATTCCATTACATTTACAGCATTAACGCATCTATGTCTTTGTTTGTTTGACTAAAAACGGTGTAATCTTGATTATTATTGTTTCATTATAAGAGAGTGCTTTTTCTCATTAAAGTTTCAATTTAAGCACCTCGTTTAAATGTAACTGCCCATAACAATGAGCCAAAGCAGAGGATGTTAAGTCCTCCATTAACAAACATTCGCAGACACAAAGATCATGCAATCCCGTCAGCACATCAGACAACGGGCTCTGCAGTATAATGCTTGCTTTTTTGAGCAATCATTTATCTAGCGATCATAATTAATTGGCATTAGCATAAGCCTGGTGTCTGCGGCCGGTGTGGATTTCCAGTCGTGTGTGCAGGCATTGGCAGACAGCTTAGACAAAATCAAACTTTATGTGGCCAGAATGGCAAAGGCCATCCGGACATGGCGTGATGTACTGAACACGTTATTTGGCCTAATTGACTAACCATGCTAACTGTTGAAATAACGGTATTTAACGATTCTTTCCAAAGAAAATACCTCTTTAATTATATCAAAATGTAGACGTGGTTTGGCCATGGCTTTGTTGAATATGAACACTTGGCAGAGCCAAAATTACTCAATGGGGGATACGTTTTTTTTGCGCAATCTTTCTTTGCAATCCTACACCCGGAGTAGGCCTCGTCTGAAAACAGCTTGAGTTGGCCCAGGGAGAGCGAGAAGGGAGAGGCCGAAATGTAATTCTTCTAAGTCAAACAAAAACAATTTGAAATTCTACACAGAGCCCTGTAACTAGGCAACCATAAGGGAACAGGGTAAACAGAAAGAGAAAGAGTAAGAGCGAGAGAGAGAGAGAGAGAGAGAGAGAGAGAGAGAGAGAGAGAGAGAGAGAAGTGGAGAGGGAAGGGCAAAAACAGAGACAGCTTGCAGGGTGACAGGACACACAGACATGAACCATATGGAATAGAAGGGACGGCCTGGCGCAGGATATCCTAATAGCTCACATTCTTATCTCGTTTGTCTCTTCTCTCTCCCTATGACTCCCACCACCCCCTCCCCTCTTTATTCCCTGTTTTCCCTCTTCCCCGAAAACTCGCCAACTTATTAGAGCAAGCTAGCTCCCCTGATGTTTCTGCGAAGAAAGAATGTCATTTTTGGGAGTGGAAAACAATTACATTTGAACACACTGTGAGCAGGTTGGTTGTGTTTTTGGACCAATAATGGTCTAGTAAGTTATTGTTTTATGGATGTGTCTCGATACTAAATATATGGCTGACTGTAAACTGCACAAGTTATAATGAACCGCATAATGACACCCCTGAATTCCTCTCAAGCCAGCCCAGTACTTTGGGTGTTGGCCTACCATAGTCTGGCCAATAAGGAGGACTGTTGCAGAGAAAGGGTGTTGTTTACGTATATATACTAAAATAGGATTCAGTTATATATATATATATATATATATATATATATATATATATATATATATATATATATATATATATATATATATATATATATATATATATATATACAGTACTGTGAAAGTTTTAGGCAGAGGTGAAAAAATGCTGGCAAAACTTTGAAAGCAAAGGGCACAGTAAATATTGATTTGATTTAGATTGTTCATTTGTTCATTCACTTTGCATTTAGTTAATTGATAAAAACAAACTATTAATACTTCGATTTTTGAAAGCATTCTTACTTTACACACCTGCCTAAAACTTTTGCACAGTACTGTATGTATATATATATATATATATATATATATATATATATATATATATATATATATATATAATTTAATCCTGCTTTATGAAAACATATATTTTTGAAAATGTTTTCAATATAGCTTGGTTTGCACTTAAGTGTTTTGGTTTGCACAATGAGGTAATGGCAACAAAGCAGGGTGAAAGCAAGCCACATGCAACAATGAATAGCACCACTCAGCAGATGTCAACAGTCCAGTAAGGCCCCTCTTCACCCTAATGGCTTCTTTTAACAGGAACCAGGCCCCAAGCAGTGTCTGGGACATTCCCCAAACAGCCGCCTGCATGCCATGTATCTAAATTGTCTCCGCCGAGCACAAAACAACTGCGTGCAGCAAAACTAAGAGACAACATTTACGCTCTCTCTCTCTCTCATACGCACACTCTTTTTTATTCCCTTTCGCCTCTCTTTCTCTCGCACTCGTATTGTGTGTGCGTCTTCATTCCCTGAGGTGTGTTTCTGGTGCTGCAGCGCAATGAAATCTTTCGGATGGTTAAATTCCTGCGGTCTACAATGCCCGACTCTGTTGCTCACAGTGGGACTGTGCTGGCAACAAGAGCAAAAACAGTGTTGTGCCAGATAAAACATCCTTTGAGGCTGAAGTTTCATCTGAGCACTGCCCAGTGTAGAGCAAAGTGCAGTGCCTGTGGTGGAATGTAAGTCGCCCCATTCAAATCCTCTGCTACTCTGCCCGTTGGTTCACTACTCACCCTCCTCTCCTCCGTTTCAGCAGGACCTTCGAGCTGCATTGGAGCCTCTGTGTGTGAGCCGGTGCTGCTGCCAGTGGTGCCGTGTGTTTCTGTCTCAGTGTGGGAGACACCGAGAGAGTGCGTGGCTCTGTCCTCAGTCATTGAGCGATTCAGTTTGGTCTTCCTGCGTACAATACCTAACTGACAAGAAGTCAAGAAGCCATGGACCTAGTGACCCATTGACACCGCTGCTGTCGATATGCTGCTGACGCTTCCGGCTTGTTGTCTTCTTATGTTTTAAGTTGCTATGGACAACAAAGTACTCTTTGCCATGGGAGAAATGTTTCTGCTCGTTTCCCGGACATATCACTCATATGCCTGTCTGCGCTACACTACTCCTCTCCTCTTTGTAGTTCCTTTCTGGTAGTACTTTTCCTTCACTGAACTCTGTCCTTTTTCTCCTCCCTCTGTGTCCCTCTCTCTCTCCTCCATCCATACTCCAAAGAACTATCCAGATGCAGTCGGCGGTATGTGTCATGCTCTCCTCCCCCTCTCTTTCTCCCTCCCTCTCCCTCGCTATTCTCCCTGTCCATCAAAAGTCGTCATCATCAGCCGGAAGAACCTTTGCCATGCCTGCCAACATCTTTCATACACTCACACATGCATCCACACCCACCCACACACACACACACACACACACACACACACACACACACACACACACACACACACACACACACACACATTCCATGTGCTACCCCATACCAAACCAACCACCAACTGTTCAAATGCATGCACATATGGGAACCCTCAAGTGAGTCCACATCACACACATCAGAACTCATTAAGCCCCTTACTACGCAATGTATTCAAACTGTTGAAAAGTTGTTTGACTAAAATACTGGAGTTAGGCACATTTTTAACCAACAGGGTAACGGTTGAGAGCTGGCCTACTGTGTACTAAGATGTCTTTAAGGTGAAACAGGTGGATTATCAAGTAAACTAAACCGGGACAAAGCCTAAGATCACCTAAAAAAATATATCTTGAAGAGATAAGGGAAAGTTCAGGTGCAAGACAAGGGGGGAAAGGGAAGGGAAGGAGGAGGATCAGATGAAAAGGGGGGAGGGCGGTGTTGGGGGGCTAGGGTGGGGGAGTGCTGCAGCAGGTGAGCATCAAGTCTGCACATGGCGTTGCATGATTAGACACCTTCATCAGAAGTTCCTGAATTTGCAGCCTGAGCCATTCCACGTCAGGACAGGCACTTCAGTGTGTGTGTGTGTGTGTGTGTGTGTGTGTGTGTGTGTGTGTGTGTCTGTACACCAGCACCAGCTGCTGCAGATAAATTATTCAGGCTCGTCACTGTCTCAGGACACATTGGGCCAGACAAGCAGGTAGAGGGCAAATCCCATTAGAGAACCATGAGAGCTTTAAGCCAGCGGAGCGGGAGACTACTGCTCCACTATAACACACAACCACCTGCAAGTCCGCCTTCATGAACACACACATGGATGCTACGTGGCAAAGGGAAGATCCCGTATTTTAAGTTAGCATTTCAAGAAGTAAAACAGTACATTTTATTAATTTCAATAACCCCAGTTCTACAACATTGAGCTTTAAAATGATACCAGTGACACAACACTTATGATAAGTGATTTTTAAAAAGGTTTTAATAGAAAGACAGATTTAAGACGCTCAAGAAGCAATAACACCCAATAACTTAAAAAATAAAATTTTATACACTATTTCTAAAGGTCTACAGTCTAAACACTTATTTCAAACTTTGTGTCCAAACAGAGAATCCATTACTATGAGTGTTTACATATTACTGTCCCTATGAAAGGGCAGACAGCGACATATTTATGAATTGTAAACAACCGTGCTATGTGAGCGATCATCTAAGCACTCTAACACATTAAAAACATAAACAGACACATGAAACACTTAAAATGTGAGTGTAGGTTCCTCTGTTGTACGACAGTTACTTCTTTACGCACATGAAAAACCAAATCTCTCTATATGCGCCGCACGGATCAGGCGAACGTCCTTTCCGAACATCTCTGGTAAAAATCAAAACACACGCACTCTCTCACTACAAACTACCACTCTTCCTACTTGCCAATTTAATCAGCGCAGCCAACACATTCAAGCGAGGGCTCCCTCTCTGGCAAAAAAAAAAAAACTTTTTGTTCACTACTTGTGCGAGTGAGGGAGTCCCCGTCAATGTCAGTCAGCACCCAATTGTCTTTTAGTGCACACAATGCAGTAAAAGCCTGTAATGGTGTTTGACTACCCAGCCTGGTGTGGGGTAGTAAAGTCAGCCTGCCAACTGTCCATGCCTCTCCCACACCTCCATCTACTGGCCAGATGGCTGCAGAACCACTCAGGACTGATTAGCACAATTAGCTTCAGCACCAACTACAGGAGTGAGCGTTCACTATACTTACCAGCAGAGCAACGATCATGTTTTCAATGAGCTGGAGAGACAAGCCAGTTTGAGAGTTGTAGAGAAAATGGAAGAGAGAGCGACAGAGCAAGTGTTTTTCCAAGATAGACTGACACAGGGAGGGCAGCGGGAAGCTAAGTAACCGTAGCTGTCCGAAGGATAGTAAAATGGTGGTTAGCGGGCGTGAGATTCACGCATCGTTTGTTGTTACTATCTCTGTGTTTGCCACACGCCGCCAAGGCATAGGCCACATAGCTCCAGCTGGCAACGACTGTCAGCCATGTCCCATGCATACTGCAACCGGGTCTACAGGACAAACACACACACACAGGACCCCGCTAGACACCCACACACACACACACACCAATGCATAGAGGAAATAACTCTCCTCAAAGGCAAGCAGGCTAGGAATAACAGGCACCCTATACACACACACACACACACACACACACACACACACTCAACTGGGAGACTCACTGACTTTGCATACTGCTGACAGCAAATATAATCAGGAGAGTGCACGCCGCACATTATGCTGAGTAGGTGAAACGGTGAATGTCGTTCTAAATATTCAGTCGTACAGCTCCAGGACGAAGGGTGGCTTCCCAGCCAAGCCAAAACCATTTCCATGGTGTTATGCATAGGGAGACATGCCATTGAACTGTTCTTTAGTTGAAATGACCCTAGGCCTGATTTTCCTTGCCTTGTGTCTGATTTGATACATGGTAACACTATTATCTTATGGCTCCGTTTATGAAATCTTCTTGGTCTCTTGAAGCAATATTGACAGAGCTCAAATGTGCAGTAAAGCGGATCGCGTACAACGTGTCTCGTGTAAGTGGCTGTTCTGGGCATGTGTGGGTGTGTAGAATGCAAGAGCAAACTTGCGTGTGCTCTGCAGAGACCCACCGCATTGAAGTTGTGGAAGAGGCCAATGCTGTGGGGTGGTGGGGCGGTCTCCATGGGGAACTGGAGGAATGGCTTCATGTCCATGTGGGGCTGGATCACAGTGGGGGTCCGCAGGAACGCCGGCACCGTCCCGGCGCGGTTTATACCTCCTGCACGCCAGGCGGGACAGAGAGAGGACAGACAGGCAGAGAGAGAGAAGGAGACGGCAGGTGAGCAACACCGACAAACAACCCGTTTTGCAGGCGAATACACATCAAAGAAAACATAACGCTTATATTTACAACAAAAGAAAACTGAGTAAACGCAGAATATATCTCTGGCTGGCACGTATAGGTGGTGGACTGCTTAGAGGCTCAAATATTATACTTCATATACGACATATTTCAAAGTAGGATTTCTACGTCCTTCACAAAGGACCTCGCTCACTCCAAACACAAGGCCCAGCTCAAAACACAGGAGAGAAAAGAAGGAGAAGAATCCTTTAGGCAGTCCACCACCTGTCTGCCAATTCTCTCTCGTGGGACAGAACCCCAGTTTGATGATAATGGGTTTCATCTCAGCACGTGCCACTTTATGTCTTCCTAGCTGCCGCACGGGAACCGGATCAGTTAATAATGTCTTGTTAAGGAATGAATAGCACCCTCTGATTGCAACACTGATGTCTGGCATCGACAACCCTGTTCCTCCTCCACAGCACTCAACTCCTTTGATTTACAGTTATATGGGAGTTGCGGTAGCCAAAGAGAGGCTTTTGAGGGCACACGCTTGCTACAAAGCGGAACACCATCAGAAACACACACACACACACACACACACACACACACACACACCCACACACACACACACACACACACACACACGCAGACCAGTAAGTCGGTGTTTAATACCACCATGAAAATCTGTAAGGCTGTCATTATAACACATGATGACCCCTTCATTCCAGTCACCATTCCCCCCTGCTTCTCCCTCTTAACCCCCCACCTCTCCTATCTAACCTCTGTCAAGGATGATACTGATGGGGCCCACGCAGCAAAACCCTCAGCAAGCTCTTACATTAAGCCTCTTAATATCCGCAACTGGATTTCTGCATCTTTCAAATTCCCAGAAGACTTAACGCTCACCATTTTGGGGGCTAGCTTCGTTCCTCTCTCTCTCAATCCCAACTTGGATTAGTTTCCACCTCCCTAACTGCCTACACACAATTTCATGGTAATTTGGTGTACTTAACCGACACCTCTGCATTTCCTTCAAACTTTGATTCAGTGTGTTGTTGATGTTGTTGTTTTTTTTATTTATTTCAAAGCTAGAAATATTTTTTGGCTTCTAATGAGTGGTTATGTTTGTAGCACCAGCTTATTTCAACTTTGAATTGGAAAAAGAGAGAGAGCGAGAGAGAGAGAGAGAGAGAGAGAGAGAGAGAGAGAGAGAGAGAGAGAGAGAGAGAGAGAGAGAGAGAGAGAGAGAGAGAGAGAGATTGCATGGGACCTAGTGAGACTGTGGATGTGCTGTCTCAGCCGAAGCCCAGCTGCCTCGCACTGTTGCTGCCTTGTGCATCTGTGAGCCTTTGGGTCCTCCACAAGACTGCGTCATTACCTCTGGTTAGATATGCATGGCTTCTCTGCAGGGTGCACACATGCACACGCACACACACACACACACACACACACACACACACACACACACACACACACACACAGACACAGACACAGACACAGACACAGACACAGACACAGACACAGACACGCACACTTTGGAAGCAAGTGAATTGCTCCAAGACTGCTTGTGTTTCAGACACAAGGGGAGTTCATACTCATGTTGCCTCTCTCACCATCTCAGATCGTGGTTGGCTCAACACCTTCTCCCATGACAAACCGCAATGATACAACACAACTCTCTTTACCTGGACAAACTCCTATGTCCTCACTCACATAGTGCAGAACACACAAGCATAGCTCCTGTGACCGCTGCAGAGCAGTGGCCTAGCTCAAAGACCGAGTCATTTGAACCTGTGCTCCTCCCAGGAGCCCCATGCTCCAAGAGGGGGTAACTGCCGGCTCGCTGCACGTCCTCCGCGAATGACGAAGGTGGCTCATCCTCCCGCCTGCAGCCTCTTACAACATGACTAACACACTGCGCTGTTGACTGCGGTATTCAAGACACTCATCGGCCCTCTGTCGGTATGGGTATGCCTGTGTCCTTTATATCCTACAAGTGTGTGTGTGTGTGTGTGTGTGTGTGTGTGTGTGTGTGTGTGTGCACGCGTGTTTGTCAGCAAGGCACACCGACGCACAGTTCACATTTTTATGTGCTTTGCTATGATGCAGGTGTGTGCTGTTGTGGTCAAAGGAGGCTTGGGTGAGCGAGTTCCTTAAACTTGCTGCGTTGTTTTTTGGTAATGCATATTTGAGTCCCATGCGAGTCTGCACTGGCAGCCAGTCAGCCAGGCATCCAGGTAGCCAGTTGGCAAGCCAGGCAGGCCGACTCAGGTCGCCTGGAAGGGGAAATGGGCTTGTCAATGCAGCAACAACGATGTGTTGGAAGGGAGAGAAGGTACAGAGAGAGAGGGACGGACAGGGGCTGTTGCCCTTGGAGCAGAGCGATCCTACCCCGCTCAGGCACAGAGAGTCCGTGTGTGCTTGTGTGAGCGTAAATCAGAATGTGGCGGCTTCCTGCCCCCAGTGTATAATTACCTCATTAAATTAAAGCTCACTGTGGGCCTAACGCACATTGTAAATCCGACTGTCAGTGTGTGTGTGTTGTACAGGGCTACGCCTGCCAGGTTGCGTATGTGTGTGTGGGTGTGTATGAAGTGTGTGTGTGTGTGTGTGTGTGGAAAGCAGCGATGCAACACTGCAGTTGGGAAAGTCAAACCCATGAAACAAATACGATCACAATAGATGAAGCACATCCAAGCTAAGCAGGTTAGCTAAAGTTTACTGAGCCCATACCTCGGATTCACCAGTCGAAAACATTACAACGACACTAAAAAGGATACGACCAATCGCCCAGTAAAGTCCCGGTAATATCATGAGATGACCGCAAGTGTCGTTTGGCTTGTCGTTTGCATTTCACTTCTTCCAGCCCTGTAGAAACCCGAGTGTGCGCGTGTGTGATTGACTGACAGACATGGCTGCCCCGGACAGATGAGAGACGCGGCGATTTGGATGTCGTTAAATCCCGTGACACGCCAGGAATCCTGCCATGCTGGCTGGCTCCGTAATCGGGGCCCTAAATAGCGTGGTGCAGACGCGCCGCCAACAGGCGTCCTGCTGCACCCTCCGGGCCTGACTGTGTCGGCGTGGGTAACCTTACATTAGGTTCAGGGAGGCTCCGCCACATACCCTGACACGGCTAAAGCATAAACAGGTTCACACCGACACACTTGCAGGGGCACGCACGAAACACACGGACGGGGAAAGGGCATCAAGGACACAGGGCACACAACATCATCAAAATAAAAAAGCACATGGATTTATGCATGAAAGATGGAAAAGGAGAGAGAGGCAGGGAATAAGATTGGGGTGGTGCAGTTTAGACAGAGAGGAGGAGGAGGTTAAAAATAGAGACGGCCAAGGAAAGATCAAAGCCTGAAGAGACTGATTCCCCCATTTGATCTAATTCGCCAGTCTGTTTGGCCCTGATAAATCAGCGCACGCACACACACACACACAAGCACACACGCACACACACACACACACACACACACACACACACACACACACACACACACACACACACACACACACACACACACACAAATTAAACCTCTCCAATCCAATTTCTCTGAAGGAAGAATTTACAATTCCCCCATCTGCAATCATGTACAGGACGTGTTTGAGTCTGTTCTGGTGGAGACCAATAAATAGCACAGACATGGGTTGTCAATGTACTCAAATGGGGCTGTATGTACCCATACAAAAACGTATGCATATAAACGCATATACTCTATATATATATTTCTAAATATACCGTGTGTGTGTGTGTGTGTGTGTGTGTGTGCGCGCGCGCGTGTGTGTGCGTGGGGTGGGTGGGTGTGTGCACGTCTATATGCGGGTGAGGCATCTGGGGTGCAACTACAGTATATGTCTTATTCATCTTCTGCCCGGGCTAAGCTTACTTCAATCAATAATTTCAACCCCCGGGATAGAGCTGAGCAGAAGAAGGAAAGTGAACAATCATGTAGCGGTTTGATGATGCAATGCGCGGGGCGCTGCACATCAGAAGACAGGGCTGCCTGCGCGGCAGCCGTACAAGAGAGCTTTTCATGTCCAGAGATAATAGAGCTCACTTCGCATAGGTGCCTCCACCAATACTGTGTTTATAGAGTTGGCTTGTGGCCCTCTCAGGCAGTGCATTCGGGAGAGAACAAAAGCATTCGGTGGGGAAGCGGAATTGGCATGGGGCTCGCTGAATGAGCACAGATGTACCAGCCAGGACCGTTGGCAGAGGTGGTCGCCCCGGGATAGAGGGTGGTCAGGGGCCAAGTAACCTCTCTGCTGGTGCAGAACAGCAGAACAGAGCACCTGGTCACGTCTCCAGAGGAGAAGGACAGCCATGTTGAACAGTGTGGTTCTGCCACTGCCATTTTGAACCGATTGCGGAAACTTATAGCAAGTGAATAATTAGTGGTTCGGTGGAGATGTTTGGTGACATTATGTTGACTCTCACCAAAACGCATACTGTAAACATACATCTATATATACATGTACGGTGCTTATGGTTAAGGATTTAAAATGACACAACTAATCTACTAATCCACAGGAGTCATCTAAAAGAAAGGTACAGCGCCTTATTTAGTTTGAAGAAAAATAACAGTGAACAGAAGAAATCCCGATAAACACAAGTGATTGCCAAAGCACAAGCATTAGTATTCGTGGTACGTTATTTACTGACATCGATGCTTGTAGTGCATTGAGGAGACTTCCAACCTGGGGGCTCTAAATTGTGAGAAAGCCTGTCCTCAGCTGATGTATACATTACTGTGACAGCCGTAATTCACACAGGAATGATTTAAGGGGACTTAACGAACCGACAGGGAGCTTCTATCACCACACACACACACACACACACACACACACACACACTCATAAAATCAACATTAGAGGACTTAGAGCACCTTCCCTTTGAAAAGGTGGCTTGACAGTGCGCTGTTCTGTAAGTGTCAACAAATTGATTAACTCTAGGCTAGGGTACACTTTGAGCGTATTTCACAATCATTACAGTGGTAAAATGCTTATGAGCAAAAGCGACTGGGTTATGATCAGAGGAGAGTATTTATGATAAAGGCAAGCTATGGCTTTTCTTTTATGTCCAAGGCTGTGCTTTTTCATGTGGGTCATGGTGTTTCACAGATGGCTGGACATCTATCTATATGTCTTCTGTCACCATCTCAGTCTCCCACGCTCTTCTTTCTCTCTCTCGTCTCTTTCCCTCTCTCTCTCTTTCTCTCTCTTGTCTCTTTCTCTCTGTTTCATTCACCACCTCACGATTAGGCCGTGCCGACCCACAGCTGTGTCCAAGTCCGTGGAGATGACCAATTCGTTTAGGCAGTGAAGGCGAAGCAATAAAGCCATGGCCAGAGTGGGGGAGACGATGAAGGAAAGAGACTTAAGGAGATGAACAGTGAGAGAGAGAGAGAGAGAGAGAGAGAGAGAGAGAGAGAGAGAGAGAGAGAGAGAGAGAAAGACACAGAGAGAGAGGGGGGGGGGGCTCGAAGGACAAAAAAGGAGAAAGGGAGAAAGAGATTCGTCCTCTTCCACTTAGTATTCCCCCCCAGTCAGACACACAGCAGGAGCACGCTGCCAGCCCCTCCACCTGACCACCAGCGCAATCAGCAAGAACGCAGTGGTAGCCAAAAGCCCCTTGCATACCTGCACACGCACACATGCCCACACACACTTTCCTATGACTGACTTACACACGCAGGTACTCAAAACAGTGAAAAGGGCAACATTCCTCGGGCTCACACGTCTTTCATCCTCGATGTTTGTGTCCATCATCGCTGGTGCTTAACTCTTAAGTCCATCTCTCCGTCGCCTTCTCTCCACAAACAAACCCACACACGCTTCAGTGTTTTCTTCTCGATTGACAGGGCTCTCCCTAATGGCTCCAAGACGGGCAGGAGCCAGAGTCTACACCACGGAGAGGTGCCCAGGTTATCAGCAGGTAGCGTCTGCCCTCTGGCTGTGTACTTAGCCGCTGACTGTAGCTGGATCCTCACTTCCCCGCCGGCTGCAGCTGCACATCCAGCTAGCTGCCTCGGGCCAGCTGCGATAAATAATGCAGGGATGCAGGGCGGTGCAAGCCCCAGATGTTTTGGAGAACTCAGCTACACTCAGCTAAAGGCAAAGGAAGAGCTCGGTCAGACGATCCACCAGGTATGAACCCAGAAAGTGAACTCAAAAGGCTTGATCTCCGGCACACTTCGCCAACTCTGAATAGTGTGAGGGTTCAAACTGACCACAAGGGTGCGCTGCTGTTTCCTCCCAGAGGATAAGGCCTAAAAACAATATATGTTTGTCACGTAAAGGCTATAAAAGTGGAATCTTTTAAACAGTGTCTCTCATTTTTTTTTTTAAAGGAAGGTTTCTTCATTCTCTCCTCTTCCCCTGCCGGTTAACACATTCATCGGAGGGGTAGAGATAGTGATCTCTTTGATATGGGGCCTAGAACCACTATCGTCATGCTTTACTTTAATGGAGGGATAACTCTGAAGGGACGCCGCAACATGTCCTAGAGTCATCTCTGTGCACACTGGCTCTGATGGAACTCTGATAAGGACGTGGGGCTTCAGTCTCTACAGTGCTGTAGCAGCAGCAGCAGCAGCAGCCTTAAGCGTAGGATCACCACAGCATACAGGGCTGGGTATAAGTCAGAGCATGTCCGACTCCCTAATCCCAACACATACAGAGGAGTCAAGGCCATGGGGAGAACACACACACAAAACACACTCACATGCACTTACGGTGATAAATTAACAGTTGACTGATGGGCTCGTAGATTCACGAAGGCTTTGTCAATTGTGTACGTGTGTGTTTGTGGTTTCTGTATACTCTATGTACACCTTTGTTCTGTCAAATACCTTTTTAAGAATGTTACTCTTTTAAACCCTCAACCTATTTAGGAGAACATCATTTAGCTCATTTGACTGAGGCATTTCAGACTTGGGGCACAGGGTTGTTGCACTGTGTTTAGGATAAAAACTCCAGACTGCCACGGAGGAATAAATGATATGTCTAAACCATACATCAAATTAGTTCAGAAAGCTGGGACAGAAACTCAAGTATAACAAACCAGTCCAGTCACAGGTGCTTGGAGTAGAAGAGTACAAGAGGTCTCTTTATTTCTTTCTCGTTCTTTCTTTCTTTCTTTCTCTCTCTCTCTCTCTCTCTCACACACACACACACACACACACACACACACACACACACACACACACACACACACACACACACACAAACCAAGCAGACACACACACACACACACACACACACACACACACGGTCAGTCCTCCAACTCTGGAAACATGATCAGAGAAGATCACCCCCCCCCCCCCCCCCCCCCCCCCCAAGCCGAGTTCATTTCAAAAAGTCAGAGATACCCTTCCAAATTATCATCACATACTCACTTCGCCACAAATATAGATGCACACTTCTCTCAAACACCCTATTTTCAGACGACAGACCTTCAGGCTACCTTGAGGGGAGTGTGTGAGTAATGAGAGAGGGGATAGGGTGTGTAATGACACCCCTGTGAGATAATAACCCACTGCCAGGCCCCAAAATCCCCCACAACCATCCTGCCTTGATCTCCTCTAAGTAGGTGAAGCACGGCTGGGAGGCTTTGGCTGTGTGTTGGCCCGTCTCTGGTTGGAGGCAGCATGCTGTCTGTCGATTTTTACGTACAGAGGGAGAGAAAGAAAGGTAAAAAAGAGGGCGCAACGGAGGTTTAGGTCCTAAAACAGCCCCACTCCCACCTGCCCCTCCCCCTTCCCCCCACCCCACACTCTTGAACCCCTGCACGTGTTTCCAGGCACGGAAGCAGATGCACACTCCCTAATCCTTCAGATAAATCTTCTCCTGGCTCTGGCACAGCAACAACAAAACTTTGGGAGCCCAGTGGCTTTTGTTCGTCAAGGGTGGAAAGCGTGCAGCTCGCCAGCCTGGGCAGGGATTGGAATGTACTCACCTCACACACAGACACACGCCTACCGCACTGTGAGGCTGAATGATATTTCCGAGGTGAGTCGTAACCTCGCAGAATCCCATGCATCGGGCAGCGTTTCAAAAAGGCCGGTTGGCCCTCCTTTAGGCTAAGAAAAGCTAAAGCCGAGGACTCGGAGTAGTTTTCCATTCCGTGACTGGCGGGCGACAGGGTATTATCTGTCTTTCTTAGGGCAGGAAAGGTGCTCCCGTAAATGATATGGCTGTGTGCCTGGCCGACATCCGGCCTTGTTCGCGTCCATCTGAAATCAGCTGCCTTGAACAGGGATTATGATACTTCCTGCGGCGAGGAGAAGAAGCCTTCACGTGAATTAACTGAGCAATTCCAAAAGTAATTCGTGCAACACAGCCTATTTGAATAGAAATTAACCTGAATGCCTTCCAGTTCGATGAACAGTATGCAGGCACGTCTAATTGCTGGATGTTTGGTTGCGCAGCGCTAAGGTCAGGAAGTCTGTGCATGTGTTGACGGTGACTGTTTGTGCTGTTTTGAGGTCAGTAATGACATACAAAAACACGCAGGGCCTAATCTGAGGGGACAGGCAGGGATAGGGACACAGAAAGGACAGGACAGGCTAACTGGCTGCACAAGAAATGGAGCTTTGCCTTCCTATACAGCACACAGAGAATTACAAACAGAAAGACAGGCAGACAGAGATACAGAAAGCCGAAAAGGGAACGAGAGAGAAAAAGCCAAAGCAGAAGCTAGAGCTAGAGGAAGAACACCTGAGACCAGGGTTATAGATGATACAATAGGGCCCTGTGTCTATTAGATGTATAGTCTTCCCTCCTCGTTCCAGGTGACTGCACACTGGGAGGCAGAGCCAAACCATGGAGGCGAAAAAAAGAAGAAAAAAAAAAAGACAAAAAGCAATCCGCAAACGAGATTTCTTTCACTCTTTCCTGTCCTCGTTCGCTCCTTTCTTAAATTTACTCTCAGGTTACGTCTTTTCTTTAGAGTTTTTTCGATGAACACTCATGGCTCAGCTGAGACCATGGCCAGCCCCGCTGCTAAGAAGATCAAGCCTTGTCCAGTGGAAAGGACTTGATGGTTGTATCGGGCCGGAGGTCTCGACTGTCTGGCTGATGGACAGGTGCTTACTTTGTTCTGGCTGTGGAAGAACAGTCATGCTCTCTCAGTAAAGCAATTGAGTCTCTAGGTGGGAGAGGGAGAGAGAGAGAGGGGGGGGGGGGGGGGGGATATGCACTCTCCGCCATGGAAGAAAATACTATCAACCTGGAGCTGACAAGAGTTTTGGGGGCTGCTACATTCTGCATCCCAAACAATCGAAAGGACAAATCGAATGTAAAGAAAATACTGCGAGAGAGAGAGAGAGAGAGAGAGAGAGAGAAGGGAGAAAGGGAACTACTACCTCGGCGCATCACACCACAACCCTATCCATCGCTCTCTCTCTTGCTCTCTCTCACTACCTCCACCTGTCCTCTGCTATCTATTTTATCCTGTCCCTGCAGCTTGTTCCTATCACCCCTGCCCCCTCCCCCCACCCCCACGCCTCCTCTAAGCCTTCTCCCTGCTCTGGTTAAAACTGAGAGACACACACCCAGGTCCCAAACAATGGTCATATTCTTTTCTGCCATGCAACACCCAAAGCCGTGTACCCTCAGGTATGGAATTTGATCACCCACCGCAAACAGGCAGATTAACCCAAATATACATAGCAAAAGGGGAAGAAAGACTCCCTCAGACTTTCAAGGCCGGCCCACGGGGCGAAAGGAAAGAGCGAAAGACTGTTACAGACTGTTTGAATAACGTCAACTATAATCCGGCGTGTTTGCCGACGTCGCAAGACCATTCCATTGGCCTCCAAGGAGGACGGAGGGCAAGAGCCTATCAGCCTAAAAGGAGAGGGGGGGTGGGGGGGCTGTCACGATTGGCAACCGTCACCCCGGCTCCATCCAGCTGTGCGTGTTCATGAACGTGGGGTGGCTTGACAAACGAGCATGTCCTCTAACACAGCACAGCACTCTGCCGCAGGTTATCCACTCCAGCCAATCTCTTTGAGTGCTAGGGGGGTACCCCTAGTTCCATCGGTGCTTGTCATTGGTGTGACCACAGATGACACTTTTGTTTAATAGAGTGTCCATCACCTCACAGACGAAATGGACTGCGGGTAGCTCGAGCACGCGGACAAGTGCAGGACAAACAGCTCCAAGCCGGCGGCAGCGGAGCAAAGGTTAAACTATTTGTTTTAATATTTCGGGAGTTAGCAGCAAGCGATAGGATACTCCCAATGTCAGGTTGCAAGCCAACTTTGCGAAACAAAATATAGGGACTCTTCTCGGGCCTTGAATTCCCTTGTAGCTCATTATGTGTTACACAAAAAGTCCCCTGAACCAAGCCCAAACTCATTTGTCAACGTCACACAGAACAATGTTTTCTAAATTTCGTTTCCCCACAGAAAGACTGAGTAAAGAACACATCTTAACACCTTCGCCTCACACCTCTGCTTGAGCTGACGCATATTCAGCAAATTTTTTATGCTAGAAGGGAATGCATAATTCCGAGCTTGATCTTGTCTGTAATAAATCTGGGGCCTTAAGGGGATAGCGCTTCAACTGTTTATTCATGATAGATAACATGGGCGCACGGCCTTTGATATAGCTCGATGCAGACATGTGAGTGGCACTCCACAAATCTCATTTATCCCTGACACACACAATGGTGAAAGAGACTTTTATACTTGTTTTTCTTTTTACTCAGCAACCACAACAAGCCCCATTGCTGTTACTTCTCCCTTGAAGAGGGAAGCACAAGCATACGGTTGGCACAAAGAAACACCGAGTGGGATACACAGACGTGGATCCATGCAGACTCTGGAACAGCAAAACGCAGTGACAGGCCGCTTGAGCACGTCCTGAGTATGCGCGGCTACACAGTCCTTACGGAAGTCCTACAGATGACCTTGCTCTCCAATTACGAAAGAGAAAGGGAAACAAATGTGGGGCTGGGAGGGGGGTGCCAGAAAATTGAACAGAGAGCCTGTGAACCCCCTCAAGCCACCCCCCACCCCTTCACCCCCCCCTCTCCCTCTCTCTCTCTCTCTCTCTCTCTCTCTTCTTCTGTCTGTCTCCTCAAATCCCCCTCTTCTCTCTCACCTCCATCCCCACGCCACGAGGCCCTTTAGTGCCAGAACAGGGGCGGCGGGGGGGGGGGGGGGGGGGTGGGGGGGGGGTGGGGGGGGGGGGGGCAGCATGGCGTTACCGCAGGGAGTGAGGGAAAGGAGAGGGAGGCCGGCATGGAAGGCAGTCCGCCACTGGGGCTGAGGTGCTGCTGTGGCCGGGGTCTCATTGTTATTAGGATTTATTCTTTAATGAGCGGCGCTGCCCACCCCTCCGCCATACAAAGGCCTGATTGAATCTGGCGTTCCATTAGCATGTAAAAGAGCCCCGGCTTCATCTGTGAGCTGCTGACTGACAGCAGATATCATCTCTGTAATTGCTCCATACTGGAGCCAGAGCTGGCCAGCCAGAGAGAATGGAAGGGGAGGGTCGAGGGAAGGAGGGAGAAGGAAGGAGAGAGAGAGAATGGCTTTGGTCTATGTAGGGGGTTTCGGGGGAGATTGATGGAGAGAGGGATTACTGTTTGGAGAAAAAAAACAAAGCACAGAGACAGAAGGAGTGCGTTCCTGGTGGATCCTGCAGTTCAGCCTTCGTTTTATTCGGTCTGGCGGGGACTCCCTGTCGGGTGCTGTTTGAAGACGCTTTCCGTGAGGTACCTTCACAGCCTCAACTAGTAATTATGGCTCCATTTGAGCATTACATACTTCGAGCATAAGCCTATAATTGGTTCTCTCGAGGGAGCAGGGATCTTGGTAACATTTGATACGCAAAGCGGCAAACGGAGCTGCTCACATGAGATCCTGAGGAGGGGGTGGTGGGGGTCATAAAGGACATGCCATTGGACAGTGCCAGCCACAGACACAACACACACACACAAATATGTATGTTATACATACACAGAGCAGACCACTACACGTGTTTCTTCTGCCTAAGATAAGCTCTGCACCTCATCTCATCAGTCGCTCTCTCACTTTGCCTTTGTTTCTGAAGCAATGCCCACTTTCTCTCTCTCTATCCTTTCCCAACTTTTGCCTTCTCATCCCCTGCATCACTGAGCAGCCCTTCTCTCCTTGCTCTCTACATCACCCCCACTAACTTTCGGCTGTCTGTGTGCTTCTCTCTCCCCCTTCTTTGTTTCTCTCTCTCTCTCTCTCTCTCTCTCTCTCTCTCTCTCTCTCTCTTCTCTCTCTTCTCTCTCTTCTCTCTCTGCAGTAAAAGGTGAATGAGAAAACACTGTGGCAGAGGTGGAGGCAGTCTGCGAAAAGATGGTTATCCGGATTCTACGTGCCATGCCTCCAAAAGCAGGCCTCTCTCACCTCACTTTCTCCTTCCTCCTCCCCCCATTTTATTCCCCCTGCTGCAAACTTGTGACATGCATGTAGTCTCTCAGCATAGACTGTTCTGTACATTAACACAAGACAGCGTGTGTGTGTGTGTGTGTGTGTGTGTGTGTGTGTGTGTGTGGTCCGCGAGTCCAGGTCCAGCAGATAAGGGGGTTCAAACAAAGAATTGCAGCGCAAGCACCTTTCTACTTCTGAGGAGGGAAGGAGGTGACAATGAAAGATGTCAACTAGACAGTACTGTTCAAAATTAAACTAGGCAGGGAAAGATAAAAGGAGTGACTCGACAATAGTTCCCAGAAAGAAAAAAAGATATGTATACAGTACTGTGCAAACGTTTTAGGGTTGGGTTGGGGGTGCTGTAAAGTTAGTAAAGTAAATGCTTTCAAAAGTAGAAATGTAACTAGTTTTGTTTCAATGAACAAAACGCAAAGTGAATGAAAAGAAGAAACATTTTAATAAAATCAATGTCTTGTGTGACCACCCTTTGCCTTCAAAATCACCTGCCTAAAACTTTTGCACAGTACTGTTTGTGTATATATATATATATATATATATATATATATATATATATATATATATATATATATATATATATATATATGTATGTATGTAAACAGACAGAATACTTAATGTCTAAATTCCTAAATCTATCTCAGGGACAGTATCTTTTCATTCATTACTGTTTTAAGGATGTACATAAATGGTACATTCACCTCATTTGCGAGACAGCATATTTAAATATGGCAGAGTAAAACAGGTGGGAGTAGGTTAAATAGTCCACTATTGAGTTGGCCTTCTGCCATATAAAATACACTCAAATACTCCCAGTGGTGGCTATCGGACACAGTGCTGCTGTTCATTTGAGCCGTGCTCATTTAGTTACTGCTACTTATCTCACTGTACAACACCCAGAGCACTTTGATGGGGGGGAGGGTTGACTATTTGCCCTCTGTACCACCCATTCCTCTTTCCCCAATCCCCGCTTTTGCAATGGCTTCAATGGCCACCCTCCGACCTTGATGAGAAGCTAATAGGTGTTAATTAAAGAGCCCACGCCCCTCTGCCAAAACTGCTGAACAGCAGAACAGAATACGGCCTGGTGCTCTACATACGTTCACGCACTCAATCACACTCTCTCTCTCTCTCTCTCTCTCTCTCTCTCTCTCTCTCTCTCTCTCTCTCTCTCTCTCTCTCTCTCTCTCTCTCTCTCTCTCTCTCTCTCTCTCTCTCTCTCTCTCTCTCTCTCTCTCTCTCTCTCTCTCTCTCTCTCTCTCTCTCTCTCTCTCTCTCTCTCTCTCTCTCTCTCTCTCTCTCTCTCTCTCTCTCTCTCTCACACACACACACACACACACACACACACAAGATTAGCTGCTAGCTGTCCATTGGGATCCATGATGACACTTGCTCCTCGGGAGGGTGGGGTGGGGATGATTTGCAGCTGCTTGAGCCGGTGTCACTCCATGTGTATGCGAATCACCTTGTGGACGCTGCTTAAGTGGACCACACATGACCGTGTCCTGAAAGGGCTAGTCCTCCCGCACGAAGACGTCTGCCCGCCTGTCTCTAACCTCTTCCCTCCCGTTGATGGAGTCTTGCAGGTGCTGGACCGCAGGTCTGTGTGTTTGCAGCAGCAGCTCTGGATGCCCTTGCCATAATCCTTAAGCCATCTCTGCGGGCTTCAGGCAGAGCGTTGCACGCGGCGGTGCGGCATGTGTGTAACGTTGCCTGCGGTGTCAAGCTCTCAGCCTCATAGAGCAAGGTCGACAAGCATACAGCAAGGGAGGCTACAACTTTGGCCCGGACCCTACAAACACACGCACAAAAACACACTCAACGTCTTCATACCCTGAGGCGCTCCCCATGTAGTAGGCGGTATGATAATTGTTTCATGACTCAAAATGCATTTACATGACATTGGAGATTTAGTTTTCACTATAGGCTAGAGAGCAGAGATGCCCTGTGTTAGATCATGTTGGCACAACTAGCCCAAAAGTTACGACCTTAAATGTCCTTTCAATAGATTGCAAAGGTGTAATTTGTACATAAGCTCCTCACACATCATTGTGTATTGCTGACATTATTATTTTAACCCGCTCAATAAAGTAATTCTTAAATGTATGTTATTACACAACCCCCAGCTAGAAATCTACTTGTTTTATAATTCATGTTTAAGCACATGTAACTAAGATGTTCAGTCTTGTTTTCCCCTGAGAATAATCTTGCTAAAGTACAATGGATTTTGTAATTTACTGATCTAAAAAAAGTTATTCGTTTTATTTATGTACTTCTTTGATTATCAGATTTTATTTATTGTATATTCCTTATTCCTTATTTATTCATATACTAAAATTGACAGCGCAACCCATTTAATTTTCCTCATGTCTTGTTTCTTGTCTTTGTGTTCTTACGTAATACAAGTTTTGTATGAACTGTTGTGTTGTTGTTTACGCACTAACATTACATCTAACATTGTAAGAAAAGTACATATAAAATGTTGTTATTATCATTATGACTATGATTATTATGTGCTAGGACCATGGCTAAGCACTACGTGAGCAGGATTACTGTATGAATCTCCTGTCTGTTCATGAAGGATTACCACAATAATGATAGGCAGGCTGGCATGTTGACGCAAAGATAGCCACATTGATCTGCCTGTGCGAGGTGGTTCCAGGCAGCACAGCTTTGCAACAGAACTGCATTAGCGACCCGCCACTAATCTACAACCTAATGGCTTTCGCAGAAAACCCCCGCCCGATGTTTTATTCAAATAGTCACAGGGTGCGCTAGTGATAAGTGTTGAGATCTATCACTGTAACCTTCCCTTACACAAGCCCTCTGTCCAAATCAATGAGACCCCGTCAAAGGAGGTACTTTATCACCTCCAATTATCCTCCAAGTAATACCCGCTCGTCTGTCTGGCCACAGCAAATAAGACAAGTCAGAGATTTTGATTCGATGAATATTGATGCTATGCCCACAGGCAAATGCCGACGTGTGTGTGTGCCTGTGTGTTATTGTGTACGCTTGTGTTTGTCCTACTGAGTAGAAGCATTCAGAAAAACAAGCCGACGAGGACTCCCTGTCTATTCCCTTGTTCTCCCCCTCCTTGCCTCTGTTGCTATTTTAAGCCCATGCACTGGGAAAATGACATGCGCATATCTAACGCAATAAATTTGAATTCTCATGGGGTATTGAGATTGACCACTCGTCATGGCATTAGAATTGTAGATTACGTCTGTGTCTGAGAGAGAGTCCTTGTGTGAGAACAAGCATCCACAGGCAGAATGCTTAAACCGTTTGGTTTCCCCCATTCGAGTGTGTGCACATCTGTTTGAGTAACTCTGGATGGAACGCAAACGCCGCACAGAGACTGTGTTTCTGTGCTCGCTGGAGCTGCAGCAGACCGATACGACGCTGCAGTGGCAAGGAAGGGTAACCATTTATGTAGCCTTTTTTTTTTTTAGCTTACTAGTCAAACGGACCCGCGCTTCCTTCCTTTATGTTTCTCCAGCTCCCTTCATCCCACTAACCGCGTCTCACACTGCGGCACCGCCGGGCACTGAAACAGAAAATCCAGTGATTGTCTCTGAGGAACATAGAGGAGCTGAATGAAAGGAGAGAAAAGGGCGACAACAAAAGGTTGAAAGACGGGTACAGAGAGGATTTGGGTCAAAATGAGGGGAAGCTGAGTTGGGCAAAGCAAAATACTGTAGCTAGAGAGCATTGGAGCTGACTCTTACTTACTGTGTGTGGTTAGATAGACTCAGTGGAGACCAGGGAACAGTGACAGGAAAAACTCCACGAAATGTCCTGCTTTATAACATTGTGAGTGTGTGTGTGTATTTGTGCATGTGTGTTTGTAAGAGAGAGAGAGAATGTGTGTGTGTGTGTGAGAGAGAGAGGGGGGGGGGGAGAGAGAGAGAGAAAGAGATAGAAATATAAGAAAAGAAAGAAAGAGCAAGGCACAGCCCCCTATAAAAGAGTTCACCTAGTTCTGCACCATGCACACGTAGCAGCTCCACTGTCGCCCAGCATAGCTCAGCCCTTCTTCCATCACAGGGGCATACATCATTCATGACCATGGACCTTTTTGCACGCATCATCTCCTCAGTTGCAGTATTTGTCGGTTAGTGAAGTCACTTCTAGTTTATACCTCACATGATTTCTACGAGGCAACTATCCACACCAGTTCAGAATGCAGTGGTGCAAAACCTGTGGCCAACAGCAAAAACGTGGTTCGATTATTTTACTCGCACAAATTATTTTAAGTCGCACAAACCAAACTGAAGCAATCCGGTGTGATGATAGCTTTGGTTTTGTTAAGATAGCTAGCCAATAACGTACTGCAAAAAGAATGTTTAGAAATGTCATATTGTGACCCTACAATAACCTTTTGCTACCATAAGAAAGATGTTCCAGCAACAATTCAATTTAACTGATTTCCCAAAATTGCATAAGGGATTAAAAATAACATCATTTAAGTTTGAGTTTCAGAAACCAGAAACCATATCTTTAGTTATTACGATACAGGAATTCAGTATTTTTTGCAATTTACTCGTACGCATTCTTTTATGGGGAATCGCTACCGTGAAAAAAATGTATATGGCCCATCCTTTATGATTAACCCAAGCAGTCCTGTCCTTGCCCCTACCGACCTTGAGTCATGCCTTCCATAATTCCCTTTGTCCCAGTGTCGCAGCCTCCTGTGAGGTTGGCTGCTGCGAAGGTCACCCTCCCTGCAGCTTTGGATTACACAGGCGCGCATACTCAGGCAGAATACGATACTGCCCTTGAGGGGAGGTCTGGGGCTGAGAGGAAGGAGACATTTCTGGCCATGGGACCAGCCATGGCTGGCTTAGGGATGGGCCACGAAGACAGCCACTTCAACTCTCATTCAGGTGCTAATCACACAGAAAGAGAGGAGGGGGGTGGCAAGACATTAAAAAACGAGTTCTAGTTGAGAGGAGAAAAGAGCCGTAGAGAAATAGGGGGATGAACTCCGTGAAAGGTGAAACTATATAAGGAGCAATAAACCATGACAGATAAGCCTGTAAAAAGCATTGTGTGAAGTATCTTGTCGCATCTCCTCAGGTCAAAGCCTCTCCCTTCACCTGACCCTGGTTAAAGAGAGAGACAGGAGCTCCGGTTTGCCCTGGGCTGCTGTGCGTGAGACCCAGCCATTAAAACACAAGATACTCATATACCCCCCCAGAAAAGTCTCGGACAAAATAACAGCCCCAGATGAGTCACTTTGGTCCCGATGGGCCAGACATGGAACCTGATCCTGCTGTCTTTTCCTCAGGTGATATCAAAGAGCTGCAGTCCCACAAAGAGCTTTCAAAGGAGCATTCATGCCTCTTTTTTTTAGGCTGGGGATTCAAAGGGGAATGACACCTTTCATCCAGCTAAACGGTGCAAAGAGAGTCCACTTTCCTATTACTGTGATGGAAGACCTATGACATTGACTCTCTGGAGTCACGCGGCTTTTTGGAGGTCGCGAAGACGCAGAGACGACGCACATGCGCATGCAGGCACATCCACCGCGCACACACACACACACACACACGCACACACACACACACACACACACACACACACACAAACAAAACACTTCTGCCACTGATGTATGCTGGCTTAGCTCTCCCTGCTGTGACCTTAATTTGTTTTGTCTTCAGTCCGAGTGCCCACTGGGCTGCTGATGCACCTCAAGGGAACAACCTGACATTGCTCGTGTATGTGGGTTTGTCCGAACAAAAATGTGCATGAGTCGAAGTGGTCGTGTCGCGTTTGCGCGAACGTATATGCAGAGGTGTGGATGGAGCCCTGTCATGCTGTCCCTTTGTGTGTTACTCAGGTGGGGAGTGGGGTTTCACAGGTCTAAGACGAGGATGGGCTGGGAGCTGGTGACACGCAGGCCAGCCACCAAGAACTGCAAAAGAACACAAGCTGTCCCCCTGCAGGCTAATCCTCTAATGAAGATTTGTGGTGGTGGCTCGCTGGTGATTATTATGTGAACCCCAGTACCGGGAAAAAACTCCAGCTACTGTAAATACAATCTCTCACATTTTCACAAGCCATCACTGCCGGGAAGGTGATGGCGGTAGAAAGCCACGTCCATTGCCATGCTCATTTTATGGAAATGCCTTTTACATTCCCTCCGCTCTGCCACCCATGTGCTGCATTTTTGCATGGCTCTTGTGATCCACTTTAACAACCACTGCCTGCATTTCAGTGGGAGCAGAGAAAATGTGTACACAGGAGTTAATTCCTCTATTCATCTCATAACAGAAATTGCTAGTGCATTAGGAGAGATGAATATTAGGTTTTGGCTCAAGCAAACACCCTACATATCCTTTATAAGATGTACTAATACAGGAGTCTTGTAAGGAAGGCAGACGCTCAACTGACTACCGTATCTTTTTTACATTTCTTTTTTTACCAGACATATTTACAAAAAACCATAGGTTAAAAATAAAAGTCGTTTACATAGTCATCACGGAGTAAAGCACTTCACGCTGACACCTGCAGTATAATGAGCAAATCGGCTAGAGCATGTGGTTCATCTAAGATACCACAGCACCGCTGCATCCCTTGCAGCCTTACAAATCCACACCTCGGTTTGGCATCTTCCTGCCCCCACACCCTCTTCCTCCTACACTCCCAACCAGAGAAGCAGGGCTGTAGTGCAGGTTGGAGCAGATAACTCTCTCTTCTTCTCTCCCCTTTGCCTTTTTCTGTTTTTCCTCCCACTCTTTCAGGGTGGGGTTAGGTTTTATTAGAGGGGGACGGCGGTGTACAGACAGGTGTGCATACCAGACGCCTGTCCCGCACCAATGTTTGCAGCACTAGATTCCACAATCCACCACCAAGGCTTTCCTGGCCATGCGTCAAACTGGTACAAGGGGCTTATGAGCTACTGTATCTAGCAGCTACCATTAGGCACTGCCTCTCTGTGGGCAGCCAGCCATGCAGGGCAGGTTTCAGCCTATCCTGCACCACCTTTTCTTCAGCTAGCCACCCTGCATCCCAACAGCTATTACACAAACCAGTCAAAACACACTAGACTGGGCTGGGTAAAGGCAGTCAGGGATATTTTGAAATGCTCCCGTTACATTGGGGATTTAAAAGCTAGCGGTGGGGCTCATGGAGGCAAAGACACAGTGCTCCTTTTTTCAGGCTGTATACCGGTGTTGGTGACTTGCCCTGTGGTAGAAAAGTCTAAACGGTGTGGATGAGACTGTAGGAAAGAGTGAGCGGGCCTGCAGAGGCTAGTTGAATGGAGGCTAGTTGAGCTCATTAAAGGAGTGTGTCCGTGCTAGTGTGCAGAGTGTACACAGGGCAAAGAATACATTTACACTTGGGGTCTACGCAGTGCATGCTTGATGGTACATGGAAACCACCGTTGACTTCTGGGATACAGCTCATGCACTTGCACCGTCACCCCATCCTCCCACCATTTGCTTTTTTTCTTTCCTCCATTAATCCTCCCTTCTCTCACAGCCACTCTTCTTTAAACTCCCTCCCCTTTCCTCTTCCTCTTAATCTGCCACCCCCCTCCGTTAGTCGCTTCATCGCCCCCCTACCTCATCCACACAATGTCCCAGTGGACTGACCTTGCTGTGTCTCAAGGAGAATTGATTTTACCGTTGGTCTTTTTTTTTAAACCCTATCTTATCATCACTCAGACGGATTTCCTTGTCCCCCAGTCCAGGATGAGGCTAATTCTCTTTCAGGAGGACACTTTTCACTCTATTTTATCTGTCCGACAGTTTCTCTTCCCCATTTCTTCTACGACTTCTGAACACTCCAAACGAGAGCATGACATGATTAATGCAGCACCTACCATTGTCATACTTGGGCTTTGCTCAACCTTTTGATGGCAGTTGTTTGGAATATTAGTATTTATTTACCTCACAGAATATTTATGAACTGCCACATCGGATGATTAATGAAGCAGTTTGGACTCCTTTAACTTTTTATATTTCTTAGCGAGACATAATAAGAGGACATAGGAACAGTGAGCAGACATACAGCATTCTCGGTCGAAATAAGAGATAAAAACACTTAAAAGACGGGCTAAGGAAAAGGAGTCCGTTGTAGGATATGTATACACATCCCATCCCTGCTCAATGAAGAGAATTGGTCCTCTTTTGAAGAAGAGTGAAAATTTGCTTAACATGTTGTTTCTTTTCTATTTAATCCTTTTTGATATTCATTACATTTAACACACATTAAAAACACCTAAAACCAATAGAAAACTAAAAAAGCAATAATTGGCCATGTTGTAAAACTACACACCGTCTTAGACCAAATGGACTAGCAGCTAGCTCTTGCCAAGAACAGAATGAACAGGATGTAAAAGAGTGAACCTTATTCCCTCCTCTAGTTTCCAGTCCATGACTGCCATCTAAAATCAATATTGATGCAAATGTGGACACACAGAGGCCTTGGTGCATCTCTGAGTCAACATGAGGACCGACCAAGTGCTTCATTCTTACATTAGCTGTTTGTAACACATTGCATTCTCTACAGCGATGTAGAAAATGTGTACCAATTAATATTTTTGACATACTAGGAAGTAAATGTTGCAAAAAGAATGGTTTTAATGACACAAAGCTTCTTGTATGACCGGAGCAGTTGAAACATGCAAGAATAGCTACCAGATTCCAACTCCCAGGTGCATTTTAGCTCTGGGAGCCCCGGCAGCCATCTAGACTCGCTGCATGCACTAATGTGACACCATAATCATGCACAGGTGCAGCTCTGCGCTTGAAAGAGCAGCCGTATTAAGCTGATGGTGGTGTCAGGTGGTTACCCAGGTGGATGTCTCACATGCACCGTGTGTTCAAATGGATGAGTGTGATAATGTCCGTATACTGCCACATGCATCTATCAGCTACTTGGACATTGTGTGTGTACATGCATCTGCAATGTACAGTATAACAACAAAAAACAAACTGTAATTAACCAAGACAAAATCCCCCCCCCCTGCTGTGTCTGTGGTCTTCATGACACAGCAGTTCAGTGAGATACACAGAAGGAGGTAGACACGGAGGGAGACCTCTCCTGTACTTCATTGTGCTTTGCAATGCCACGGCACCACAGGGCCACACACTTACTGTCCACATGCACACAATGGCTCCCCATCTCAGCAGGCCTGTCAGAAGGCTATTCATTAGAGTCTCTTACAGACTGTATTGACAACCTGCTGACACAGTCACTCTGACATAAAACATGGAGAGGTAGAGAGGAGGGTGTAGCGCTGTGTTCTGACAGTAGATTACCACCAGCAGACCACTGAGAGTGAAAGGCAGACGGAGAGAGAGAGAGAGAGAGAGAGAGAGAGAGAGAGAGAGAGAGAGAGAGAGAGGCAATCTTCTGTTTGCTTTTTCTTTCTCACTAGCACACTCCGACTCACCGCAGAGGAGAGATGCATAATCAATCCTCCATTCTGGGTGAATCGCAACAGCCTATTCTAACGACCAATATGGGAGAACATCTTCTCAGTGGGAGCAATGCGAGAAAGACCGCCGTTGAAGTGCAATGGAATGATCCCCTCTGCAGCCCTGTGTCGCAGCACCAAACAAAACGGACCAATTGAGATAGATTGGGTCCTTCAGCAACTATCATCGTGATACATGACGTATGTGTCCAGCTGCCTGCCACCAGGGAAAGTTTCACTGGTTAGGATTGAGCTCCGGTTTTGCAGAGTAAGCTTAATGTACTGAGTGACTTTGTTGCTACTCAGCACTAACAGGTCCTAATGGTTTATGACAAGAGTTAGTTCAATGAACACACAGATTTATAAAACGGTTGCTCACCATTTTTATTTCTAAGTTTAAAAAATGCTAGCCTCTAGGGACATACTTTCTTAATAGCTGTGCCACACAAACACAGTAAAGAGTCAGTCATGGATAAAATGGGGGAGAAATATTGAGTTTCTAAAACAAAATGGCATTTGTCTCTTCACAAGCTGACCTACAGAGCCAGGCGAGTGTGCTGGCTGGAGGGAGAGGCAGTAGAAAGGGAAGAAAGAGGGAGAGGCGGAACGGGTTGAATGAGCCGAAGCTATGCGGACAGGCCTGAGCGAGAGAATGAAATATTGTAAAGACAGGTGAATCTGTAATGGATACAGAAAAGAAAATGGAAAAACAACCAAAAGAGGTTTTGGAGTTAGATGGGAAAACAAGGTCCCAGACATAGCAATCGACCGGCCAAATCTTATTGCTAAGGAATGGGGTTACTCATGAGGTTCCAGGTGATGTTTTTTTTTCTTCTTTCAAACAGATGACTCCCGGGCATGAAGGTGCGGCAGGTGGAGGAGATGTAAAGGCAGGATAGCGACAGGCCACAATGGAGCCGTGATGAATAGAGAGGTTGTGCACGTGGAGCCTAGAGATCGTGTTTCCCCATTAGGTCCCAGTTGTTTTATGTCTCTGTTTCCTGTTCAGCGGACACGGCGGCAACAGCCCTCCAGGCTTGGTGCAGAGCCCACAGTCGCTGCACAGTCGCTGCACAGTCGCTGTGGCCACGGCCGGCTGTCGGCGACCGCACACACAGCGCTCAGTGTGGGGCCAGCAACATATCCTCTACCATTATCAGTGTTGGAACTGTTAGCTCTGCCACTGAAGCTTAACGGAGCTCGGCCAGGGCCATGGACGGTTTACACAGCTAGCTGTGATCCCGGTGTACGCGCTACATAAAGGCGACATAGCCATATCTGCCAATGCATGTAGCTGACACAGGCACACGCACAGGCCCACACACCTTTTATTATCAGAACAAGTACTTTTAAATGTGATACCGTCTCTAAGGGACATGTTTTTTTACAATGGCATCTAGTAGATTTTTTTCCTGAATTGGAAATCAGGCGTAAAGCTCAGACGATGTTAATATTGTGAAGGTCATTACAATGGCAATGACATTTTCCTTTTCAGGGGAGACGTGGCGGAAATGCCAAAACACTCAGCAGACAAGCCATCACCTTAGCAGAGCAGAATGTTACCCGGTTGAAAATCGAAATGTGTTGACATGGCGAATGATACAATACACAAGATGAGGCTGCTGAGTGAAATATTGCAGCTTTGCCTCACTGTGAGGTAAAGATTTCACAGTTCATTGACCTTGAAAATAACGCCCTGCATCATGCAGGTTCATTGTCGCCATTTAAAAGCCTTTCAATTTATTTCATTCAATCCCTTTTGAGATAGGATTCCTGATATACTGTAAAAATAATTTTAAAAAATTAATTAAAAATTAAAAAACAATAAAATGTATATTGTTGTCCAAATCCTAATTATTAAGAGGAGACAGGGATAAAGAAGATGGTCATATATAACTAGTGAGGAGTTATATTAAGTAGCTGAGCATGACTTTCTCAGCTTTAGTCAGTAGTTAGTTATACACGCCTACTTTAACAATTAGTGTGAAGTGAGACAGCTGCTAAGGGAGGGTTAATGATGTTATTAACATAGCTCCTGTCCTAACGCCATTTAGGCCTCTGGTGGGCTGTAGGCAGGCCGGGCACGTCTGTGCTCGTCTGACTGTTGAAGGTGGCTCACGTCAGGTATTCTGTCACTATTTGCAAGCTGCGCAAACCACCACACACACACACTTATACACATTTACAGACACAGACACAGACACACACATACACACACACACACACACACAACAGTATGAAGGTACTATGTAGCATTAAAAACACAGACACCAAAAATTAGAGTGAAGTATAAAAACACACAAACAAGCACAAACTGCAAAACAATAGCAATTGGTATGTGAAATTATACACACAGACACAGACACACACAGAGGTCTCCACACGCACGTCTTACAACATGACTCCCCATAATCATTAGGACTGTCTCCTTGAAAAACATGCCTGGCGGGGAGCAGAGCAGCAGTGCTGTGTCTGAATCAGCCCAGGCATGCGTTAAACAATGTGCCCTCTGGAGCAGAGCACATAGCAACGCGCACTTTCCAACACGGCTTCAAACACTTACATGTACATTCACACACAGTCAAACATTCAAGCCAGCCTCAGACATCACAAACCCTTAGCACAGGCTGTAATATGACACATTCCGATCCCCACTTTTACACTTGTCCAAAGCAAACAAACACACACGGTCTGTGTCCTTCACACACTAGTACTTGGTATCACAAACAGAGTATATATTAGTGAGAGGTCATATCATTTACTTACAGTTGTGGAATAGCAAAGCTCCCATTCTCATTGAGCCTCTGGGCTACAGGCTGACTATCTACAGCAATGAGACGGCCGAGAATCTCTCCTCTCAGCCATGGAACTATGAGACCAGAATACTAAAGAAGAAAGCTGGCTGACTGAGAATACATTTTCCAAGATGGTACGCTACTGGTTTACTACTGCAATATTGACAAACTAGGAGCACGACGAGTAGTCATTCACAAGCTCCCAACAGGAATTGTACAGAAGTGTTCTGGGAATACAACATTGCCATTTGTTTTGACAGGGTTCAAATACTAGGAGGGATTGTCAAAGTTTACTTGATTTTGGCTTCCCAACAATCTCCTTTAATCACTTGATTGTTGTGTGGGAAATGTGTAATTTAGTTATTTCTATTTGCATTGTTTGTTTGTTAGACACCAACGCAACTCCAACTCTCTACAACTAGCAGGCTGTCCGAGCCAAGGAGCATAGTCACATAACCAAACATCCCATAATAGCAGACGGCCGCACTAAACACTTTGACCTCCTCTGTCATCATTCTCCAACAAGTCGTATCATTGGTGCAGTAATACTATAGTTCCCATAACCGAGGATAATACATAAACAAGTACCTGCAGTAAGTAATGACAGGTGGCAACCGTTGGAGAGATATAGACAGAGGGAAGTAGACATGGTGGAGTAGGGCTGAACTATCCTCATCAAAATCCATGTGTTGAGAGGAGCAACTCACCTAGAATCATCCTGTAAGTTCCCTCGGCTCTCCTTTTGTTGACCGGAGCGCCCTCGCACCCTCCGTTTCTTGCTCGTTCTCCAAACAGATGATGGCTCCCCAAATTCTCTTTTCACTGACCTTCTCCTCTTCCCAGAAAGAGGCAAGTCAAAGAGGCGCAACTAGATGTGAGGGGAAACTGCTGTTGCTGCTGCCCATGCTGTCCCTTGCGTCCGCCCTCTTCAGGTGAAGAGCAATATGTTTGTGAGGGAGTTGGTGTGTGGAGGAGGGGGGGTCCAGCGCTGGCGCAGTTGTGCTTTCGGTCTCAGGTGAGTCTGAGGACAATCTGAGGGGGGTTGGAAGCTGTGGGTGAAGAGGGGAGGGGGAAGGGTAATAGAAAGAGGGGGAGCCTAAAGCGTGGTGTCCAATCACAGCAAATATCTGTGGAGCTTAGATCTTCTCCAGAGCAGCCAGGGGCAAATGCAGGGGTCTCCAACAAACAGCTGACTTGGAAATTCTTCTCAACTGCAGCATTTGACAAGGTGCATCAGTGAAAATGTCTTCAATGCGCTGTCAAACAGCTGCCTGCCCTCGCTCTCTGTCATGCATGCATACGTTCCCTCTCTCTCTCCCTCTGTCACTGCTTCTTGTGTTTTGGGGTTGGTTTAACCGACAGTAAAGGCACCTTACAAGCTGCTCTGCTCTGATTGGAGGCTGCCTCGACCAATGGGAGGGGTGTTAGGCACTTGTCATCATGCAGAGTGAAAGTCATAAAGTAGGGACAGAGCTGGACACACAATGCCTTGTATCTCTCTCATATTTATTCTCTGTCTCCCCTTTGCCTCATTTCTCTAACCTGCCCTCTCTGGCTGTGTCGAAAATGTGCAAGTCAAAATGTTCCTCCCCCCTCCTCGTGTTTGCCTGTTATTTTTTGCCCTTCCCCCTTCCCTTAGTTCTTTGACTCCATGTGACCAACGACATCTTATAGGATTAACCTTTTCTCTGTCCATCGGTTATCCCCCTCACCTTCCAACCTGCGTCAGAAGGGCTTCACATTCTTGTGAAGTGAAAAGAGAGAGGAAATAGAAAGCAACAGAGCTGAGGATTCCAGGGAAGGAGGGGAAGAAATTAAACTAAATTCAAACTGACAGAGGGATGAAGAGATGCGAAGTGACAAGGGGACAGGACTGCGAGGAATAAAAGGAAATAACAGAAAGATTGGACAGTTACAGGGACGAGTAGGGAGAGAACAAATGAGAGAACTGTGGACAAAAGAGGCAATTTTGGTTTACCCTGGAGTCCATGGTGATGTAAAAAATGACTTAAAGGGGAAGTTGACAATGTAAATCCTTAAGGTCGCCTCAAAACTAAAAAGACACTTCGGTGTGACTCCTAATCTGCCGTCTGCCTGAGCAGACCCTCTGTATATAACTGGTCTGGGAGGCGCAATCGGGAACTATTGACAGGGGACCCTTTGGAAAGCACACAGTCATGATGCTATTGAGAAGCAGGGCGCTTAAAAGTAAGGCTTAACGCAGCCGTAAAAAAATGAATCCCCCGGGCGAGTCCGCATGCAAACACACAGATACAAACGCGCAAGCCTAAGGCTGGTAAGAGTGCCGGCCGTCAGTGCCTCGGCCAGTCCTCCTCTCTCCCCCACTCCCTCAGTCTCTGGATGGGGCTGTGAGTCACTGGGTGCTGGGGTGAATACTAAAGAGGCTGGCTGACACCTCCAATACCTCACTGCACAGTGGCTCCACTGTACACATCCAAGGCATTGTGCGTAAGCACAAACAGATTAGGGGGGCGCAAAGACATTGCTCATTTTGTACATTTGAGTAAGATATCAACACAACACAAACAGCTGCTGCATAATCATATAACATATGCAGGATGAGAGAATATATGCAAATCTCTCCCTCTGTAACTGCGAGCGCCAGAGGGGGTTTACCTTCCAGTAAGAAAGCCATAAAACGAAGCCACATATCATACAGACCAATGTAGAGAATGCATTCACTAAATGAGAGTTGGGGGCAAGGGTATAATGGCACAGCAGACAGACATACAGGTTATAAATGCAATGTTAGCCCCCCCGCCCCCCCCAAGCTTTGTCCCCTTGTACAAATAAAACCTAGGTTAACAGTTCTGAAGGTCCAGCATCTTGGTGTGTGAGATGGTGGCAGTTAAGCTCAAAATTGTGGACCTCAGTCTGTTTTGTGTGTGTTTCTGTAAATGTGTATGCTTGTGTGTGTGTGTGTGTGTGTGTGTGTGTGTGTGTGTGTGTGTGTGTGTGTCAGCAGAGAATCCGGAGTAGAGTTTCCTCATTCCTCATTAGTTGTTGTGATATCAATAATTAATGGCCGGCCCTTGTTGCTGTTCAATGGGCCGAGCGCTAATGTGCCGTCGGCCCCGGACCCAGCACGACTTTAATGGATGTCATGATGAGAGGGTGAAATCGGATCATGGGAATCCTATGTCACCCATGGGTGGTGGAGAGAGGTGCGGATCCATGCCTGTGTGTGTGTGTGTGTGTGTGTGTGTGTGTGTGTGCGCCTGTCTGCGTGCGTGCGTGCGTGCGTGTGTGTGTGTGTGTGTGAGTGCGTGCGCGTCTGTCTGCGTGTGTGCAGGGCCGATGTTTAATTGGACAGTTATGTGAGGCAGAGGTTATGGGAAAGAAAAACAGGAGCCTGAGAGAGGAAAGAGAGAAGAAACAAGGCTTTTCGTTTGTAATTGACCACACATCCACCTGTCTAATGCAGATGTTCTGAGCCATCATAGCTGGGTGATAGATGACATGTAAGCCAGCCGCTGTGAGGGCCTTGGTACACACAATTTTATGTATATGTATAACAACGTAGTTAGGCAATCAGTAAAATACAACCCCCTCTTCATATGATTTCAATTAGAAACACTGTTTTTTCACACAAAGTGAAACTGTTTGCCTGAATTCCTTCCATTTCATTGCAGCTCAGTAAAAAACTGAAGCTTTGCGGTCAGTGAAGCATTTGGTCAAATCCACCCAACGTTATTACCCCTAATACCCCTCCACCCTGAAACGGCCTCGACAACTATAAAAGACCGTCAGATTAGATGTTATTTTCAAAATCCATGTCCATGAACTGAAATCAACGTAACCATAATATTTAGCATTTTTATACAATTGATACCTATGAGGATGAAACAGGCACAATTTTCCAGAACACCTCACCCATTCGAGGTCATTCTGACATACAAAATAGAGTTAGATTTAGAGTAAGAATAAAGCTATGCTTTTCCCCCATGTGTGCGTGTCAGCACTGGGCAGGTCAGTCGTCTTGGGCTCAGAGTAAAAAAGTCATGCCATGCTGGGTGAGCCTGGTAATCCGCCTTCATCTATTTCACCAGCTGGTTGTACACACACACACACACACACACACACACACACACAGGAACACACACACAAACATGCGTGCACACATCTAAACATTCTGGCCACTGGTCTGTCTTGTGAGCTCAGACTCCCTGGGGCCTTGTCTCGTCCCGAGAGACACCTGTAGCGTGTCCTGCTGTCCTGCTGTCCTGCTGTCCTGCTGCACTGAGTAAGAGCTTGACAGGTCTGCTCCATAGAGACCTAACCTGAAGCACTGCGGGGCTGAGGGAGTCAGACCTTTTGAGGGACCTCATAACCCATCACCCATTAAGTGATGATGTGACCACTATATCAATACACTGTCTGCATGACTGGCTGGGCCTGGATAGAAATGTCATTCATGATGATCCCAACAGCGTGTGAGACTTTGCTGCCCCTAAATGGTCGTACATGGCCGGTGCAGAGCCTGTGACCGCCATGCTACTCCATACATCTCTTGGTCTCTTGCTCGACAGCAGTTTGAAAAGTCTCCACATTTAACTGGATCTCACGCAAACCGAGACATCTGTCCTGTACTGTCACATGTCCACAAACAGGTGGTAAACAGTGGGGTCAATCAAGAGAGGGAGAGTTTGGGTACACATTTATTTAGGTCAAACCTTAAGAAGACGGAGGACTTGTACGACCTCAATAAGGCTGCAATCTATAAAACAAAACAAATATGTTAACACGACTCTTTACTTACTGGCAATATAACGACCTGTGAGTGAGAAAACTTTTGAAGATAGCAGAGGTAATCTCCAAATGACATTAAAGAGGCCCTTTAAAGAGAAGCACTGTGGGCAGTAAGTCTCATATTTTGAAAATGGTCGCTATCACAAGATAGACCACCGCAGTTTGAGAAACTTGTGGAATTTAAGTTCAAACTAAATAATTCCTATGGTGCTATGCTCTTTCTTTCCAAGTCTTCTCTTGGGTCGAAGCACACTGTAAATCTAAACTCATGGAAATTTGCAAGACACCCTGTAACTCAATTCTTATGGACCGTTTGACATATAGTGTCAAAATGGTGTGACCACATCTTTCCTCCAATCATAAATTCAGGCCATATTTCACAAGCCAAGCCCTGAGGCCGTCTGTGGCTTTCCAGACACGTTAGCTAGTTTACCTACAACCTCCCTGGAGACTGTGTGGTGGTGCAATAAAACGGTTTTGTCTTGAGGCCTTTGGTTTGTGCAGGCCTGCAGTGTGTGGTCATATATCATGAGTAGGGTTTCTTCTGGCACTGGGGTGGTGAATTTCAAGTCTGCACTGAAAGTTCAAAGGTGAGGGAGCAAGCCGCCCTCAGGCATCAGCAGAATGCTGGGGACTTACTGCTCAGACTGAGGAAACACATTTAGAGTGGTCGAACAGGACAAACATAAGCTACAAAAACATCCTGTCACTAATCCATGCCAAAATGTAAGTAATTGCTGTCGTTAGCCCAAAATCCTGAGATAAGAATCACATACATTTGGGCATTGATCAGGTATGAATATACAGACTACGAAACCTTACAGTAGAGAACTCAACCATCTAGAAGCAACACCAAATTGCATATTTGTGTGTGTGTGTGTGTGTGTGTGTGTGTGTGTGTGTGTGTGTGTGTGTGTGTGTGTGTGTGTGTCTGTGTGAATGCAGGTGGGTATGCCTAGCCTGTGAATCCACATTGGTCTGTGGAGCAGGAGAATGTTGATGTAGACTGCTATTCTGTCACACACCACTGTTATTTTCACACCAGCGCTAAAGGACAAACTCTATCACTCTTTCATTCTCTCACTCTCCCCATCTCTCACTCTCTCTTTCAGTCTTTCTCGTCTGAAATCTTGTGTAAGGCTGTATTCAAGACACTAGAATCGGCATCATTTGCTTTCTTCAAAAGATGAACACCTGCTTCTGAAGTCCAGACATTCCAAAGGCCCTGAAAGTGTGAGAAGGTCGATGCATACGAAATCTACTTGGAGTCAATGGTCCAACATATCTGTGGTGCAACGACATGTTGTCACTGTAACATGCCGAATAGCCCAAGGCATCTGTTCTCACATGCGTACTGACCCAAACACACTCATAATAAGATAGGCCTGTTTGGGTAATCAATCAGAGATGGAGAGGGAGTAGAGGACAGGTGGAGCTGTCAGGACAGATGTCAGTCCTGCACTAGATGGATGAGAATATATATTTGGGCTGGCAAGTCTTAACATCTCTGAATATCAGTAGCATACTGTAGGGTATAGGCATCAAAATGTAGCGTGTGTGGTTTAAAACCATAACCAAAATGACATTACGTTAGCAACTCCTTCAAGTGTGCTTTCAATTAACACGAGACACAAAAACACTTACATAACTTTCCATAACCTAAGCTTTACAAATAAAAAATTGCCAACACTGGAAGCATATTTGAAAGAATGTTTTCACAGGATCTTTGTGTAGCGTTTAAAAACTGAATGAATGTAATAAAATTATTGATTTAGATCGCCATCAGTATATCACCACAGAGCAATTTGCTCGCAAAAGCTTTAACTAATTCCATATGTATTGTTTGTGGATATGTAAAGTACAATAAAAAATAAGGTGGTGTTCCAAACAGAAGATTGCCTCTCCCTCTCCTCTCTCTCTCTATACATAGCTTTACTTCCTTCCTTCCTATCTATCTATCTATCTATCTATCTATCTATCTATCTATCTATCTATCTATCTATCTATCTATCTATCTATCTATCTATCTATCTATCTATCTATCTATCTATCTATCTATCTATCTATCTATCTATCTATCTATCTATCTATCTATCTATCTATCTATCTATCTATCTATCTATCTATCTATCTATCTATCTATCTAGCATTGAATTCACAGACACCATATATGCCGCATCAGAGGTTCTTACCTGAGCCCCACATTGACAAGTCAGTGACCTCCAGTCTTCCTGCTGCTCCTGCTTAGCAATACCAAGCCTTGGCTGTATCTAAGCAGACCGGAGCAAAACTATTTCCGGTTTGAAATCCTTCTTGAATTAAAACTATTTAGGGTTTGAAGTCTGAACGTGAGTGAAAGAATAAGGACCAAACACTCGTAATGTGGGACATGTGGAAAGGAGACCACCACTACACTTCTGTCATCCCCCTCCTTCTCCCGACCTCCCCCTCCTACACTCTCTTGCCCTCTTTCTCTCACCCCAGTGAGGAATTGAAACAAGTGCAGGAGATTAAAGCAGCTAACCATACCAGAACCTTAGTGAGTAAGAGCAACTATGTTGAGTATAGGAGCGAGCGATGGTAAAGGAGATTGAGGGAGGGACCAAAATTATCTTGAGATCTTGAGTTGAGGAGTTACGGTATAGCTAATTTCTTTGAAATGAGACTTGATGAATCAGGGTAATGTTTTGCATGCGGAATATTATTGTCAAGTAGAATTTTTGAGGTATTTGTTATCTTACACCATCATCAACTGCTAACACATGCCCAACAATTCACTTATGGCTTGTCGAACATTCCCCCACAAAGCATTATCTCTGTGAAACAGGCATGCTGCGAAATACACAGGCATCACACATTATCAGCATGAGGCTGACAGCATATTTACACTCAGTGCTCTTAAAGCTGCCTGCCTACAAGGAAGGGCAGAGGGGGAGGAAGGACAGCAGTTTAGAGCAGTAAGCACATTTCAGCAACCAGGGGCTTTCGGGTAGGGTTACAGGAACACTGTGAGGACTAGGACTGTTTATGTAACTGTCAGTAAAAAACTGGCCTCTTGAGTTCACATAACAAACCGTTAAAGTTGATGGTCATTTATTATACCAGACATCTACCCCAGTTATTTTCTCATACTGTGCTTTCTTACTGTTATGCTAGCACCTATTGAAGTAGTTCATGTCTGTTTACTACTGTAGACACCTAGCAATTGACTCTGGCACCTGACATATTTCATCTGAAAGTCTTTTATAACTCTGCTGGATACTTAAACTGTATTGAACACAATGGAACAAAACATAATTCTGTTAAATAACACAATTTAAGTAAGAAAGAAAACGTATGTTCACCATATTATTTAGGAATATCATATTGCTAGATTTAATGGTCAGACAATGCATACTGGAACACCGAACTTTATGAACACATTATCATTTGAACCCAATTACAGGCTCAAACTGACACAAAGATGTATGAATGGCTATATATATATATATATATATATATATATATATATATATATATATATATATATATATATATATATATATATAAGGGGGGTGGGGGGAGTTAACATATATGTTTATCATCACTTACTTTAAATATTGTTAACGGTTCAGAGCTTCTTTCGAGTTCCCAGCAGGGGGAGCTATAAGTCCTCTTTTTGTTAACTCAGTCAACATTTTGTTTCGGCGGCAATAACCCATGAAAAAGGACATAAAGGGATAGAAGATGATGTCTGGTTCATTCAATTTGTATGAAACAAAATACATTGTTGTCTACAAAAATGAACTTCTAAAAAACGCAATATCTGCATAAAGTGGCTAACAGCAGTTCGGCCTACACTGACTTGAGTAAAGATTGATTGTTACCTTTCCAAAAATAGTAACATCGGCTGTTATATCTAGAAGCGCAGCTCACGCACTGGTCTGTTTTCTTTTCCTTACAAGGTAAAATCACCTGTGAACTGATTGACCCAGATCACCACCTGGACCATTCCAGATTAACGTCCGTTCTGGAGAGAGATTCAAAAGCCATGACCCACCAAAATGAGTCCATCGCCCGTTTCATTGCATATAAGAAAATGTATAGTTATGAATTACGAGAAGAAAGCTTTGTTGAGTGGCCTTTTCGTGAAGAATGTAAATGTACACCCGAGATGGTAAGACCACATCGACTTCTGCAAGTGTAGGTAGCTTGGCTATGTCTACTTTGGCACGTGAGAGTTGGATACAACCATGGATATCGAACATTTTATTTGATTTCAACACAATTTCAATCGCAGAGGCCGCTTGATTAAACATTACATTTGCAGATTTATTTAAAAATTGCAGTTTGGCGGGTCTGAGCTTTTGAATAGGTCTATATCATGCTTCAGGGGCAAGTAGGCCTACACAACTTTTGCTTATATGAGCGGAGTGAATTATTTTCATTTGTTTATTTTACATGGTATTGCCTCCATTTCTGTTATTGATACAGACATATTTGTATGTGGAGTGTATTGCACTTCTTTAATCTACCCTGAACTCATTCACGTATTAGCTTTGCTCATCACAAAATGTGTGTGTAGACACCTTAACCTGTTAATGTCAAAATGGAATCATTGTTTGGTCCCTTTTTGCTGGCCTCACAACTGGTCGGCATGCTCAGTAGTAGTGTCTCATCGTCACTTAACGGAAACTGTATCTTATTGCAGATGGCCAAGGCTGGGTTTGTTCATTGTCCTGGGGAGAATGAGCCGGATGTGGCCTGCTGCTTCTTCTGTCTGATGGAACTTGAAGGTTGGGAGCCTGATGATGACCCCTGGTGATTTAACCCTGGCATAACTTTTAGAACCTTCCCTAAGTGTTCATTTCACTCTGGTTTTATGTTCATCAGTGTCCACAGCATTGCTAATTTGTTCAAAAGTACAGTTTGGATCTCTCCCCTGAATGAGCTCTGTGTTGGTAGGTCTGAGCACACCACACGCTCCCCAAATTGTGGCTTCCTCTGCATGAAAAAAGACTATGAGGAGATGACAGTGGCTGAGTTCCACCACATGGAAAATGTGAGACTACGGGTTTACTTGGTAGGTCTGCTTCTAGCGCCTTTAAAAAGCCGGTTAAGATTTCTGCTTGCCATTAATTACAATGGCTAATGGTCTTGTTTATTCTGTTGTAGCAGAAGAGTTGCCACCAGAAGATAGACGTTTTTCGGGATGCGGTGGACGTCACTACCAAAAATATTAAAGCACTGTTTGACTACATTCTGGTTTGATTACCCTTCTACACAACAATTTAATTGTTTTTCTTGACATTTAATATGAAATGTTTTTGTTTGGTTATGTCACGTTAAATAAAGTTTCTTTTACGCCTTCTTTATGTAGGATTTAGTCTCACTCTTCACAAGATGGGGTCTTGAAATACAGTCCATTCTCCCATGATGTCACAAGCTGCCAGATATAATTATATTATTAACGAACACTGGAATGATTTGACGCACATCTTTTTTTACGTCATACTTTTTTTTTTTTTTCCTCCTAAATACTTATGGGTTGCATGAGCCACGGTGTCTACTACCCCTTTTCAAGCCTTGACCCCTGGCAGATGGCCGAAAGCCCCTCCCTCTCAGTACCAACTGTTGCCCAGTAACATCTGTCACTTATAGGGGTGTGCTGTGCACGAGCAGGACTCGCCAGGACAGGGCCGGTCCGTGGTAGGGGGCCTGAGGGCAAAGGAAGCGGTGTAAGGTGCTAGGGTGTATAGGCTGTGAACTCAGAGGGAACATGTTGCCATAAAACAATGGAGATTGTTGAGAACGTACTGACCAACAAACCCAATCCATTCCCTAATGAAGTGTCCCTATCCAACACTGAGATGTGCAGCGTAGCCTGAAAGTCATGATTCTACTCTCATTCTTCTGCTGTGCAGTCGGGAGGCGGTAAAATAGGTTGGAGCACAGCCCCCCAACTGTTCTGGATTAACATCTAATGTGACACTTTATCCACTGAGCACTAATCAGTTTTTTGATTCCACTTTGCCTACCTGACACATGTAAAACGGAAGATACTTGTTTTTTTTTGTGCCTGTGTGTGCGCGGTTTATCATGTTTATGCTGTTTTAATCAATACAGTGTATAATGCGTTGATTTAAAAATATATTTGCAAGCTGACATAAGGAAACAACGGTTATATTTAACATTTGCATATGCACATAGACAATAAACAATATGTTTACAGTAATTGCTAATGTAACCCTAATCAGGGCTTAAACCCATCTCATGTCAATCCACTTATTGGTGTACATTATAGAAAATGAGAAAAAAATGATTGCATTGCCTGACTACAGTCCTTCTGTTGCACAGATGTGGTGGATAGGGTTATCTGTGGAAATTAAAATGAACTATTTAGATGATTGGGATACTTTATTGGTGGTTTTTGTAGAGCACATTCACTATTCCCTAATGCATTACTTGAAAATCTTTGAGCGAATCGACCCTCCAATCTAATTTGGTATTTTTTTTGTGTCTGATATGCAACTTTACAATCTACTTTTCCCAGTGATGTCATTTAGATGATCACAAGTTTCAAGTTCACAAGTTTTTTTTCTTTCTCTTTTTTTTGCCATTCGGTTATATCCTAATTGATGAGTTTCTGCAAAACAAACTGCCTGTTATTGCCTATGTGAACAGTAAATGTAGCAGATGGACAAACCAACAGATGTTTCCAACAAAAAAGTTGGCCCCATCTGTTGATTTGGTACCCAGTCCCTTCTGCTGCCCTTCTCTTGTTCCTCTCCTGCACCCCCTCATCAGCATCTATAACACCCTATCTTGTGTTCCTTTTCCAAATGCGTGGATATTAAAAAGATTTCATAATTATCGTATCACATCAACAAACTACAGAGAACAGTTCACTTGGTTTTTCACACTTATTTGCCAAAATCTGAATAGTGATGATTGGCCAGTTGTCACGGTATCTTTAGGGTCTGTAAGATGCAAACAGCAGAAAGCTGAGTGGCCTGTTCCATGGCCATTGGCTGAGGGTGAGGGGGGAATTACCTTAGTCTCTACTCTGTTCTTTACCAGACTCACTGACACCTAACACTGAAGGAAAGGGAACACTCAGGCCTACTTGTCCTCTTGCATGAGACAAGTATAGCATATTGGTGAAGAAAGTAGACTGCCTCTCTGCGTCTGTCCTTTTATGTCTGTTGTCCCCTTCTTTTGAAGGCAGCATGTCATTCTAGCTGCCTGCTCTCTGATGGCCCTCCTACCTTGGCTTTTTTGTGTGTGTGCCGTAGCCTAAAAAGACCCCCATCTGTCCTTCCACTTGCCCCATTGTGGCTTCTTAAAGCCAGGCAACTACCACAATGCAGTAGGCGTATGGAGGGGGGCCACGGTAAACACGACAGCATCCAGATTCTATTAGAAGCTCTTTAAGTCTGACACCCTAGTACATACACAGGACTCTGGGTGGGGAAGGTCCACCCTCTGGCCAAACTCACACAATATCATCTTTTATACCCACTCAAATACATATTAAGTCCGCTAATCTACTTCTTTTCTTCCCCTTCTTCTTAACTTTATTTTATACCGTTTTTCTTTCATTGATATTTTGTTTAGAACAGAATACCAAGCTGTTCTTTCATTTAATGCTCCATACAAGCAATTTCCACGCTAGAATCCCAAAATGACTACCTCACTCCAAACTTGTTTCCTTCATTGCCAAGTTAATCATTTTAATTTGTATTGGACCCTTTAGCATTGTATACTACCACTTAGATTTTTTTTTTTGGGGGGGGGGGGGGGGATAAGTGTAACAATGGTATAGTCCAACATTAATTATGTTGTAGTTTAGTGTGTGCAGAGGTAACGGCGGTTGTCTCCATGATGTAAACGAAACCAATCCTGTTTTTCCTGTCCAGATATTATTACCCTGCTTCTTTATGCTAAATTACCTCCTTCCTCTTTCTCGCCTTTCTAAACCCAGCTGCTCCTCCAAATGTAGGCCGTCTCTGTTTCAGGGTGCCCCACCTTTGCACCTTGCCAAGGCTAGCTCTGGGCTCCACTTTGACAGGGTCTGGTGTGTGCTCTTGCTCATGAGGAGGGAGGATCGTGGTGTTAGCCCCAGCTTAAAGGCAGGGGATTACCACCGCACAGACACTGATTAAAGCCTTCCAGTCTCCTATGGCCCTGTTAATACAATCTTAATCACAATGCTTTATCCCTCCATCCCAACCCCTATGGATCAGGACCTGTCTCATTTTAGAGGGAGCTGCTGTTGTTTGGTCAGTAGATTAAGAGCTGCTGAGACACAAAAATATAAGAGGGAGGCACAGAATGTACTTTGCTGTTCCAGCCTTCAGCCGGTCAGTCTTGTTAAGGCACTTTCCATTAACTCTAGTTTTATTATTTATTATTAAACCTTTATATAACCAGGTAGTCACATTGAGATTACTTTTTCCAAGAGAGACCTGGCTAAGAGAGCAGCAGCAGAACAACAACAGACAGCAGTTCAACAGATAACATAAATTCCTTTTATCTTTATTTCTTCCAGTCCAAAATGTCCTTTAATTTTTCCAGAGATGCCCGATCTTGCGGTCTAAGATTTTGTTCGGGGGCCGTGAACATGAAAGCAGTCCTTCCCAATTTCATTCTGGCCTTAGGCACTGAAAGTAGGAACAATTTCTGTGACCACAGACAATAATTTCCCTATTTAAATGTATGTAAATGCACAGAAAGAAAGTTAAGCAATTGTTATAGACTGCCTTATAGATAACATATTATATTCCAGTGATTTAGTCTGTGAACAGATAAAGCTGGCCAACCAATATGGGCTTAAAGAGTCCAATTGTGATAGTGCTTTCGAATTTGTAATGAACCGCAATGCTCCATGTTAAACAGTGTCCAAGGAGTGAAGGCACTGAGAGGAGGCATGCAGATATAAATCATCACCATAATCCACAGGCATAAATGTTGCAGAAACGAATTTCCCTTTAGCGTTAAAAGAGAAATTCTTGCCCCTAAAATAAAAGCACAATTTTAGTTCATTTATTTTCCCCAGCTGCAGAACATGAAGTGTAAAAGAAAGGGAGTTCAAGGAAATCCAAGAAATCGCTAAGAAGGCACAACCTCTGTAACCTTGCCCTTAGATGTGGTAAAAGGAAGAGGATTAGGAGACATTTGTCTGGGGTGAGTCAACACCATAACCTTTGACGTTTCATCATTTAGTCTGTTGGTGTTCAGTTGGAAGTGGGACCATGTCTGTTCTGCCATTCTAAACTCAGTCAAAGTTCATGATTAACCTAAGCGATGAATATGAAAGAAAAAAGAAGATCCAATTGGAAAGGCCTCCATGATCGTGTCTCAGTACATGAAGGTACGGCACAATGACTCCCAGGGGAGCGAGCCACTTAGCCGGAGGTTGCCAGGCTGCCTGCCCAACCTCCTGACCATAAAGGCATTTTCAGCACTTGCTTCAGTCCCACTGTTTAGTAAGTTAGTTTAAGCTAAAGAGTTGAAGCTAAATGCACCATTTAGTGTGTTTAAAGGAAAGTATATTGCTTTGGAGGTGAGTTTTTGAGAGCCAGTCAATTATAACTTAACATAACTTATATTTTTACCAGAATGTGTACCATTTAGTGTTTAAATGTTTAGCCTAGGGTTTCAAACTGGCAAACACACTTGCAAGAAAATGTACTTTTGCATTAATTAGGTGGCCGACCTGCTTATATGTATGTCATCATCATCATCATCTTCGTCCGCTTATCCGATCGGGTCGCGGAGGTAGTAGTTCCAGCAGAGAGCCCCATCCTTCCCTTTCCCGGGCCACATCCGCCAGCTCTGACTGGGGGATTCCAAGGCGCTCCTCGACCAGCATGGAGATATAATCCCTCCACCTGGTCCTTGGTCTGACCCTAACCCTAACCCTAACCCTAACCCTAACCCTAACCCTAACCCTTAACCCTAACCCTAACCCTAACCCTAACCCTAACCCTAACCCTTTTTTTTTTTTTTTTTTTTTTTTTGGGGGGGTTAGGGTTAGGGTTAGGGTTAGGGTTAGGGTTAGGGTTAGGGTTAGGGCTAACCCTCCGCCCAGCTGGACGTGCCTGGAACACCTCCCTAGGGAGGCGGCCAGGTGGCATCCTAACTAGATGCCCGAACCACCTCAACTGGCTCCTTTCTACGCAAAGGTGTAGCGGATCTACTCCGAGTCCCTCCCGGATGACTGAACTTCTCACCCTATCTCTAAGGGAGAAGCCAGCCACCCGCCGGAGGAAACTCATTTCGGCCGCTTGTATCCGTGATCTCGTTCTTTCGGTCATGACCCATCCTTCGTGACCATAGGTGAGAGTAGGAACAAAGATAGACCGGAAGATTGAGAGCTTTGCCTTTTGGCTCAACTCTCTCTTCGTTACAACGACTGCAATACTGCTCCGATTCTCCGGCCCAACTCACGTTCCATTTTCCCGTCACTCGAGAACAAAACCCCAAGATACTTAAACTCCTTCACTTGGGGTAAGGACTCATTCCCTACCTGGAGTAAACACTCCATCGGTTTCCTGCTGAGAACCATGGCCTCAGACTTGGAGGTGCTGATGTTCATCCCAGCCGCTTCACACTCGGCTGCAAACCGATCCAATGAGTGCTGAAGGTCGCAGGCTGATGGCGCCATCAGTACCACATCATCCGCAAAAAGCAATGACGTGATCCCAAGCTCACCAAGCTGCAGCCCTCCTCCCCCGTGACTGCGCCTTGAAATCCTGTCCATGAAGGTCACAAACAGAATCGGTGACAAAGCGCAGCCCTGTAGGAGACCAACCCTCACCGGAAACGAGTTTGATTTACTGCCGAGAACCCGGACACAGCTTTCACTTTGGGAGTACAGAGATTGGATGGCCCTGAGTAGTGACCCCCTCACCGCATACTCCCGCAGCACCTCCCACAATAGCTCCCTGGGGACCCGGTCATACGCCTTCTCCAAATCTACAAAACACATGTAGACCGGATAGTCATACTCCCAGGCCCCCTCCAGGATCCTTGAGAGAGTCAAAAGTTGGTCCGTTGTTCCACGCCCTGGTCGGAAACTGCATTGTTCCTCTTCAATCCGAGGTTCGACTATCGTCCGGACCCTCCTTTCCAACACCCTAGAGTAAACTTTCCCGGGGAGGCTGAGTAATGTGATGCCCCTATAATTGGCACACACTCTCCGGTCCCCCTTTTTGAAGAGGGGAACCACCACCCCGGTCTGCCACTCCTTAGGTGCTGTTCCTGACCTCCACGCAATGTTGATGAGACGTGTCATCCATGACACACCCTCAACACCCAGAGCCTTCAGCATTTCAGGGCGGATCTCATCAACCCCTGGGGCTTTGCCACTGTGGAGTTGTTTGACTACCTCAGTGACCTCCACCAGGGAAATTGGCGTTGATCCCCCATCATCCTCTAGCTCCGCCTCAACCATAGAGGGGGGATTTGTCGGGTTTAGGAGTTCCTCAAAGTGCTCCTTCCACTGTCCCATCACCTGATCAGTTGAAGTCAACAGCGTCCCATCCTTGCTGTATACAGCTTGAATGCTTCCCTGCTTTCCCCTCCTGAGGTGCCGGATGGTTTTCCAGAACAACTTTGGTGCCAGCCTAAAGTCCTTCTCCATGGCTTCTCCGAACTCCTCCCACACCCGCTGCTTCGCCTCTGCCACCGCCGAGGCTGCAGTCCTCCGTGCCTGTCGATACCTTGCAACTGCTTCCGGAGTCCCCCGGGATAACATATCCCGGAAGGCTTCCTTCTTCAGTCGGACGGCTCCCCTGACCCCTGGTGTCCACCAGGGTGTTCGGGGATTACCGCCCCTTGAGGCACCCAAGACCTTGAGACCACAACTCTCAGACGCGGCTTTAGCAATGGAGGCTTTGAACATTGCCCACTCTGGTTCTATGCCCCCAGCCCCCACAGGGATGCAAGAGAAGCTCCGCCGGAGGTGTGAGTTGACGGCCTCCCGTACCGGGGCCTCCTCCAGACGTTCCCAGTTCACCCGCACTACACGTTTGGGCTTACCAGGTCTGTCCAGAGGCTTCCCCGGCCACCTGACCCAACTCACCACCAGATGGTGATCAGTTGACAGCTCCGCCCCTCTCTTTACCCGAGTGTCCAAAACATAGGGCCTCAGATCCGATGACACGATAACAAAATCTATCATTGACCTTCTGCCCAGGGTGCTCTGGTACCAAGTACACTTATGGGCATCCTTATGTTCGAACATGGTGTTCATTATGGCCAGTCCATGACTAGCACAGAAGTCCAATAACAAGCCACCACTCGGGTTCAGATCCGGGCGGCCGTGCCTCCCAATCACGCCCCTCCAAGTGTCTCCATCAGTGCCCACATGTGCGTTGAAGTCTCCCAGTAAGACTACGGAGTCCCCACCAGGAGCCCTATGCAGGACTCCATCCAGGGTCTCCAAGAAGGCCGAATACTCCACACTACTGTTTGGCGCATAGGCGCAGACAACAGTCAGAGTTTTCCCCCCCGTGACCCGCAGGCGTAGGGAGGCGACCCTCTCATCCACCGGGATAAACTCCAACATAGAGGCACTCAGCCGGGGACTTATAAGTATCCCCACTCCCGCCTTGCGCCTCGCACCTTGGGCCACTCCGGAGAAGAATAGAGTCCAACCCCTGTCCAGGATTGAGGTACCAGGGCCGAGGCTGTGCGTAGAGGTAAGCCCCACCAGATCCAACTGGTAGCGCTCCACCTCCCGCACAAGCTCCGGCTCTTTCCCTCCCAGAGAGGTGACGTTCCACGTCCCCAAAGCCAGCCTCTGCCACCCAGGTCTGGTCCGTCGAGACCCTCTACCTTCACTACCACCTTTCTGGCAGCGCACCCGACCCCATTGGTTCTTCCCGCAGGTGGTGAGCCCACGGGATGGAGAAGTTGAGACGGTGATGGTGTTTTCCACGTTGCTTCTTCGGGCTGTGCCCGGCCGGGCTCCGTGGCAAGCCCGGCCACCAGGCGCTCGCTGACGGGTCCTGCTCCTGGGCCTGGCTCCAGGAGGGGACCCCGGGCTTCCTCCGGGCCGGGTATCTACTCTTCTTCCTCGCTTGTCCATGAGGTGTATTTGGGACCATTCTTTGTCTGGCCCCTCGCCTGAGACCAAATTGCCATGGGAGACCCTACCAGGAACACAAGGTTCCAGGCAATACAGCCCTCAGGTTCACAGAGGCACACAAACCTCTCCACAACGTTAAGGTGATGGTCCCCAGGAGAGGCTTATATGTATGTATTATTATAATTATTTTCAAAAGTGCTTTCCCATGAGAGATTATGAAGTCCCTTACTCTGATTTTTTTAAATAAATGGCGGTTCACCCAAAATGAACCAGCCCAAAACTGTAAGGCGAAATTATACCAATCTAACAGCATGTCATCCTCACACCCACTACAGCAAAGAGTGCATAAATCATGTTGATATCTAAAAAAAATTAGCAGACAGCACATCCTCAGCTGTTACTGTAAACGGTATAGCACATTGACTCATATCAATCAATATGTCATATCTCACTGAATCATTCATTAATCTAACATCCAAGAATTTGTGTGAAATAGAAGAATCAGAGCAAATTATTTCACTCGGATGACATTATAATTTATCAGGCCCAATCTAACATCTGTCCAAACACTTGTTAGTCCAATCTTTTGAGCAATTATCCGGATATCAGGTCAAACCATTCATCCTCCAAACTATTTTTGAATGAAAATGAGAGACAAAACCCAAAGATTCTCACCCACTTCCCAGCTACTCTGGAGGGCTTTACATACTTTGAAGCCCAAATTGTTTTGGAAATGGAGAATATTGTCTCCCTTAATCAGGACCCCAGAGGTCAGTCCAGTCCGTGACTGAATCCCTGAAATGATGGATGCTGATGCTCGTCGCCATGATAGGCCACATAAATATTCTTAAAATGCCGATTCTGCACAAATTTCTACATCTATTTTAATCTATTCCTCTCCAACTTCCACATACATTTTTTTGCAAACTTAGAAAGTTGTTCTCAAATTTCATACGGAACAACAGGCATCCAAAACTATGGCTCTCCCTATTGTAACTTCCTCATGAAAGAGGCTTCTTAACCTACAATGCTATTACTGGGCAGTGGGAAATACTTAAAATGCTTGTTTAAAAGCCCAAACACAGACTGTCAACACAGCACTGAACCTGATACAATATAAGTGACTATTCAGAACATATGTGACACCTGTAAAACTTACTCAGTACAATCCTAACATTCCTGACAAATCTACCAAACACAATTACTCTACTTTATAGTCAGAGGAAAACAGGACAAATTCAGGGAGATATGAGACACGTTTGTGCAATTCCTGGAAAGTGATCAGGCTGGAATGAATGAGTGAAATTGATAAATAAAACGACAGCACCTATCAGAAATTACTACACCACTATACCTTTTTTCAGTACTAGTGAGAGTAACATAAAACGTGTTCTCAAACCCATGCTTTGAGCCACTTATTCCCCTGTGTTCTTCCCCTGTTTCCTTTACGGCCACCATTCACTGCTGCTCACAGCTATCTAAAACTATTATTTTATATCATCTGTCAATCTGCATGCATTATTGGCATTTTACAGTCATTTTACAATAGTGGTACAGTTGTTCTTCATAACGGAAGAAGAACATTTTGTGGTGTTTTCATGTTAAGTTAAGTCCACATCAGTCTCCACAAAAATATTTTTTGGTCATAAGGATAATCCACATACCCTTCCCCCACCACTTTACAAAGAGAAAATGGAAATGTAACAAAGAGGGAGCAAGCCAGTTGGCTCTGACAGCACTTTCTCACTGGCTAAATGTCTGTCTGGCTGCAAAGCTATGTGTCATTCCTGTGCCCGGGCTGACACAGAAGGGCAGGGAGTACTCATTTGTGAATGAGGAGCACAGACCCCATTCCCCTCTTCAGGCCCTGTTCTCCCTCTCTGCAACCCCCCTTTCTCTTTACAGCAATTTTTTCTGTTTCTCTCATTTCTCTCTAACCATCTCTCTTGCCTCTCTGTCATCTCTCTGTTCCCCCTCGCCCTCTCTTCCTCTCCCTCCTCTACGTCTCTCCCTCTCTCACTCCTTCTCCAATGTGGCCCAGCTGTCCGTCAGCCCCCTGCAGTTCCCCCAGCTGTCTCTCCTCCCCGAATGAACAGCTCAACAACAATACAGGTCACAGGTCAAGAGAAAGAACAGGCTGCACTTACAATGGACCAGTGGCGCCTACTAAAACAATCGTTCCCTTTTTCCTCTTCTCCCAATGCTGTCAGGACTGGAAAAGACAAACCTAAGAAGAGGTGGATGACGAGGGGGGGGGATACTTCTGGACAACAGCCTCTGAGGCACCTTGCCATTCTTTTAATTGCCCGAAGGGCCACAATGATAAACACAGACCCACACAATTTCTTTCACTCTCACCTCTCCATCTTTGCACTCTGCCAGCCGTCTTTTTGTTGATCTCAAGAACCACTATTTTCTTCTAAATCAAGTCAGTCAATGAGGTTAAACTGGGTTCAACAGATATGAATGTGTTGGTACTTGAGCAAAAAAAAGCTGAAAAGGAGTTAAAAATGCAATTATTCAGACTTTTCAACCTTGTGTGAGGCAGACATTTGGCAAAGGATTGAATCTTGACGTACCTGTTAAAAGGGTGTGCTGTATGTGGGTACTGTGTTCAATGGAAATTCCTATGCATCACATAATCAATGTGTATATTACCAAAATAATAGTATGACAGGTTACAATTTTCATATTTATTAGCAAAATCAAAACTTTCGTTGTTCTTATAAAGATCCCATCGGCAATACATAATTAATGGGAGGAATTTATTTAATTATTTCATGAACTCTTTCTATTAATAAAGGAAACCAATCTAGGCAAGTTGACTTGCTAAATGGCTTTGTTAAAAGTTTTCTCTTTTTGTAATTAGCTTTGGTTAAACATATGTTGGACGTAGTAGATGGGACAATTGGACTTGTAGAAAGAGTGAGCGAAAGAGAAAGCCCTCTGTGACACATTCACCTGTTCCCCAGAATAGTTTTCCCAGGGTCCACAGTGCCCTGCCTGACCTGGCAGAAGGGAAGCTTGGGAAAACACTGAATTACATCACACACACACATACACACACACACACACACACACACACACACACACACACACACACACAGGCATATTGATTGGTTCAGGTATTTTTTCTTATTGTTTTTGTCTTATATTGTTATTTGTTAATTTCAATATGGAATAAGTCATTAGGTCCACAAAGAAAAACATAGTCCATATACTTTCCTGTTATGGAATGTATTTAAGGGTCTAATAATTCATCTGTAAATCAACGTTTTGTTTTTAATTTTTGCATTCCGTCATTGCTCTTAATCTCTCTCTCTAATAATCTATTGTGCTTAAACTCCGAACTGCACTAATTTCTGACTATTCCCAAACCTCTGACAAGAGTAGAAGTGTTTTGCTTTTTCACTGACGATTTAAGTATATTATATAAATGACATAATCTGTCTATTTGCACATTCTCTGTAGCTAAGAATCAAAAAGCACACCAAATTTCAATCCAGATTAAGATGTGCAGTATTATCTAATGTAATCCTTCTAATGAAGAGTTCGGGTGCTGCAAGAGAAACAACGCAGTGTGTACTGTGTAGTATTTTGGTAGCACTATTCCTCTCTCTAAATATTATATATATACATATACATACATATATATATATATATATATATATATATATATATATATATATATATATATATATATATATATGTGTGTGTTTGTGTGTGTGTATGTGTGTGTGTGTGTGTGAAACAGTAAAATAGGGATGTTTTTGTTTGTGCACTGTTACCATTGGATTGGTCGGTAAATATGACCTATTGTTTTGGTTATATTCGGGTAACTACAACTTTATTAGAAAAAAAACATGGCAAAACTGTGTTTCTATGGAAATATTATATAATATAAGACTATTTATTCAATTAAGTGCGAAACAGCAAAATATTTACAACAGTACAGTATGACAAAGTTGGGAACAACACCAAAAGATACCTGAAAGACTTCAAATAAATATTTTAAATAATCTACTTAACAGTAAACCTGCCAGTAAACAATGACAGTGTACTAAGAAGACAGTAAAAACAAAGCATAGCTGGACAAATTACAAGAAGAACAGAGACAATAAACAAAATAAATATTAAATATGAATTTAAATAATTGCATTTCTGTTTACATGGCAAGAATGACAGCAGCTGTGGGCCTTGTTAGTGCTAAATTAATTTCTGTTTTCTCAAGACAGACATAGTTTTTCTCTATCAATCCCTGGTCCTTGGGACTCACACCTGCTTACAACTGAATATTGAAATTTGTTCAAAGGTATTGTCAAATGGTTATCATGGGTGTGGTCGTCCCAAAGAATTATTGCAACACAAATCACGTTGACGCTAAAAAAGACATGAGGATAAAAAATGTATAAATTATTTAAACAATGATCATCAGGTAAACTTTTTTTGAGGTGGCAGGTTTGTTTTACTCCAGACTTCTATGCGTTTCCAGAGAACTAGAAAGTGTCAACTCAAACCGTCATTTTTAACAGCCCTTTCCTAGGTCGTGGTAGGAGTTTGTTGAGGAGCTGGGCAGTGTTCCTCACCTGGCCTTTTACTCGCTGTAGATGGAGCCCATCTGAGGGACCACCATGTGAGGGCCACTGAAGGAGTCGAAAGCCATTTCCAGGGGCAGCTCATAACGTGAGGCCTGGATTAGAGGGTGGCCTTGGGGTCCTAACAGGCCGCCCATTGAGGTAGGGGGATAGTGGTGTCTCGAAAGGTAATGGGCAGGGTGGCAAGGTTGAGGGTTGTAGTTCCTCTCCGACTCCTTAGGGGAGGGCTCCTGCTTCAGTGGGTGGTTGCCACTGATACTGAGGGGGGGAGTTAGTGGTCCGTCGTAAGGAGGGGTGCCGCTATTGCAGTCGTTAGGCGAGGGGTTGTCATAGACAGTTGCCTTATAGCCCTTTAAGTGGAGAAGATGGGAGGCCTCAAGAGAGCCATAAGGGGGGCTGGGAAGGCCTGGGGATGGGAAGCTGAGGGGGTGGCCAGACTGGACCCCTACACCCCCCATCCCAAGACCTCCACACTTGTCCTCCAGCTTATTGAGCAGCATGGGTGTGGGCCCCAGCTGGAGGCATCCGGCCACTAGGTTACTGGTGGGCTGGGAGAGGCCTTTGCACAGCATCTCTGCAAAGTAATGGCTCTCCGGGGACTGGCCACTCTCCAGGACATCGGAGAGGGCCCAGATGTAGTTGCGAGCCAACCGCAGGGTTTCAATCTTAGATAGTTTCTGGGTCTTGGAGTAGCAAGGCATCACCTCCCGTAGGTTATCCAGGGCATCATTTAGGCCATGCATGCGGGAGCGCTCGCGGGCATTGGCTTTTGTCCGCCTGACCCTGACCCTCTCCTGTCTAGCTCTGGTTATCTTCTTCTTCTTAGGCCCCCTGCGTTTTGGCGGATTCTCCCCATTTAGTCCTGTCTCTTCCTCGTCCTCCTCATCTTCTTCCTCAATGTCCTCACTGCCAAGTTCGTTCATGGCCCGGTCTCTGGACCCAGCTCCCTGCCCGTAGCGGCTTCTCATGTCTGGACTTACATCACTGTCCTGAGAGCTCATGTCTTCTTCCAGCCAACCTAAAGTGCTGACTAGTTCATTCACGTCACCAGTCTTCCCAAACTGTTTGGTCATCATCATGATCTGAGGAAACATAGCAAATTATTTAATAAGCTGAAACTTTTTTTAAATATCAGTGTAGATTGATTAAAATGTGATTGAAACAATGGCCTCTAAAATAAATGAATAATATGCTTGAATGATTACATGCAAAAATAATTCGGTATCTAAAGGCATATGTCTATCAGATGCTAGTGATACTCTTCAACTACAGTAATTCAGCACTGCTGTATGGACAGCACCCTCAGGCCGCTCGTTCGCCGTTTGAATCACTGACAGAAAGTAACTTCTCAAGCTATTTGAGAGACGTAGTGAAATAATAGTCTCTCGGTGATTAACCTTGTGGGTTTTCCATGTTATGTTTTGCTAATGTTTTGCTCGTTTGAAAAACGCTGTCAAACTAGGACATGGCGGAATTTAGTATACCCAACAAGCTTTCAGATTAAATTAGAGGCCGCCCAAATACTTGGCCATTTCGTTTTATTTTTTAAGTAACGGTCTCGCCCAGCTGCAATAAGAATAATGGTAGCATCGAACTACCCTTTCAAAAACGAACTACAGACATTGGGATGGCTACAACAAGAAAGTGTATTTTTGTTTAAAACTAAAATGTATACCTTGGAGAATATAGTGGGCCTAATGATTGACAAATATGTCTTAAGATAATTAACTAAACTATATTATATAACATTAGCCTATTCTAAATCGAGCAATATATTTCTAACATAGACACAACATACCTGATTAGATTCAGAGCTCCTTTTCTGTAACTGGATAGATAATATCGAAAACCAACCACTAAAATTAGTTTGGCTGATAATCCTTAATTGCGTATATGTCTGCTCATCTGTTCTCTTAGTCCTAAATTTCTATCTATCCATCAGTGCGTGTAGGACTTGCATCTCAGACTGGCATGGAAGTTAGATGTGTGCCTTTAGTGAACCTGACTGGCCCCTCCTAGACAAGCGCCCCACCCAGATATTGAACTGATCCAAATGCGCGTGGCGGACTCGTGACCAAAGTTTTGCCTGTCTGTTTAGCATTGTCCGTGTGTGTGTGTGTGTGTGTGTGTGTGTGTGTGTGTGTGTGTGTGTGTGTGTGTGCGTGTGTGCGTGTGCGCGTGTGCGTGTGTGCGTGTGTGTGTGTGTGTGTGTGTGTGTGTGCGTTATCATTTACGCACAATGGCATCCTTTAAGACTAAAGTCTAGTTTTTGTTGATAAAAAAAACGTTTCATGCCGTTTCATGGCAACTTGGTGTGGCAAGAGCGTGTTTTCTCCATATTCATACCCCAAGAACAAAGTCATCCATTACAGGCATAGTTGACCTTATCGATTTAAAAATAATAGGCCAAGCCGCAATAAACCTATGCGAAGTGTGATCTACTAATAGATAAAATAGTATTTCTTTTTGTAATCAACTTTTAATAAAATTCGATCACAGTTAGCGGAAAAATCCCCAATTGGTTCGCTAGCCAATCAGTCAGACTTTTTTGCTTTTCCATCTCATTCTTTATTAAAAAAAACATGTTGTCTCAGGCATTCATTTTTTTTCCTTTTAGAGCAACAAATGTCTTGGCGTATAAAGGCATACAATTCGTTGTGCAAGGCGAGCCGCTACTCAGTGGGGGTCTATTGTTATCGTGTGTAGTAACAGACTGGTCTTGCGAGTCGCACGTGCCCTCTCCTTGATCCCATCGTGCATGCATGGTGCACACACCTCATATTGCTTTTGCAACGTTCCATTTTCACGAATGAGTGCCTAATCTATGATTGAGTAGAAAAAGACAATATTACAAATTATACAACACAATTGTGTAAAACGAGTACCAATCCACCTTATAGTTTTTGAATGAACCTGAACAGATGGTCAGATAAGAAACGATAGGGGGTTCATCTGTTGCTTGGGTGCTCCCGCGTCACCCGCCTGCCAGAATTTATGTCAATCGCGTGCTGAAACATTGCATTATCTAGTTTGCCAACGGCCGTTGTGACACCTCATCAGTGCAACTGGCATAAAGGCTTGTGTTCATGTTTGTGTGTGTGTGTGTGTGTGTGTGTGTGTGTGTGTGTGTGTGTGTGTGTGTGTGTGTGTGTCTGTGTGTGTGTGTGTGTGTGTGTGCGTGCGTGTGTGTGTGCGTGCGTGCGTGTGTGCCTGTGAGCGCATTTGCGAGTGTACCTGTGTGAGCATTAATTGTCTGCATAATATGTCATGCTTTCTCTAATCCCTCCAGGTAACCCATTTCCCCCACAACCAGTGTCCCTTGTGTATTTTTGTCCATATCACACCTGCAGCCTGCATAGGGAATTTGACACTGCATCCTATAATTCCCAATATTATCTCAAATGACTTACTGATCTTTTGGACAAAGTGATGTGTCCTTCTTATATTTGAACAGTAGGTTATTAAAAGTTAACCAAGTGTTAACCAAAAAATAAGTAAATAACTTGAAACAGGAAGATATGCTAAAAGATTTATAATGCCAACAATACAAATAGGCGTATATAAACTTGGTCCGAAACATTAACCTAATTAAAAATACAATTAAAAACATTGTCTTAGAATCTTGTCCATTTCTTCTTCCCTATTTTAGAATTTAAGGCTTATCGGTTTGGATAGTTTATTTCTAAATACGAGTTTGAAATTAGATTGACAGGCTAATGTAATGGATATCCACAATCATCTAATGTTTTCCTGCCATTGACCCCGATTGACCTCATGGTGGCGCTATAATAACTGATCCAATTTCCAAACTGTGAAAGGCCATGTTTCCAATACCATAACCTAGAGTCACCAAACTCCATTCCCAAGTCTGTCTACCCATGATGAACAAAAAAGCCTCTTAGACCACCAAAGCCCGCCATGATGGATGTTACGCCATTTTCATTTATTTTGTAACACTTAAACCTCCAATTCTGGTTATCTGTTTGACCAATCTGCACCAATCTCAGTACGTAGCATCAATGGACCATGATATGTAAACGGTGTATAAGTCAGACATACCAGACAAAACATGTGACCTCTATATGACAACGCATTTAGCGGAGTCTACAACCACAAGAAGATTGTGATTAAACTAAATGTGTGCCTTGTAGGCGTGGCTTTTCACTTAAATACTTATAACTCTGTCAAACGTTGTTCAATCTTTATGAAACTTCTTACACTGCCTCTTCAGGCTTGTCTAGTCCCTTCTGCAAAGTTGTTTCCACATCCAACATTCGTGGGTGCTATAAAGGCCACATATTGATCTGTTACGTTTCTCATTTTCTTAATGTGAGATGAAAATTACCCTTCAAAGTTGTTCTCTCTCTTGTACTGGCTCTGAAGTAGGCTAATTTGAAATTTGCAACAAAAAATATAACATTAGGGGAAAAAAGTGGCATTTAATTTGTTTTGATCACATTACCTGGCATATGACTAGGACCTGTAAAATGCTGCTTCCAAATTAAATTAGTGGTTATTCTTTTATTTTACTCAAGAAAATTGATATTATTTTCTGTTAGTTTTAAAAACAATTCAAAATGTGTGGTCCAATAACCTGTTATTGTTGTTATGGCCACCCCACCCCCCTCTTTAAAGAAATGCTTTAGCCACAAGTGAGTCGTCTCTCATTCCTGCCCCATGGGATTTAGAGAGGAATGGGGGGACTCTTATGCTATGCTGACAGATGGGTCCTTGTTCCTGTCTTTCTCTCCATCTCCTTCCCTTGTCCTCTCTAGCTAAAACACAGACACACTCGCATACGCCAAGACTGCACGAATACAATAGGTATTAAAGCCTCGCACACATGCTCCCTGGGCTGCTGCTGAATGCTGAGGCCCTTGTAGTAATCATGAAAGGATGTAGCAAGCGTGTATGTGCATGAGAAGTTGGGTGTTGGGGGCAAGGAAAGATGGGAGACTGTTTTTCAGTATGAAATTAGAAGGGCTCAGCTTTCTCAACTTACTTCTCACTGAGGCTGAATATGGATCCATGGACGACTCTCATGGATGTGGGAGAGCCTGAAAACCCCAAATCTGCATCACACATAAGCTTTAAGTGAAACACACGCCCATACAAGGACACAAACAGAAAAACTATGCAGCCCCTGACCTTTAACCTTACCTTTTATTTTCAACTTTTGCAGACTATCTACTGTGCCCAGACTTCAGGGAATGGTATAGCCAAGGGCGTAGGTTTGCACATGACTCAACCAATATTTTGGGAGGACAGAATTGTCCCGAACAATATTTAAGCAAACTCGTTTGCATTATCTTGTTGGATCCCTACCAAATGTAGAGACCGAGCCTATGTACTTGGGTATAGCTGCTATAGCTATAGTTCGCTAATGAAGGACATAAACGATAAATTGTTCTCTATATCCACAAGGTTCGATGTGAACATAATCAACATCAGATGGATCTTTATCTCTGGGTGGCATAGGTATGTGTTTGCATATAGCTTGTTGATTTCAGGTTATCATAAGGTAAAACCTTTGGTCAACAGGTTGCCATGGGACAACAATGTAATCATGCATGTGGTGTTCACTATCACAGAGCCTTGTTCTCGCCTTGTACGATTATATATGTGGGAGACATACCAAGTGGACAGAAATGTACAACATTTAGATAGGGTTCAGTGGAGATGTAGGGTTTGTGTGTGTGTGTGTGTGCGTGTGTGTGTGTGTGTGTGTGTGTGTGTGTGTGTGTGTGTGTGTGTGTGTGAAGGGGGGGGGGTTCTTTAAGTCAGAGAGAGGCATTAAACAAAGCTAGCCATGGTTTCATACTCAGAACACTTTATGACCTCCATCCCAAGGCGTCAACAGTGTTTTTGGGAGTGCGTGCAGTTAGAGGGGGCAGAGAGGGAGGGGGTTCCATCTGCCACACTAACACTCCTCAGGGAGACGGGCATATCCCTGGGGTGTTTTGGGGAGAGCGGGAGAGCGGGGCTGAAAAGATTACGCCCAACCACTAATCAAGGGCCATAATCTGTGTGTTCCCATAGAAAACCTCCCCCATGCTCTCAGCACTTTGTGTACAACATTCTAGAATACAGAGAAAAATGGAATACAGGGATTTTTGCTCAACAATCATAGAAGTAATTCACAAACACACAGAATTGTTGAATAAAATTCAATTGTATAGGTGTGATTGCTGGAGTGCATGCCTTTGTGATCAGGTGCAAGTGTCTCACAAGTGTCTCTGTCTGATTCCCAGTACGGTCATTATGCAAATACAGCAGGATAACGGATAAAGCCCATTTAATTCATTTACATTTCTGTAGATTTCTATCTTATTATGCTATATTTCCTTGCTTCCTTAGTTACATAAATACAGTACACAATATGTGTAACACAGTGCCAGTGATTGTTTAGTTAAGAGAATAATGATCTTAGGAATGGTAAAGGAGACACTTTGAGAAGGTTGCTGCAGTGACACTTAATCAGTTTGTGGCGAAGTCACCCTCAATTCTCACCTCAGAGTATTTTGCAAAGCTGCAATAGACTAACACTTCTTTCAGGACCTCTTAGGTTGCCACGTGCAAATAAATCTGCAGCTGCAGAATGCACATGTACTTGAGGGCCATACGCGGGTTTATATGAAGAAGAAAAAAATGGGCAGACAGTCAAGTTACCACTCGTTTCACGGTCCCTTGTCAGCATGGTTTTGATGTCTGGGGCCCGGGTCTGGGAGCAGTGGGTAAACCACCTAAGGTCTAAAGAACACGATGCCTAATGATGGTGCCAGTCCTCCAGGGCATAGGGATCTGGAGCATCTTGGTTTGCACCTCCTTTACCTCCTGCAGTCTGCCCATTGCCTAGGCTGTCTAAGCTCCCTCTTCCCAAGCCCTATTGTTTAGCCAGCACAGCACCGTCAATATTAAGCTTGGCTAATGTGATATAAAGGCAGCTGGAGGAGCCCCAATTATTACCATGACACAGCCAACCGAGGGGTATAATGTCATTAAAAATAAATCAGGTGGTTTGAAGATTTGCCTTGGCAAGGGGACTTTGTGGGGCATTAGGTGGGAGAACGGCCATAATTTCATTAATCAGTCTAGAGACCTCAGAGGAGCTGTTGAAACATTTCCTTTAACTTAAATTAATTGAATTAGTTCTCACAACAGACCGTGTAAAAGATCGAAAAGGGGAAAATTATGGAAAGTACATTTCTATAGCAGAGATGTATACAATTTAGAGATGTAATTAAACATTTTGCATTACAAGCACACAAAAACATTTTTGGGGATTTGGAAACATGTTCCCTATATTATTTATGTAACTTTGACTCCCAAGCAAAATTGAAAGCATTGCATAATCACTGGGTCTACTGAAAGGTGCACATACTTTTCTGAAAATGAAGGGATGCTTATATGTTTTTTTGTTTGTTTATTTTTTTCCTGCAATATTTATTGCCATTACATTCTGATCTACTAACCTAACCCACCAAAGTTAGTGGTCCCCCATAAGAATTGTATTGCTTATTGTTCTCAAACTCAAAGCACAAACGGCAATTTCAGGGCCCATTGAGCATGACAGATTGAGGCAAAACCCTATTGACGGATAGCGAGCATCAATAGTTTAGTAGACATTTAAAATAGCGGGTTAGAATTGTCACATCTGAATCATGCAAAAATGCCTGTGCATTGGATTTTACATTGGTACGTTTGGTGATAAACTACGGGAAAAGCATTTTTATAGTTTCTAAATTAATTGACAAGGGACAATGAAAATAATATCCTACAAATACCAGAAATAATCCATATCAAAACCACCCCTGCAGTAACAGTAAGTTAATTAATTAAGACCGTAACACGTTTTTTTTTTATATATTATCAATGACCAGAAAAATGGTACGGGACAAGGTGCACAAACAGAATAATATAGAATTATGTGGTAAGAGACAGTAAAATACAAAGAGAAAGATTGGTAAAAAAGATCATGTCCCTCTTCCACTAGTCTCTTTTTCCCGTTAAATACACATGCACACACAATCATATTACAGGACAGAGGACCGGACAGCACTTTCCTGTCCTCTAGAGGAGAAGAGATGAACTGAAGACAAACTGACAAACTTAATTTGATATCCATTAACATAGTGTAAGGGCCAAATTTGGGTATCCTGGCGGATATTCAAGTCAGAGCTATTGTTCAGATGTGAAGTAAGGTTCTGAGTGAAGGCCAGAGCACCAAAGAGATAACATGTGCCTCTCTGAGACACTGAAGGCGAGTGTTGTCTGTTCGTAGCCATCACAATACGAGTTGGCATACGTGTCCTTTTCTATATTGGGTAGTAACACGTGTTCCTCCCTTGACCAATGAATGATTTGTTTAGACCGATATACTCATTTCCACCTTGTCAACAAATCAGAACTTACTATGTTGTTAGAATGAACTCACTGTAGTAATTTCTCTGTGTACAGACTTGCTCTCTGTAGTCATTAATACAATTGTACTTTGATTATTGCACAGATTCTCACCTCCTTTAATGGGTTGTTTTCTGCATAGACCTGAAAATGTCCTTTACAATACACATACACACATTTTGTGTGTGTGTGTGAGTGTGTGTGTGTGTGTGTTTGTGCTTGTGTGAACATTAGGAATTCCATTTAGCAGCATGGAGGTTCCAACCCCTCGTTAAGAAACCTTGCTCCTCAAATCCTTGTCTGAGTGAGGTCTCAAACTTTTACTCAGTCAGACCTTCCTTCTTCAAAACCTAGTCTGGGGGATATTTATCAAACCCCCAGAAACACCCAGTCAATCATCAAGAGAGACCTCTACTCCTGCAAACATAACAGTAACGGAAAGAAAAGTATTTTATCATTTGTTTTATTGCGCATCTTCTTGATTCTCCAGTTGGCGATGGGAACTCAGCTGGTTGGGAGGTATTGTGTTGTCCTGTTTGGAATGTCAAATTGTCAACACATTTTGTTTTTCTTTATACGGATTAGGAATGTATTTCTAGCAACATGTACACACTTCTGTGCAGCAGAAATTGTGATAAAAGCAAAGAAACGAAACAACTAACAAACAACTGCAATTACTAACAACAAATGTTGTATGAGAACTTTGCTAGAAAATGACCTTTCTGGCTTTCTTTAATGGATGCAATTAATCGTGTATCTCTTGTGTTTTAAATAAAGTTGCATTATACACAATTTAAATAGTTGCCTTGCGTAAATATGTCCAAAACTCACTTGTAACTAAATTGTACAAACAAAAATGTAGTTAAAAAAATATTTTCTTCTTTTGCTCTTATTCTGTTAACATGTCACAAGTGTTTTAAGCTTGTGAAACAGACACCTCTGCCAGAAAAATCCAGTCGCTGACCTAAACATAGAAAATATGTCCTTTTACAAACAGTAGTAAGATTTGAAAGAGGAATGACCCACATCGGTATGCAAAACACCAGGTCACCAACAAATAACCATTTGAACATCCAGCGTTTTCTGTGTAAGGTGTGATTTTTCTGTAATTTCAAAATGAACAGGCTATTTAGTTACATTTTTAAGCGCATCCATCCTCTTGGGTTGTACAATCCTGACATCTAGTGCTAAACTGCAGAACTACTATAATAGGTCAGTTATTTTACAAATTATTAAATGTATAATGGTTTACCCGTTTCTCTTCAGGAACAGCATTGAAAATGTTCCTGTTAATAAAATATACTTTGTAAAAGTATGCGCTATTCCTCTTTGTATTTCAAACAACATAATAGACATTTCTTAAATTGCCTGAATTACAGTTTGATGACAAATTGTGTCTATGTGGGCGATGTAGCCTTACTTTTCCGATGGTTATTTACTGATTATTTGATGCATTGTGGTGGATTAGCATTGCGCACATCCAACCATGCTGCTGTATGAATCATTCATATTTGAACCTCAACCTCCAACGTGGGGAATGTATTCTGGAGCATCTAAATCTGTCTGAAATCTATGGGTGGCTTGTTACACCCCCACTCCACTCAACACTGTAGCTTCCTTCTCAAGGCATGGTATTTTTGGCAATTCCACTGGAGGAACGGAGCAGGAAGGACAGTATATCCAGACAATAAAACAGGAAAGAGCATATTTTTTTCATAATCAAAACTAGGACATTCTATTTTTAGATGACATACTTTTAAGGAGAGACACATAGTCTTATCAGAATCATCAGGGGCAGCTCTTCATTGAGATAATTAGTGTTAGATTAATATAGATTGCTAGGGCAGTACTTGAACCTTTACAGTAGCTTACTAACACAAAGACAAATATGCTCCCTATCTCACATGCCTGTTTGACCCACATAAAAACATGTGCTTGAAGTCATACGACTTGGTTTGTTCTAGTTACACTCCCTCTTTAGTCTCCTCTCGCCTGCTCTAAATCTTACTCCCACGCGTCCCTTACTAACACATCCTCCACACATCCACTCTATCATCATCATACAGCATCTCTCTCTCGCTCTTTCTCCCTCTCTATCTCTCTCTCCCTATCTCTAAAACACATGCATACACACACACATCACACACACCAGAAATACTTTCCGTTATAGCTTTGTGCTTCTTTTTCGCACCTCTTCTTTCCATTTAGAAACCACAGCAGTACCTGCCGGAGGGAACAGAAAGGAAGAACATTACTTTGGATATTAGGAATGGCCCCTAAAAGAGAGCCCTCCATTAAGAAGTCTCCATCACCTGGGGATCAACCCAGACTCGGGCCTCCGTTCCCTTGCCTGTCTACGACCCCTGCAGCTCCGAGACCAGCTCTAGAACAGAAGCCTAGGATGCTGCGTCCTTCTGATTCGCCATTTGACCCCAGTACCATGGAGGTAAGTGACCTAGAGTCTAAAGATACTGCATGCAGCAGTCTATGTTGTGTACTACCAAAGCTAATGTGGGCCATAGCTAGTTAATATGTCAATCTTTAGCCTAAAGTTTTCTCCACACTAGATATAAGCTAAAATGATCAAATAAGTTTATAGTTACCAGGGCAATTGGCTTGATTTAAAACGTTCCTTACTGATAAGGGTTGTGTGGAGGAAAATAAGCCGTGTTCCGTGATTCGTGTTGAAAGTATTTCACTGTGCTCAACATCGTGGTAAATGAAACATTAATAACAATACAGCAACACCAACGGTGTGACCATAATACATTAGGTTGAGGATTGCTGTTAGTCATGTAGACGCCCCCTCGGTAAGAGAATAGATTGAAGGGAGTATTGCGAGGTGCTTTGTATAGCAGTCCAAGCCCTTTTCAGGCCACGAATATGGCCCACATTGGGCGTGCTTGGTAGGGTTGGGGTGAAAGTTTGCTGCTCTCATTGACTGTAGGCTTAAAATGCTTTTTTGTTTTATCTCTGCATGCACTAAGATTACCTTTCAGCAAAATGTTCTGTCATCTCCACTTTAATTTCTTATGGCACCTGCCAGAGTTAATCTAGAAGATGCTTTAGATTATCTCTATCAACACGGCCCCTGTGTTGGCAGTGCCATATTAATGTACCCTCATTTCATATACTGTATTACCGCATTTCAAGTTAAAATATTTTCTCTTAACCTTCCGTCACACAACGCGTTGCTCTAACCACAGGCACTGCACATGCCTCGCCCACAGACAGACTCACGACAGAGTGACTGACTTGTACTTGTAACTGACTCCGCCCTTCCTGTACTGCCACTCTCACACATCATTCCTGGTCAGCCGACGGATACACAACAGCAGATAGCGTCATGGTGGGTTATTCGGTCCCGTAAAGTGTTATACTAGAAAATAACACGTAAACATAATGCGAATTCAGACTATTTCTGTCGCTATAACAAAATAACTTAGCTACATGCGGGACAGCTAACGTTATAACGTGGGATAGCTAACTTAACGCTAGCGGAAGAGATGAACTGCAACTTCTTGACGTAACGTTAGTAAGTTAGCTAGCGCTCGTAAACTTGTTAGTCATCTACCGTTATCTAACGAGCAATTTAATAAAGTTAATATAGTTCCACTTGTTAAGTCAGTCTTACGCTGTTGACAGTTTCAACAGCTTAGCAGAACTATGCAGATAACGTGGTATGGATCCCCATGCCATGCTAGCAATAAGGTAGCTAGCGTAGCTTGGACGGATCAAAAGTGTATGTATGACAGACTGCCGACAGGAATAGCTAGTTTACCTGACTAGTGACTAACCTAGCCCCTTGGTCAGAGGATTATTTTGAATATGTAATTTTATGCAATCTTTCCTTGAACAGTCTGACTTCTCAGAAGATCAAATCATTGGTGAGTTGCAAGTTTGTTGTGGCATTTTCTGACAGATCTTAGCTTGCATGCCTTCATCTTTGGCTTTACAGATGGCACTTTGCTTTGTGGCTCTCCTACACAATCGCCAGTCATCTTTGAGTTTTGGCTAAGTTTTCCTTCTTTCTTTCTTTTAAATGTCATCAATTTCCACTTGCTACTACTTGTTCCTTTCAGATTGAATTTAACCTGGATCAAATACATGGTGAGTTGAAGTGGGCTGCTGAAGCCGTCAAATAAGCTATGGCCAGCTCTGAGTCTTTAGGGTGTGTACTGCATGTTGGTCTCTTGATATATGTAAAATTATGTCTTTGTGAATGAGAGCACAGTTGTAAAACAATGCGAGGCCTAATTAACCTGCACATTTAACATGTTGTGTTTTCATGGTGTCATAGAAGTCAAGTTTCTGTGGGCTAAGTGGTAAAACATTGTTTGTATTGAAATTCATTGAATGCCTGTTGTTAACCAAGCTGAAGCGTGCACGTTGTTATCACAAGTCATCTTCATGAAGTGGGTCCTTTTTTGGTATTAAGCCAAGGTTTGGATGAGTTGATGTTCTATGCTTTGTTCATAGTTGACATAATACTGCTCACACTCCTCCTACTTTACGCCGCTCCTATGCTACCAAATATGGTGTGGGAAATGTGATCTTGTGGGCCTTGGGGAAAAGGCACATTCCTGAAAACAGGAAAAGCTCTACAACATGCCTGGTCTTTTAAAGAGATAGCCCAGATTCAGTAAAATCTTACTGAAACTGGCAGGTTATATGGAGCTAAATATTCTGCTTTATGTAGTGTGAGGGCCTCCTTGAAGAAAAACATCTGTCCTTGCATTTGTTGCACTTAACTTACCATTTATTTGACATCATATAATATTGATACCAAATTGAAAAGCTTATCAATGAGTCAGCCATTTGTCTGTCCTTTGTTTATCATCACTGATTGGTTCTCTATTCACCAGCGTGTTATTTAGCTTGAGTTAGAGATACTGGTTAATTTATGAGAAAGCCTAAACTACACAATGAAGATTGGGTTCCTTTGTAAATGTCATTCCACTCAGGTGTGGTTTCTCCTCCGTCTATTCACCTGCCCTCATTTAACACAAACAATAGGTCCTAATTAGCCCGGGTAGGCTGAGCCATGTAAGAGGAGCTGACCTGTCAGTCTAGTGCATTGTGGCCCGGCCTCTCCTTTTACATTCTTAAAGCTCACATTGATGTTGCCTTGGGATGAGAGCCCGAAATGTTTTGAATTGAAGGCATGGTGGTTGTGTGTACTGCATTTATATTGTCAGACGAAAGCTCAAATGGAACAGGAGCTACAACATCTTCTAATTAACTGGACGACTGCCTAACTGCTACTTAATGTGTTCTGTGTTTCACTCTGTTTCTCTTCATAAACCATTGAGTGCTGGCTTATTCTGTCCTGTCTTTCTTTTATTGTCACTCGGTTTAACTCTTAATCCCACCCGTCCTTTCTTAGTCCTTGTCCTCAAGACAATATTCCTGCTACGCCACCTACTAATGTGATATGTTTCTCCCTTCCAGAGTTTAAGGAGGCATTCCTGCTGTTTGACAGGACAGGCGATGGGAAGATCAGCTACAACCAGTGTGGGGACGTCATGCGGGCCCTGGGACAGAACCCGGTCAACGCTGAGGTGCTTAAGGTCCTGGGCAACCCCAAGGCTGAGGGTAAATTCACAAAACAAAAAACAATGCAACTCCCCTCTGAAAAGTACAAGAGACTTTTTTTATTTTACAGTATTTACAATGAAGTTATCTCCGTTTAATGTTGTGGGTTTTCCCACCATATAATTTTGGTTCCCTTTGTCTATTTTCATGCATGCCATTCTTTGTCTTTGATAGAGATGAACCACAAGATGCTGGACTTTGAGCAGTTCCTACCCATGCTCCAGGCCATTGCTAAAAACAAGGACCAAGGTTCCTTTGAGGACTTTGTGGAGGGGCTGCGCGTCTTTGACAAGGAGGGCAATGGTACAGTAATGGGAGCAGAGCTGCGTCATGTTCTCACAACACTCGGTAGGTTACACTTGTATTTGGGTCAACTGTTAAGGTTCGATTTTTAGACGCATCATTTTTAGGCAAATCATCTGAAGTTGATTAGAACATTATTTTACGTGAATGATAAATACATCTTTGTCAGTTATACCTCTTTCTGTGACATTTTGTTTGGTCTTGTTTTCTGTTCATAATTGTAAAGTGTTTTTTGGGTTTCAGAAAACCACTGTATAAATTAAATTAATAAGTATTATGAATTACCTTCGGTTCTCGGCATAAAGCTTTAATGCTAAACATTATGTTCTCATGTGTCATTATTTGTCGTGCTTTATGTTGCCCGGTAATGAGTTAGCTGGTGCATGTTGTGTTTCAGGGGAGAAGATGACAGAAGATGAGGTAGAGACACTGTTGGCCGGACACGAGGACGCTAATGGCTGCATCAATTACGAAGGTTAGTGGGTATATGGGTATATGGGTATAAGGATATAAGGTTATAAGGATGTAGAGCGACAGAGTAATATGTATGTGGTAATGCTCGAGCTGCTACAGACATGTGTAACTTCTCAGTCTAAAAGGTCTGGTGGACGAAGGGAGCATGCCTGACCCAGCATGTTTGCTTTGTGGACCGTTACAATTGCACTCCGCAAATATGGCCTATCATGTAACACCAACACTTCTGGCCAAGTAGACACTTCCCCCAAAATAGCTTTGGGAATACTGGCGTTGTATGGGTGAATTTAAAGTCATTCTCACTCACACACATCTACGTGAGTCATTAGAGGAACTGACTTTAGGGTTGCACCACAGCGTCACGTTATCCTGTCCTTGCAACATAGTACGTTACCAAGCATGAACAGGTCCTAACCAGACCGCTAGGAACAGGTCCTAACCAGACCGCTGGGAACAGCTGTTTACGGTGTGTAACTGTTCTTCCTCCTCAGCCTTTGTCCGCCCCGCCATGTCTGGCCGAGGCCCCTGTCTCTATATGCTCCCACTATACTGTGGCCAACACATAAAGGAATTCAGATCAAACTGTTAAGGTCTCGGTGATAGTACTCGACACGTGTGCTATGCATTTGTCAGTGGAAAAGGTCCCTTTGTCTAGCTCATTGTGGGAAAGCCCGGTGGGCCATCTTGTTTTTAGCTGTGTGGTTTTGACTCGTTGATTTCCTCCCTCTCCCCAACCACCTCTCTCTCTTGTCCCCTGGCTGCAACTGCCTTCCGCATGCACAACGCCTGTGGTCTCCAGCTCCCCCTGTAAAGGAGAGTATGGTCGCAGTGCAGAGAGGGACTAGTCTCACCCTGGCCTGAGAGCTATCCAGGGCCAATGTAATTTAGCTGTGGTAATAACCACAATGCAATTTTCTAATCTGGGGACATAGCTATGACATTACCTAAATACATAGTTTTAAATCAAGGACAACATAATTACAACTGGACAGTTACACACACACACACACACACACACAATGCATTGAATTGTATAGTATATTATCCCCCTGCTGTCAGAGGGGGTCCAGTCACTCGTTCCTCCAACTAGAGAATAGCAGTTCATTTCTTACGCTGTTCCCTCTGTCCAAATGAAAGCTGATTACAGCAGGGCGCTGTCCGACTTATTTCCCTGTGCCTCAGTTAAAGAATGCAAACATTCAAATGCATCTTCTCTAAGAGTCTCTTGGGTCCTTGGCCTTGCTAAATCCTTGTACTTTGGTTGAGTAGAGACAAACGATTCAACATTTCTCCCTGAATCACTTATTTTTTTCGCCGCTGGTCACAAATTAACAAAGTGAAGGTGGATCAACTTCGGAGTACAGCGTCTCTCCCAGAATAGGCTTTAAAACCAACACTCAGAGGAATGTTCTAGCAGCTGAACTGTTGTTCTGCTGTTGTATTTGGTCACCACCCTTTGTATTTCTAACATCTTTCTCTGTTCTTTTCCCCGATACAGAACTCGTCCGTATGGTCATGAGCGGGTGAAGATCACAATCATTCCTTGTTTTCTGTTTATGTTGAGTTATTTTTATTTTGTCGCTGTTTTTTTACTTAATTTCCAGTTTCATATCTTCTCGCAATTAGCTTCCATACCCTGCTCCATGGGCGTTGTTTAGACCCCTTATACTGGGGCATGTGCCCCCGTAGTGGTCTGCTCTGTGTTCCCGTAAAATATCACGTTTGGGTTGTAACAAGCACCTACATTTGGCAGTGGATTCGTTTAAATGGATAGTAAAAGGAAAGTAATGGACTCTGTCCTGATCCACAATGTCAAAGCAACATTGTTTAACCCAAAATACAAGCTGAGGCGTGCAGCATTTGGTTTGGGTCTGTACACCGTGGCACGCACATTACTGTGCGTTCACGGCTGTGCCCATTAGAGCTTTATGTCTAGCAACGCCCCTGCGGCCTGTTACCTAATTACTTCCATGTATTTTATTTTACAAAGTGCCTTTCACATTCCCTAGTTAAGAATATAATTTTTCGGTTATTGCTGCCTGGCCCGTCTAATTATTTGACAAAGCCTGATGTAACTAGAAGCTAGTGATAATTCTCACAAAACTAGAAGCTAGTGTGCTACTGTAGTCTGCAATAACATTCCTAGATGCAGCATTTGAGACTACCTGTCCTTGGACAATACATGTAATTGTTGAAGCAATACAGTCACTGGTATGTCTGTCAGTTAGAACATTGTTAGGACGTTGAGATTGATGAATGCAATTAACTTATCATTGGCAACCATTTGAGATTTGCGTTGACTAGGAAGTTCTCTTTTACACCATTGCCAGAGCTGTGCAGTTAACCAGTATGTTAAAGCCATACTGTACACTCATGGCATAGGAATGCAACAGTTCAATGGACTTTCATTTCTGTCATCCTTGTCTACTCTTATCTTTTGCCGTGTTTTAATTAAAGGATTTTCTGAAAACTTCACTTTGTCTATGTATGACTCTTTTTTTTTAGATTCAATTGACAGGGCAAGCAGAACTTTAGTGTCAAAGCGAGATATTGGTTTGCACTGGCAGTGATGTTGGGGAAAGCTTTTTGTTGGCAGAAGAGGGCAGTGTTAATCCAAAAACAAATATAAAGTTATTGCAGACTTCCAAATTCACTAACCTTTTGCCAAGGTTTGTGCCATGTTTAAATAAATAAATTATTCATTTATAAATTTATTATTCATTATAAGTATTGAGGGTATGAATTGATGCTAACCTATCACTTTATTTCATATATCTGCACACTAAAATACGTTAGCATCTATACGTTTTGACAAAATAAAAAAATATGTATAAAAAGTGAACACAGTGGTTTGTTAAACTGTAGAGGTTTGTAGCAGATGTGTTAGATACTGAAAATGTTATTTTAAATTTGGGCATCACATTATTTGTGTAATGACATGTGGATGTCAGATCCAAGTCCCTTCGCTCATTCAATTAAATATCCTGTTGGTCTATATGGCAAAAGGCCCAATAAAACAATTCAAAATCATAGCTTTTTCTTTTCTTCATGACCAATTAGAGCGTTTAATACATTATATAAACAGCTCTCAAGCAGGATAATGATAAGATTGACTACAATTGACTATCAACTCAACTAACAGTTATTAACTAATAATGCTGTTAATGGTGCACAATTCAAACTGTATAATCCCGAGCTAGATAGCTACAGTAGGAGCACACCAGTAGAACCCCATGTTGCTCAGTGTTCAGGACCGACTCTTCACTAGCGGCTCCCTGACCTTTTTCATATTCTTCTCACAACCAGCCACAACTATTTCCCCTCATTAGGCACCACAGCTTCTGGGAGTCTGCAGTCTATGGGTGTGAGATAAGGCCAGGCTAAGGTATCATAGTCGCGAATAGGTTGTCGACTAATTACTGTGTGGGTGTCTGTGTGTGTGTGGGTGTGCGGGCACGTTTGTGCTTGTGTGGTCAATGGAAGTGAAGGCTATTGATTATTTTAATCCAGCTATTTGTGAGTCTGTGATCCTTGTGGCTCTGCATTCGACAGGGGATTCACTAATGGGCCTCAGTACAACCTGTCTCAGACCTCTCTTCTTCCAATTAATTTTCAACTTGAATCTACCAGGAGAGAAGGGAGGAGAAAGTGAGGGGTTGGGCGTAGGAACACTGACCAGGTGCAATCTCCCGCCCGCCCACCCTCACTGTCGACAGATTCGCCAAATCCTTTAAGTCCAGGATGCCATTAACTGACAACACTTCAGTCTCTTTTATGTCAATCATACACAGAAGATTAAGGCTTCACGCTGTACTGTTTTCAACTGGTTGTCCTGACAAAATTTACTTATTTGAAATTCACACCTTAGTTCTCCTGTATTGTACAAAATAGTTTTGTGTCACGTGATCAATGTATTAATCGATGTGCAAAGATGGGGGAAAAACTCTTCTGAATATAGCATTAGAAGACATGTTGAACTTAAAGGTTGCACTTTTTGGGAATAATTTTGTTGAGAACTGATAAGCCTGAGAGGTTTGGTTGTGAGAATATACCTCATTTATATTTTGTCAGAGGTATTGAGTACTGATAAAGTTCTTTCCTGAAGTATTCTAATACAATCTTTTTATTGCGTTCACATGGGCTAAAAGATTCTGGCAGATCATACATTTTGTGAGCTGTATTCTATTGCATACAGAATATCAATGCACAATCACTGTGGTTAAAATTGAGGCAAACTTATTGTGAAATGAAACCCTTTGATTTACCAGGTCTGATATATTATGTGCAATGTTGTTACAATCACATCATTCTGACATTTCATACTATTGAAGCTAAATCTAAACTACAAATACGTTTTTTTGTTGTTGTTGCAAGGATGATATTCAACCTCTTAATATTAATCTGCAGTTTATAACTAAATTAATGAATTTTATTTTCAAAAGACGATCTCCCTTCGTTGCATATTGATAAGGGAATTAGTAAAGTGACAACTTGCCAAAAGATAGCACATTGATCAAAGTGTAGTAGATTGAATTGAATGGGATTTTAATCAATATCCAAAGGTTGACTGTGCATACCTCAAATAAGGATTTGTAATTGTTAATTGTTGCAAGCCATTTTCTGAAATTGTTGTAGATTATGCTTTTATATAAACTGTGTAAAGTCTGTGAGATTGCAACAGACTTAAGAGAAATGTAACATTAGTAATCTTACAATACTGTCTGTTTGGTATTTGACTGGTTTCCCAAATGTATTACAAGCAATGAACCAGCAGGTTACTGTATGTAATTAGCAACACACCCCATTACCCCTTTCTGTATTTTAAAGGTCCTTAAGCCTATATTCAACACTAAACAAACTTTGTGGATTTATGTAAAATCTAGATATATGTTCTGTTTAATTTCACACTATGTGTATGCAAGAGCAGGATGGAAGATCAGGGCACATTAATGAATCTTTCTTTGATGTCTTATGACATAGATAATCTATTAAATAGGTTACCAATGTTGGCTCAATCTCAGGCCTTGTAAATATACATGCAGGCCTTATTCTATAATTTGTGCAGACAGCTGAACCAAATTCAACAGAACTGAACAAGAAACGAATACCCCTCTTACTTTGTGGGGTATGTGTGTGAGTGTGTGCGCTTTTGATTTAGTTGTTTTGGAATCATAATACTGTCCTATTACAAGATCAGGGCACATTAATGAATCTTTCTTTGATGTCTTATGACATAGATAATCTATTAAATAGGTTACCAATGTTGGCTCAATCTCAGGCCTTGTAAATATACATGCAGGCCTTATTCTATAATTTGTGCAGACAGCTGAACCAAATTCAACAGAACTGAACAAGAAACGAATACCCCTCTTACTTTGTGGGGTATGTGTGTGAGTGTGTGCGCTTTTGATTTAGTTGTTTTGGAATCATAATACTGTCCTATTACAAGACAGATGTGTAAGAATAGTAGAGTAAAACAATTTGTTATAGAGATATTTTAATAGCATTTCTGTATCTAACCTATTCAGCAAGTCAGGTTTACCTTTGTAAGGTTACAGAGTAGTTTACATAACTTATTCATTTGTATTGTTTCCGGCAACAGAAAATGATGTATGGGTACGGCTGAAGATGTTGGTTACAATTTAAAGTATATACAACTGGCAATATAAGTGGAACTACACGCAAACTGTTAAATTTATCATCATTTGAATACATGGATATTTATGCAAAGTACTATCCTTAATTATGTTGCATACACTACTCAAGTGCTGAATCTTTTTGTATCCTGTTAAGGGGTTTATGGCAAAGAGGATCAACCATCTTTTTCACACAGATGGGTATATTATGGACATTATAATTATTGGAGGATGCTTTTATTTTATCACACTGATGTACTTCCTGTTGAAACAGTGGGGGTCATTTATTTTGACATAGCAGGATAGTCAAGGGTGTACAGATCATTTGGCCACAAATGGCTATGAAAAAGGAAAACATGTTTTGATAATGAAGTTCATTTCATAAAAAAATATTTGGACCTAAAGGTTGGCTTGCAGTGTAAATAACTTGACTTTAGTACTGTGAAATAACAGTTTACTGATATCAGCTTTGACCAAAGGTTTGGCACACAAAGAATGAATTATGGTTTTGGTTATACTATACAAGTCACAATATTTGCATAAATGACACACTAAAATATATTGGCCAAAGCGTGCAAGAGTACGTGCACATATATTGTTCATATTCTGAAATCCATATTTAGACACACAAGCCGTCAATAAATGCACTTAGTCATGATGATTGGCTCAATATCCCATAATTTATATTTTTTTCTCAACCAAGACTCTCACGCACTCTACATTCTTTCATGTAATATTAAGCATAATCTACTGCCAGATGTGTGTGTGTGGTGTGTGTTTGTGTGTAAGTGTAAGTGTAAGTTTGTGCCCGTATGAATGAATGGATGAATTTATGTAATGTTGAAATGTGTATGTGTGTTGTGTTAAGTCGCCTTCATCTTTTCATTCTCCATATAGTTAATTTTGGCGGGGCTCAGTCGGGGTAGATGAGAAAGCCGGAGAATGTGCTGTATTTATTGGTGTTCCCTCCATGGACCTTCCCTCCGTCCAGCTGCACACACACCTCGTCGCCCACGTCTAAATGCAGGATCACACTGTTGGAGGCATAGTCGTAATTCTGATCAGCATCCTGAGCAATGGCACTGGCCCTAACCTGGAACACACAAAGGAGAATCAGTGCCGGTTAAAAGAAGGACAAAACTGAGCAAATATTTGCTTCAAATGTTCTCACTCACGCTCGCTCTTACCATTTCTATGCCTAAAACTGCAAATAACTCACCTATTTTCAGCTATAACCTATGTCCTTTTCAATATTGTTTTTTACCAGTAATCATCAACAGTTATCAACTGAGGATGGAGCCAGTATGATAATATCTGCCCTTCAGATTAGGGCTTTGCTGAACAAACAGATTGTGACCTCTGACCTCAAACAAGATTGAGAACACAGCCATACCGTCTCTTATTGATCAGCTGGGCATCTCTTTTGTGGCTTAGGACCTATAATAGGGGAACATAGCTGATTGGCTAGCAGCAATGAGCAGGCTCACAGGGGACAACAGGTTGTCTTTTGAGAGAACAGCCAGCCAATGGAAGCTGCAACATCTTTCCCAGTTATTGACCTGTTGCTTATGATCTAAGCCAAACTCAATATGCATGGTATCGAGTGGCTGTGCCCGAGTCTGACAGTTTTTAATTTGCATGTTGTTTGTGAGCTGGGCCGTATTGACCGACTGAGGTGGATCTTTACTTGTTTGTTAACACATTTAATTGGGTTTACTCAGTTAGACATGTAGACACACATGCCTGGATTGGCTTAGCCTTTCTGAGTAAAAAGGGCATTTCCTTATGAATTCAAAAATATTTTAGACACATACTTGTAGGTGCTCAACAATGGGGAACATTGCACAATAACCTTAGAAGTAGGTGAGGGAGTAAGAGGGTAATAATATTTGGAGAATATTTCCAAACTCAGACACGTCAGACATCAGTGGCCTCGTGTCTGGTTCAGTGTCCAGCCGCCACACTGGGACCACTCAATCTTTGTTACTGCTCAGACAAGCAGCGGCGTGCATCTCCACGACAGGACTGGAAAATGATCTGCAACTCAACTACCAGCAAGCCACTCTTATCCCTTTTATACATTTTCTCTGCAAAAACCACACCAAAAAAAAGTTCCCAAAAGCACTTCAATATCTTAAGTATTACATAGTGTTACCAACCCTGCGATGATAAATACAATTGTTTTAAATTCTTTGTTGTAATTTATAGGAATAAAACAATTATGATCATACTTCACTGAAAGCATTTCTATTTTCTAATATTATTGTACTCCATTGTTTGTTAAGTTTGTTAATTTAATTATGGTCACAGTTACATATGATGTCACAGATGTCTTCCAGGGTTTCACAGGCAAAAATACTATCACTGCAACTGAGCATTTGGAGTTACTGTTGACATTGAGTTTGCCCCAGTCCAACTTCATTGAGATGTGGTTTTGAGACTAACTGGACCACATACAGCTGTGGTTAAAGGATTGTGGTAGAACACGTAATGGATCTAATTATTCAGATGATTGAATTATTTATCTGAGTTAAGTGGGACACTTTTGAATCGCACGCTCTTTAAAATAAAAAAAGACCTAATTCCTTGTCATCTCCAAAGGTTAGATTGACAATCTGCTTGACATGTTCAGTGACAGCCAATATCACATTTACATGTTAGGCTGCTCCTGACATTGATGCTTCCGTTGTGACTCTCCATTGACACCAAGCATATGTCATCCTGCTCATTATTTTGGTCGAACTGTGAAACTGTGCAGCTCTCCCCCTCAGGCTTACTCCAAGGCTCACTTTTAGCATGTGTGTGGCCACTTTTGATTTCTAAATCGTACAAAGACCATTAATCCTCGATAAAATATTACTTTGTTGATGTATTATGTATGCTTAAATGATTCCCACGATGTGAAGTTGGTATCTTTTTTTCACGATGGTCTGGGTTTACAACGGCTGCCATGCAATGAGCTCCATGTGAGCCAGGACAGGAACGGCACGGTGAGCTGATCCTGGGGCTGAGTCGGTCCGTGGGCTGTGAGGCTACGGGGGCCCTGGGGGCCTGCCTGGGGCTGTCTCCGTCTCAGCCCGGCCCTTTCATTATAGGGCCTCCGGTAAACGTGCTTGGGAGGATGGGGCCACGGTAAAGAAAGAGGGAGGGAGTCGAGTAGAAGGGGGAGCAGCTGCAGTGTTATTTTCTATACAAGCAGTTTTGTGGATCAAAAGACATACTAGGAAAGACAAAAGAAAACCCGAAAAAAACGGGGTGCGGAGGGGGGGTGGATAGGGTTGGTGGGGTGGGGGCTGCTATTGAGTCTTGTTTTCATCTTGGTGCCGTGCCCCACTGGTAATAAAACTGACAGGATTCATTCGCTGTGATATACTGATCTCTTAGAGCGAAGACAATAGAAAACTAGCTGTTAAGCTTACCTAAGGGAACCATGCGCAAGGTATGGGACTAAGAGGGAAAAAGCACTGAAAACGGAATGTTTATTAAATAGTTTTTTTCTCACCTCTGGGACCTGGGGATGATGGAGACAAGATACTGTAGCATCGGACTTTTTCCCAGAAGTGTTGATGGGATTTATTTTATACAGTAAACTAATGCTAGTAAGGGGTTCAGTGTTCGGAGCTATAAGTTATATGTGGGTCCCAAATTTACACTATATCCTCCCTTACACAGTCTCATTACAATAGGTATTGAACATCTCCTATAAAACCGTCTGATTTGTAAGGTAACTAATTAGCCATCTAGTTGTGTACATTTATGTAATTATGTATAGAGCAGCGTGTTCACATCTCGTTGCGCTAAAGGCTAATTATATTTCAACTCTACCATTTACATGACTCTGTGCTAGGAGTACTGGTCATTACAGAGAAGAAATGACATTTTAACACAACTGTGTGAAATAGCTTGACCTTTAGGAGATCTATTAAAAGAGCATGTGACAGGTGAAAAACCAAGGCAGACATTAAATCTGAGGCAAGGCAGCAATATTAATTTGTCCACTTTGAACACTGTTTTCAGAATATAATGTATACAGTAAAGAACTATTGGACAATAAATTAATAGAGGAATCGCTCCACACATTTTAATGAGCAGAAGAGGGGACATACAGTTGAAAAATAAGCGTGACAAACTACCCCTTGTGACATCTTATAAAGCATGCCTCCATTAGCATAGACTGGTACTCTCTTAACATTTAGCAAGTAAAACAAGAACTGTGTACATAGTATATATCTGATGATTAAGATGGACGAGACAAGCAATGCATAATACATTTGAACATTGGCTTTGACAGCAAAACGAAGTGCATTTACACCAATTCAAGCTGACAGATTAAAATGAACTATTAAGGGTGGCACACAATCTTTGCTAAATAATTTGTTATCATGATTTTATTTTCATCCTCTTTATGCCTTCTGATCAAGCCATCATATCAATGCATGACATGGTGGCTCTCTTTATATGTGATATATATACGTACATGTACTGAAATGAAGACTATTGTATTACCTACTCATTACTATTTGAACTGTAATGTATTCTGGTATGCAAATCTGACATCACATCACACAGGAAGGATAAGGTGACAAGATTTATGGGAATGAAAATATATTATATAATCAATATCTTCAAATAAACATATGAATTAATTTATTGCAGCTCATACATTTTGAACGCACTGGCTGCAACCTATTATTATTGGAGTGTAATTCAGTCAATTTTGCTGTCAGGCCATATAAAAGACAAACAAACACCTTTAGTCATTCAGCTTGGGTATGTACCTCATCTTAAAATAGAGCAGAGCTGATTGTGAAGGTATCATTTTGACGATAGTACACAAAAAAATTAAAATAAAGCTGTAAGCGATTAAGTGACATTCCTCAGGACACCAAACCGAGGAGCCAAGGCCTCCCACTCAGGGACTGTCCACTGAATTGAGGGACGTCCAGTCATCCTACTGCAACAAAATATTTCAGCCTTGATATTCTTGAAACCTTGTTAGAGAACTTTTTGACGATTATATACACCCTTTTGATCACAGGCTGGATCATTGGCTATTTAGCTGGGAAACTGTTTGATTGAAAGCAATTGGTGAGGACTATATGGACCTACAGGGATTTTCTACGTGGAGCCATCAGGGAGTGTTGTCTCCGTCAAAAACCTCCTCCTGGGAGCCACCAGATGCAGCTGCAATGCTGCACTAACCGTTATGTCACCTGTCACCACATAATGTTAAGTTTATACCGCACATAAGGCCTAGTCCAGAGCATCATTTTTTTACGTCAACATAGGAAATAATTTGTGAAGATGCCGGAGGCTGCCAAAAAGAAAGATTCCTTGGAGAAATCTTATTAATCCGGAGGGACATTAGTAATCAGAATATACACACTGTACCAGGCATTCCAAATTGCAAAATCGCTTTATTGGCACAGCATATACTTTGCTTTTGTCTGACACAAGTTGGCCTTGATGCCTATTCTGGCCCTGACATGCTGAGTGGGTGTCCATTTGTCTTCAGGTCTGATCTCTCACCACCAGCCTCCCCAAAGCCTCGTCTCCCAGCCCACTGTCTCTACGCCTCCATTAAGCCATCTATCTTCCTCTGTTCCTCCCTCTCCCTTGATCTCTCTTGTCAACTCACTTGTCTTCTTTTGTTGTCTGCTCAGTGTTACACCTGGCCGTGTCCTTTGTTTCCCCATTCACATTTCCCTGACTCATTCCATCCTTTTACCCGGCAGCCCTCTGTGAGCGGGTCCTTGATGAAGTTATCAGGTAGGATGTACGTTCCACGCATGACAGTGACAAGTGCATGACAAAGAACGTCTGAGACAGACATTACCTCTCTCAAAAGAGCTGCGGCATGCCGCAATGGAAGAATAAGAAGCAAGGTTTTTCAGCCGTAAAGATAACACATCAGATACACCACCCATTTCGTGAACACTAGCAACAGACAAACACTCCTGTGGCCGCAGGCAGAGTATGCCTCTGCCTTAGGGCTTCAAAATATCACAAGAAAAGACCAGGCACATATAGTGATGCATTTCAATGACATCTGGAGAAATGCTTCAGATCTTCATCTTCAGACTCCGTTTATAAATTTACGTGGCACTCCAAAACTGTACGATCCCTCAACAGGGACCACCTGATAGGTGTCAGATGGACCTAGGTGAGGTTAAATAATTGAGTTGAGTGGAAATATAATTAATGGGGAATCAATAGACAAGAAGCGAAGGGCGTGGGGTGATTGGGGAGAGGTGCAGGGTTTTGTGTTCAAGGGATCTAATCTAAGAGTTATGAATGATTTAACAGGCTGAGATGACTTGAATGACAAAATATAGTATTAGACAGCCGCCAAGCATCTTAAATGCAGTTGATCTCACCCCCATTCAATAGAGCTGATGTGTAAAGATGCCAGGCTGACCAATAACAACTTTGAGAAATACTTTGCTGTGTAACGGTTTCTATAAGTATTTATGTATAGGTGTTCTGTGTTAGAGACTTGTTTTTTAACTTAGGACACAATGTGTGTAGCTGCACACTGGCGTCTATTTATTATTGGTGCGTATCAAGGTACCCAGGGTACCTGCAGAGTAAGGGTGTGTGCTTGGTTTTATGCTCTGGTGTGTGCGGTATGATCAGTTTGAAGTGGGTAAAAATGGAAATGTTAAGTTTGGAGGCCTCAAATGAAATTCCTGTGATTTCCCCATCTCTCCTCTCTTCTCCACATCAGCCCCTCTGTCTTTAATTAGTTCCTGGGGAATAGGGGAGAGACGAGTGGCCTGTCAATGCTACATGCAATATTTATTTATTTGTCAGTGGTGCAAACTGACTTGTTTGTACAGTGACAGACATTTCTCCGGTGCTCTTTTGCACCTATGGTTAGGCAATAATCAAGCTCTCTCTCTCTATGACACTCACTAATTAGACTGTTCCCCCTACGTTAACAGCTTCCGCCACTTGTCAGTTAGCCAGTGTACATGTTGAAATGCAAATATATGTCTATGTGATTTTGAAGTGGAAAGCATGACTTTTCCTTAATGAGGAGAGGTATTTCAATTTCCTTCTTTGGCTTTCATGTTGCAGTCCAGCCCCAATAGAGGACTGTGCTGTGAATTTAAAGACTTTAATGTTACAAAGGTAATTCTGAGTCAATGGCAAAGGGAGGTGGTCACCACTAAAAATGTATTACAAATTGTTGCACACACAAATTTATGTGCAGACATTTTGCCACCCCAAGTTAGAAACAATCCACATATGCATAACACAAATCCCCTAAACCCAAACACAGACATAGACACACACACACACACACACACACACACACACACACACACACACTGACCTGTCCATTCTTCTTCAGGTCGGCCCACATGCTGGTCCCATCGCCGCCCCTCATGAGGACATGGTAGGTGAAGTAGTAGATGCCAGGCAGGGGGCAGGTGAACTTTCCCGTGGTGGGCTCATAGTAGTTGCCGACATTAGTGACAACATCATCGAACTTGAGAACTTCACTGCCCTCGTGCTGCTTACGTAGCCCTGCATAGAAGGCGATCTTGGGACTGTAGAGAGATGGAATGTAGCCACCAGGCCCTGGACCAGGGGGGCCTTGTGGCCCCGGCTTGCCTGGCTCTCCAGGAGGCCCCCGTGCTCCTGCTGGTCCAGGAACCCCAGGAGGCCCGCGGATCCCAGACTTTGTCTTCCGTCCAGAGTAATCCACAGGGGGTGGAGACACGGCCGTCAGCTCTTGGCCAGTTTGAGAGGTGGTGTAGGGGTCACAAACCATCTTGCAGCTACCAAGCATTTCATAATGGGTCTCCCTACTTCCTGTGCTACCCCCTTTGGTGGTGTGAACCAAAAGCGGGATGGCCACCAAGAGTACCAGAACCATGGCCACACCCACTGCAGCTCCAATGACGCGTTTCCGGCGGCTGAGCTGAGAGGCGGCCAGCGTCAGAAAGTCCTCCTCCCCTTTGGCTGGAATAGTGCCGGCCAGGATTAACACTGGGAAGCAAGGCTATGGCAGTAAAAGCTGACGAAGGGTGAGGAGGGTGTTAGGGTTTGGCTGTGTGGGTGTTTGCGACAGTTTGTCAAAAGTGGTGTTCGCACAGTTGGTAGTTCAGTGCTACTGTGAGATAATCGCTTACAGATGAAAAATGGGTTGGAATGCAAGATGGGCAGCTAAAGTTGAGAATTAAAGATTTGAGTGTAGTATGGAGGGATGTAGGAGGGATAACAAATAGATTTAAAGAGGTTGAAGGGCCAACAGGTAAGAATCGGGGTGCCAAATTAATACAATTAAAAACTCAGTGGAAGCAATGTCTGTTTAATAAATAATTATTCACTGTCTTGCCAAGATACAAAGAAGGTGGCGTCTTCCGAGTGTCCTCTACAAAGCGAATAATCTGACTTCATGGACATGTCTCTTGACTGACTCGGCGGCCATGACTCAAAGGTAAGAAAAGTCAATACATTCAGAAGTCTCTTCCTGTTAGAAACATTTTAGTCCCCTGCATTTATTAAGTGTCCACATCTAAAAGAGTGCTGGTCCCAAGAAACCAATGAAATCTTTATCTACTGGTTTGTTCTCCTCCTCCGCCCATGCCTACGAAAAAAGAATAAAATACAATAAGAATTTAAAACATATTAATATATTTGTATCAAACTTGTTTACATGCTAGTCAATTAATTTCAATCAATTAACCTAAATAAATCCTGCATTTATTTGACAGGCAAAAGCAAATAATACTTTGTCAATCAAAGACAATGCAGTGGATGAAGGCACTAAATACACACACACACACACACACACACACACACACACACACACACACACACACACACACACAAACACATATATTATATTAAATAAATAAATTACATTTAGCAAACAAAATCAATTAAAAAGATTATAGACTAAGCCCTCTCAAAATATAGAGTTAAAATAATAACGTTACAGATTAATTGTGGAATTACTATAGAAGAGTGATTATTATCAGATGTTAAGCTGTTTTCTTAATTGTTATAATGGTTAGACAAAAAACGTAGACTAAACATAAAACTATGACAGAATATAAACAGAAAAACTCACCGTTTTTTGAGAAACTGCTCAGACAAGAAAAGTAAGACAAACGGTTCGTTTTGAAACGTGTTTCCAACGAAGGAATTTCACTTGTCAAAGCTGAGGGGCGCATAAAGATGTGCCGCCAAAGTCAGAGGAGACTTCATGAATCACCTCCGTATTCACCTGTTCCTCGCACAGGTGGTCCACTTTAGTTTTTGGCTAATAAAGATTATGCTGCACTCTTCAAAGTTAATTCGAAATTCCAGAAATAGCCTGTTGAAGTCGATGTTGTTCAAATAAGTTTGTTCTTCATGTACTCAGTACTAATATTTTGCGGAAAGACATCATACTACTTCCTATCAGTGGATTTCTAATCAGTTCTGCTCTGCCTTCCAGCCCCGTATCCTTCTCTAACAAGCGAGTGCATTGACCACAATCTCTCTCCGATTACACCTGTAAGATCTCTCTCTCTCTCTCTCTCTCTCTCTCTCTCTCTCTCTCTCTCTCTCTCTCTCTCTCTCTCTCTCTCTCTCTCTCTCTCTCTCTCTCTCTCTCTCTCTCTCTCTCTCTCTCTCTCTCTCTCTCTCTCTCTCTCTCTCTCTCTCGCTCTCAATTTATTCTTTTTTTTTTATCGTTCCGTCTTTTTATTTCTATCTCTCCCTCAAACATTATCGGTGTTTGACAGTAATTCAATAGGGCAAGCATCACACTACTTTTGTTTTTCGTTTCAACAGATAAACCAGAGTTAACTATGAGACGGATTTCTATAATCTTATTCTATTTGCCTTCGAATTCGCATGATGAAACTAGCTGTATCAAGACACTAATGTGACACTATATTACAAATAACTGGGTGACAATGCTATTTGAAAGTGCGTGTTCAAGCAGGAATAAGAAATTGCCGATTAAAAAGGAAATAAATACATACATTCAGGAGAAAGTGACAATATGTAGCATACTGATGGAGGAGTCGAAGAGCTGCGCTAAATGCTGCCTATAGATGTAATCGTGTCACACATTTCACACCACTGGCCTCATTAGTGGGGGACACCAGGCCATACACTGTAGCGTACTGCTCTTTTTGCTCCTCTTTGCTTCTGTCCTGCCTCATCTTCACAAACAGTCTCTTGCATTTTTAACAAATGTCTATGTATTTTGCTTAATTCAATTCGTTTTTGAATTGTGTAATCTGTCTGCAAAGCATAATAACACAAGTGCACATTTAAAGAGTAATGACTGAGCTGAGAGCATCCAAAATACATATTGGGGACTCTTTTTAATCAATCACATGTCCAGCTATCACTCTTTTTCTTTCTCTCCTGAGCCACCATCACTTTCAGAGAAGGATCTCACCAGGGAATAAGCAGAAGATTCAGGCAGTGGTGCTGACTGAGACATAATGGAGGAAATCAGGATTGGCCTGTTGAAGAAGTACATGTAGATGTGCAGTCTTCATAGGGGATATCTTGGACGATATTTGGGTAAGGCTAATTAGTGCTTTCCAAAGTAACGACTTAAATGGTGTGTCAGTCCCAGTTTGCAGGTCAGTCTGTTAGTACAACTGGAATGCTTAGAGCTCCTAAGCAGCCTTAGCCCTGATTGGAAAGATAATCATTGCTGGGAGTCAGAGGCAATATGCTTAGATTTGGATTTTTAGTGCCTGTTAAAATATTACTGAGCTGATTAATATTGAAATATGCGCATGTCTCTGAGCTGTCGGTCTCCATTTCTCCCTAACCTCTTTTTTACAGTTCCCTGTATACCTTTTTTATCTCTCTAAAGCATTTGTGATTTTCCTTATTAGCTTGTGCTTTTGTTACACAGGGCCTTTGGAAGTTTGAGGTTTAGAAGGCATCAAATAGTATGCTTCCATATTCTGAATTTGGATATGGATTATACCTTACAGCCAGTAGCCTAAATGCTAACTTACTATTTTACTTAAAGTCATCTTTTGATTTGTTTATTTTACGAATTCATGTACATCATCTAATCTAAAGCAGTGAGCGTAAATAAGAAACAGTTGTTTCCAAAAAGGCAAAGCTAATAAACCTGATCTAATAGGTGTAAGACATTATTAATACGTAATGTATCAACCAACATCAATAATACTTGTATTCAAACGGCGTTGTGCACGTGACATTGGTGTAAGGATGAGTTTTAGAGATGGTTTGTTTGTTGCCCTGAAAGACTGATTCCTCGTAGTGTCTCCAGTTGACACGAAAGGGTCACTGTCCAACTATCTGGCTCCCATCTGTTGTCCAGGAAAAGCCCTTCTAAAGGTACAGACAAATTGAGAGTTAAATAAGATACAGATAAACCATTACAAACTATGCAACACCTTCACAATGCTATTGTGGTATGAAACAGTCTAAGCTTTAGTTTAGTCCTTGAAGATGCTGCATGTCCATAGAATTTCAGCTTAGAGACTGAGGGCCTTAATTCATGGCTTATTATAACAAGGTAAATTGTCTAGGTCCTAATGGTTCAAAGCTCCCCCAAACCATGGCCTTAGTGCCCCCTAGTTTATTATGTTATTGGGTGGTTCTAACTGTTTAATGTTCGTTTTTCAGCAGACATAACAAAAAATTCAGCTTTTGACTTATGGAGTACTGCAAAACCTTATGTATATATAAATCTTATAACTTTTCTTAACTTTTCCACTGCAAAAATGTATCCAAAATAAGCTTTTATTTACACAAACAAGTTATTTGATCTTGATTAGATTTCATTCTTCTTAGTATTGGATTTGATTAATATAGGATTTGATTGACATAGATTTAGTCATCAATTACAACAAAATAAGATAGATCATCACCGACCCTCCACCAAATTTCATAGTGGGTGCGAGACGCTGTGACTCGAAGGCCTCTCTAGGTCTCTGGCTATCCTATAGATGTTGGGTAATACTGACAATTGGTAGAGGATCGGTGAGGATCTAGGGGTGCTTCAGCTGAAATCGGGCAGATTTGTCTTTGTGAAGGACGCATAAATCAAGCCATGTACAAGGTTGTCCTGGAAGGAAACTTGCTTGCTTCTGCCCCGACAATGGTCCCCAAGTCTAAAGATTGTTTTATGTTCCATGCATTTACATATTGAATTTTTGTCATTTAGCAGACCCTTTTATTCGAAGCAGTTTACAATGAGATTACAGATTACAGTCTCTCTGGAGCAACATAGGCTTAAGTGCCTTGCTTAAAGTGATAGCCCACATTTTGGGAAAAAAGATATGCTCCAACTTATCCCTTGTCAGATGAGATGATTGACATCAATTGTATGTCCGTACATCCAGTATTGAGTTAGTTACGTGGTCATGGTAAAAGTAGCTTAGCGATATAGTAAGGTTGAGGTAACCGTTAGCATGACTCCCAAACATGACAAAATACCCCTTAAAAAAATTCCAAAGCTGTGTTATTTACATTTTATATCTTCTATATTTCGCATGTGTTGAAACTAAAATGTAAAAGCAAGACGTTATTGTTATTACATATATTGTCAATATATATATATATATATATATATATATATATATATATATATATATATATATATATGTATATATATATATATATATATATATATATATATATATATATATATATATATGGTCACCACCCTACTTCAGATATTGGGTCCCTCAACCTACCAGACAGAAGGTGAAACAAAGGTTCCGCTTTGCAATAGCTCCAACCGTTTATCTGTTACAATAACAACAATGTCTTGCTATTACATTTCATTTCAACACGTGCCAAATACAGAAGATATAACAGTAAATAACACAGCTTTGGAATTTTTGTTTCAGTATTTAGTCTCATTTGGGATTCATGCTAACTGTTATTTCATTTTCCAAAATGTTGAACTATCACTTTAAGGGCACAATAGTGGTAGTGTTCCCACATGGGATTTGAAATCCTGTCCTTTTGGTCACCAGGTAGCAGTCATAGCCACTTGGACACCACTATCCACCCATGCCACAAAGCCAGGTCAATCAAGGTTTGGATCTAGGACCACCGGATCAAGACCCGATCATGGCCATCTCCAGACCTGAACCCCATTGAAAATGCCATTGGAAAGTGATTTCTATGGGTGATCAAGAGGAAGATGGATGGTCACAAGCTATCAAACAAAGCCAAGCTGCTTGATATTTTGCGCCAGGAGTTGCATAGACACTGTTCCCAACTGCAATGTGAAAGACTAATGGAGAGCATGCAAAGACGCATGAAAGCTGTGATTGAAAATCACGGTTATTCCACCAAATATTGATTTCTGAACCCTCCCTAAGTTAAAACATTAGTATTGTGTTGTTTAAAAAGTAATATGAACTTGTTTTCTTTGCATTATTATTAAGAAGACAGTACAAAACCTTTTTGTTATTTTGACCCGATTTAGTTATTTCGTTTCTTTATAACGCTTTAGTTATAATTTCTGCAAACAAATCCTCTAAAATAACAATATTTTGATTTGAAATTTGGGAGAAATGTTCTAAGAAATGAATAGAATAAAACAAATATGTTCGTTTTACTTATACACATACCTATAAATAGTTCAAACAGATAATTTTGAAGTGGTGTCTTCCTTTTTTTCCAGAGCTGTATCCGTATATATTTATATACTCTATATATGTGTGTATAAATCTGAATTGTAAAATAAAAATGTATATATATAGATGTACAGTATATGACAGTATTACCTTACATTATATCTGGCATTGTACAGTAAGGTGGATTTAACCTGGCCCAGGACATGTGTGGAGGTGTCCACATCCTGGTGTTGTGCTGTTTCGTTAGGCTCTTATTATGGGGCTTGATGCAGAGTGGCAGTGTGCAGATTGAGTTGCACAGCCACTCTAATTCTCTCTATTAAAAAGAACGCTACCCACTGCCTTCCCGGAGCACATTTATTAATCACAATTTGTCATCTGTCCACTGCTCCACCCTCTTTCTCTCCCTGGCAGTGATTCTCTTCTCCTCCCCTCCTCTGCGCTGGTGTGTCCAGTTATCCCTCGCTTTCCTCCTCTCCCTAGCTCAGGAGACATGGTCAGGCATAGAAATGTTCCTGCTCCCTTCTTTCTCTTTCTGCTTACTCACTTAGTGTCTATCCTCATTCTACTCAAGGAGGCTCAGATTAAACACAGTGTTGCACTTTAATTGCCAAAGCCACAGAAACTCACAGCTTGAATGTTGTGTTTGTACTTAAGATCCATCTTTCCACCGATTTTCCAAAAAGAATGCTTTGTTGAAAGTAAATTAAGCATTGTTGTTGTGATTTATGAATACATGATCTGAAAATATTGGAACGTATTATTACCAGATATTCCTTGTACTGTTTGAACATCTGTATTTTTAACTTTATATAGATATAATATATGAGCTACACATGGATTTAAAAAAGTATGTTGTATTGAGATATATTTGAATCAATCCCATCACACACGGTTACAGTCTATATAGGATTTTGACTCATATTTTAAAAGATATTTAGGATACCAGACAGAGAGTCAAAAACATTAGTAACCTTGAGCTGTGTGTTTCTCCTGGGATAAGTTATTTTTCATCTCAATGAGATCTCGGCCACATTTGTTTTGATTGTATTTGAATCGTTTTATTCGTCAGACATACCTTATGCAGAGCACTAAATGGAAAGGCAGCAGGCCTTCGAGTGACATTCCCGTCAGGTGACGGAGGTGTGATAAAAGCGGCACTCCCTTTTGTTACACTGCCTCACTAGCTCCTCCTCCCCACCATCCAATCAGGTAGCCAGGGTCCCTCCGCTGTTTTCCTTAGGCAGCCCAGGTGTTAGGGGAGGGGGGAACTGAACCGATTTTCATGTGCAAATGTCAGTCAGTCTGCTCCCAGCAATCACAGGCCCGCCCCTCTCTAGAGATCGGGGGGTTTGAGACTCGGCCTGAATTATTTAGCAGCTCAGTGCCAGTGTGCTCTGGGGTCACAACCTTCCAAAGTGATGACAGAAAACACCCCCACCCCCATTCACTCCCATTACCACTTCTTTACTGTGCTCCATTCCGTGCAGACAAAACGGAAGGCCTCCCAGGGATGAGAAATCCTCTGCTCTGTATCAACAGTGTCGTAAAACAGAACACAACCGCACCAGTGTCATTTTTCCTAGTGTTCCTAAGCCAATCGTTATCCCCTCCTGTACACCGTCTCACACACAGAGAACCATACAAAACCACATAAGGGCACTTTGGTATGGCCCACCAGACAATGGAATGTTGAAACACATACACACCAAAAGACAAAGGTGAATCCAAAAGTACCGATCCAATTTCACTCTCATCCCTGTGTGTCCGAATACAATATCAGTAGCTGTATGAAATTCATCAGCAGTGAAAATGTCTAGGTGTTTCGTTTAAGAGTGGCGGGAGGTGAGGGGATCGTTAAAGCAAGGCAATCGAACCATCAAGATGTCTAGGGGAGAGTACAGAACTATTCTGTCTTTCTGCACAGAGATCCTCTCTACATTTATATCACTCAGCGTGACACGGTAAGTGTGCAGTCTGACAGAGCGGTCAGTGCTCCTCTGAAGCCAGGTTCTCACAGAAACATGACAGTGATACATGGATTGTCCATCTATCATAATCAAGATGCATGTATAAGGCAGTGGTCCAGTGTGATACCACATGGTATCAGACCTAACTAGTGGGGCGGCTAACCCAATAGTCTGTCCATGTTTGCATGTCTACAAGTTTAATCCATGACGCACTTTTGACAGAAATAATATCTATCTCAACATACCAGATTGAAATTCTTGTCCCTTGTGATATGCTTCTTTATTTTAAAACCCATTTCCTGTTTTTGAGATTGTTTGAAATTGCCTTTGTTTACCCCACTTAGAAGCACTTCAGTACTGACCCATTTTAGTACCATTTCTGCCATATCCTATTTCATCCTCTTTGATTGAATTCATATTTACTAACAGAATAACTATTGATCTGTGGGTGGTATCCAGATATTGTTTCTTTTGTAGAAGACCTGCGTGCGCAGATGTCTTACCTGTTTTTCAAACATGCGCTCTCCCCTCCAGAAGGCACCTCACAATATCAGACAAGGAAATGAAAAGTATGAAAACAACAGTGAATTGTGTATAAGAGATGCACTGGGACGTTCCCATGGAGATGTCAATAGTGGAGGCTCATTAATGCAGCCTGAGAGATGCAGGAACACTAAAAGGCGCCGGGAGAAATGGAGTACACGTCTTGGTTTCCCCCTCCTGTAACCTGTCATCACCACCTTAAATCCTACTGTCTTCTAAGACGATTCGTAAAGAAAGGGACTAGGAAGTCAATGGACAGTGCTATGGGCCTACCGCTAAGGGAACATGATACAAGGGCAGTGGAGGGGGGATGAGGGCATAAGGCATGTCTTCAAATGACTGAGACCGATTACTTAATGACTTATGGTTGCTGGCTGTCAGACATCCAACGATAAATTGTGGCAGCCAAGAATTAGACTTTCTCCTTCTCGCTCTATTTATCTATCCCGCTGTATCTCCCTGCCCGGTTCTACCCCCACCCCACCTTTGCCTTCTCCTCCCCTTGTATTCTACACTTCTCTGTGTATTCTGTCTCCCTCACAGCATTGAGTTGAAAACTAGAAGGACTACTGTACCAATAGGATTTTGACAGTCTGACTGTGTGGAATGTTGCTGAGCTTTGGTGGTGACATTTTCCTCTACGATTTATCTCCCTTTCTGGGTCTGTCAATATAGTTTGGTTACTTGCTACTAGTTGGTGGCCGACACAATTGTGACCACTGCTTTTGGAAGTATGCCATACGTAGTGTCCCCCATTATCTTCACAGACCACCAACGTTAAGACGCTTCAGTACACCTCATCAGGTGTTTTAAGTCGTTGCTTTCTCAACTGATTTCGTTTTCTGTTTTGATTTTTCACTTAAGATTCAGACACATTTCCATGTTTCCGATTGGCATTCCCTGTTGCATAATGTCTCTAACTGACTGATCAGGTATCAGAGATGGAGTTCTGTGTGTAAATGCAGCCTGAATAATTCATCCTGGGCTGTCAGAGAGAGAGGGGGCATTTTAGAAATGGGCGCACTAGGCCCCTGAACATAAATAATTGATCAGATCTGATTAAAGTTTGCAGTGATTACGCCTCAACTCCCGGCTGATAAAAACGCCGCCACACCTGTGTTTGCTGTCTCTTCACTTGTCTTAGCCTCTTTCCTCTCAATCAAGAATATTTCAATTAGAAACACAAACAGTAGCCTCATTTATGAACATGTTGCATACAGTCCTATGGAAGACACCACTTCTGTTCTGCAGTATCTCAATCTGACTCATTGTGGTTGCTTCATGTTCTAACATCTAGCAGCATATTCAATGGGATTCAGCTTTTATTGCGAAGGAATTCATTCAAGTGTTGTTGCCCAATTTGGTTCAATAAAAGCTGGCTTTGGATTCAGAATGTAATATTGTTTCTATTTGTTCTACATCCCTTATGGCAAATACAATTTTTAACAGTCAAGCTTTGATTAATCTAGCTTAAAGGCAGATCTATATTCTCCACAGACTTTGGAATGATGGATCCTGAGATAGCTATAAACTGAAGTGTGGCTGAAACGATAATTGTAACTTTTTACAAACAATTTTGCTCACAAACCAACCTTGGTCAACCTTTTTCTCCACAATGTCTACGCACACACACACTCCACTCCACTCCACGCCACATCCATGCACACGCTATACATTCAGCAGAGATATCCCTTCTCCTCACTCTTAACCTTCAAAGCACAACTAAGGGTAGCGCCCTGATCTGTCTTCCCGAGCCCACGACTGGAATGCATGACAGAGAGCGTCTTGAGGAGGGAGGCAGGCCAGCTCAGGCTGCGAGTGTGGGAGACTGACAGGTAATGACAGTGGCTACCAGTGTGACCTTTAGACTGATCGTAGAAGCATGACGGCCACGCAAACTCAAAGTAGCAGAGGAGTAAGACACTTTGGGGGCGAAAACGAAGAGTTGGAAACAACAGTTTCTTTGTGTGCGTATGTTCTATTGGGAATCTTACGTGATGACACAGATTATACTGGTGCTCTGGGGGTCATTACAACGGCCATTAGTTTTATTTACGAATGTGCAGGTTAGGATATTTGTCCAAAGGGGATTACACATTAGAATAATTATGTGTCCTCAGGAAGTTTCACAGGAAGCTTTGCCTTTGAGTCTGATTGGCTCCCCAGATCAGTCTTTGTGGTGAACAGGCCCCTCTAGTACAGTAGGATCAGTCAGAAGCAGGGGAAAGGAAGAGAGGAGCAGGCAGGGGGTCCAGCACAGGTCCCTGATGGGGGCTTTAAAGTGGCTGGTCTTTCTGTCCGTTTTGCCAACCTTGAGCAAACAGCCTGTCCTTTAAAAAAAAAAGGCAGGCAGCATCACACACTGCTGCGCCAGGCCTCACTAGCAGTCTTCTTGTCTGCGCTCCCCTCCACAGAGCCTTCACAAGAAAGGAGAGGAATACTAAGAAAGCCAGCATAGATTTTCTGCTGGGGAACGAGAGACGGTGGGGTGGTGGATGGCGGAGGGGGTTGACTGCCCACATCAAACCTCCCCCCTTCTCTCTCACCCTGCTCCCTTTCCCTTCTCCTTCTCATCTGCTCTGCTCTAGAGGGACCCCCTGTTTGTCAGCCAGGCAGTGGAGCGTCTCCCCATAACCCCACCTCCCTCGCGCTATCTCTCTCTCTCTTACTGTGTTTCACCCCTCTCCCCCCTTGCTCTTTTCCTTACACTCTTTTGCTTGTCTTTTTCTCCATCCCCGTCTCTGACTTTTCTCCCCTCTGTCTCTGTGGTTAACAGCCTTCACTGCAGAGAGCCTGTTGATAATGTCAATAAGGGCCAGATACAGAGTGAGATATGAGACATGATGGAGGCTAGTAAACAGGGTGGGGCAGCAATGCGGTGTACTACTTATGTGAGAGGAAACGAGAGAGACGGAGAGAATGAATCTCGAAGAAGGAAATATTTCCTAATAGGGGAGGCGAATTATGCTCTAAATTCCAAATAGGTGTGAGAGAGAGAAAGGGAGAGAAAGAGAGAGAGAGAGAGAGAAAGAGAGAGAGAGAAAGAGAGAGAGAGAGAGAGAGAGAGAGAGAGAGAGAGAGAGAGAGAGATAGAGAGATAGAGAGATAGAGAGAGAGAGAGAGAGAGAGAGAGAGAGAGAGAGAGAGAGAGAGAGAGAGAGAGAGAGAGAGAGACATAAATATTAAGCAACAGCAGGCATCTCAAATGCAGTAAAATTCATAAACTAAAGTGCAACTCCCCAAACAGCACTGCAGGTAGGTTACTGTTTGCCATCCATCATTGCATCAAATCACAGCGACCTCTCTTTGTAATCTAGTAACCGATTGGTTTGCAATGATGTCTTTCTTTGAACATAGACTTGTCATGGACAACCCGAGCTCGATGTCCAGGCTCCCCTTGGTTGTTTGCCTATCCTTCTGCTTTCTCAGTGTTTTCCTTTTAGTTCCTATCTCAGCCTATCCTCCACCTCTTTCAGCCCCTCCCTCCTTCCTATCTCCATGCCTTCCTCCGAGGGCCCTCTGCTGTGCATTCAGCCCCATCTTTCCTCCCTCATGTGGCGAGATTAGAGAGCGAAAAGGAGCTCTATTGATTAACGGAGCTGTGAGATGACAACTATGGTCTCAGATCCCCCTGTTTACAGCTGATTCACAGCAAGCATTTTGCTCCGAGACAAAGGGAGGTGTATTTGCGTGTGTGTGTGTGTGTGTGTGTGCGCGCGCGTGTCAATACCTTTTCCTATTTGTCAGTCATTATTCTAATGTGGTGTCGATTACCTGATCAAAATACAACAGTTAAACAGACATCCTTATTATATCCATCCTCTTTACAATCCTCGTCCATTCCTCTTTGTAGGGCCACACTTCCCCACATTCAGCACGGAGAGGGTGTTGAGGTGACGCAGTGCAGAGCTGCCAGGTTGGATTGCGGCTCACATGGAGGCCGAGGAGGGTGAGTCACACTGGCATTGGGAGCAGAGGGCCCTGGCGGTGCGACGCCTGCAGACGTGGGACGCAGCTGGAGCAGGTGGATCAGACGCTGCTGCGTGAGGGTAGGGGGACGGGGGGTTGTAGGGGACAGGGTGCCGGCGGGCTCAACACCACAACAGCCCTCCCCAAGGAGGAGAGAGCATGTCAGGAAAGCCCCCCCACCACTGGCGGATACTCTCAGGGGGAAAGATGTGTGAGGTCCACCTTTAGAAGGATTAGACCTGACAACATATCCTGATCTGTCAGCCTTTTGTCAAACAAACCCATGACTCTCTGTGACCTTTGATGGCTTAGTGTGTCGCCCAAATGCTTTGCAGCAGCGGCGGACACACATTGTCCTTACTTTGATATGTGAATCTGACATTTGAAAAACACACACGTGACTCTCCAATAGTCCTGATTAGTTGATTATATCTGGTAGTGGATTTCCTGTCAATTCTGTGCATCACCACCTTCGTAAACCAGTAGAACGGTCGGTAATGCCATCGGGATGGGGGACATTAACGGCTGTCAGTTTATCGACCAGTCTGCCAAACCCTGTTAAACCCACTGCCAGGTCGACGGAGACCAAAGCTTACATCTCATCCTTTTATTCTCACAACAAAGTTCCATCCTTCCCTCAAGCTATTTACCCACCTCTCAATGCATGTCTCCTTTCGTTTGTCTGTATTGTTTTCGACTACCCCGGCATGCCCCCCCCCCACAATCCTCTTGTGTGAGATGCATGTGAATTCCTGTCAGGTTTCCTGTCTCAGTCCAGCAAGCCAATTATTTCATGATTGCACTCTTAAAGCTCAACTATTCCCTTCCATGAGCTTTAAAAGGGAGTATTGGGGGCTGCACGGACTTTATGGAGGTTTACAGGACATGTAGCTCAACGGCCAGCAGCTGGATCTTCTCTCTCAAACCATTGGCTCCCTAAAATCACACCAGTTCCGGGATGAGAATGGTGAGCAGCAGAAAGGGTAGAGAGGGAGCCTCTTAGCCTGTGGGTGTCCATCATGTGTCATGGCCGCTCCGAGATTTCATGTTCTGTCTGGCTGAATCTCCTGCTCCAGCAGTCTCCGTTCCTGCATAGAAAAATCTCTGTCCCTTAGAGGCAGGATCTCTCCTCTGCATCCATTTCAGCTCAGCTCAGCTCAGCTCCACTCTCACCTTGTTGACACCCACCCCTCAATAGACACCTCTCCCTGTTTGGGCTCAGCTGGCTAACTGACAGCTGTCTGCAAAGATAAACAGTGAGGAAAGGAACTCACTGTACTCTTAGTGAACTAAACTACCTGGCTTGACTCTTGATTTTCCAACTTTTAATGCAATTCAAGTTTTTTTGTATCATTAGATAAGAAAGGAAACAACACAACTATTCATTTATAAAATAAAAAAATGTGTCTGAATCCATAGTATTTTGCAAGCATGACTGCTAAAAACATTTTTTTTTTTGCGTTGAGGCTAACACACGTGTCCAACTCTTCAATGTGCCTTTCAAATGAATAACTAATACATTTCATCATGACAATTTACTTTGATTTCCCCCAACTGACATTTGGTGGTGATAAGCCTGCAGACAATAAGCCAACTGTAAATTTACCAAATCTCCAACTGTTTGTTCACCCAATTTATGATGATCAGTTAGCTTGATTTGTCTCTACGGCATGCGGCTTGAATGCCACTTGAAATACCGCATGAGCTTTAGTGTAAAAAAGTAGCCCCTGTTTGATTACCATGGGAACCAGAAAATGCAGTTGCTAGGGCCCAAAACAAGTCAGTAGTTGATGAAGACAAATGTGCAAACCAATGTTGGCAGAATTGCTTTTTCAGTGAGGGTGATCTGCTACGCTCAGGAGGGCAGACCCAGGAGTTGTGATTTATAGTGCAGTGTTGTCCCTGGACCACCATTGTCTGTTGCCTCACACTACCTTAATTCCATGCATGTCTATTATAATAGTAATTTTACCCACAATACATCTCGTCGATAGAAAAAGGCTTGAGTTGGGAAATATCACTTCCCAGCGCATTCTTGTTATTCAGTGGGCTTGGCAATATCGTAATAGAGTGGAAGGCAGACAGCAAAGAGCATTGCGGATGATGTAATAAAGGTCAAAATAGAGCTAGAAAAGCATACGTTTTCACTGAAAGTGGTGGAGAGAAATAAGGGGAAGTTGAAATGTTATCTATGCGCTTGTACTATCAATACAGTATGAAGGCTCAAACCTACTGAGTAACAAAAAATATTTCATGACAAGGAACTATTATGAATGGGATGTTGTTTCTTCAGTTTGATCTGAGATTTTGGAGATTATCAAACCATTAATGGACTATGAAGCTGTAGTTACAGTAACTTGTTCACCAGTATTGTTTCAGTAGGCCTACATAATTAGATAATACATTATACATCTCATATATAAAATATATATCATTTATAGTATTTTCTAAATGTAAATGGACGAGAAATGTGAATGCTGCCAGTGTTTGCCTTTTTTTTTTTAATATAAATAGCATTGCCTTGGCCATCAGTTAAGGTCTGAGCTCGTAATGAAACAGATACTGTCATGGACAGTATTGTTGTTGTGGTTTGACTTTGTGCCTTTCAGCAACTCCTAGTGAGCATCCAGACGCTTTATTTATATCTACAAAATATGTGGCTACCACAAAATATACCCCACTCTGTTTCAGCTGCCTGGATTTGGGCTTCTTAGAAACATTCAGCACGGACCCATGTCTTGTCCATTTATGGTTTTTCATTTGCATACATTTTTACCCGCTGTAGGCAACATCATGATCATGATGGACAGAAACTAATGGCCAGATATACCTATTGTATATTATAATTGAACAACCCATTGGACATGAATTAGCTATCTTTCTGTCTCAACTGTCATTTGAGTACTGATCTGTTGAACATCCATGTGTTAAGACCTTATGGAAGAGTTTGACAATGTGTTAGAGCTAACGCCATTTTAGGTTTTAAGACACTAATTAGACATTAGGTGTAAAGAGGATTTGAACAGAACAAAGTTTGGGTCTTAATGATTATAAGAAAACTTCATCAACATAGAACTGATAGACCTTGGCTAATGTGAGAAATAATGAAATTACAAAAAAAATGTGTTCAAGTTGTTGTTGTGTGAAGCATAGTATCAAAGCTCAATAGGTCAGACCATCAGATAGTAAAATGTCACTGCTATTTGTTGGCTAGAAAGGAGAATATTAAACATGACAGTTTGGGGGTTGTGCTTACACTGATATCATTGCTTATTATAACAGTGGCTTCCATTGATCCACATGAGGACACATTCTGATAGTTTGGGCTGATTTAGTGTGATATTGATTCGTGCAGTTTATTATGATCACCTGACAACAGAAAGAGACGTGGAAGGAGGCTTCACCAGGAAATAGGGATATTGATTGGTTGAAGAATGATACACTCAATACGAATTCCACCAGGGAGACCACTGGCGCCAAACACAATGACTAATGTTGAGAAAAAGTATATATTTGGTGAAATAATTGATATTCGTTTATATCCAATTGAATCGATTCTCCGTGATTTTCCCATCTCAGGAGATATTAATTATATTTTAGAGACAGAGAGAGAGACAGAGAGAGACAGAGAGAGACAGAGAGAGACAGAGAGAGACAGAGAGAGACAGAGAGAGACAGAGAGAGAGAGAGAGCTGCATCTTTTACTTCCAGTAGGTGGTGCATTTGTTTTATTAAGTTCGTTCAAGGACACAGTGAAGAAGTCGACCACAAAAAATAAAAAAATAAATAAGACTGGGGTGTGTAGGCAGTAATATTATATTTTTGAACTAAATTTCCTCGGCATTGAGGTTTGTACTGAACGTAAATTATTTCTTAAGGGGATAATATCAAAATACATTCCTATCAATTTGCATCAATAGTAACGCTGGTAATGCGTTAGCAGCTGCGATGCAGCTCTTTCTAAGCTAGCTTGCTACCAAGGATTTAACTGATTGAATGTTTACTTGTCATCATCCCCAGCACAGCAATTGTTTAACCTGGGGAAATGTCATCCAGCAAGCTAAGGCTCCAGTCCCCTCTGTTTGTCCTATCCATTGCCATATTTTTAATGGATATTATCTCCTTTGCTCATGCTACAAAGGTATGCTAATCATTTTGGATTATGCATTTCAGATGGACTTATGTTTTGTATAGAAATAAACCTTTTTATGCTTGTTTTACAGAGCTTTGAAGATGTGCGCTGCAAGTGCATCTGTCCACCCTACAGAAATATCACTGGCAACATCTACAATAGGAATGTATCACAGAAAGATTGGTAAAATTTAATACATTCTAGCTCGGATTACCTTTCTTTAAACATATATTGCTAAGACATTACTTTCAAATGTTTGGTATGAATGAATGCTTTTAAAATTAGACACAATCTTTCGGTTTTCAGCAACTGCCTCCATGTAGTAGAGCCCATGCCAGTGCCTGGTCATGATGTTGAGGCATACTGCCTGCTGTGTGAGTGCAAGTATGAGGAACGCAGTAGCAACACCATCAAGGTAATTAGTACTTAAAAAAAAAGTTATGTGGGGATCACAAATGCGGGATACTTTACTACACCATTGAAAAGTTCAAAGATAATCTTTAAAAATGGAGCCACAGCCACTGCCTGGCTTTCCATATAATCCCTGGGGTTTATTATATAAATATTGCATGGCTTACACTCTTAACTCTGTGGTGTTCCTTCCCAGGTGACTATCATTATCTATTTGTCAGTGGTGGGCTCCCTTCTGCTCTACATGTTGTTCCTGCTGCTGGTGGAGCCCCTCATCCGCAAGCAGGACCCCTACATCCAACGTCTTCACAACGAGGAAGACTCTGAGGTGCGACATCCGTAATGGATGATTCTTTAGTATTTTAGGCCGCAGCATTTGCACTTGAATTTAGTCAACGTGTCCTTTTTTCTCGCCCTGCTCCACTGGGGTTGAAGATTGAATTAAGTGAAAGTGTGCCGTCAAGAAATGTCCCCTTGTCCGTGTCTTCGCAGGAGATGCGTCCACAAGCAGACGGGGCCCAGGGCCGGGGCAACACGGTGCTGGAGCGGGTCGAGGGGGCTCAGCAGCGCTGGAAGAAGCAAGTTCAAGAGCAACGCAAGACCGTGTTCGATCGCCACAAGATGCTGAGTTAAGCCAGGGCCAGTCTATCTCATGGGTAGAGCAGGTAACCTGGCGCTGCCGTCCTGCACTGTCATCAGCTACATGGTCCTTACAGTATTTCCCATGTCATTTCAATACCAACACTGCAACTTCTGGCACGCTGTTACGTTTAATCAGCAACCGATAGGATTGCTGGTCTAATTATTTAGATCTAATGAGTTGCACAAATTATCTTTGTTACTTGCATCCTCAGACCTCCATAAGATGTTGCATATATATATTTTAAAAAATAGGTTTGATAATCATCAAAGTAAAAAAACAAATCAAATGTGTGTAATTATCAACATTTGATATTAGCCTTTAAACTACAACTGTTATAGTGTTTTGTAAAACTTGCACTTTCCTCAAGCAGCCTCACGATAAAAAGGAGCTACTATTTAGGTTGTTAGATAACTTAATCTTAATGATATTATTTGTTTTATTTGAAGCTACCTCAGGGAGATGGTTGGGGCTCTATTTGGTCATCTCAATGGATAGGGTTATTTTATCCCAGTTGTCAAACAAAGGCTATTGCCATTGCCATGCAATAATCTAACAGATCTGTCCCAGAATGTAATTATTTCGCTGACGGCTTCTTGTTTGGCATGGTTTCATTTTGTTTGCACTGAAAGACAAAGGAATTCCTTTGCAATGCCTTGTATTTAAGATTGATAAGCGTTTATGTTCTTAATCACTTAGTGTATAGCAAATCTTTCTTTGAGTCATTAAAACTGATTGAGAATGTTCCTGTAAAGGCCATTATAATGCTTGTATGGGTGAAACAACTCCCCAATGAATCAGGACAGCCAGTGAATTCCCCTTACCATTCCATAAATACTGAAGCACACTAAAAGCAGTTGGTATAAGTTATGAGGGTCTGCATTACCTTAAGTAAACCAGAAAACCAGTAAACATTCCTGCAATTCTTAAGTTATTGGTCTAAACTTGCTGTTTTAGTTATGTGTATTGCTGATGCATTTGCATCGATTATTTTGACTACATCATGCTGTTGAATATAAAAATAATCCATTGTGTTCTAGATTTCCAACTTGGTCATGGTGGTGCATTTGAAGCCTTTCTTGTAAATGTGTACTTATTGGAATACAATAAAAAAGTGATATGGAGCTGATGGGGATGTGCCATGTTTCTGGGTGAACTCCTTTTATTAAGCACTAGATGGGGATAAAGTACCGAAGATGTATACCTGTTCATTTTTTACAGTTGCTGCTCATAAAATACCAATTTATTTTCATGTCAAAAACATTGATCTACTGTACTGCACCATTTCCATAACTATACCTAGGTGCACCTTAAAAGTTTCATTTGTTTGTTGTGGATATTGAGAATATAAATAGCATGATTTTCTCTGTTTATCCAGTCAGTATCGGAACCATATTTTTGTGAATGGGTGCTAAAATAGCTTTTATTATTTGGTTATTCGAAATTAGGCACATACGTTTTGTTCCGGGATCCCTGTGACTTCCAGGATTGTCTGTTAATCATCTCTTTGTCTCATCTGCCTAAGCTCATCCAAACTCTAACAGACATTAAACAGCCTTCCCACCTACACAGTGTCACACTAACACAAGCCCCCTAACAGGGTCATCCTCTCCTCTACTTGGTTTCTCCCACCCTGTCAGACATACAAGGTAGACATGTGGTCACTAGAGGAACCGCTATTCTTTTCTTCTGATTCAGAACTTTCTTCCTTCTACTCTGAGCAGCCCCGCCCTTTTATTTCTACCTTCCTTCTTTCCAGACAGACTTCAGCCATTCCGAATCATGGCCACCCAGTGTAGTGCCCTCTATATTTAAACTAGACCGGGGAGGGGAACCACGACAGAGGTTACTGGAGCCAAAGGAGAGCCCACGGACGGGACCTATATCCTCTGGAGTCCTGGGGCCTACTACTGGAGGGATTTGGGTGCTACCTCAGTTTTGGAATACTTGGTGACGGGACTTTCTTTCCCAGCATAGTGTGTGTCTTTGGTGGAAAAGGATGGCGGCTAACGGAGAGCCAGCGATGTCTTCGTTTGTCTTGAACGAAGAGGAGCTGAAAAGAAAGCAAAGGGAAAAGCTAAAGAAGATGCAGGCGACCGGCGGCAACCCTCGGCCGGCCCGTTCTCTCTTCTTCTTTACCCTCAAGAACCCCTTCCGCAAGGCCTGCATCAGCATCGTGGAGTGGAAGTATCCTTCATTGATGAAAACCTTTTGCTGTCATTTCTTGGGGGGTTACTTAAAGAAGCCATTTTACATTTAAATGTGGTTCAAATGTGTCACCTGTAGACCCTATAGAATTAGTCAGTTGCACATACACGCTGTACAGTATGCATGGCTAAAAACAGACAGCTGCTGTTTATGGTGCCCAAGCTGTTATGCTCCTCTATGTGCAGCCACGGCCGCGTGCAGTCTCTTTAAAATATCTACTTAGTGGTTGCCCACGGTGTTAAGACTCCAGTTACTTCTGGCTGTGCACTGTCGACATCAAGTATGTGACCCAGGTCTTTTCACTGATCTGGGTGCGGCTTATACAAGATTTAACCCCGATATTTACAGCCACTTGTAGGAAACATTTAACAAAGCCTCTTCATCTAGGAATATGCATCCAAGCAGGCCAAAGTTATTGTTGTAATGTGGAAAGACAAGCCCTGACATGTTCGACAACTGTCAGCTGGTAGCCTGGAGACAGGCTGCTGAGACAGGGTGCTCCCCCTGGGTGTTCCCGGTCTGATTTTAGACCCACATCTTCTGGTTATATATACACATTTGATCACAGAACATGATGCGGAATGAAATGAATACTCTTTGGCAAAATCAAGGGGTTTTTAACAGCTGTCTTGTCATTTTATAACTGAGCATCAGACTTTGGCAGTTATAGGCAGCTGCAGGAAGATGAAATAACGATTCCCATCATAGCAGGATATTGTTTGTAGTACAAATCAACTCCTAACTTGATTCGGTGGGGTTTTATAGTTTTTTCGAGAGAACGTGTTTCGTAACTTTTTTTTGCATGCGCAAAACCAAACCTCAGGTGCTCAGGATAGAATAAGATTCTACAAATATTATCAATCAGCTTTTACCAATAATCTAATGATTTAAAAAAAAAAATTGGCAAACTGCTTGCCATTTGGTGGAAATAACTTGGGTCTCGGGACTTGGGTGTTGCGGATAATGGCTGTAGGGGGCTGCAGCTGTCCTGTGGCATCTCTGAGAGACATGATGCTGACCTGGCAGGGGAATTCTCATGAAGTGCCCCCTGTTGGTTAGAATGCCTCTCTAAAGGCAGGACTACATGTACAGTATGATGATATGTAACATGTTCTGGAGATGGGGTTTCAGAGACCCTCAAGAGTCAGTACCATGTGCTACAGGCTAGAAGTTTTTATGACCATGAGTAACAGATGTTAATGTTGTTATTAAATAATGTCCAGTGGCATTACTTTAAGATATGCCAATACACCTAACCCTAACCCTACCATTTCTAAAAACATTCCCCCCTATTTAAACATTGTCGAAAGAAAGATACCATCATAATTATATTATTCATACCATTCATACCAATGTACTGTGTGTGTGCGTGTGCGTGTGCGTGTTTAGATCATCTATATTGACCCTCCACACATTTGTTATGGTCCTGAGCCTTTTCTTCCAACTAGGCCTTTTGAGATCATCATCCTATTGACCATCTTTGCCAACTGTGTAGCCCTGGCCGTGTTCACTCCCATGCCTGAGGAAGACAGCAACAACACCAACACAAACCTGGTGAGAACACACATGCTCCCACACCTGCCAGCATAACAGTCCCTGTTGTCAAAGCCTCTTTTTTGTCCAAGTGAGAAACAGGTGATAGGATTCTAGAGGGCAGCTTCATTAAATGTATGTTCATAAGGCATAGAAAGTGGACTGAATCTGGCAATGGCCTATTCTATACTCTACTATACTTTGAGATTACTGGGCAAAGCTATGCTGTTGATGAAGACAATGATGGCTTCAAAGGTTCTTTGGACAAGTTTAGCTAACAGATGCTTCAGAAAAATAAAGCATAATTAAGCTTTTGATGATGAACATCAGCAATTTTCAGTATAGTTTATGTTATTTAGGTAATTATTTTATACCATACACTTCACTCTAATCATTGTTGTTCACATGTTCAGAATTTTGTGTTTAACAGTGGACTGTTATTCAACTTTGTAAACAGTATGGGTGCCTGTTTTGACTCAGTGAGATCAGACTGTTCCTTCCAGTAGCTTGGCCTCGACTGTGATCGCTGGTAATCAGAAAAGCCCCGGAGCTTCACCATGACTTTTACAACCTCTGGGACTTACTAAGAGGCCATTTTTATTTTATAAGAACTAGCCGTTCCCTTGCCATGGATTATTATCACCAATCTGCTTCTAAGGTTTTTCCATGTCAGGTGTGAAACTTTGCTCAGTGAAGCGATTCCGTCGTTAGAACAGACAATGATGTGAAAATGATAATGATTTCTTTCATAGAAGAGGTCTGATCATATTCTGAATCCCACTTACATAGTGCAAGAGGGGTTCAGTTCCGCTTAGCATTAGCAACAGCTGCTAATCTTTGAAAACACTGATACGGCAGCTGCTTATAAGAAACTATTTTAATGGATAATACTGCTCTAGATGGCAAGTGATTGAGAGTCTGTGGCAGGTGTTGGTGTCGGCTCCCCTGCAAGTCTTGAAGAGTGACGTGCTATATTTAGTCCTCTGAGGTGTGTGTTGACATAGCTCTGAGGCTACAGTTCATTGGTCTGATTCTGAACTGTAAAGGTAAAACCTTCAAATCAGGAGTTTTATAAAGCTTTTTTTGGTGTCTAAAACTTTGAGGATCAGTTTACGTTCTTTGTGTTGTTCCTTAAGATTCTGTCATCCACAGGTGTGTGTGTGTGTGTGTGTGTGTGTGTGTGTGTGTGTGTGTGTGTGTGTGTGTGGACGATGGATGGATACACTTACTATAAGTGTAACAGGTTGACGTGTCAGCACTCTTCAGTTGGGGAGAGATGCCACCTTTCTTGTGCTGGCCAGGTTGGTTTACATAGTTGGGCTCCATGCGACCCGGCTTACCAGACATGCCCATATTGCAACCGCATATGAGGGTCGGCGTTGTTGACTCTGACCCTGCTAAAGACTCCTGACCTCTTGGCACAAGAACCAATCAAAAACATCCTGTCGCTATGCGCCCAGAGCTTTCCGTCACTCTCCCAGCCTCCTCCTACCAACACAATAGCACCGCCAAGATATCCATCCTACAACGTGGCGCAAAAGGATGCACACCCAACGCCTCAGATCCTTAGATAAATCCTACAAGTCATTGGATCTCATTTGGCATTCATCTTGGCCTGTTGTCTATGACTCCAGGTTTGGCCACAAGCCCACCCCCAATGCCCCCCCCCCCCCTTGCCAGTTCCTCAGTGCGCCATTCAAGTAATGCAGGGGCTGTAAAAGGAGACAGCTTGGGCCTCAGGAGAAGCCCACCCCATCGCTATCAGATCTCGGCATAAAAGATGTGATGCCTGAAAACAGCAGTCCCTGGATGTTCTCCTGCAACCGGATTTTTGCAACTCAGCCCTAGCCATAAAATATGATAGTTAATAAACCTGTATAATTCTTCTTTCAATGACCACTTGGGAAATTATACTATCAAACTAACTTACTAATCCAACTGTATTTTTCATGTTGTAGTGATTTCACTTGCAGCCCACTGCCAGTTCATTTTCAACTACCATTTAGAGTTAGGCCCTAGGGTAACAGTAGGGCTAGGTTGGTTTTAAGTAAAGGGGATCCATAAAATCTCCCACCATGCAGTTGTTTTTCTTGTGCTGCTGTGCTTCAATACAGTGACTATCTCGGTCTGCTAGTGACAACCACAGTGGGTTTCCAATAGAGTATACACATTTAGGGAGAGTGAAAACCATACATGGTACTGTCCGCCTGCTGTATGTCTGCATTCTATCCGTCACTCTCTGACAGTAAAATGGCAACAACACAAAAAATCATATACATATTAATAAAAAAAAACACATTCTTCCAAATCTGCGGCAGACGCTGTATACTTCAGTAATATTGTTGACTGAAACACATAATTGGTTGGAGTTCATCTGTGGTGACAATCCCTATAAAACATTAGCTTCTACTACAAACAGTTTACAGTACGCTTGCCAGCCTGACATAGTTCAGACATCTGAATGTTTCTCCATTGATCCTTTGTTATGACTCATAGGCCGTTCATCCCTCTGAGCTTCTTAAAAGGAGATGTTTTATAACGTTAAGAGGAACCAACAGGTCAGCTTAAGTAACTCTAGGGTGCAACTAGTATAGTAGTGTACCACCAGTAAAATTGTAACCGGCTTGTTGTTCTCTGATGAGGCAGTCAATGGTAGTCTCTCTAAATGACAGTTGCAAAGTTAGGGAATGATTATGTCGCCAAATCTAATTTCCTTCTCTCTGTGCTTTTCAGGAGAGTCTGGAGTACGTCTTCCTGGTAATCTTCACGTTAGAGTGCTTTCTGAAGATAGTAGCCTATGGACTCATGTTCCACGAAGGCGCCTATTTACGGAACTGCTGGAACGTACTCGACTTTGTCATCGTCTTCATGGGGTAAGATGAGCCCTAAAGGGTGGAAAGGGAGCTAGCTTCCCCTCTGAAGGCCATTGATCAAATCTTTATCGACTGTTCTAAGCCAGAACCATCCTAGCAAGTTAAACAGTTCGCTGTTGTTTGGGGATTGTTATGGGACTGTACAGATTCTTTTTACGTAGGCATTACACAACGTCTGCTTCCCCTACAGACTTTTCACTCTGGCTCTGGACAGCATCAACAATCTAGCGGGTGTTCCCATGGAGAAGGGAGGGGGCTTTGACATGAAGGCCCTGAGAGCCTTCAGAGTGCTGCGGCCCCTCCGCCTGGTCTCCGGAGTCCCTAGTATGACCTCCGACACGCCGCTGCACTAACGAATAAAAGCCCATACAAAGCCTAGCTGTCACAGTAAAAAGTTGTCACCCATAGTTCGGTTCCGACATCCTGTTGATTTGCTGTAACAGGACTGAGACAAAATGCTGATGAAACCATTGTCCGTGTGCCGTGCCCCTCCAGGTCTGCAGGTGGTGATGAATTCCATCCTCAAAGCCATGCTGCCTCTGCTGCACATTGCCCTCCTGGTGTTCTTGTTGGTCACCATCTATGCCATCGTAGGACTGGAGCTCTTCAAGTGCAAGATGCACAAGACGTGCTACTACATTGGCACAGGTACGGAACAACGCAGGCTAAGAGTCAGTGAGGTCATAAACATTTATCTTCTGACCCTCAAAGCCTTCTCCATGCTGGATGGCGCAAGATTTTTTGGTGTCTTCCGTTGGCAGTCTAATGTCTTCTGAGTGTTGTGCGCCTCCTTTCTCCCCTGAAGACATCATGGCCACAGCAGAAGGGGATAAGCCCGCTCCTTGTGCCCAGGCGGGCAACGGGCGCCGCTGCCTCATCAACGGCACGGAGTGCCGGCCCGGCTGGGAGGGACCCAACAATGGCATCACCCACTTTGACAACTTTGGCTTTGCCATGCTGACCGTGTACCAGTCCATTACCACCGAGGCCTGGACTGATGTGCTTTACTGGGTCAGTAATCCAAGCTGTTATGAGATTCAATAAAAGGTTATCCACTTGGGAGTGTTTCCTGGTTGGATCTCCTGAAAAAAACAATAGGTTAGCCTATATTTTGTAAAACAGTAGGGCATTTGATTCGTTTAGCTTTTGTAGTTTGAGTGATACAGTAAGTGAAATGGGCTTAGTATCAGTCAGCCTGTATTGTGTTGTTTCGTGTGGTGTTGCAGGTGAATGATGCCATAGGACAGGAGTGGCCCTGGCTTTACTTCATCACCCTCATTCTGCTGGGGTCCTTCTTTGTTCTCAACCTGGTCCTGGGAGTGCTCAGTGGGTACGGTTCTGCTTTTGCTCTCTATGCTCTGCTACTATCTAGGGCCTTATATATGTCTTAAGGCCTTATATAGGTCACTGTTTTAATAAAAAAATCCTCTAATGCAGGGAGTTCACTAAGGAGCGAGAGAAGGCCAAGTCTCGCGGAGAGTTCCAGAAGCTGCGTGAGCGGCAGCAGCTGGACGAGGACCTCCATGGCTACATGAACTGGATCACTCAGGCCGAGGTCCTTGACGCTGACCACGAGGGTAAATGTGTCGCCCACCCACCAGCCATCTAACGCTTGACTCTCTGTCCAGGCATAATTAGAGACGGTGCTGACAGATAACGTGGCAGCAGATGTAACATTAATTTGTCTCTTTACTTTTCCTCAGGACTCCTGCCTTTAACGGAGAGTGGGTCTGACATTGACAGTCTTTTTGGACTGGAGGGCAAGAGCCAAGTCATCTACTACTAGTGAGAATGCATCAATTACCCTATCACTTAATTGAAAAAATTTACATTTCACCTTTTGAAAATATAAACATTTTCCAAATCGTATTTGAATACATTTTAAAAGACTTAACAAAGGCTCACTCTCCTCTCTCCTATTCTGCAACTGTATAGTCGTCTGGCACGTCGCTGGAACCGCTTCTTCAGAATGAAGTGCCTCACCTATGTGAAGTCCAGAGGTTTCTATTGGCTGGTCATGCTGCTGATCTTCCTCAACACCCTGGCCTTGGCCACTGAGCACCACCATCAGCCGGACTCACTCACCACCCTACAAAGTTAGTGCTGTACTGACTAACTCAGTGTGAACGATATAACAAGTCCACCGTTCACAACTCTATTGTAAACGCAACTTGTAGCTGTTTTAATATACTGGACTGCCGTTTCCTCTTTGACAGTTTATCTCTCCTCTCTGACACCCTAGTGGTTGCCACCAGGGTGCTACTGGTTCTGTTCCTCCTGGAGATGTTTGTGAAGATGTACGCTCTGGGACCGAGGACCTACTTCATGTCTCTGTTCAACCGCTTCGACTGCTTTGTGGTGCTGGTGGGCATCCTGGAGATCATCATGGTCTCCATGGATGCCATGTCTCCTCTGGGCATCTCTGTGCTCAGGTGTATCCGACTGCTGCGCTTCCTCAAAGTCACAAAGTGAGCGCTTCCGGACAGTGGTTGTTCCAACACTTCCTATCACGGAAAGTTGAACTTTGATGGTAACAATGTAATGCATGAGAGCATGAGAAAAAAAGAGATTTTTTTTTCTCCCCCATTTAATCCTCTCTCTTCACTCTGTCTCTCAGGTACTGGGCCTCTCTTAGTAACCTGGTGGCCTCCCTCCTGAACTCGGTGCGCTCCATCGCCTCCCTGCTCCTCCTCCTCTTCCTGTTCATCGTCATTTTCTCCCTCCTCGGCATGCAGGTCTTCGGCGGGAAGTTCCACTTCCCTGGCGAGGAAGTGAGACGCAGCAACTTTGACAACTTCGCCCAGGCCCTCATCAGTGTATTCCAGGTGTGCTAATTACTCTTTGGTCAAAGATCCTATTACTGTAGTCACATCCTTGTAGCCGATTTATCCATAGATGAGACAAGATGATATAAGATGATTTTTATCCTAGTTTGATGGGATGCCATGAGTTAATGCTATGCTCAACTTATAAATCTACTTGATCTAAGAATTGTATTCCAAGCATCTTATTCATAGCATCATAGATAACACCTTGACCATTTATTACCTTAGGTCCATGTTAAACAGTATTAGTTGACCCGTCTTCTTTCAGGTCCTGACAGGGGAGGACTGGAACTCCATCATGTACAACGGCATCATGGCCTACGGGGGCCCCGCTTTCCCTGGCATCCTCGTCTGCATCTACTTCATCATCCTCTTTGTGTGTGGTAACTGTATCCTTCCCATCATACCTGAAAAATGGAATATCACAATTGATTTCGGCGCCTTTGTGATGTACACTTCTTATCCTACAGATTGTAGGTGCTTTAAAGACTACCTTTATCCTTTATCAATGGTGTTTCGTTGCGAGGGCACCGCTGGCTGTTTTTTTCTGTTGTTTCGTCTTTCTGTTTTCCTGAGCTCCATACATCCAGACATCCTGCTCAATGTATTCCTGGCCATTGCCGTAGACAACCTGGCGGAGGCGGAAAGCCTAACGTCCGCTCAGAAAGAGAAAGCCGAGGAGAAAATGAGGAAGAAGCTGCTCAGGTTGTTGACATCACTTTTTAACTCTACATTGCGTAGCAGCCATCTTGTGTCTGTGTTGTACTGCTCTGTCCTGCCTTAGTGTTAATGTTCACTTGTTGACTCGCAGATCTAAGATGCCTGACAAGTCAGATGAGGAGAGGAATGCTTTGGCCAAGAAGCTGGCCGAGCAAAGGTCCAAGATTGAGTGCATGCCTACCACAGCTAAGGTCAGTCTACCTGCTGACTAGGACTCATGCAGACTCATAGGTTTTGATTACAGTTGAGGTGAATGTTATGTCTCGTCTCTTAGCGCGATAAATAACCTCGATATAATCCCCCTTGTCTTTCCCTCTCTTCTATCTTCAGCTCAAAGTCGATGAGTTTGAATCACACGTTAATGAAGTGAAGGATCCATTTCCCCCTGCGGATTTCCCAGGTAATAAACCTGAGCACTGCACTGTTCAACAGTTAGCCAGGTGTCATGATTGCTACTGTTATAAAACAAAGCTTAGTCACTGAACTAAATAGACTAGAAGTGTGCAGATATTACTGATTGAGAAAAGCAAGTGTTGAACTCATTACACTGGCGATACATCAGTGCTCCTCTTTTAGCAGTCCAAGTATAGGCCTGGTTACTTTTCATTATAATTAGCCTGGATAATTCTCAGGAGAATTTATACTCCCAGGCTATGGCCAGGCTATTTTAAAACACATAGACCACTACCTTTTAAAGCCTGTGGTGCACATTTGGGAATACACATATTTTCCCATTCTTTAAAGATGTAGGTGTGAGATGGCATCTCCTAGTGAGGATAAAGGCTTCAATATGGTCTTGCGATTTTCTTGAAACCCATTAATACAGTACAGGTCAAAGGTTTGAACACACTTTCTCATTCAAGTGAATGGGAAAGTGGGTCCAAATCTATGACTGGTACTGCATATAGACATGGGTTAGGGGTGATATGTATTGGTAGAGACTTATTTTAATAACCACTAAATCACTCTCCTAACCAACTGCTCATACCCCTTCTTATCCTCCTGCGCTATCACCCTTCCTAGGTGACGATGAGGAGGAGGAGCCAGAAATCCCCATTAGCCCCCGCCCACGCCCAATGGCTGACTTGCAGCTGAAGGAAAAGGCGGTGCCTATACCTTATGCCAGCTCTTTCTTTATCTTTGGACCTGAAAACAAGTGAGAACAACGCAATCTTAATTAACAGTTCTAACAGGGCAGGTCTGGCGGTTTTATATATGGCAGAGTCCCTGGGAAAACCATAATGCCTATATTTGTGTGTGTGTGTGTGTGTGTGTGTGTGTGTGTGTGTGTGTGTGTGTGTGTGTGTGTGTGTGTGTGTGTGTGTGTGTGTGTGCAGATGCTGCAAGCCATGCCACGATATCATCAATTGAACACATCATTTACTTTGATTGAAAACAGCCAATGTCTGACTGTGTGTGTGTGTGTGTGTGTGTGTGTGTGTGTGTGTGTGTTTTATTCAGGTTCCGTAAAGTGTGTCACAAGATCATTAATGCCACATCGTTCACCAATTTCATCCTACTCTTCATTCTGCTCTCCTCCATCGCCCTGGCAGCTGAGGACCCAATTGACCCCAAGTCATTCCGGAATAAGGTGACAACATGCCCTTATTGTCCTTTTTCATCATTATATGTAATATAATGTAATTACATAATGTAATGTAATCGTCTACCCCTGCTTGCATACAAATCAGCACGTTCCTCTGGCATTTTATGTCGCCGCCCCTATCTTCACCGAAGCTCAACACACAACCGGTCTGTTCACCATGCTGCTGTCTGCAACATTCCGTCATTATGGACTCATTCTCGACCCCATTATCTCCCTAAACTCCGCCGCCCTGTTAGCTTCAGCTGCCTTCAGACTCTTCCTTTCACTGACTTGTCAAAAAACGCCAATTCATCATTCAACTGTGCTCTGTTAAATACCCGGTCTCTTAATAATAAAGCCCTTCCCCTCTGTCAATTCTTACTGGACACTCACTTGGACTTCCTTGTTTTATGTGAGACCTGGCAGCAGCCTGGGGAATTTTCTGTGTTAAACCAGGTTGCTCCCCCCAATTACCTCTACATTTGTAAGCCACGGCTATCTGGTCGAGGAGGTGGTCTCGCTGTCATTTATAATTCAAATATCTCTGTTTCACCCATTAACCTGACTACTGTTACATCTTTTGAATACATTGCATTTAAAGCCTGTCACTCAACTGTTATTATTACTGTTTACCGTCCACCCAAACCAAATACTTATTTTCTCACTGAATTTTCTGATTTACTCTCAACTGCATCTTCCCTCTCCCCACGTATACTAGTGCTTGGTGATTTCAATATTCATATGGATACACCCAATGTAAAATTACCCTCTGACTTCTCCGATGTTCTAGACTGTCTCAGTTTAACCCAACATGTTACTTTCCCTACTCATATAAAAGGTCATATCCTTGATTTGGTCTGCTCCACTGGTTCAATAATTACGCAGGTCTTCCCTACCCCCTTTCCCCTGTCTGACCATAGTATTATACAGTTCACTCTTCACTCCAAATCCACTAAACTTCCCCTCTCTAGATCTATCTCTTTTCGTAATATTAAATCTATTAACCCTTCTGCTCTGTCTGATGCTATTGGTGCTGCCCTATCCTCAGATCTTGCCGCCGTCTCCCCAGACCAGCTGGCTGACCTGCTTAACACCGCTCTGGCAACTTCACTCAACACCTTGGCCCCTCTAAAAACAAGAACTGTCTCATTCTCCTCATCATCCCCCCGGTTCACTGCAGAGCTTAGAAAGATGAAGCAGGCTGGTCGTCAACTTGAGCGTTTATGCTCAAAAACAGGACTCACCGTTCACTTTCAAGCCTTTCAACATCACTTGTTTTCATATAGAGATGCACTCACTGCTGCACGTTCCTCTTACTTCTCAGACATCATTAATGCTCCAAACTCCAACTCTCGGACTCTATTCTCCACGGTCAGTAAGCTTATTCAACCCCGGCAGGACACAATGTCTCATTCCTCCACCCAGCTTGCCAACTCCTTTCTTCAGTATTTCAAGGATAAAATAGTCAACATTCATTCTTCCCTGGACGCCAAACCTTCCACTGTCACACTGTCCCCTGCTGTGAGTCCCTTTCAGCCACCTACACACGATCTTCATTTCTCCAGTTTTACCCCGGTTGACTCCTCCCATGTCTCAAAGCTGTTCAAGGCTTCCAAACCCACTACGTGTCGTCTTGATCCTCTTCCTAGTGCCCTCTATTTATCATGCCTACCCTCTTTTCTTCCTCATCTGACAAACTTATTAAATTCATCCCTTGCCCAAGATCTTAGATCTTAGTGCAGCCTTTGACACTGTGTGCCACAAGCTCCTTATTTCAAGGCTGCACATGTTGGGTGTTGAGGGCACTGCACTCTCTCTACTTCAGTCCTACCTCTCAAACAGACATCACTTCATCTCACTTAATGGCTACACTTCTGACACTTCCCCAGTCACACAGGGTGTTCCTCAAGGTTCTGTCCTGGGTCCCCTCCTTTTCATAATCTACATCCTTCCCCGTGGTCAAATCATTAGACAATTCAACCTCAACTTTCATTGCTATGCTGATGACACCCAGATATATATCAGCACAACTTTTTTCACTAGCCCTCCACTTTCCTGTATTAAAAACTGCATATCTTCCATCAACTCCTGGATGCACAATAACCACCTCAAACTTAACACCAGCAAAAGTGAACTCATCTTAATTGGCTCAAAACACACCCTTTCCAAAGTCAGCAATATCTCACTCCTCATCGATGGCTCTACAGTCTTCCCCTCCCCTCTGGTACGAAATCTTGGCGTCTTATTGGACTCCACTCTGTCTCTCACCCCACATATCAATAACATGGTCAAAATATCCTTCTTCCATCTCAGAAACATAGCCAAGATCCGATCATCACTCTCCCAAAGTGCAGCCACCAAACTCATTCACTCTTTCATTTTCTCCCGTCTTGACTATTGCAATTCACTCCTAGTCGGCATCAGTGCAACCGCTCTCCATAAACTCCAACTTGTTCAGAACTCTGCAGCCCGTCTCCTGACCTCGACCAAATCCTCTGAGCACATAACCCCCATTCTCTCGTCCCTTCACTGGCTCCCAGTTAATCATCGTATTACTTATAAAATCCTTCTCCTCACCTTCAAAGCTTTACATAACCTGGCCCCCCCCTACCTTTCGGATCTTCTACAGCTCTATCTTCCCACCCGGACACTCCGTTCCTCCTCTGAAATGAAATTGGTCACCCCACAAGCAAAACTAAAAAACTTTGGGGAGCGTGCCTTTTCTAGGGCAGCACCTAAACTCTGGAACTCTCTTCCTCCCTTCATTCGAGATTCAAACTCACTTCCTATCTTCAAAAGCCATCTTAAAACCTACCTTTTCACCCTAGCCTACTCAAATTAACTCAAACGCCCCTTACCTCTACAACATTTCTGTCAAATTTTACTGTAGTTTGTATTGCTGTCTTGTCTCGACCTGTTCTCCTGTTATCCGTTTGTCTTGTATTTCTGTTTTATTTGCCTGTTCTCTTGTTGTGAAGCGTCTTTGGGTGTAAGAAAAGCGCTATATAAATAAAATGAATTATTATTATTATTATTATTATTAATATATATTTTGCATAAAGCCCTGTTACTAATATCAGTCCTGCTGTAACAGTCCTACTACTCGTCATCGACTTACACATCTGTTCTTGTCTGCAGGTCTTGGCCTACGCTGACATTGTCTTTACCACAGTGTTCACCATTGAGATTGTGCTCAAGGTACAGTGGTTTAGTGCGTGTGTCGGGATGCAGTTTGTTATTCTCTAGCGTGTCTAATCCTAAATCAAGCTAACGATGCTGTCTGACCCATAGATGACTGTTTACGGGGCTTTCCTGCACAAGGGCTCTTTCTGTCGTAACTCCTTCAACATGCTGGATCTGCTGGTAGTGGGAGTCTCTCTGCTGTCTATGGGCATGGAGTGAGTTGGGCACATTTCCCAAATTTCCCTGTCATGTCTGTGTATACTCATAGCCTTTTTCTGTGGCCGTTATTATAATATATATTGAGTGTATCGTTATCTTTGGCTGTGGTGTGTGTGTGTGTGTGTGTGTGTGTGTGTGTGTGTGTGTGTGTGTGTGTGTGTGTGTGTGTGTGTGTGTGTGTGTGTGTGTGTGTGTGTGTGTGTGTCTGTGTCTGTGTGTCTGTGTCTGTGTCTGTGTATGTGTTCTGCAGGTCCAGTGCCATCTCTGTGGTGAAGATTCTCAGGGTGTTAAGGGTGCTTAGACCTCTGAGGGCTATCAATCGAGCCAAGGGTCTCAAGGTAAAATATATATTCATCATTATCATAAGCTTGCACAATTACCATGGTCATAGTTTGAACAGAACGCTAAATAAATACAGCCGATATATTTAACAATACGTATGTATGATATATTAGAAGAACATACATTTTTTCAACTCTCTCTATATGACAGCACGTGGTCCAGTGTCTGTTTGTTGCGATCAAAACCATTGGCAACATTGTCCTGGTTACCATGCTGTTGGACTTCATGTTTGCCTGCATAGGCGTCCAGCTTTTCAAGGTCAGATCACTGTAGATGTAATAAAGGTCAAGATGAAAGCAGTTCTTTTTTTCAACATACTGTACTGAGAAAGCTGACTAGTATAAGTGTGACATTTGGTTGAAAATTGTCTTCGCTCTTCCTAGGGAAAATTCTACAGTTGTACGGATCCTTCCAAAATGACTGAGCGTGAGTGCAGGTAAGGAGGAATACACCTTTTTCATATGTACTGTCCAGTCGACACAACCAAACGTGTTCATATCTTAAGATTACAAGTCCTCCTTTTCTCAGTTTCTTCTCTTCCCTCCTAGGGGAACCTATCTAAAGCACGTGGAGAATTCTCTTCAAGACACAGTTGTAGCTGAGAGGCAGTGGGTCAACAGTGACTTTAACTTTGACAGCGTGCCCAGTGGCATGTTGGCTCTCTTCACTGTCTCTACATTTGAGGGCTGGCCACAGTAAGTAGGAGGAGAATTTACAACTGTACAGAGTCATTCGAATTATCTATCTTATTAAATTTGAAAACATTACATTGTTTGCTACACCCCATTGTGTAGCGAGATATTCTGTCTTGTGGAAACAAATCATCCATGACCATTAATGTTCATCTGTTCCAGGCTGCTGTACAGAGCCATAGACTCAGACAGAGAAGACATGGGCCCCGTGTTCAACAACCGTGTGGACATCTCCATCTTCTTCATCATCTACATCATCCTCATTGCCTTCTTCATGATGAACATCTTCGTCGGCTTTGTCATCGTCACCTTCCAGGAGCAAGGAGAGCAGGAGTACAAGAACTGTGAGCTGGATAAGAACCAGGTACTACTCATTCTTACAGTTGGGACATTTCATTTTCTCCTCATACCTGTGTATGTGTTCAGACACCTCAACATTTGGGAAGTGTCCCATCAAATAACAAGCAATTCAGTGCTTGCCAAAATGTTTGAAAGTTAATATCTTAAAATATCCTGGGTCCTATTTCTCCATTCACTCCCCCCCCCCCCTCCCCCCCCAGCGTCAATGTGTCCAGTATGCTCTGAAAGCTCGCCCTCTGAGGTGCTACATCCCTAAGAACCCCACCCAGTACCGTGTGTGGTACATCGTCACCTCCTGCTACTTTGAGTACCTTATGTTCTTCCTCATCATGCTCAACACCTTGTGTCTAGGAATGCAGGTACGAAATAAATAATAATGACACTAGCCTGGTTTATGATTCTGAATAGGTGAACTGACTTGGTTCTCTTTTCTCTCCTGTATGCAGCATTGCGACCAGTCCCACTATGTGACCAAGCTGTCAGACACGCTGAACGTGATATTCACAGTCCTCTTTACGGTGGAAATGATTCTCAAGCTCATGGCTTTTAAAGCAAAGGTAAACCCTTTGTCCTATCAACAGTACCCAGCTACTTTAAACAAGCATAACATCAAGCTTATGACGCGATGTCTGTTGGTGGATCTGGTTTCATATTGTGCAGGGTTACTTCGGAGACCCTTGGAACGTGTTTGACTTCCTTATTGTCATAGGCAGTGTTGTGGATGTCATCCTGAGCGAGGTTGATGTAAGTAACAAAATGTTCTTCTACTCGATCGTTTATTCTCAATGCATTTCTCTTTTAAGGACATGCTGTCTGATGCGACTTTTCCCGGAGGTTATAGTTTGACCTCGTTTAAGATAGTGTGTCAGTGCATTGTGTTGATTTACTACTCTGTCCCAGAGACATGTAATCCTGGGCCAACAGCAGAGTATGGCTAGTCCACAGGACATGGTCAGTACCACTGGTTGTCAACCCTGTCCCACAAACCGCCACTCCCAGATAATTTTCACCCCTTTTCATTTGAATGTTCGACCGTCAACGACTGCCAAATGCGCACAAAAAGCTGCTCTGACATTGTGTTATGCTTGTATGTAATGCCTGAACATTTTACAAAAAAACATCATCTGAATGATAAGGACTTGCTTAAAGTAAAGAGGGTGTTTGTTTACATTGCTGGGCAGTTAAAATGTACAGTATTTTCATACTAAAATCAATCTCTACATTCATTTCCACCAATTATTTCCACTGCTGTTGTTCCACACCTTTCTGTTTCTTTCCTCAGTCACACACAAAAAAACACGTCTTCTGTATGGCATTTTTTTTGTCACATACACCTCCAACCCTTACTGTTTTACACTCTCTCTTCTCTGTACTCCCTCAACCCACCTGTCTGAATGGTCACCTGTATATCTTCAACAGTCGGCGCTGGCCTCCAGTGGAGGACTGTACTGTCTCCATGGCTGTGCTGTAAATATCTGACCTGCCTGCTCTCCACCGCTGCATGGGCCTTGCTGTGTGAGCACTTCATTTTCTATATAACTATCTAGCAGGGAGAACTACTGTGCTGTACCTGTTTGGCTCAAGCTGAAATATGGCCCCATATGGTTCTGGAATAAAAAAAAGGCCTGTTTATAAGTATTGGCTTGTGTCTCAAAGCTGTCATCTAAATGTTTTTCACCCCAAGTCAATTGTATCTGTGACATCTGTGGAGTAAGTGATGTCATGTGTGGCTTAATTTAAAGCTTATTATAGTTCAAGAATTTGAAATAATGTATGTTTACCGTTGTAATTTGCCGTACACAGTTGATAGTACAGCGATGTATAATATGGTTTGTAGTGGAATGGCTTACAGTAGATGTCTGTTTCTCTTTTAACTTGCTTACATTTTGTAGCTTTTGTAGCTGGCCCCCCTTGCTACATCCCATTTGCTATTCGAAAGCTGTTGGTTTGTGTTAAAAAAGCATTCTGTCTGCAATGATACCGAAATGGCTCACATGGAGGCTTTTTTCCGGCACCAATAAAATGATATGTGTCTTACTTCCTTGCAGGAGGTAAATCCCATGCAGGCAATTGCGGTAAGTAAATATCACAATCACTTAGATTTGTAAACCTTTAAATGTCTTACTACTTTTATCTGAGTAGGCATTTCTTTTTCCGTTTAAAGGATTCAGAAAATGCCAGAGTCTCCATAACCTTCTTCAGACTGTTCCGTGTCATGCGTCTAGTTAAACTGCTGAATCGATCAGAGGGCATCCGGAACCTTCTCTGGACATTTATCAAGTCCTTCCAGGTCTGGCAGCACATCATCCGCTCTGCACTCCTAATACTAGTAGCCAATTGTATTTGTCCTTTCCTGCTTTGCAGAAATGTATAAGTGGATTAAATGCTGTGTTGTGTCTGTGTGTGCGTTTGTGTTTTCTACAGGCTCTTCCTTACGTAGCCCTCTTGATCATCATGCTCTTCTTCATCTATGCTGTCATCGGGATGCAGGTGAAGTCTAGATCCGTCACTTCCTTTTGCAAGCACGCATCTATCTGTTTAAACTTAGCTGTAGATGTTATTTCTTTTGTAATTGTTCTGCACAAGCTGATGAAGTTCTCCCTCCAGGTGTTCGGGAAGATAGCATCATTAGACGGCACAGAGATGAACCGAAACAACAACTTCCAGACATTCCCTCATGCTGTCCTGGTGCTATTTCGGTGAGTCTCCGGAGTCATGGACAGGTTCAAAGGTCGTGTTTAGCCAGGACCTCACACTTGGGTGTGTGTGTGTGTGTGCGTGTATTAGTTTGTGTCTCTGTGTTTATGTCCAGATGTGCTACAGGGGAAGCTTGGCAGGAGGTCATGTTGGCCTGTATGTACGGCAAGAAGTGTGACCCTAAGTCGGACTTCCATCCTGGTGAGGAGTACACCTGTGGGGCAAACTTTGCCGTCTTCTACTTCATGAGCTTCTACATGCTCTGTGCCTTTCTGGTAAGTGCTCAATTTGTTTTATTAGTCTTTAGAAAAATGTATGTTTTAAAGAAGAGACAGTTGGCTATTTTATTGCAGCTTTGTTCTTTCCTTTCTCTAGGTGATCAACTTGTTTGTGGCTGTCATCATGGATAACTTTGACTACCTGACTCGTGATTGGTCAATTCTGGGTCCACATCATCTGGACGAGTTTAAGAAAATCTGGGCCGAGTATGACCCCGAGGCCACGTGAGTCCGCCGCCCACACTCCTATCATCTACCGTACATTAGCAAGTTTCTGAGAATTATGCTCCTTATAGTTAGTTCATGATTTATGCCTATATAACCAAAGCAGATATACAGTAGTAGATCCTCTTTGTGTTCAAGAGAATCTAAGTGTAGTTTGTCTTCCAAACATACAGGGGGCGAATTAAACACCTTGATGTCGTGACACTGCTTCGACGCATCCAGCCGCCACTGGGCTTCGGCAAGTTCTGCCCTCATCGCTCAGCTTGCAAGGTAAGCATTGAGCAGTAGTTACAATCAAATGGATATAAGTGGGTTTGATGCTCCCTTTCTCAATGGCTTCTCTTTGCTCTCTGTCTCTATTTCTCTCTCTGTCTTTCTTGATCTGTCTCTTGCCCCCCCCCTGCTTATCCTGATTCCAGCGCTTGATCAATATGAATATGCCGCTGAACGGAGACGGAACTGTCACCTTTAATGCCACCTTGTTTGCTTTGGTCAGAACAGCTCTGAAGATCAAAACTGAAGGTAATGAAAGTTTGTTATGATTGAAAGATTGGGCACTTTACGTCACTGCAACGTTGCTAAACCTTTGGACTGTTCATCTTTTTTTGATTGTTAAGGCAACTTTGAGCAGGCCAATGAGGAGTTGAGAGCTATTATTAAGAAGATCTGGAAACGCACGAGTATGAAACTTTTAGACCAAGTCATCCCCCCAATAGGAGGTGAGTCTTTCACTTATTTTACAAATTAGTGTCTGTTCCCGCTAACATAATTATTTTTAGAAATATCCTGAATATGTTTATCACTGTGTTTCCTTGGCTATAGATGATGAGGTGACAGTTGGGAAGTTCTATGCAACCTTCCTGATCCAAGATCACTTCCGTAAGTTCATGAAGCGCCAGGAGGAGTACTACGGTTACCGGCCCACTAAGAAAGGAGCGACACCTGAGATCCAGGTTAGCAACTAGTATCTGGAATACCCATATCTTAATATCTCCTGAATGCAGTCGTCATCAAATAATAAAATGGGTTTACAAACTTTATATGCTAAAAAACTACAAAACCCATGACAAATGTCTTTAACTAGTATTTTCGAGGGGTATTACATCTCCCAACATTTTCTTTCCCTAACTTTAACTGTGTTTCTTACCTCTCCTACCCCCTCACCTTCCTCACTGTCTGTCCAGGCTGGTCTGAGAAGTATTGAGGAAGAGGTCGGTCCAGAACTGCACAGGGCAGTTTCCGGAGACTTGCTCAACGTGGAGGAGATGGAGAAAGCCATGGAGGAGGCTGATGAGGAGGGAATCTACAGGGTAAGATTAACTGATCTAAAATCTAAAATCAGACAAGACATCAAATCTGTGGAATAAAATGTATCATGAGCCTTGTGTTTCTATTTGTATGTATGTGTGTGTGGGGTTTGTGTGTGTGTGTGTGTGTGTGTGTGTGGGGGGGGGGGGGTTGTGTGTGTGTGTGTGTGTGTGTGTGTGTGTGTGTGTGTGTGTGTGTGTGTGTGTGTGTGTGTGTGTGTGTCTGTGTCTGTCTCTGTCCCCGTCACTAGCGTTCCCATGGTCTTTTTGGGAACCAAATGGACTCGTTCTCTTCAGAGCCCAACGGTCGGTCGGTGCAGGTGACCCGCCAGCGGCCTTTACAGTTCTCTGAGAGCCGGCTCGAGGACAGCGAGTCGCACCCAGAATCCACCTTCACACCCAACCCCCAATTGTTCCTCGCCGCACCCCCAAAGGACAACACTAACAACAATGCTGCTTTTGACCAAGTGTAAGTGGTATGCCTGTGAGAAACACCAACTCAAAAGCCTACAGTGAGGCTGAAGATAATCTTTGTCCATCTTTCCAGGGCTTGCTGGATGATTAAGTGGGCTGTGTTTGCCTGTGCATACTGGTTTGTGCGCTTACATTGTTGGTCTGGTGTCTCAGGTTTTCCTTTGAGAGAGAGGGGAGTCCTGAGGAGTTCAATAGTCCCCTAGAAGATGCAGAGCCAGGTCAGTTAATTGGACCTGTCTTGGTCCCAGTTCTCTCCATGCTCTTCAGATCCTGAAACAAGACCCATGTTTGATTTTAAGAGTACGTCTAAACATTGTCCATCCCTTCTAGATAACAGACGCTTCACCAACTTCTCAGTAACAACAGACAACAGTCAGGTAATCATTTTGTTTATGAAACAGACTGTCCACCTCTATTGTCAATTTGTTTTTCAATATGATTCACTTGATACAAGATGCTACTATGATGTTTATTTCCATCTTTTTTGGGCAGTTCCCCTATGACCCTAACCATGGTGACAGCCAGTCTCAGTGCTCCAATGCTGCAGCTGCTAATGCCAGGCCGGTGCCTGCTGCCAACCAGCTCATCCAGGAGGTGTGACACACATCCATTATCCCCATCACTTTACCTATGGTCTCATAAGATTTTATAGATTGTACGCCCCTTTTAAAAGATTGGGGTGTCTGGTCAAATGAATCCTTTACTATATAGTATACAAAATACATGTTTTATTTTTCAGGACTTATACAGTACATGAAAGGTTTTATACACATAACACACTAGATTTGCCTGTATATACTATGTATATAAAAAAACCTATATGATTGAAAGTTTTATAGTGGAATATCGACTCTCTTGAAATGATTTCTTTGCCACACGGGGAAATTCCCTACTATGCAAGCAAACTAACTGACTGTCTTTTGGTTCTCCCAGGCCCTGATTGAGGGAGGTCTGGATGCCCTGGCCAGTGACCCACGCTTTGTGTCACTGACCAAGCAGGAGATGGCCGAGGCCATACACCTCCCTGTGGCTGACATGGAGGGGCTGGCCCAGGGCATACTCAATGGGCGCCCCGGTCGCGTAACCTCCGTCAAGAAGAAGAGACGCCCCATCCCCGTCATTCCTTCAGCTACGGCCTCCGTCCCTCACTTTGTCCCAGTCCCGATGGCCGAGGACCAAGTCCAGAAAGACCCCGCTGTGAAGAGGAAAAGACGTCCCATCCCTGTCCCTCCGTCTGGCCCAGTCGCAGCCTCACAGGACACATTGGAGGCCGACACCAGAGTTTAGGTTTTGCGTAGGGTTATCATGTGATCAATGTATCATTGCATTTGACAAGACTGGGTAGGTCAACTCACAGCATTTCTGGTGCCATGGTGACGTCTGAAGCCCCCTCAACAGGTTGAAAGCCAAAACAACCAGGTTACCACACGTTTCACATGCTGTTGGCTTTGGTTGAAACCCACGGAAACTGTCAATGGATGAACTGCGTTTTCTCAATGCAAGCATCTTCTCAAACCCCATTTGATTTAAACAAAGACTAATTTCTCACAGAGTGTGTTGGTTCTCAAACCTTTCCTCGAGTCGTTGCAATCTATTGAAAAACCATGGAGTTGACTGAGTTTGTTAGTAAAGCCCAACTGAGGGAAGAGCGGGCGAGTGCTCTGTGGCCGAGGGAGAAGTCTAGGGACAAAGGTTATGAGGTTTAGTAAAGATAGTGTTAAATTACTAGATTCTGGGAAACCTGTTGACTTTCTCTGCGCCAATGCTTACACAGTCTCATTGCAACTGATTTAGTCAGTTCTCTCCTTTCAGAAGGCCTCTCCTGTTACCCGGATGTAAGGAACAGGTATTCTTTTTATTAACAGCAAGGTCTTCCTATGGATTACGTTTAGGATGAGGACTTGCCATTTATTTCCATTTTTAACTCAGTCAAGGAGCTGAAACATTTACATTACAGTTTCCTTCATTGCGCACCGCTGTTTTTTCTTACATGCGGTTGGTGTTGACATTTTTTAAGAAGGTGTTGTTATGTTGTACATCATTTAACACTGCTTTTATGTTTGAGTTTGTATATTTGATGTATAGACTAGTTATTTTTGTTTAGTTGCAACTGAGTAAGCCCTTGTGTATTTACATTTTTACTTTGTTTCAGTTTTTGGGTAACTTACGATCTTTTTACTTACACGTGGACTGCTATGGGTTTTGGACGTGCATGATCTATTTAGAGTAAAACATGCATAGGTTTACCTAATTTATTTTTATATCCATGCAGATCAAAAGCCTAAGCATACCTGGAGTATGGTGTATTTAATCTAAAAACTCACTGTGGACATGGGAGATGAACTGGTTTTACTCAACAGAAAAGCCTTAGATAATCCAACATAGCACTTTTATATCTGCTTCATGCAGAGCATTTTTTGTGCTTTAATGCATACTCAGAAAGACTTTAAGAGGCATATTTTGTGATTTGTGTTAGCCTTTCTCATTTGCCCCTTGTCATGACTTTGCTCAGTCCATCCCATCTCTCACTTTTAATGCAAAGACAAGTGTCATTTGGTTAGCAGTTACGTACCCTGGTTGGTTAGCATTATAGGCAATGCTAGTGGAATAACATGGTGGTTCAAACCCCCAAAATAATGAACAGTAATAAACATATTCATAGCAGCCTTTAGGTTTTATAAGTCAATTGAGCTGTACAACACTTGCAAAACGTGCCCTAGTGAATATAAGGAAATCCTTTTTGCAGATGGTATTACTAATATTACCAACCAGAAGCTTACGATAAGTTAGTTTTCAAACCGCATTGCCAAATACCTTGCATAAAAAAAGTGATTGAATAGTCTTGAGTAATGGGCGAGTGGTCAGTGAAGCATAATCCAGAGCTGTGGCTTTAAAAGGGATTTTCTTTTGACATCAGTTGCCTGTCCTTTTTTCTCATATGTACAAGATTGGAGGTGCTAAGCAATTTACAAGTCTAACAATCTTACCCTTCCCATCATGTATGCAGTCATGTCAGACTGAACACGGTGAATCAAATAAAGCATCCTTATCTCACTTGTTGATTACATTTTTTGTAAGTGAAAGTGGAAATGAAAACGGTACATAAAAAGACAAACTACTCAAAATATTGCTAGCTGTTAATCCTGAGTTAAGCTTAATGCTTGCATAAGTAAATGTGCTCTAGTGCAGCTATGGATTGGGAGTCCATAGTGTAGTGATTTGTCTAAGAGGAGCCATATAGTTTTCATGATTGCTTAAGCACGATTATGTCAAAACGCTACACAGAATTTACTCGACCATACACACAACTAGCAGAATACCTCAGACCTTTTGCAAGATGAAAAACGTAATTCAGAATTAATCATTTATAAAACCCACTTTTGTCACCATATTGGAAAACACGATTCAAACTATTTGATTCTGTTGGAACCAGTTACAGTGCTGTGTTCAACCTAACATTTATACTTTTCCAATGTTATAGTGTGGTTTTTTTTTCTTCAGAAATATGGTTAGAAAAAGTACATGACTATATTGACCAAACACCAGTACTGCATACTGATGAAAATATTCATTTCTTCCCACTTTGTAAAATCAGTCTATACATCCTTGAATTTCCAAAGGTTGCATTTTGCACTGAAAATTAGATTTGACTAAATTTGGTCCTAGTCTTTTGTCCAGGTCTACATCTACCTCAATCTCCCTCTCTTCTGCAACGTTGCCTTCCATTTTTGTTGGTACATTCACCTGTTGCCTTTTTTTGGTCCTTTTGCATGATTGTTGAGTATACAATTAAGCATCTAGGTGTCTATACACCTTATGACCGTGTCTGATCAATTGGTTCACAGGTGTGGTATTTTGAAAGGCAGTTCTTTGAAATGGCAAAAAAGTAACATGTTAGATTTCTGTCTCTACTGTAGAGAAGTGTAAGTATTGTGCAAAAGGTGTGAGGCTGTGGATGTGCATATAACATGTTATTTATGTTAGTGTTAACGCAATTGTTAAAAAAAACGAATAGAAAAACTGTTAAGCCCCCATATTCATTTTAAAATGTGGAAACCGAGAAGCTTCTATACGTACATTGCTGTCACTCCCTAAATTGGAATGGAAGTTGGAAGTAGAAAAGTAGGTATGGGATATGGAAAATGTAAAAGATACTATAACAATTTATACCAACAAAGTAACAATAGTTTAAATGTTTATTGAACAAAGAATCAGTACAATTGAAAATGCAAAAAAAGGTAATAACATTCTGACCAACAACTGCTTTGTTATCCCATTCGTACTACATTGGGAAATAAAAAAACGGGCTTCATGGATATATCATTTGTATAACTTTACTTCAGGACAGTTTCATTAATGTGAATTAAAAATCCATGATAGAAGGGCTTTAAAATATATCAATAACAGGCTACAACCATCCTTACAGAATGCAGTAACAGTTGACGTGAGACTTGGAAATCGTTGATTGACAAAGTATCGGAATATATCTACCATATCAGATATGGTCAAACCAAAACTCTGCCGACAAAGGTCTCAAGAGATAGTAAAATATAGGATGTGAACAATGCATGCCCACTTGTAAGTATGCAAAGGGAAAGACACAGGAGCTACAAACACAATAAAGAGGGGTACTGCTGAGCATACACTGGAAAATAGGAACGTAGGTACAAAAGATCTCAAACAAAAAGCCCTGTTGTTTTATGCAATACATAACAATCCTATCAGCTGGTTTTTACCGAGCGAGCTAAATGTCTGGTGGAAGCCTCCGTCTGTTTAAAAGCATAATTCACATTCATTTTAATAAAGCCTACTAAACTGTAAAAGTGTCAGGCCTTGCCTGGGGGCTTTAGGTCATCACAAATAGTTCAAACTGTATAAATGCACATCATCTGGTTGTATGGGTCAAAAAGAACAACTATCGGTTTCACCCTCCCTCCCCTCACCCCATCAGAAAAAGTCCTAACGCACTACTGGTACATACTCGAAAAATACATAAACATAAAAAAACATGATAGCAAACAACTACAAGCTAAAGTCATGATCTGAAACTAGACAAGAATACAACAGCTATCCAGTGGCCATGATGAATTGTCTTTCCAAGTAGCAAAAATGCCATCATAAAGGGGCTTTTGTGAGCTTCTCTTCTACATGGCTTACTCATTGGGGTTGGGGTTGGCATCGAGATACGAAGACAGGTCAAAGGTAAGCACTTTGCTGATGACACAGTCGCCTTGCTGTTGAGGCAAGAGACGGTAAATAAAATCAATCATGTTCATGTCAGACTTACATATTTCAGTCACAGGCAGTAAGTATGGTCAAGTGCCGTGGAGCGAGAGAGCGAGAGAGAGAGAGAGAGTTATAAAACCGGGTCATTTGAGAAACAGCGGGCCCGGACACATACCTCTGGGTACACTCCAATTAGAGAGTCCGCCTTGGTGTAGAACTCTTCCTTCAGAGAGATAACTATGGCCTGGAAGTTATGGACTGACTGGTCTTTGATGTAGTTGGCCACCTACGCGAAAACACAGACAGAGACCTGGAATTACAGCTTTGTTGAGACAGGACAATTACAACATAATTTAAATGGCGTCGTAGGTGAAACATTGACATACCTTGCCGATGTTTGTGTTGTCCAAAGCTGCATCAATCTCATCCAGGACAAAGAAGGGGGCAGGCTTGTAGCTGTAAGTGTAAAAAAAAGAAAGAATATTAGTTGTAATGCCACAAGGCTGAATTTCAACAAAAAAAGGTCTTAATGCGTTTGGCAAACAGAAACACTAAAACAAAACAATATATTGTACGATGTGTCATTTTTGTTTAGTTTAGGTTTGAAGAAAATAACCCATCTTCTTTTTTTCCTGAAACCTTTACTGAACCAGGAGAAATCGCATTGAGATTAAAAACCTCTTTTCCAACCTGGTCACTAGGCTTTACCAGTCATTCTGAAATTGCCCTAAATTCTACCTCATAAGGGTATTCATTTGCATGCCTCCGTCCTCTCTATGGTGATCATTTGATTTACAGATGATAAGCGGTTGGGAAAGCGTCACATGAATATAAAGTGGCTGTGGGGTTTTGAGTGTCTTGTTCTGCTCATCTGTTCTCGTACCTGTGGATGGCAAAGAGCAGCGCCAGTGCGGCCACGGTCTTCTCCCCTCCAGACAGGTTGTCCATGGGACGGAACCTCTTCCCTGGAGCCACGCAGTTGTAGTTGATTCCGTCCAGGTAGGGCTCCTCGGGGTTCTCTGGTCCCAAAAAAGCCTGTCACAAGGGGAGGCCATTAAAACAATGGCTTTAACATGAAGTCAAGCCATAAAGCTTTATCCCGCGGTTCAGTTTACAAATGCAAACCTTTGTTTTTCTTATGAAAAGTACTTTTTTGAATGCCTAATTATTCATGAATATTGCATTGACAGTAAGAACGTCTGTGTGTGATGTCATAGTGTTGCTGACCTGGGCACTGCTGTTGCGTGACAGTGATTTGTAGATCTCGTCGATGTTAGTGGCCACTGACTCAAAGCAGGCGTTGAAGCGGTCATACCTCTCCTTCTTGATCTGCTCAAACGCCTGCTTGGCTTTCTTGGCCCGCTTACGAGCGGCCTCAAACTCTGAAAACATTTTTAAAATAAAAACTATATGAAGCACAACTGTATCTCGAATTGGCGAATGGCTGAAAAACATTCCTCACTGTCTTTCACTCGTGCTCTACTTCCTATTTTCTTAACTCCCTCCTCCCTCCCTCCCTCCCTCCCTCCCTCCCTCCCTCCCTCCCTCATGCAATTTCTTCTCCTCGTTCTGCCCCTTACCATCGCTGGTCTCTTGGAACTTGTCCCGGACACTCTCCAGCTTCTCCATGGCCTTCATGTTGGGGGCGCTGATTCTCTGGAGGATGCTCTGCTGCTCGTTCAGACGCTGCTGCAGGGCGTTCATCTCCCCCTTGATCTCGTCCTCTGACAGGCTGTCCTGTTAGGATCCAAGCAAACACAAACGGTCAACACAGTTCCTGCCAGAAGAGCTCGGCCAGCCCTATCTTTTTGACCAAGTTTGAAGCTTCTTAAAGGCGGTGTGGTCCTAACGCCTGAAGAGCCGGGCTAAGTGGGAGGTTTCTGTCGTCCACCTACCTTTAGGTCCTCAGACAGGATGCTGTAGTCAATCTCGATGAGAGCCTCTTTAGCCAGAACGGTGCTGGACGTCCTCTGGCTACTGCTCGACTCCTCCGCCTGGGAACTCCCCTGCAACCAAACCACCATGACAAAAATGAGAAGCAATATAGACCCCAATAAACACGCATGTGACAAGAGCATGTGTTAAGGGTAGGCTCCCACAGGGAGTGCATGTGTGAGCAAGGAAAGTGTACGACTGTTGATCACGGTGTGTGTTAAAGAGCGTGTGTGTACCTCTCCCTGGCTGATGTCGTCCATGGTTCCGGAGCGCAGCGGCAGTCTTATGTCCTGCATCTTACAGGCCTGGAGCAGGTTGTGCCGGTCACTGCGTTTCTGCTCCAGCTTGGTCTCAATGGCCGTCACCTCTTTCTGCAGCTGGGTCAGCTCCCTAAAATACACACATAAATATAAAATCACTTTAAATATCGCTGCGCACTCTGCATCGAACAAGGACTATATCCTTCCATAATCCATTTGAAGATACATTCAATTTAGATTAGAACTAAGAGCGAGCGCGCGCTAAACTCACTTGTTGGCGCCGCCCAGTTTCTTGCGGATCTCCTCCATGTCGTGGTTCTTGTCGTTGACCTCAGACTTCTTGGTGAGGTGCTGGTTCTTCAGGTCCTGCAGCTGGGCCATGGTCTCATCAATGATCTTCATGTGCCTGTGCTCTTCCTACAGAAAAACATGCAGAAAGACAGAAGAGTCCATTTAAACAACCGACTTCAGTAAACAAAAACAGTGGCAAACTAACAAGTAGCCTATCGAAAACGAACTACTGCATCGCCTGCCAATCAAATTGGCTCGCTTTAAGGGACGATTGGATCATTTCAACTGATTCGTTTACCTTCTTGAGTCTCTCGATCTCGGCATCGTCCTTCTTGACCGTCTGCTCCCACATCATGACTTTCTCCTGGTCCTCCTTCAGCTGGTTTTTCTCATAGTCCAGCTGAATGCCAAGGCGGGTCTTCTGGGTCTCAAACTCCAGGCTAAAGGCAATTTTGGGGGGTTGAGATTTACGAAAAAACTAGCAGAGGCATGCCATCAAAGTGTTTGGGTATACATAGAAAGGCAGGTGGTCTTCTGACAGACCAGAGCTACGACTCACCGCTTCTTAGCGATCTCGTTCTGCCTTTTGACCTTCTCCTCTTCGAACTCTCGGATGTTCCTCACGCCAATCTCCTTACAGAACTCAATGAACACTTCATCTTCCACCTGTAGAATGGACATGCAGCCATTACAGAAAAACCAGCCTTTCACAAAAACCTGTTTCTAGAACCGCTGGAATAAATGAGTTGATGGGGGTAGTGTGTGTGCCAAACTCTCACCAGGTTCATGCGGTCCCTCAGATCTGTGATCTCCTTCTCACGGGACTGGACAATCCTCTTGATGTCGTTGATGCGGGGACCGAAGTTAGCCAACTCGCTCTCCAGCTTGGACTTCTCCTACAAGACCCAATAAGAAGGTGCAGTGTCAGTTCATTTTATTAGGCTACACACATTTACAATCACTTGCCAATAAAAGGAGGGTATTAGACCGACCAACATTTCAAACCAGTGGAATGTTTAGTTGGCCCTGGCCTGGAGACAGCAACACTGTGCGACAACCCGACCGTACCTGCATGTTGAGGGAGAGGTGGCGTGTCTTGGTCTGCTCGAGGTCGCTCTGGGAGTACTTGAGCCTCATTTGGAGGCCGTGGGCCTGGGACTGCACCTGACGCAGCTCCGCCTCCTTCCTCTTGGCTTTCATTTGCTCCTGCGCACAGATGCACCATGGGAAGTTTAAAACAGGATACCTTTCAAATTACATGCCCCTAAGCCCCTTAACGCTTCACGTTCACCTTATTGGTCATTTAGTTGTGGCACTACAAACATCCACACTAGCGGATTGTACATAAATATGTGTGTGTGTGTGTGTGTGTGTGTGTGTGTGTGTGTGTGTGTGTGTGTGTGGGGGCGGATTACTTTGAGCTCCTCGGTGAGTTTCTCCTTCTTGTCCTTGAGCTTGTCCACGGCCTTTTCATCCCAACGCCTGGCCTTGGCCTTGAGGTCACTGGCTCCTCCGGAGATCACACCAGACTTCTGGAACAAGGTTCCATCCAGGGCCACAGTCTACAAACACGTAGGAGGTATAAAGAGATTAAGGACTAGATGCCACAATTTCATTTGCCATAATGTGTCATAATGACACTAAGAGTGCCCTAATTATATAGTGATGGCCTTCCCTCCACTACATATAGGACTCATTATGTTATGACTCCCACGGTACTATTATAGATGGTCAAAAGAGGATTTAAAATGGAGGCAGCTGTACACATACACTGTCACAACACAGTTTAGGGCCGGCACTATTTAGGTCCTGTATGTCCCATGCCAGCCATAGCCGTGTGCGTACCTTGTGCCTGTACGGCCCACCAAAGGCGATCCTGCGGGCGTCCTCCACGTTCTCACAGACCAAAGCGTTGCCGCAGGCGTACTGCAGGGCCTTCTTGATGTGCGGAGGCTCGTACCGGATCACATCGATCACCAGCTTGGCTCCGCGCAGTTCCCTGAGCTTCTCGTCGGTGGGTTTCACCTACACACACACACACACACACACACACACACACACACACACACACACACACACACACACACACACACACACCAGAGACACTAAGACCGGAGTGACACAGACTATTTTGAACAGTATGCATGCTCTCTGCAGGTTAGCTAAGCCTACAGCAGACTCATTTAAATTTCAAAACAACTTCCTCAGACTGAAAAATGTTCAACTATTCGTGGGTGGCCAAGATCGTAGTCGCGGTGCCTACCTCCAGGTAGTCGAGGGGAAGGAAGGTCTCGGGCTCGCCTCGCTGCTCCTTGATGTACTGGATACAGTCTCTGCCTGTCTTCTCAGAGTCCACGATGATGGCGTCCATGTTTTTCCCCAGCACCTTAGTCACAGCGATCTGGAACTTCTTCTGAGTGGGTTGACACAGGTCGATGAGGCGGCCATACTGTAAGAAGAGAAGGACAGAAGCGGAGCGATTTAATCCATCTATGTAGGAAATAATTACACACCGCTTGAAAACAAAGCAGATATAACACGACAAAGAATTTTGAAACAACATAATTGTAAACAATTGTAATCAAGTCAAGTCAAATGTAATTCTAAGGGACATTTTTAAACAACGCACGTTGACCAAAGTGCCGTACAAACCAGAGCAGGCAAGAAAACCTGTCTTACCACTGATCCAGGGTAGAGTCTCTTGATGCTCTCCATGATCTCAGCCTTGCGCTGCTGGCGGCTGTTCTCCTGTCTGTCGATCCTGGCGTCTCCCAGTTGCTCCATCACCTACACGCCCAGCCACACATACACGTAAGGGATTTGTGGTGTATTCCTTAACTCAACATTTACAATGATGTAGAGGATAGGCATACTGATGCTGGAGGACATTTGGAATTGGCCAATATTTGTCATTACTGGCCAGGACAGTAATACGTATTAAGCCTGACTTTTTCCATTTCAATACAAAATCCAGCCAATTTGTTGAAAGGGGATGAATATCCACAACGGATCCTAATCCTGTAGAGCCAGCCAAAGTATTCCAATCCCACTGCCAGGACTATCAGCAAGTCCCAGTACCTGGTTAAGCTCCATGTTGATCTCATCAATTCTCCTCTTGGCCTGCTCGACCTCATCCGTCAGCTCCTCCTCCATGCGCTTCTGCTCATCTAAAGACTGCCTGAATGAACACAGGACAGAAAACCTCTTTTCAGTCAAACTTCCTACATATTTTGTGCACAAACCTTAACTGTTTAAATGTAGTGAAATGTGAAGTACCTGCTGGTGGTGATGTAGTCCTCTAACTTCTCGATACGTTTCTGGTTCTCTTCAATCTCACGTATCTTCTGCTTGATTTTAGCCTGTTTTTAAATTATATTAATTGAATGAAATGACTGTCACCCTGGAATATTTTTGTCGACAACTGGTGTATGGCAAGCGCCATGTTCGGACATTAATATTATCATCCTCATATTTACCTCAGTCTCAACTTTTTTCCTCTCCTCCAGGTCGAGACGGTCCTGGTCGGCCTTCTGGTCACGGTTGAACTTTTCTAACTCTTGGGCCAAGGTGGCAGCCCGTTTACTGGCTTCCTCTTTTAAACGGTGGTACTGTTTCACCTGGAGGTCACCAATGATAAGGAAATAATGAGACAGTCATCAGTAATAAGCACTGAAATATGTCATATACGTATTTTTTACATTGTTTCTTCCTGTCCTAAATGGGCAAAAGGTTTACAAAACAATTTAACTTATCAAATCAACTCCCACAAAGTATCGGAGATAAAGATAACCATGTCCAACAACAAAAATGTCTAACCTGGTTCTCCTCCAGGGTGAGGTCCTGGCCCTGGCTTTGGGCCTCTTCCTCCATGCGCTCCTCAAACTCCTGCTTGGCTAGCTCCACCGCAGCCATCTCCTTGTCCAGCTCCTCCATGTCCCCCTTGCGCTTCTTGTACATCTTCTGGGCATTCTGGAGGGACTTACGTGCAGCCTCCAGCTTCTTGATTTTGTGCGAGGTGTTCTCTTTGGCCTTGATGTACTGGGGACGCTTTTGGTTCAGCTCAGAGTCCTTCTCTCTGGAGGGGTGACAAAAAAAAGAGTAAAGGGTGATTCCTTATTTCCTTGCAGGACAGCTAGATGATACAGAATATTAAAACAGTTTTAGAATTTGTCATCTTTTTTTAACATTGTATATGGTTTTCCTCAACAAAACAAATGTTCTCACCTTTGAAAACCAAAGGTCATCATTTATGAATGCGGAGGCACATGACAAAATATACCATCAAAGCCACTCACTTGATCTCCTTCTCAATGGTCTGCTGGTCCCTCATTAATCTGCCTAGTTCCTTCTTCTTCTCTTTGAGCTCCTCCTCCACATGGTCCATCTTCTTGCGGTCCTTATCAATCTCCTTGTTGCGGTGGGCCAGCTCGCGGTTCAGCTTCTCTATCTCCGCTTCATTGTGGTAGAGCTTGAAGAGCTGCATCTGGACATGGGCCCTCACAACTTCATCCTTCAGGCGCTGGTAACGCTCAGCCTAAAAGAAAGATACAGTAAGTTGAGTTTGTGAGTGAGAGACACTATTTTAAAGAACATTTAAGGTTCAGGAAGGATACAAAAAATAATAATGGGCACCTGTGAGTGAGAGAAATTATTTGAAACATTGAAGGTTCAGAAAAGATATATAAATATAAAAAAGGGCAACCGAGACCATTTTCAACCACAAATAATACTGTACAAAGATAAACAAACACGAAAAAGACCCACCTCTTCCTTTTCCTGCTTTGCCTCCTTGCGCTCTGCAGCAATGTTCTTCTTACGGTGGTAGTTGAACTGCGTGTCTTCTTCAGCTTTCACCATTTCTTTCTTTCTGCGGTCATACTCCTGAGCCAATTCCCCTGAGCGGGAGATTTCCTCAAACAAGGCTGTACGCTCCTTGGGGTTCTTCATAGCGATGGACTCCACAGCTCCCTGAGGGGAACATCAAGAGGTTACGGATGACTTATCTTGGATGATATAAAAAAAAAAAAGGACCATAAACACAAGGAGCATAATCAATCAGTGGTTTCAAGTTGCTTAAGTAGCTGCACGCATGCAAGTACATTTTTGTTAGATATACTTTTTCATATTTTATGTTGCAGTTATACACGCATGTAAAAGTAAAGTGTGCATGCCAACCTGGAAAACAAGGAAGTTCCTGGCCTTGATGAGAATGCCCAGCTTCTCCAGCTCCTCGCTATATTCAGCCAGACCCACAGTCTTACTGTTGATGCGGTATTCTGAGGAGGAACCTACTCGACACACAAATATTGCAAACATATTAGATCTGATACAATGGTATATTCAGGAATAAACAGTGTGTTTAAGATCTTTAATCAACAGTCTTATGGCAAGCATACCAATGATGGTTCTGGTGAAGCTACGCTCTTCCCCACTGTCCTCACGGTACACCATGCTGACAAAGGCTCTGTTGGCAGCTGGCTTCCCCACAGGTGCTCCATGGATAAGGTCCTTTAGAGTCTTCACACGTAGGTTACTGGTCTTCTCAGCCAACACAAAGCTGATGGCATCCATAAGGTTGGATTTGCCTGCATGGACATAATAAATGTGCTCTCACTTAGGTTAAATCTTTAAAAAGTGATTGATTCTTTTTTAGTAAAGCTTTGACAAATGTTACACATTTTGTTCATTTCGATATACTACCTTTTAAAAACTACTGAACGTAACGCTACGTAAGCTAAGCCTCGAAATCCAAAGCCATGTCGGCAAAAACTTTCTGATAACCAAACAATGAGGATAGGTCATAAGAATTAACCTTGTTCTCAATTGTAACAGGCAAACTTGTAAATCACTTACATAAAAATGGTAGCTACTCATGAAACCTGATCATCAACAGCTTATTTTGGCACAAAATGTACTAACGTTAACGTATAGCATTGTTGGCTAACATCTGGTTAGCACATACCAGATCCATTGGGTCCAATAATTGCAGTGAACTTGTGAAAGGGCCCGATGATTTGCCTTCCCTTGTAAGACTTAAAGTTTTCGATCTCTATCAGCTTCAAGTACCCCATTTTTTATATAGTTTGTTTTATATGTCAGGCAGAGTGCCGTGGTGTGATAGCTCGGCTAGTAGGAGCTAATCTGAGTTAGCTGTTGATGTCGCTTCTGCTAACTCTGTTTGCGAGGCAGCGTTCGCTAGCTAGTAAAACAAGCGACGTTAGCAATCTCAAAGTGGCTGCATGCAACCAAAAAGCATGAGCATCTCCACTCAAATAGCAGCCATAATGGTCCTCAGCTACATCATCGGCTGCATTTCAAAATAAACGCATGCACCTGATTTCTAAATAGCTTTCAAAATGTACGGCTGTAACAACAGTGCGCCATTTTACAGTCTGGCATGAAACATCGGCGCGCAACGAGCGTAACTGCATTTCTCGCGAGATTGCAAATGAAAAGACAACATCCTTTATTTTAAATGCTAATATAATATAATATACAAACTTGGTCCCTATTTTACAAGTAATACACACTAATGTTACAGTTACTTCGCTGATGAACTGTTTAAAAAAGAAAATACATTTCCTGTTAACTTAATGAATACATATTGACTGATGTTGAAACCATGGTTACGGAAGCGTCTGATTCCAAACACAGTCGGGATGGTTGTAAAGTTAAATGATCTTGTTGAGAATTTATCCGACTGAATAAGGGCCAAAGCTTGTGGTTAGTACTGCCTTATCATTTGGAATAATTTACTAATAACAAATAATTTACTTATAACAAATCGTGTGATATAAGGTGGTGCGTCACTGAGCAATTTAGTGTTGACCTTATCTAGCTTGGGCGCCCTCTAAAACAGTGACAGACCCGAAGTCAAGATGTATAAAGTAGATTTGCCAGTAGACAACTCTACAGATGTGGCTGTGGAACGTCGGAGGGTTGCTGAGGCTGCACGCCAGGCCCGTATTTTCAATACTCGAAGTCGTATAATTGGTTTAGATCTTAAAGCACTCGATTTGCAAGTTGCTGAGAAAAATGAAAGGAAAGAAATGGAAAGTCAAAGAGAGAAGGCTTTTGGTACGTATTTAGGAGTTCGACCTGCCAGGAAAATACACAAAATACAAACACTGCCCTATACATTTCTAAGTGAAAGTAAATCGCTATGCACATGTGTACTCAGATATGCTGATGGTGACTCAGGGTAAAGCACTGATGGCTCAACAAATAGAAGAGGAAGAAATGCGAACACAGTTAAATAGGGACCTTGTACAGTACAGGGCCCTTCAACAACGTCCTGAGGACTCTCGTGATGCAGATCTTAAATTTGACCACCAGGGGACGGTCTGGTCAACCGTCCGTATCTCAGAAACTGACTTGGGGCCCGCTAGTATGCAAGTATTCCAGGTATGATTCCAGGTCGCTGGTCTTTACTGATGCATCAGCGGTGGGTGAAGAAAAATGTTTTATTAATCAATAAATCTTTACATTTTTAAAGAAAGAACTGTCTTGTTTTTTAAACCGTTTTTTGTCAACACAGGGAGAGGGTATAAAGGAAAACGAAAAGAGGAGAGCTCAGATGGAGAAGACAGAGAGAGAACTGCGAGCACAGAAGGAAGATAATGAGAAAAAGCGGATGGAGAGCAAGCACAGAGGTTGAAGTCACCTAGAAAATGACATGCACACACATACACACACCCTAACACATACACACATGTACACTAATGTAAAGCATGCACATGCTTCATGCTTTCATACACAAACAATCACTCCCACACACAATTCCCAGGGGCCGTTGATGGAGGCTCATCTTACAGAGTGGGTTATGTGTGTTATAATATGTTGCTTTTGAGTGCTTGGTGTGGTTAATAGCTCGTGGGAGGGGAAGGGGGGGGGGGGGGGGGCGGAAAGTAGCACAATGTGTGTGAGATTCACTCTTATACGTAAAACTTATGTGTGTGTAAGTGTAAATGTATGTGTGTGCTTGACTATTAGAGCTACTTCAAGGCAAAGAAAGGAGGCATGAAGATCTCAGGGCAATTCATCTGGATGCTCTGGAAGAGGAGTGTAAAAAGGCTGCCTGCATTGCACTCAATAACTACAATCTGGCTCAGGTACAGACACAGACACATAGACACATCCACAAAGACAAAAATCACTCGACAAAGATGCACATGGACCACCGGGATTAGGTGGTACGGTGTTACAGGGTGTGGTCTGGTGAGATCCCTGAATTACAATGACTAATTAAAGATGTTAAATGATGCGCACAATGCCATGGGGACCCAACGATCACATTAGCTGGTGCTAAGCGACCTACAGAGTAAACTGCTTTGATGTAGGATGTTGGCTCAGGCTGTTAGACAGGCTTTCTCCCTGTTAAGCTCTCCCCTGTTTGCATGAATTCTCTGGGATGTGAACTCTGGTGGGAGTCATCATTAAAGACGTTTCTGGCTGCAGTGTTTTTTCTATTTTTTATGTCAGAAATGTGGTTTTACTAATTACCTCGTTCATGCATGACCCGCAAGCAAATTCTACAAGCTGATAGCTCTGTGCTCAGAAACCCTATTCAGATAAGCCTTGACAAGTACTGTATGTGGTCCTGGAGCAGTAGTTAAGGCACAAACCAGATCAGGGGAGTTTTTCCTCAAGATATCAGTGATCACTGCCCTATTGCTTGTATCAGGAATGTGAAATTGCGAAAGACAAAGACATTTATCATTTTTAAAAGGAACTTTAGGAACTTTGATGTAGAGGGGTTTCTGAATGATTTAAATGTGTGACTTAGACAGAGTGTCACACATATTTGATCCAGACCTGGCCCTTGCTTATTTTTCAAATGATTTTAATACTGTTGCTTATAAACATGCTCCTTTTAGGAGATTACGGATTAAGGACAGACATACTCTATCGTTCTCACATCTCACATGAATTATCTGAAGTGATTAATGGGAGGAATTTGAAATGGGCAAAAGCTATAAAAAAACAGGGCTGCTTCTAACTGGATTTTGTTCAGGCAGCTTCAAAACAGGTGTTCTATTAAGATCCGAAAAGCAAAATCAACCTATTATTTACATTTCTTACATATCTGGTAACCCAGCTAAATTCTGGAAAACAATTAAATATAACAAAAATAACTCCCCTTCACTTCTACTGCAGCTACTGTTTGACGCCACATTAGTGACAAGATGGAAATTTGTAATGCTTTTAATAATCATGTTATTGGTGCAGGACACCTATTTGATCAAATTAATTCGATAGAGATCACCAAAAGGCTGGGACAGCGTGAACAAAATGAGATCTGCCAACCAGGACCAGAGATTGCAAATTGGATGAATCTCTGTGGTTTCTCTGTGGTGACGCTTTACTGAAGATAGATTCAAAAAAGTCCTCTGGTGCTGACCATCTGGACCCTGGTCTGTTGAAGGTTTCTGCTTCAGTTATAGTTGGGGCCTTGACACATATTTTTTATCTGTCACTTAGCCTAGGAATTGTGCCAATGATCTGGAAAACTGCTCATGTACTTCCTCTTCACAAGGGTGGTGACGGTAGAGACCTTAATAATTATCTCCAAGCTTTTCTGTTGAGCAAAGACCCTTGAATCTTTGGTTAACTGCCAGCTTCATTTGTACTGAAATCGTATTTTAAACAGAACACTTTCCAGTCTGGTTGTAGATCTGGTCACAGTACTATATCAGCTGTGTCTCTTGTTGTAAAAGATATTGTTTGTGCTTTTGATAAAGGGCTGCACTGTGCTGCACTGTTCATTGACCTGTCCAAAGCTTTTGATACTGTCGATCATTCTCTGTTGGTAAATAAGCTAGCCTCTATTGGCCTTGATCAGAACGCCTGGATGTCACAAAAGGTGTACCGCAGGGCTCAGTTTTAGGACCTTTACTTTTCATTTTGTGTGTAAATAACATAGTCTCTTTTGAAAATAACTGTAAGGTGTACTACTATGCTGATGACACAATGCTTTATACATCAGCTTCTTCATTGGAAGGGGCTATATCTGCTTTGCAGAAAGCATTTTACTCTATCCAGTGCTCACTACTAGAGCTAAAACTTGTTTGAAATGTAGTAAAAACAAAATATATGCAATTCTCTAGATCACGCAAGTTAATATATTTTTTAATTGTGCTGAAATTGAGAGAGTGCACTCCTACAAGTACCTTGGGATAGTTATTGATGATAACCTGTCTTTTAAAATGCATGTTGATGAGCTTGCTAAAGAGCTAAGAAGGAAAATTGGGTAATTTTACAGAAACAGGTCATGTTCTTCACGTGATAATAGGAAGCTCTTAATTCAGTCTACTTTTCTGTCAGTACTTGATTATGGCGACATTATCTATATGTATGCTGCCCCCGCCACCTTGAAACAGCTTGACACTGTCTATCACTCAGCACTTCGCTTTATCACTGGGGATCATTATAGAACACATCATTGCACTCTGTATCAAGCAGTAGGCTGGCCATCCCTGGCGGCTAGGAGAACGCAGCACTGCCTCCTGTTTATCTATGAAGCAATCCTACACAAGCTACCTAATTACCTGACATCTGCATGGCGCTCTAGTAATTGCAATACAAGGTCTCGGGATTGGCTGGTACTTGAGGTCCCTCAAGTCAATACCGAGTTGAGAAAAACTGCTTTTAGTTATTATGCTCCTAGAGCATGGAAGTAGTTTCAAGAGACTTTCAAATTAAATTCCATCATCTCATTGGGACATTTAAAAAACAGGGTACAGAAACTTGAAGTTGAGGTCTGTGCATGTTTTGAATAATGTTGCCATAACAGTGAATCAACTGAATGTATAAATTGTATTGAGGTATGATGATTTCATATTTTAGTTTAAGAAACAGTATGTATTTTATTATGTGTATGCTTGTTTATGCTTTGTAACCAGGGCACCACTGAAAATGAGACCTTCCCTCTCAATGGGCTTCACTGTATGAGTAAAGGTAAAATAAATAATCTAAATCAAACTCCCCCCAGGCTGCCGAGCAGGCAGAGAGACAGAAGATGGAACATGTGAGACAGGAAGGGGAGGGGTTCGCAGAGATATGGCACACAGTGGCATCCGACATGCTGACAGAGTGTCCCAAGGCATCGGAGAGTCTGGTGGGCGGGGCCGGAGGGCCCAGGGTGCTGACAGACAGGTGGAGGGGGATGACTGCTGAGCAGCTGAGGGACATCGAAAAGGAGAGAGATGAACAACGAGCTCAGAGAGAGGTACAGAAACAGCACATTAACAATTATCTTTTTTATTTGAACCATAGTTTGTTCATGTATGTTGCTAAGCAGATTACTCCAGCTGTTGGATTATTGCAGACCCATTTTTTTCCTGACTACCCTGAACCCCACTTATAGTTCTTTTCCACAGCATTAATGCAGTCGTAATTTCTCTACTGTAACTTTTAAAATCATCCCAACTCTCATCATCTCAATCAAGTCGAGCAATCAAGCAATTCCTTTTCTTTGATAGAGGCAGAGAGTGATTGAGAAGCAACAGGAAGCTGCCTCGGGTGCCCAGCTGCTGGAGCTGGCCCGGCAGGCAGAGGAGGAAGAAAGGAGACACTTGGATCTTCAGAGGGAGAGGAGGGTTCAAATGGACAAGTACAATGAGCAGCTGGCTGAAGAGCAGCGGGCACAGTGAGCACCAGCACACACAAACACACATTGGGCAATTCACATGGTACCAGTCAGACAAACTCATCTGGCTTAAGCAAGTGTAAAAGGTTTAGTTCGGCATGGTTGCATCTGCTTACTTTTCAAGCTTCCTGCAGTAATGTAAAGGGGCATATATAACTCAAATCCTACATTCAATTCCCCTATTGGCACAAACTAGCAGACCAGAGGGTTGCACAGGGTGCTGGGTGGTGGACTCAAATCTTTTCGCCTACTTAATTGAAGGCAAGTTTTATTGGTGTGTGTGTGAGCAAATGCTGTATGATAGCTTGCTCATTGGCAGATCATAGACTATGACTTTTTCTGCTTGAACTTAAGATGGCAGCTTCGTAGTTGTATTGTCTGTATATATGGCATTGTTTAACGGTTTATATTTGTAATGTATGTCGATATGGCAGTGTTTGACTCTCTCTATTTGTAATGTATGTGGCTGTGTTTAACTGTGTGTCCTGCTTGTCTGCCTCAGTCAGGAGTACCTGAAGAAACAGGTGTACACCAACAAGCCCACTGCCCACTACTTCACCCAGTTCAACAGCAGCTCCCGCTGACCATCTCCCCCCTGCTCCCTGAGTCCAACCAAATAAAGTTAACGATAGATATTCAAACTCAACCTTTTCAATCCTTTTCCCCTTCGATTTAGTCGCTACTGCTTGGAATATTTCATAATATTCTTCATCATATTTTTCAATATTTGATAAGAATGTTTGCTACAGATATTCATACTCAACTTTGTCAAGCATTTTGGCCTTGATGTAGGCAGTGATGTTAAGGCTAAATTACAATATGTTTCATAAGACTATTTGAGCATTCTTTTTAACAAACTAATGACAAAAAGGGTTTTAGTACAGAATCTTCAAGGTACTTTATTTTTTTTTTATCACATATCAGTTACAGTGGCTGATTCATAATGCAGATACAATGTTATTGGCCCCATAAACAGTAGTCATAAATTCACTTAGAAGCTGCCTCCCACCCCTCAAAAGCACCCCTGCAGTCTTTTCCCCATGGCACAAACACATACCCTCAGCATTGTGCTAACGGTGCTCCCCACAGACCACACAGAGGCACATGTAAACTCCGGCCGTGAACTCTAGATCCCCTTTTCACCTCGTACATCCTTCTTTCCCTCTGCCCCTGTCCCACTCAAAATGAATTGACTTTGTGTATTGTCGAAGTTGTTGATTTTCTCAAAATGCAATAATTCACTTCTATACATTTTCTTTGCTGTAACTATAAAAGAGGGAATATCACACTAGCAATTCTGACTATTCCCTCTATCGCCTCGAACAACTGAAAAGCAAAGCAGGAGAGGCAGTAGAGTGAGTATCTGTTTGTATGTGTACACTCATTACTCATTCCCCATTCAAAACTAACATTTGCCCTGACACTGACAAACACAGATGTTTAGCAGCAGATAGTCGAAATAGAATATTGGCATATTATTTCGCATCGTTTATCATTCCTGTATGAAAATAGATTTCTAAAAGTTAAATTTTTTTTCAGTCCTGAGTGTGTCTACAACCAACAGCAAGAAGCTCAGTCAACCCTCTTGAAAACCAATGTAGCCATCCCAGGTCTTGTTCACTGGGCTCGTCATTGGATGGTAGAGTGGCTAACGCTAGGTTGTTTGTTTGAGTGGGGAGAGTAGAGCGAGTAGCATTGCATATTCTGTAGCTACTCCCTGTAGTGTGCACAGGCTCACCGCACCCCTGCCTCTCATGCTGCATCAGCAGACGAACTCAACAGACTTCAGATACTCACTAGACTGCAATGCTTTACCAGACATGGGATGGACAGAAAAATCAAGTTTTGTTCTGCTGAAATTACCACAGTATGAAATGACAATGTATCATATCATGTATCAACGCACATTTTTGAATGCTTTTTTTATGATTTGAAGAGTTTGCATACATTTAAGTAACAATCGGGATTTTTTTTTGTCTTTCAATTTTTGTTGAACTATTAACTATTTTTTTCTAAAACCGCCCAATCACTGCAATTATTTTTAGAACAAGGACAGTGTGAATTCATAGCATTATTATAAAGAATACAAATATTTCAAATAAGCTTCAACTGATTTTAGACCCTCACATTATACAAACAAACTGGCTGGGTAAAACCGAAATGAGCATGGGGTTCTATTTACATTCAGAGTGACATTTTAAACCTCTCTTTCAACTTTTTTTCAGATGAATTCCATACAAAATATTTTTATATTTCTGCTTTCCTTTTACTGCAGGCCTTTTGCAATGTTTCTTGCTTTACTCAATAATTTCAATAGGTTTTTGCAAATGCTATTTCTACTCAACCCTAATAAATAATACATTCAATGTTAGATGTAAAAAAGCAATTGAAGTTTTCATTTCGCCATGCTCTACCCTTCAAAAAATGTACTTTAATGAGCTGCGTTGATGAGGGGTTCAAAAAGGAATTTTGATTTTGTGAGTCCACAAGTCTCACTGAATAAACTACACATAAATACTGCTCCTTACATTTTGTATGTATGTTGTTCTATGACATGAACGGGTATGGGAAAGAGTCTTCATTCATCGACATTGTTTAATACACTGTAGAAATAGACACAGACAGATACAGAAAGCTCCACAAGATTCTACACAAAAATTACAACATCATACCCTTGACGTTACACTTACGGTGAAAAGGCGAGAGTAATGACGTTTTATTCTGGTGCTCTATGCAGACGCCAGCAGGCACAGGAACTTAGAAGGAGCATGTATGTAGCTATAATACTGTATATGGCTATATTGAGCTAATGCAGCTATATACACAGCTTGCTTTTAAAAAATGTTCACAGCAAATTTCTGTAATGCATCCAATGTTACTTATCGTATGAGACTTGGCTCGTGTGAATTAGGTTCTCATATCCGAAATAGTATGTAAATAAAATCGATTACTCAAGTTTATACAAGACAAAAAGCAATCTTTTAAAAAAAGATACAATAGTATATAGTGTGATAGCCAATACATGTTCTGTATTTAAAAAATAAATGAATCATCAAAATGGCAACAACCGTCTAAAACATAAAATGGCAAATCATGAAAAAGAAATGATAATATATAAAACTTGCACTTTGCAACCCACATTAGCTCTTGCTGTCTGTACACTCCCCTAGACCCTCCATAGGCTCCCTCTATAGATGCCGTGCAATATAAGTTGGCGGTACCTACAGTAAAATCCTGTTCATTATTCATACAACTCCAATTTCCGTTTTAGGGGATTTTTGTGTTCCTCTCTGCAAAACCAATTAGCCAGACGGATTTGAAAGAGAAGCCAGAGATCAAACCAGTGGGAACAAGAGATGAAATGTCGGCCTGCCCTCAAATATGCCGTGAACTGCAAAGAGGCTTAGGACATCACATAGTTGGGGAGCGGGTCAGTTTCTTGGCCAGTTGTCACGTCGGTCGTGTGATCCACTACGTAGGACACTCCTTTGGTCAAATAGTCAAGGTAGTCAGATGACTGATGCGCTTCTGATGGGTCGATGTATTGATTGTGTCGCCAGCCTGTCAATCACAGAATCGGTAGATAGTAACGTATGGGCACATACTGCATGTGTTGAGATGTTTAGTTGGGTCTGACGGTCCCTGTGGGGCTGCGGGTGGGAGGTGGGGGGAGGGTTAATCTAAGATGGCGGCAGTGTTTGGCAGGCCGTTGGCGGGCGTGGTGGTGGGGTTGAGCGGGGAGCTTTCCGGCATGGCTGGGACCATGTCGTGACCCTCGCTGGGCCGGCTGTACTGGCTGACCAGGGACTCATCCATGTTGACCTCCGTGACGGCACTGCTTCCATTGTAATCGAGGTTGTCCTCGCTGCACAGCTTGCTCTGGTCACACAGAGAGGGCTGGCTGGCGGTGCGCTTCTCTTCGTTGTCACTGGAGAGTTTGGGAGGAGGATGGAAAGAGAGAAAGAACCAAATGTGGGTAAGCCGTGGGAACCTCTACATGGACTGTATAATGGCCCAGTGCCAGTTCAAGTGTTACTTTGCTGATGTACAATTACACGCCTATTCTATCAGTAAATGCCAAGGAATAGGGGACACGTTGGATGAACGGAGGAACTTTTCACGTGAACACAACGGCACAACACAAGACAGATGCAGAGGAGGCATGCACTTCAACGGCATACCTTTCTAGAGATCTGCAAAGCAAAGGGAAGCATGGGGGAGAAGAGGTACAGCGTAAGGAACACAGAAGGGTTGTTGGGGAAACAAATAGCCCCTATCTACTGCATGAAGGAATCGTTGTGAAAATGAATGGATTTTATTACAGGACCTGAGTTTGTAAAGACTCATAACACAACAGTCAATAGATGACACGCAAAACAACCGACTTGAATTCATAACAAACCTGTACTCTCCGAAAGTCTCATCCTTCATCGGACGCGCTTCCGAGTCCACTTGACCCTCCTCTTTATCTTTGACTGGGAGAGGGAGACAGAGAGGGAGACGATTGAGTTCCGTTATCTCTCCATTAATCAGTGAAATCGCTGCTCCCCTGCTCGCTGAGCCACTGATAACGACATGGCGTCCGATAGCTTCAGACCCATCGGAAATGCAGCAGGTTAACGCCTGCGCGTCCAAAGAGGACCGAGCTAGGGGACGTTGACTGCAGGCTGTCGCTGGGACTTACCGGAATATTTCCCCCCTTTGTTCCTGGTGATGAAGCAGAGAAGGAGAAGTACCAGCAGCAGCAGCACGATGGCGCTCACGAGCCCGATAAACCAGCCCTGCGTGGCGAAGCCCGCCTGCACCTCTGACAACCCTTCACAGTGAGCGTGGGTTGGCGAGGGGGGTCGGAGAGAGTGAGACAGAATATGGGGGATGGAGAAAAAATGGAGAGGAAGGGAGGGCGGGGATGAAAGAGAGGATGATAGGAGCAGAGAGGAGATTAAGAAGAGAGACACAGAGCTCAGCAGCTCGGCTAGTCGACTCGAACACTCAATAGACATTACACTGGGGAACCCGGGAGTACGGCGCAATGCCCCAAACAAATAGCCCTAATGGATCGTTCCATATCGCCCGCCGAGCACTCTTTTCATCTCGCACTTTGAAAGCACTTCACAGGCAATGTAGAGTCGCAAGACACATATGCCCCACAGTGTCTGCGCGTGTCCTTGTATTTGTGTACCCAGAGGAGAGGAGAGGAGGGTGAAGAGGCGAGGAACGCGAAGAGGAGAGGCGCGTGTTTGTAGTACCTGCTCCATTGGTCTGGATGTCCGTCTCCCAGAAGGTGGTGTCGTTGAAGGTGAAGCGCAGGCGGTACTGGGACCCTGGAGAAAGCCCCTGGAGCTGATAGAACGACTGGGAGGAGTTCACCTTCTCCGACTGCTTCCATTTACCGCCACCTACACAAGGCCAAGAAACGTTACACAGGTTACATGGGGTTTGTTACCGTGCCAACCCTTAAAGACTGGTTTACACAAAAGGTTTAAGCAAAAGGGTCGGGATTGGCCTGAGTCGACGGGGAGCCCCATACCGTTCTTGTTGAGGAAGTGGACTTGGAAGCCTACACTCTTGTGTCTCTCTTTGGCCACCCAGCTCAGGTTGACTGACTGTTCTCCAACAGAAAGACTTATGTTGGCAGGAGGAGCTGGAATGAAAGACAGAGTTTTTATTTTAAAAGACTTACTTATATCTTCTTCTCTGTTTCCTATTGTGAGCGATTCATGTGAAATAACAGATAAAGATATTTCATTTCATTTCACAACTTCACTAAGCTCAGTTTACAATGATGTCATGAAGTAATGAAGGCTGAAGTTTTACATCCATCCAGAGTGGTGACACCCTCCCTGGTAATGGGATCTCCATCCCCGGTTGAAGTGCGCCCCCTCAGGTAGAAGCGGTAACGGCTATTGGGGTCCAGGCCCTTCAGGGTGAGGTGGGTGACGGTGGGGTCGTCTATGGTCTCCACCTGCATTGGGCTGTCGTCGGTCTCCACAACTGACCGCCGCGCAGCCACAAAACAGTTCAGTCAACGTTGCAGCGACCCCATAAAGCTATTTGACATGTGATTGACTGATAAGCATCATTAGCAAGGGTTTGTATTGGTGTTTCCACTGGGTTATTGATCCTGTTGTTGATGCATCTTGTGTCCTCACAAGAACTGTAATTTGTTTCTAGTGTGTTTTGCCAGACAGCAAGACAGCAGACAACAAGTAAGAAAAGTAAAAAAAAAAAAAAATGAAAAGATCCACAGGCAAGACAGCAGCTACTCACTCTGTTGGTACTGCAGAAGGTATCCTATGAGAACTCCGTTGGGATGGGCTGGAGGCGTCCAGTGCAGGGTCATCTCGGTCTCCCCAGGACTGTCCAGGTGCAGAGACATGGGGGGACCAGGAGCTGAAAGCGAAAACATATGCAGTCAAATTTTGAAGACAATGCAAAAGCATACAATAATCCATATCGTACCTGTGTACACACTGTGCCATCTTAGCTCCATGTCATCTTAATGATTCTATTTTCTTTGCTTCGACCTTTCCCGAAATATCCTCTGTTCCTGTTCTATTTTCTCCCTCTCAGACTGTTGCTGATACCCCCGCTCCCTCTCACATTGCTCCCTTTTTCTCTGCCTCGTTTCCTGTTTCTCACCCACAATCTATCACCTCTAACTTTCGCTCCTTCTTTCGCTATCCTCTTTCTCACTTTTGAGGTATCTTTCTCAGCCTCGCCCTCGTCTCAGGCCTCCCCTCCCCTCCCCTCTCCTCTCCTCTCCTCTCCTCTCCTCTCCTCTCCTCTCCTCTCCTCTCCTCTCCTCTCCTCTCCTCTCCTCTCCTCTCCCCTCCCCTCCCCTCTCCTCTCCTCTCCTCTCCTCTCCTCTCCTCTCCTCTCCTCTCCTCTCCTCCCTTCTCCTCTCCTCTCCCCTCCCCTCCCCTCCCCTCCCCTCCCCTCCCCTCCCCTCCCCTCCCCTCCCCTCCCCTCTCCTCCCCTCTCCTCTCCTCTCCTCTCCTCTCCTCTCCTCTCCTCTCCTCTCCTCTCCATTCTCTCCATTCTCTCCTCTCATCTTACCTCCTTCCTCAGTCTCAAAGCGCATCCTCTCAGAGAGCGGTCCTTCTCCCATGCTGTTGAACACCGTGACCGAGAGGCCGTAGTGAGAGAAGGGCCGCAGGGCCCCAATCAGCCTTTTCTCCTCGTTTGCCCCTGTCTCCACTACGAGGGAGGTCTCTGGCTCTCTGCTCCTCCTGCCTCGGTGGTGCCCTCTGGAGCCATACCTGGTCAGGTGGATCTGAATGTAGCACGCAGAGAAGAGTAAGGGAGTTCACAGGGGAACTTCAGAGAAGTCGATGGAGTTTCAAAGGCCAGAATTAAAAACGACAGAATTAGGCTTTGTGATAGAATTCTTTCAGTAGCTCATTATTTATGAGCTGATGTTGAGGCAAGCTACACCAAAGGAGATGTTACAACCTTGTAGCCTAGGAGATGTCCTCTGACTAACTCCCTCTCCACGGGTGCCCAGGTCACCCTGATGGCCGTGCTGTTTAGGATCTCCACCCCCACGTCCATGGGAGCCACCAGAGGCACTGAGAGGAGGAGCGAGGGATCAGAACCACGCTGAGCATTTGGAGGGCTGAACGGTTTACACAGGAAATACGTTGTTCATTGTGTGTTTTTCATTTGAGACGGCTCCTACCGTCCTCTCCGGAGTAGCCAATGACAGGGTCCGGCTCCGGCCCCTCCCCTATCTTGTTGACAGCCTGGACTTTGATTTCGAAGGCGGAGAAGTTCCCGATGTCCTTGACGATGAAGGGCGGTGCCGAGGTGTAGTTGGTGTGCCAGGTGGGCCCACTGCCCACCACCCGTCTCCACAGCACCTTATACTGGAACTCCGGGCCGTTGAAGTTATGCCTGTCCATCTCCTGTGTGTCATGAGAGACATTGGCCCGGTTGAACTAAAGTGCCAAACCGTAATACGAGTCCATCACACGGGCTGGGAAACACGTCAGCCCATCTCAGAGAAATCCTGCTTACTTTTAGACTAACATTTCATGTTTTCATTAGGACAGAGCCATCGATCAATGTGACGTTATGTCTCTAGCCCAGGTACACACACTGTAAGCATTACCTCCCAAGTGATGAGCAGAGTGTCTGGGTCCGTGGACTCACTCCTCACGTCCTCGGGATTGTTGTCCGGAGCTGTGGACACGGAGGACGGCCATTTCGTTAGACATACACCAGGCATCATTTACCTAGTTCCCTGAACAGGCGCTGCGTGGTCCACAAGGATGGCATTGCTAAGCTGGCATCAAGGCCTGACGAATGTAACGAAGTCAAACAGGAAACAGGATATTGACCTTCAGCGGGCACGTTGCAGAGATCCGAGTGCCTACTAGGGTCACTCTTGCCTATGTCGTTGATGGCGACGACCCGGAAGCGGTAGGACAGGTGGGGCTCCAGGGAGAGCGTGGTGCTCTTCCTGTTCCCGGCTACTCTCTTCATCTCCTCCCAGCCCTTCTTTTTAGCGGCGTGGTCCTGGAACTCCACCATGTACTCTGCACCAACACCAGACGGAGAGGAAAAGAGAGAGCATGGGACAGAAAAGAAGAGAGTTCATTATCTGGTGCTGTGAATAAACACTGAGCAGAGATGAAGCCATTTATGGGGGACAGTCGCTATCGGGCTTCAGCAAAGTCTCTCTAACGGAAACAATGATTCTGTCAGGGTAGTAAAAATGGAACCGTTTTTCAAATTATTTTCTCCAGGGAGATTGGGCTATTGGGAGTATTGGAGTTATTCAGCATGAAACGCCGTTTTGTGTGTTTCTTTGTGTGTGTCCATGCGTCTGTGGTTGTTCATATGTCTGCTTGCAAGAGTCTTTTTGCCTATGTGTGTGTGGTAGGGGGTGTGTGTGGTTGTGTGTGTGTGTGTGTGTGTGTGTGTGTGTGTGTGTGTGTGTGTGTGTGTGTGTGTGTGTGTGTGTGTGTGTGTGTGTGTGTTTGTGCGTGCGTGTGTGCGTGCATGTGTGTGTGTGGGTTTACCTGAGACAGGGCTATTATGGTCCTCTCCAGGGGTCCAGCTGAGAGTGACAGTGCGGTCTTTAGGTTCAGTGACCTGGGGGACTCCAGGAGGGTCAGGACGGTCTGGGTGACATAAAGAAAACATTAAATATATTCTTATGTGTTATAAAAATTAAGATGGCTGTATCAAATCATGGTCACTCTAACGACGGGCATGCTCTTACCAACTAATGTCAGGGAGCCACTGGCCTCAGCCATGTCCAGAGCAGTAATGGCCTCACAGGTGTACACGCCCTGGTCCTTGATTTGCGCGTTGGTCACCATCAGGTCAGGCCCTTCAAAGGTGTACCTAGAAGAGGTGAGAACTTATCATTGTTTTGAGTAAATGGAACTTTGAAATGTCGATGAGTACTTACTGGTGAAGCGCTTCAACTATTTTGAAAGGTAACATGGATCATTAGTATTGAGTGTCAATTCATTCAGCTACATCAGTGTGATTTTATTCTACACATAACTCTTTCTTGAGTAGCAGCAGCCATGGTCAGCATGTTTATCCAACGTCTAATCATTTAATAAGGAACATTTACTTGTCCTCTGCAAAGGAGGGGAAGAGTTTCTGTCCATTCCATCTCCATTGGATGAGAGGCGGGCTGAGCTTGGGGTCGACTTGGGTTACGCAGCTGAAAATGGCTGTCTTCCCTGGCTGCACCCTCAGAGCTTGTAGAGGGGACAGGATCAGTGTCCGGTCTGGGAGAGGCGGAATAGATCACACAGTCAGGTAAAAATGGTTCATTCTAAATGGGTACAGGTTACTCTGGGAAAGGGGTTCCCAGCATCTGTAGTGTTTTCATAGCCTGTAGCACATCGTTCAAATTAATAAGTGAGCAGACAATGAACCATCATTATCTCTGGTGTAGGCTAGAGTCAAAGGGTACAATCGCTAAATAAACGGACATTTTGGAAATAGCCATTTTCTTTTTTTTTTTACATTTGCCTAGTACACTTCTAAAGGAATGATTGCTAAATAATAGGTGAAATCACAGCACGTAGCGAATTTTGCAGAAGAGCTTCACTGCTAAACATTTTTTTGAGGTCATGTTCTTATTTAATTCCATTCCATCTACTTTTTCCCTTATGAGATTGCGTGTGTGTGTGTGTGTGTGTGTGTGTGTGTGTGTGTGTGTGTGTGTGTGTGTGTGGGTGTGTGTGTGTGTGTGCAACCGGTCATGGCTCACTTACTCAAAACCTCCAGCTCAACAGTGATGGACTGATTGCTGTTCTGGACCGAGCAGGTGAACAGGCCCTCGTCGCCATGGGAGACGTTGGTGATCTGTAGCGAGCCATTGGCCAAGGGATTGACTCTGATGTCAGACAGCAGAGAAAGGTCGCTCTCACTCTCCCTAGGGAAGACCCACACAGCCACACACACACGCACACACACACACACAAGCACACACGCACATGACATTATGACTACATTACATGAATAGACTACATGAATTCCATGCATAAAAGCAAATACAAAGTACAAACAGATAGACTTCAAACGGAAGCTATCCAGGCGTCTCACCATGTAACTTTGGGTTTCGGGGAACCAAAGGTTTCACAGTCTAGCATGGCCTTCTGTCCTTCTGTTACCATGTGGGTCACTCCATCCTTACTGAGGATCTGAGGAGGGAGCTCTGGAACAACACATAGGCCCGTTAGGCACCCACACACACACACACACACACACACACACACACACACACACACACACACACACACACACACACACACACATGCACACACTTACATTATCAATGACGCATTGGTATTTATACCCACAAGCACCCACGCCAACTGACCTATAACAAAGACGTTTGCATTGGTAAGGATGGTCCCATGTGTGTTGGAGGCCTGGCACTGGTAGATGGCTGTGTCGCTGAAGTCGACGTCCCTCATGATGAGAACGCCAGCCTCAACACTGCGTCTGGGCTCTGGGTCGATACCTTTTACACACACAGTTGTACAAAAACACACAGTCAGTCTGTGTCTGTGTCCAGTTAGGGGGGAGTTTGTTTGCGTGTGTGTGGGTGTGTGTGTGTGTGTGTGTGTGTGTGTGGAGAGTATTTGCTTAAATTCCTTTGTCCTGACCTGTGAGGGGGTTCCCGTTGATGGTCCAGGTAATGTTAGGAGCAGGGATGCCATCGGCCTTACAGTCCAGCCTTACAGTCTCTCCTGGGGCATACAGCTGGCTGGTTGGCTCCTTGGTCCAGTATGGAGCCGCTGCAACACCCAGGACATTTCATTGGTGGTGATCAAATGTGACTTTAGTAAGTCACACCAGACCGATTCACACAACATAATATAAAGATCAACGATACCAAAACATCTGTGTTGGGTTAACTACTTTTAAAATGTTGTTGAGCAAAAAATCAATTACTTCACATTGAAATTATTTTAAATACAGATATTTAAAAGTACACAGATAAAGATTTTTTTTACAGAATATTGATTTTGAAAACACTACATCATCATTAAAAGAAGAGTTGGCCAGGTCATGTCAAAGAGGGGGAGGGGAGGAGGTGAAGTCAGAGCAACCTGAAACGTCTTTCGCCTATAAATCAAAGGAATGCAAAACATGATGTACAAAAACACTCAAGACCATTTCAAAAGGTGTGTGTGTGTGTGTGTGTGTGTGTGTGCGTGTGTTTCCGTTTGTGTGTCTTTCTGAATGGCAATGAAACATATGGCCTACCTTCCACGGTCACGGTGAAGGTGTGTGTCACCTTGCCCTGCGTGTTGTTGGCGATACACTGGTACTCCCCACCGTCGTTCTCCGTGATGTGGCTGAAACGCAGCCGGCGTTCGAACAGATCCCTGGTGGTCCGAGACTCCGACAGCTCGCCGTCCTTCCTCACCCACTGGATTGACGGAGTGGGACTGATGAAAGGGGATGGGGGGGGGGGGGGAATAAGGGGGGGGGGGGGGGGGGGGTGAAAGGTGGATGGAGGGGGGGGGGGCAGATGAAAGGGGGGAGAATTGAGAAAGGAACGATAGGACGGCATGCGTGCCGGCCAAGTTCATGTGATTGACTGAGGGAGGGACACAAACACCCAGAGACACTTACAGGCCTTGGACGATGCACTCCAGCTCCAGGCTCTGGCCCCGCAGGGCCTGGTAAGTGCTGTGAGGTCCTTTAGGTCTCATCATGGCTGGCCTCCTGTTCCGCACCACTGAGTTAGCTACAGGCAGAGAGAAGGAGACAGAGAAGGATCTACATCGTCTTCTACATAAGGTGGGTGCCCGGAATTGCAACTCGCCCAAGGCCTGCCGACACACCTGACCCTTTACCAAAGTGAAACATCTCTTGACGCCGCGCTAGTACAAAAAAAAAAATAAAGTACGGATGACATGACTTTGTGCTGGCATATTTGTGCCGTTGAACTGACTTGTTGGTTTCTATGGCGATCGAGGTCAAGTGGTTCTGCGCTGTGCTTTGCTACCATGGTAACTGTCAATATAATACCCCTACAGGGTGCCCCTTTTGACCCATGCTGTTTCGGCTTGGTCCATCAACGTATCATTACTGGGACGTCATCTTTAGCACAGTTTCCACGACCACAGGGGGTGTAACCAGGGCAGTACAACTCAGTTGAGTTCAGTCGTTCTTGGTCCGACTGTGCAAAGAGGAGACTCACACGTGGAGACGGTGAGTGAGATGGGTTCCTTGGGGAGGATGGTGCGTGCCGCCAGGTACTGGGCGTTGCAGGTGTAGTCGTTCCTGTTGTCCTTCGCAGTCACGTGGGCAAAGTACAGGTTGCCATCCTTCCCCACCGTGACCCGCTCACTCAGCTGGAGGTGTCGCAGGTCTTCAGACAAAGGGGAAAAAGAGAGAGAGAGAGAGAGGGAGAGGGAGAGGGAGAGAGAGAGAGAGAGAGAGAGAGAGAGAGAGAGAGAGAGAGAGAGAGAGAGAGAGAGAGAGAGACAGACAGACAGACAGACAGACAGACAGACAGACAGACAGACAGACAGACAGACAGACAGACAGAGAGAGAGAGAGAGAGAGAGAGAGAGAGAGAGAGAGAGAGAGAGAGAGAGAGAATGAGCCAGAAAGGGAAAGGGAAAATGAGGACAAAGAGATTATGAGCCAACCACAGTCATCCATAAGAGCAGATGTGTTTAGTCAAATCCCTGCCGCAGCCAGGCAGTCTACAATAATAACCTTTTGATAAAAAACCTCTCACGACTGGATAGATGGGAGGATTCAGGAGAACATTGTCCAGCACATCTGACACCCAAGATTATTACGTAAGGTAACAAAGCGGTCCATAAAAGGGTTGGGCAAACCGCCAGAGTTATAGATTTATGGCCAAATGCACAGGTGGAATGAAGCGCCAGAGAGACTTACTGCTGTCCATCCAGTGGATGACAGGCTCCACACTGCTGGCGGGGGGGTTGCACTCCAGCACCACACTCTCTCCCTCCTCCACCTTCTTTTTTGCCTTTTTCTCTTTCTGCAGGGCCGGGGGATCTGGGGGCAGACAGCAGCTCATTATCTATTCAGCAGACATACACATGATAAGTCTACGATGTTAAGCATACACTCACGCACGCACGCGCACAAACAAACACACCCAGGCGCGTGTGAAAGCTGCGTGCCGCATTGCACTAAAAACTGGCGCGGACGCAATATTTACAGATCCCGACTTTGAGGAAGAATGCGATGAGTGAAAACTTCAAAGAGGCATCAAGTTGCCCGTGTTTCCCAGAAGTGGGATACGTTGCTTTGTGAGTCATGTGTTTGCTCTCCCCTCCTCCCATTGTTGATAACCTCACAGGAGTCGCTGGCTCGTCGCTCGCTACTGAAGTGTGCTACACATGACATCAACTCAAGAGCGTTTCTGGGGAAACCGTTGTCAGGGAAACTGAGAGGGAAGGAGTTTGCGGTGGGAGCAAGAGATACAGGCAGGTACGTGCTCTTTAACGTTGCCACGGGGCCTGTGGGTGTGTGCCAGTGTTGTTCTGGTGAGAGTGCGCTGTGGTAATCATACTGGGGGTTGATACTGTAGGTACGCTATGAGGTAGCCAGTATGACAGTCCATCTGTTGATAAATGGGTTCTCTACAGAGGACCAAGCCAGGTTTACGGGCGCTTCGGCCATGACCATATAAAGCGCTCCGTTATTACCCATAAAACCACCAATAGCTTTGCTCCCATGGTGCTCTCCTGGGAGTGAGTCACTGAGCCACAAATATATTTATTTATTGACAAGGCCAACTCTAAAAAGCAACAATGCCAAAATCCAGAAATTGTTGGAGACTAACAAATTCCATTATTTGTATTAATATATTAATATTATGCATTTTTGTAGTTGTTTTACCACTTGGCTATGTTTCTCAACACAGCTAATGCAAGTCATTTAAACCCACCCTCTAAGGATCCTACAAGTGTTTACAGAGGACTGTAAGAAATAACTCACGGTCAATCCTGAGCAGGGCCTCGTTGGAGACAGCCGTCCCCAGCTCGTTTGAGGCATAGCAGATGTATTTGCCCTGGTACTGTTTCATGGAGCCCACCCCCAAACCTGTGGCGAAGAAGGATCCGGAATCATCAGACACAGACAGCTCCGGTTCCAGTGCAGGGTCAAACTCTTCTCCATCTTTGGTCCACCTGAAGCTGATTGAGAGAACATAAAGACAGAAGATTTAAAGAAAATATATCTTTCATGTTTCATTTTGGTCCACCTGAAGCTGATTGAGAGAACATAAAGACAGAAGATTTAAAGAAAATATATCTTTCATGTTTCATTTTAGATGTTATAGTTTGAAAGAAGAGATGCCATATAACTACTGCTATTTAAAAAGGGAAGGACAATGCGCCCAAATTTGTGTCCCTTGAATCTGGGTGAGCTATCTTTTCAAACAGAGCCTCTGAGGCATTCATAATTGTGATATTAATATGTCCCTGTGCAAATGGAGCAGAGACATTATGAAAAGATTGCTTGAGGGCTAAATTACATTTATCCCTAGCTGGAATAAGTGCTTTGACTGTGAGAAGTTGTGCTCCCATCTAATATTAATGTATATTTCCAGATGTCTGCCATGCACAGATTGTGTTGTGTGTGTGTGTGTGTGTGTGTATGTGTGTGTGTGTGTGTGTGTGTGTGTGTGTGTTTTAGTGTGCGTGTGTGCGCGCGTGCGTATGATGTTTGCTAACTAACGTGGGTGGGGGGTTCCCAGTGGCATCACAGCTCAGGGCGATGTCTTCAGTTCCAAATGCCGTGACAGACTCTGGCTGGGTGGTGATCACCGGAGGCTTTTTCACTAAAAGAATCACGTGCACACACACACACACACACACACACACACACACACACACACACGTACTGCGTTAGTGCAGTCACAACATAGATCAAACAGTCATTCTCCTGTACTCACAAGAAGAGTGTTAGCACTTGCTGTCACAGACCTGATTTTCAGGCGAACGGACGAACACACGCACAAGGACAGTGTGATTTACAGGGAGCTGTGCTGCAGCCTCGCCCCTGACCAGCTCTGGTCACATGACCAGCCTCCTGCTGCATTTCTAATGGATCCCACCGTGGTCTCTTCAAACGCGTCATGCACGTACACAGGCATTGATAGTAGCCGTATCACAGGGTACAACGGCCAACCGGCAACATTTGTTTCCATAGTTTGAATCCTGGCCACGAATGCATTCGGTCAATATCACTCAATGGACTCTCAAGAGAACGAGATGAAATTTTAGGCTGGCAGAGAGAGAGGGGAAATGAGTCAATCGCAGAGATCAAAGGGTGCGAGGCGAGAGGAAATTGATATATGATAATGCACGGAGGGAGAGAGTGTAATGTAAACGGGAGATTTATGGTGGTGAGGAGGAGAGCGTGTGGCGCCTATATAGGGAGACATAACGGGAGGGATTTGAAAGGAGAAATTGGAAAGACTAGCAAAGCAGATTTCAGGCTTCCATATCCGACACACACACGCACACACACACACACACACACACACACACACACACACACACACACACACACACACACACACACACACACACACACACACACACACACACACACACACACACACACACACACACATAGCATAGGGTGGGAAGTGGTGTGTGAACACACAGGGAATGTTATAGATCCAGCCATCCTATTTTCCACAGTGGTTTATGACGCCTGTCGGATTTTTATGTTCCAGTTTCCAGCGTTTGGATTGCGAATTGATGTGGTCTATTTTTTTTTCTTTTCCATTAACTCTTGCTGTGTGATATCCAGCATCCACGTCGTGTGTGTGCTATTGTGTGGGAACGGAGGTCTATGGTCGGCGCTCGGTGGTGGTCGAGTTCTAATTTGATTTTAAGGCGACGAGACAGACCAAGGACTCGCCGTTCAATGTTACATTATGTAGGTAAGTAGGTAAAGGAGGACAGGGGAAGGAAGGAGGCGAGAGGCTGGGACAGGGAACTCTGGGAGACGGGAGAGCGGCACGTGAATGCTGGGGAGAGAAATACGGAGATATAAAGAGAAAGGGACAGCAGGACAGAATGGGGGAAAAAGAGAGAGAGAGGGAGAGGGAGAGGGACTACGGCAAGGCGTCTGCAGAGATAAAATGATAAGCCACTTTCTCCAGCTGATTAAACTGAAGTTTGGGACTGTAGGCGTGGCCGTCTCAGAGAGAAAAGAGGAGCGCTTAGATTCCTTTTTATGTCAACCTCGCTCTTTCATCTGACATCGCGATTGACTTTTTACAGGCAGATGGGAACACCTAACACTTCCTCCCTATTCCCAAAGGTATTTCACCAGGATCAGGCTATGAAAAGCACACACACAAACACACACACACACAGATACACACATGCTTGCACGCGTACACACATGCCCGCGCACACACGCACACACACACACACGCACAAGCACACACATACACAGACACACACACACACAGGTACACTTATACATACATCTGAAGATTAACAAATTCTAGATTTGCTTAGACGAAGTACAACAGTGTGATTTCTACTGTGGGCTGTTTGTGGAATTATCGTGTTCAGAAGGAAAGCCTTTTCTGTCGACCCTGGCAACCACTGCACTGGGCCAAACAGGCAGACGGACATGCAGAACATCAATAGTTAGAAGCACTTACGGTCATTTATTTGGTCTTTTAGTCCAGAGGAGCAGCCAAAGTACAGGAGGAAGAAAGTCTGTTAGGCATATGGTAAACAACAGGGAGCACAGATAGACACACACGCACACAAACACACATACACACACTGACGGAGGAACACCCAGCACTAAACGAGCATCAGATCGGGATCAGTGAAAATTGAACAACGGTTCTCGTCCATGGACCATAAAGATGTAATGTCGCCTCTAATAGACCACAGGTATTAACCCTTGCCTCCCTGACACCCAATTTAAACGTGGCCAGAGTATGGATCGTGCGGACGGTCTGGCTGATTCTAATTGACATTACAGAGGGTCAGCCATTGAAAGGCAGGAGACACCTTGACCTTTCCATCTTGGACCGTGTCCTCTTACCCCTCCCCCCTCGCTGTCACCTCCTTCCCTCCTCAGGGAGCAAGAGTGCCAGTTTTACTGCATTTTATCACGATCTAGTCTGTGTGGTGTGTGTGTGTGTGTGTGTGTGTGTGTGTGTGTGTGTGTGTTTGTGTGTGTGTCTGTATGTATTTGTGTGTGTGAAGGGGATCAGGTAAAAGGTCTTGGGCTCACCGCAACAGAATTTATGTGTATAACTAACAACAAAGGAAGCAGCAGAGACGCAGTTCTCTCTTTATCTGGGTGATGTAGGGGGGCCCGGAGCAGGGGGAGGTGAAGAATCAATTTCCCTGCAGGCCCACAAACTCAGCTATTTTATAATGCGTGGTTATTGCACCGAGGGGGAGAGGAGAGGGAGTCACAGGGCCTTCTTGCTGGCCTTTCTCAATTGGCGATTGAATTCCCCTCCAATCAGAAACCAAGGAAATCAGATCAATAGACTGACTAGTCAATGAGTTTTAACGGGATCCATTACAAAGTAATTAGGCCCACCACACATGAAACCACAGACTTAACCCGTAACAACTCATAACACCTAATATCCTAAAACTATTTAATGGAAGGATACAGTGAACACTATGGCCTATTGCTAAATGTTTTTAAACATGATTATTCTAAAGATGTAATGAATAAAAGATGAAGGTGCAATCAACTGCTTGTTGAGGGGTGCAATAGGAAGGTGTACTCACAGTTGGCTGGGATATGTATGGCTGCTTGGCTTGGCTGGGGAACGAGAGATAGGAGGAGGAGGAGGAGGAGGGGAGGGGTGCGTCGCCCCCTACTGCCAACCGGCTGTCGCTGCGTGTGAGGCATTGCTCACTGTCCCATCAAAGTTCCACCTGCTCACACACACGTAAACGCGCAGAGAGGGCAACCTCGCGCATGCACTCGTGCTGAGCGGGCTTGTGCTTCTCTCGTTTCCGGCGTGCCTCCACTTGCTGGCTGGTCTTCTTCGCTCTTTCTCCAGGGGCCTCACGCTCTCTCTCTACCTCTCTTTCTTGTTTGTCTCTCAGGTCTGTGCGCGGCCTCTTGCTGTCTCGTCTCTGGAAGATGAAAGAGAAGGGGAGCCGGGGGAGGGAGGGGCAGAGAAGGAGTACGTCCGAATGAGAGAAATAATTGACGTGCACCACGTGGTCAGGGCCACGGAGGGCCATAAACCCTGTCAGCCCTGTGAGCAACACCAGCACAGAGCACGATTAGAAGTCACCCACAGACAGGATCCCTTCCTATTTCACAGTTGGAGGAAAAGACGCACATTCTGGTAATGCCTCGACTCGCCCATGTGGAAGGGCCGCTCCCGCGGACAGATGGACAGAGCAGCACAACAAGCGGCTGAACAGAGACACTCAGTTCGAGTGCCCATATGGGCCCAGGGGAGAGAAAACACAGATAGATGATGTGTCAGATCGGATAAGGCACACAGCCCACAAACAAATAAGGGTGCATTGGTAATCAGGTTGAGTGGCCGGGGTCCTAGCGTACAGTGGGAGTGGACTTGGGTGATTGTGTGGCGATAAGTATGCGTTAAAGATGCCATCGTTCATGGCGAGCAGCCCCTGCTAGCGGGGTTCCTGCTTCTCCATCTGTACCCTTGGAGCCCGCACTGAACGGAGCGCACAGCCCCAACGGTGCCATGTTGAGCTGCCTGCTGATTGTTTATGATGCTTGGTATCACACACAAAGAGCTGTTACAGTACCTAACAATGTGGACCCAATACGAGACCATGGAGGAAGTGGATGACAGAGACACAATGATTATTTGGAATTGCAGGAGTCTTGGTCAGCGCTGCTGCCAAGAGCGAGGAGTTGCAGCTCCAAACCCTACTGTTATCTGGCAACGCCCAACCAGAGTGAATGATGGAGTGACCTTGGAGAGTGGGGGAAGGTTGCAGGGTGGAGAGTAAAAGGAAAGGAGAAGAGAGCGAGCATGGAGGAGGAGAGAGGGGAGAGAGCAGTGATTATCATTTATTCTCTTTTATCTTCTCTGTAATGGCCGGCCAGCTAATTGGCTTGAATATATCCCTGTCAGTCAAAGGGGATGTATTGAACGTTATCGCGGAGGGAGTGAAAAGGTGCAGAATCCTTCAGGGATTCCAGTGGACCAGGCACGGAATGTACAAATAAATCTAAATCATCAGCCAGAGCCGAATGAGAAGAAACTAAGGACCAAACAAGACGTTACTTGTGAAACACACTAATAACACGGTTTAAACCAACAGAAGTAGGTGTAAATGAGCCATTACCCTTTGGGGCTTCTCTTGTCAGAGCAATAGCACCACGGCCAAGGAATGAAGGAAAGACTGCGCGAAAAAGAGGAGAGTGTGGTGGGAGGAATGAAGGGGTGTGGGGAGGCGAGGAAAGGAGGGAGGGGATGATGGTGGAAAGGGAGGGGAGTGGGGAAGGAGGGAGGGGGTGATGGAAGGTGACAGCTGTGACAATAATCCCCCATACACTCGAGCACACATGTCACCAGCTCACCCAATCAATGCATCACCTTCTCATTGCCATTTCTAGCCCCCCAACCCCCCCCCCCCTCTCTCTCTCTCTCTCCCTTTTTTCTCTCCTTCTCTCTCTCTATCTCTCTCTCTGCCATTCTTCTATCTTTCCCTACTTCGGCCTGCGCCATATTAGCGGTGGCTAATCACAGAAGGGGGTACGGGTGTCCAATTACTGCCAGCTCCAGACCAGACTGGCCTTTCCCAGATGCCATTAGAGGATGAATGGAGCCGGCCTGGCCAGAGTTATTAACATGAGCCTGGGCACAGTGTTAATGTGACGCGGCGGCGCGCCCTGCCGATCAGCGCCTGCGCTCCAGAAAGTCGGAAAGGCTGATGAGCGTAGCGGGGCTCTGATTAGCGATGTCGCGGCCCGCACTCTCGCACCGCCAATCCCAAATCAGCCCGTGCACGTGCCCACGGCTGCCGGGGGGGGGGGAACAAAAACGTGCACGCCATCCAGTGCTTCTACAGACACAAGCCGTCATGGAGAGACAGACTGTCTTACTGTCCAAGAAGGTAGCATGAACAAATACGCACACTGAAGCACACAAAGCCTCTTAGACTGGACTGGTCGGGCCTCGTGGAGCCAACATATAAAGTGGCATGCTTCAGCAGTCAGTCACAGTCATCAGCCGGGCACTGCCAGAGAATATTCTGTACGGTTCTGAGGTGGGCAGTAAAGGGGAACACTATAATGGGTTGGGAGGGGGCAGTGTGTGTGTGTGTGTGTGTGTGTGTGTGTGTGTGTGTGTGTGTGTGTGTGTGTGTGTGTGTGTACAAGAGGGATTAGAGGAGAGGAGAGGAGAGGACCAGGGAGGTGTGTCAGGTCTTAATGAGACTGCCCTTTCTAAGACCTCCCCCAAAACATGTAGATGGTGCAGATAGCACCGACTAAGACAGCCTCATTCGCTCTTACCCACACGCACACGCACGCACACGCACGCACACACACACACACACACACACACACACACACACACACACACACACACACTCTCTCCCCCTCCCACACACACACACACACACACACACACACTCTTCCAGGCTGTCTGCTCTGCTTGGGGCCACACGGCCACTCCATTATCTCAGGGGTGAGTGACACTGACACAAAGGCAGATGCCTGATTTCACCAGCCGAGTGTCCGCTTTGCAGCTGCCGGAGACTCAATCTCGGCCCTGTTACCTGCCTCATTGGACAGGGTTCACAGGTCAACTGGGACGACCTGCAGCTGCAGCCAGCCGGGGTCGGCCCCGCGCAGCAGGTCTAAAAACTATTATCGGCAGGATATCAAAGGTGCCATCTTAAAGTCATTCAATTCTCGAAAAGAGACACTGCGGATTGAGCGCGTGTATGGTGGAGGTCCTTGGGGCGAGGGCACCTCCCTAACCTTTCAACACACCATGGCTGCCTGCACGAGGTACAGCCCACAATCAGCCGTGTGTCAACACAGACAAATCATCAAAATATATTTTGCAACTCGATGAATTATGAATGTCCTGCATCGACATGCGGTTGGAAAACATTCAAAAAGGGAGGAGGTTGCATAAACGATGCCGCCGGCGTTCCGCAGTTAGCCCGGGTTAATTGCAGGCAGCACTACCACGCCGTTGTGTACGGCGGCTGTCATCCATTAGAGGAGAAATTGCGCCCTTCTGCCGCCAAACGTGGTGATTAGCGCTGAGCACGCTCTGTGGGTGGCGCCAGGGCCTCTCGATAGGCAGCCCTGGCCAGGACAACACACCGAACAGACCTCTTATCAAAGATAAGGGGGGCGGGCGGTGGGGGGTGGGGGGTGGGGGGTGGGGGAGTGGGGGGGGAGAGGGGGGCTGGGTAAATATACTAGAGAAAGACATTTGAGGGCTTATCATATTATGTTCTAGATCACAGTAATAACAGCATTGGCACTGAGCAAACAAGCTTCATCTGATAAAAAAAGGGTTGCAATACAAAGACTCACATGTCAATGTGAAAGCTAATACGCAGATGTATTTAAGTCTTTGTTTGCCTTCGGACAGATTGGGTCGTCCTAAAGCGCCAGCCGGGAAGGCTTGTCTGCTAGATCAACACAGCCAGACACAAGCACACAGGCCAGCGCCAACTTTGATCAGATGCACCTCACTTTTGTATTCTGTTAAATGTGTGTGCTTTTGTGTGTCTGTGTGTACGTCCTCCGTCCTGGCCTGTCCTGTCATGCCTCATCTTTAAATATTAACCATCTCCAGCTGTGAAGACGTGTAGGGGAGGTGGGGGGAAGGAAAGGGGGGAGAAAAATAAATGAATACATGCCCCCGTTTACTCCTCCTTCTCCCTCAGGGTCCGTCTGTCTGGAAAAACAGGAGGACGAAGGAGAAAGAGAGACGGAACGCGGCCAGTGGTTCGGGCAGAGAGTGAGAAAACTGAGAGAGAGATGAGAAGCCAGAGATCTCCACTCCCGAGAAGATGAGAGGAGCGAGGGATTATAGGGGTCAATGAGCAGGGAAACAAAGGAGGGGGGGCTGCCAGACCACGGGGGGGACCTCGGCGGAGGGTTGGGCAAATCAGAGACCCCCTGGAGAGTGAATTATTCATGGGTCTCCCCTTCCTGGCGGTACAATTCGCCCTAAATTCACCCAGATTCATAATTCATATTCATCCTTCACCCTATATCTGACTCTGTATCTCTCTATATCTGGTTCCAGACTGATCCCTTCCATATACCTGCCTGGTCTGTCGGTGTCTTTCCGTCAGCGCGCGGTCTCTCCAAGCACAGTCATACTTAATGCATGAGCCTGTCGCAGCGAGACTCTCAGTCCCCACTTTGTCGGAGCCGGACAAAAACGCCGCGAACAATGTGAAATAATATCAGCGACCTGTTTCCGCGCCGCCTGTGGCACGCATTAGGTCGACGAAGCGGACGCGCCCCGTTATCACCTCCACGTGCAACACAGTCGGGAGCATCTTCACCATTCCCTTTGAGGCTTTCCACTGTGGCTCTGTCGGCGAGTTAGGCCATATAATAGAATGCAACAAAAAAAAATGCCAATTTTCTTGTCACCTTTAAAAAGTATATATTCACCACTATTGTCAAACCCCCATGCTATCTGACACTTAACTAAAAGCTTTTTTTCACTTTACACAATGCATTCCTTCGCTCCTGTTCCTTCTCTGTATTCAACAACCCCCCCCCCCCCCCTACCCCCAATGTAATAAATTCCAGCACTCTCTCAGACTAGAGTCAATATAAGTGATTTATTTAATATCTCCAATTTTATTTGGAAAGGGGCTTTAAAATGCAGAGAGTGAAACCAACATCTCTCTTAGCCTGAGCTTAAGAAGGACATTCTTCAAATCCAGTGGCCAATTGTCAACAGATAAATGTGTGAGGGGAAAAGAAGAAGCAAAATGCTATAGCTGATCTGAGACCAAAACATTCAGGACATAAAGCAATCCCACTTATCAAACTTAGCATATTTCCATGTAGGCCTAGGCTAACATATTACTTGAATGTCCATTAGTGTCCAACAGGGTGAACGCGATCTTCTCCACCTTCTTTTCCAAATCCCTTCCACTTCACTTTGAATGCCCCTCCCACTCTGTGGTCGGGGTTAGGGGTAATATCAGGATGACAAAAAGCTGGAGAAAATAAAGGTAGTCAGGGAGAGGGGGGGGGGGGGGGCTACCTACCGCCCACTCTCTCCAGCCACGTTTCCATGACAACAGGGTCTCCACGAAGAATCCCCCCTTGCACATACAAATTCAGTTATTCATCCGCACGGACACTAACAGGCTCCCGATATCACTCAGGTATTCACGCTCACACAGACGCACAAGAACACGTATAGCGGCCTAAAGTAAGCAGGCGCATACTAGCTGGGATCTACATGCACACATAAAAGCCCCACGCACACACAAACGGAAGTGTACACACTATGGCCTTCTCACACAGAGAGAGTGCAGTGCACTACCGAAACGCTCCAAGGATTTGCCTCACTTTCCGTCTAAACCTGCAATAAACTTGTCAGATTGAGCGTCAAAGGGAGCGAAAGACAGAGCAGAGACACACCGTTCCCACCGCCATACCGTCTCTCCTTTACCCGTTCAGATCTCTCTCCCTTGCTCTCACTGACACACACACACACACACACACACACACACACACACACACACATCTCCTATGGCCTATACTGCAGAGGAAGCTTACCGCCAGCTTGATTTATTTATTGATGTTTTTCCCCTCAAGCCACACAATAAGAATGGAGGAATAAAAGAAGCAGTGAATAATTAAAGCCAGGGCGTGGACTCATTAAGTAGAGAGAAGGATAGAGGGAAGGATGGAGGGAAGGAGGGAAGGATGGAAGGAAGGATGGGAGGGATGGGGAGAGGGAAGTTGGATGGGAGGAAGGAGAGACTGCAAAAC